>CM055118.1:963141829-963766185 GCA_029206835.1 Rana muscosa | reverse complement strand
CATCCACACCTCCTTGTTTGTTCTGTTCTTTAAGGGAGTCTAACTGATTGTGCTGTTCACTCGAGAAGAATAAAGGAGTGTTGGACTTTAATGGTGTGGGGCTCTTTTCTGGTGGACATTGTTCAAGGTAACTCCAGGTGCACAACACTGACCCGAAGGTAGAGAAGGAACTTTGCTTACACCGCACGGATACATGCGGTGAAGGCTTGGCGTGGTGACCCCGCTCTCTCCCCTCTAAGATACCCCTAGACAAGAAGAGAAACGAGCTGATGCAAAGAGGGGAGTGAGGAGGCCGCTACACGTGGGGGCTCGGGTCCGGTATAGTGTTCGTGTACTACGGAATTGAACGTGTCTGCCCGGAGGAGTTACGAGTAGGCAGGCCTTCATTGGCCGAAGTGCATCCCTGCTTGAAGTCGTGGACATGACCCAATGAAGGGAAAGGCCCGCGCAGAGGAGAGCGAGAAAAGGGGGAAGCTCAGCCGTGTGAGGGACTACACGTGGGGGCTTCTATTTGCACTGCGCCACCAGGCACACCCCCACTGCTTAGTTCGTGGGCGTGACTCAGAAGGAAAAAAGAAGAAAAGCCTGCGAACTGGAGCAAAGGGGAGGAGTCCAACACGTGTGAAGGACTACACGTGGGACGTTGGCGCAAAAACTTGTCAGTGTGCGATGGATCAGCAACAGGTCACCATGTTCGGACATACATCGTGGAATCCGGTTCACCCTTCTACCACGACACTGACTGCTGCTGCTCCGGAAACAGATACGGGGATCCGGCTAAAGCCAAGGGGTCGATTCGCCCTGTACTCATGCATGGACGTTGAGGCCCTGGGTGTGATTTGTCCCGGCTGTTCGGAACTGGTGTGCCAACTGAAGCCATTCGGGCGATGTGAGGCCTGTGGGGAGTTTCTTTTTGAAGTGGATCCAGCGGTTGAGAAGCCGAGAACCATTTACCCTGGCCGTGCTGCAGGCAACACCACTCAAGGAGGAGGAATCACTGCTTTGACAGCCATCCCTGCGCACACTGCAGTGACCGCGGAGGAGGTCATGAAAACTCAACGGGAGAAATCCGAGGATGCTGACTCGGTCACCACGATCTCGCAGCGTCCACCCCCGAAGAGAAAGACCGGTATGGTAGCCCCGACCAGCGGTTGTGGTGGACCATCTCGCCCGCTTACGACCGGCCCGGACGGATCCGTCTGCAAGAATTCCGGACGTCCCGTTTCAAGCAAAGGCCGAGGTAAGCCAGGCGGAGAGATTTGGTGTGTGGGAAGAGGTGGAAACTCAGTCTCCACTACAGGGTACCTACCCGCGGAGGAGTGTGACACCTCTGACCTGGAGTCGCTCTCGGACATGGGAGACGACATTGCTATAGACGAACTGTCTGCAGAAAAGGGCTGGGACAAAGTACCTCTAGCTTCATCCCGCAGAACCAGGTATCCACCTATGTCTACAGGGGAAAGTACACCCCGTGTGGAGGCACCAGCGCCTGAAGAGTGGTCCCGTCCCCGGCCTGCCTCTACATCCCCGGTACCATCTGTACCGAAGACCGGGGAAAAGAGACTGCTGTTGCGGGCACCAATGCCCAGATCAGATGTAATCAAGGTCCCTCGCCACCCGGACTCAATAATTTTGCCTGGCGAAGGGGACAGAGCTACTATGCCTCCTCTGGCCAGTCTACAATGCCTATTTGGCCAGAAGGTTGCTGCGGAGTACGGATGGGAGTATCCATACTTGTCCAAGGAGCTGCTATATGAGGTGGAAGTGTGCACTGGTACAATGACTTTGTGTGGACTCACCTTCAGATTCCACACGCCCGCAGGTACCTGGCATGCTCTCCCAAGGCCTCTCAACGTTTTAAGGACTGCAAGGCAGAGTGGATGTTGGGACGGCACATCCATGCAGACAAAGTGCTGATCCGGCGCAAGGAAGGAGAAGATGTAGAATATCATCTGGAGACCATGGACCAGCACTTGAAGCCACTTGTTCTGCCGCATCCCCGCTGCTACCTGTAGGAGAAAAAAGACTCCGTTCTTGTTGTATGCTGCTGAACTTTCTGGGGCCGTTGTCCTTGTACCCAGAGGAATGAAGGACTGTTCCTGTTTTGTTCTTCACTTTCCAGCAAGAGATCATAGACTCTGGGGTAGATAGGGCTCAAGAGAAGAGGAAAAGTTCCACGAGTGCAGTTACCGCGATGCTGTCACCAGGTGGCAGCGTTGCGCAACGTTAAATACTTTTCACACACTCACTCTTTGGAGAAAAGGGATTTCTTCCCGGAGAAGTTTCTTTTCTCTCACACGAATATATGTGTCAGGGTTTATGTGTGATCATTTTCTTTCTTTTCCCTCTGCAGGAGAGCATCCCATCAAGACCACTGAGTATGGGGTGGGTCTTAGTCAGGATGGGTGGGAAAAACATAATATGAATATATGAAAAAAAAAGTTATGGTTAAATGTTGTTGTTTTTTTATATAGGGCTCAGACACAATTGCTTTAGTTGATCAAGTTTTTTCAAAAAAGTTTTATATTTTTGTACAATTGTTAGTTGGTCTCTGGATTGGATTATGCCAGCCCTTGAGGGTATGATTTGTTCCAGACACTGGGGACCAGTGTCAAATTACCAGGGGGAGAGTGTAGCGGGTATGTACTTTCCCTGGTGTAATTCAATTAGGCAGAGACACCAGCGATGTACAGTTCCTTGCGGTCCAGCGGGTGGCGCTGTCGCCTTGGGCTGGGGTTGAACCATTGCTGTGTGCTGTGCCTCCTTTTTGTCCTCCCTCGGCAGTGGTATGGTGGGGCGGGGAACCCGCCGTGCTTGCTGGGAGAGGGTATAAAGGGGTCGGCCATCTTTGTCACGGGGTGGAGTCCCAGGCACCTTCAGCCTGAGGGCATTGGTTCGTGTGGGTCCTCTAGGCGGCCTAGGCCTAGAGGACGTCCAGAGGTCGTGTTCCATCCCAGGCACCTTTAGCCTGGGGTGAGGTACTCGGATGGAGGTCTGGAGCTCAGTGCCCAACACTGAGTTCCGCAAGGGAAGGAGGTCCTAGGGAACCCAGGGATTGGGTACCCGAATCCGGAAGGTGTAATGGACCGGGGGGAGCTACTCACTTGAAGACCGGGTGCAGCAGATTGCCAGTGACAGTTGAGCCTCCCATCGGAGACCGCCAGGAAGGAAAATCCCCCCTCGCTAGGAGACCTCAGCCCACTTTCAGGAAGGAAAGTGGAGAGTTCATTGTGTCTGGGCCTACTAGCATCCACACCTCCTTGTTTGTTCTGTTCTTTAAGAGAGTCTAACTGATTGTGCTGTTCACTCGAGAAGAATAAAGGAGTGTTGGACTTTAATGGTGTGGGGCTCTTTTCTGGTGGACGTTGTTCAAGGTAACTCCAGGTGCACAACACTGACCCGAAGGTAGAGAAGGAACTTTGCTTACACCGCACGGACACATGTGGTGAAGGCTTGGCGTGGTGACCCCACTCTCTCCCCTCTAAGATACCCCTAGACAAGAAGAGAAACGAGCTGATGCAAAGAGGGGAGTGAGGAGGCCGCTACATATATATACATATATATATATATATATCGCAACAAGAAAGAAAAGAAACAATAAAAATAATAAAGAAGAAAAGAAAATAACAATATTTGAGTGGTTAAAAGAGAGGGATAACATAGACATAATATAGTAATTTTATCAACTCCATCACAACATGGCCTGGTATATTACAGGATGAGCAGTGCTGGATGATATAAATATTCAATGTCTGTGTAATTATTGTTAGTGTCTTACATCTGTCTGAGGCTGAGGGCCAGTGTTGACTGACTTTTTATTGCATGAGAACTGTTTTTCTCCCCATACCAGTCAATGGTAACCCAAAGCAGATCAAAGCAAGTTGATGTAGCTTTAGGAGTTCAACTGCAGGTCATGAATTATGGGGTTTTATTACCCCCCACCAGACTGTAAATGTAAATGCAAATGTAAATGAACCAGTGGTGCCAACCGTCAGTATTTTTACTGACAGCCAGTAAAAAACTGACACTTTTCTCCTGCCAGTAAATGCCAGTGACAGGAAACGGTTGCCGGTAAAAAATATGGCTGTGACGTTCGGCTTGGAACTGCTCATGTGCAGTTCTGGTCTGGAGCCAGCTGAGAGCATCCGAGTGCCTGCTACAGTGTGTTCGGGCGGTGCCAGGTCTGGCGGAGATGGTGCCTGAGTGTGTCGTGTGATGTCATGGTGCAAGGGAGCTGTGCGGTGTGGCCGGAGCCTTGTGAGTGGGTCTGTGGGACGCAAGCAAGGCAAGCCAGGAGCTGGACTGTCATTGCTGTTTGGAATGGAGTGGACTAAAATGACCACCTGATGTGGAGAGAGACTGTCACTGTGACTCAGGAGGGTACGTGTCATTGAGGCGTCATCATCATCTGTGCTGTCTCTGAGCTACTTACTTATTATATTGAAAATAAAATGGAAAATATGTTTTTACCTTAATATCCACCCTAAATCACATTGCTCATTGCATATTGTACTTGCTTGTAGCCTAAATACTGAAATTTGCACTTAAGACTGTGTAGCGGGGTGTCACTTTAAAGGGCTCAAAAGACTACCATACCCAGTGTGCACCGGGACACCCAGAGTACATTGCCCAGCGCAAGGTCTGCTGGGGAAGGCCTATTTAAGGAGGAGCAGAGCTACACGCGGGTCTCTTTGGACGCCGCCCCCCCTAGCAAGTGGAACCAACGCTGAGTCTGCCGCTAGACTGGGCCTAGGAGTTTGGGCCTTGAGATCCAGAGAGCCCTCCGATCTTCACGGGAGAACCCAGGAGTCATTTTGTTCATCATCCTTCCAAGGACTGTCGGGAGGATCAGAGACTACGGGTGTTGTGAGACTGTGTGCTGGAGCCCCAGCTACGGAAGTCGGTTGTACGGACTGGTCCGGTCGGGTGAGAGAGCACTTGCTCAGAGATTAACTGACTAATCTTAGGCCCAGTGTCCTTTGTCCAGGGATCACCGTTACCAGAGTGTTATTGCACATCAGAGGGACAGTGTGCTGTGCAGCGTTAGTTGAACTTCTTAGTAAATGCCAAGAAGTTAACTGTTTTAATGCCTGTGGATTACAAATAACCTGCAAAGTGCACCACCATTGCTAGCGAAGATCCTTCCCAACGGAAGCACCATATCTGCAATAGTCAGGCCTGACTGTAGAACTGTTAGGAATTGTTTGGGCGCCATCTTGCCCACGAGGGGGAAGCTCACGAGCATAGTTAAATGACATTTAGCGTGTGTAATTACTATTGGAACTTAGTGCTTGTTATATGCTGAATAGTTAACATTGCAGGGTTCTGCATATGCATACGTATTACTGTTTAACTTGATGCTTTATATTCAGTAAAAAGTACTTGTGGTTAAGCCAATCTACTGTGTGGTTATATGTTTATTGCGGTATTGTGATCCCCATAGCCATTGGGTTTCACAATCCCATCTTTACTGCAATCTGTGCCAAGGGAGGTTAGAGCCAGTTACTGGGGGTTGACAGCAGTGTGTACAGGCCCAGAAGCTATACCATCAGCCCTCTTAGCTGGGGGTAATGCTACAACTGTAATTTTATAACTTTTGGAAATGGCAGTAAAAACTTGAATGTGCCAGTAAATTTTTAATGTTGTGTCAGTAAATTTCAATCTGGTAGATTGGCAACACTGAAATGAACCCTAATGCCGTGTATACACGATCGGACATTCCGACAACAAAACCGTGTTTTTTTTTCCGACGGATGTTGGCTCAAACTTTTCTTGCATACACATGGTCGCACAAATGTTGACGGAAATTCCGATCGCCAAGAAATCGGTCACGTACAACACATACGACGGCACTATAAAAGGGAAGTTCAATACCAAGTGCGCTCCTTCTGCTAATCTCGTGTTAGTAGAAGTTTGGTGAGAGACGATTTGCTCTTTCCGGCCTCGCATTAAAAGATTAAAAAATTAGCAGCGTGACGAATGTGCTATCTCCATTACGAACGCTAGTTTTAACAGACCGATTCAGAGCATGCGTGGAATTTTGTGCATCGGAATTGTCTACACAAGCTCGGAATTTACGAGAACGGATTTTGTTGTTGGAAAATTTGAGATCCAGCTCTCAAATCTTTGTTGTCGGAAATTCCGACAGCAAATGTCCGATGGAGCCTACACACGGTTGGAATTTCCAACAACAAGCTCCCATCGAACATTTGTTGTCGGAAATTCCGAGCGTGTGTACGCGGCATTACTGTTCTGAGCCCCCTATAAGGCTGCTTTCACACTGATGAGCTGCAGTTTACCTACATCGCAGGTGCAGCACAGTGCACCTGCGGCTTTCCTGCGGGTTAGCTGCACTGAGCCATAGACTTCTATTACATCTTACGGGTGTGGTGCACTTTCAGAAAGCGCATTAAGCCTATAGAATCTAATAGAAATCTATGGCTCAGTGAAGCTGACTCGCAGGAATCAGTGTGAAAGCAGCCTAATAACCCTTTTTTATAAATGCTAGTATGCCCATTGTAAAAGTGCAGTATATGTGATGTTTAATACACTGACCCAGTGGCGGAATTCTCAGGGTCGCAACAGTCGCAGTTGCGACTGGGCCCTGTAATTCCGCAAAGTCCGGGGGGCCCGCCACCCGTCCGTGAGAGGAGCCCGACCACTGCCCGTGTGAATGGCCCACCTGATTGTCACTGGTGCGGTGTGCGGTGCGCACTGCGTGCTGCGCTTTCGCTGCTGAGGGAAGACAGAGCAGAATGCAGAGCAGGCTGAGGCACAGAGGCAACACTCACTGAGTGAGACTGTGGACCGCCCCTGCCTATCCAGAGACACAGCGATGTAGGGAGGCGGGGCGGACTCTGAAAAATTAAGTCAGCAGACCAGTTTCACCAAATGAGAGAAGGGGGGGAGGAGCTTTCCCCTCTGCGTGGAGTACCTACCCGGCGTCTACCCAGGCATGAGGCAAGGCATCCTGGCGGGAGAAGGCCTGGCACAGTGAAGGAGATTGCAGGGAGGGGGGAGACGGAGAGGTGAACTTCCGGTATCACGGAGCCCCGGGAGCTGGATGCCTCTAAAAAGAGGGTATCTGCTTCCCCCCCCCCAAAAAAAAATTACAATGACATGCCAAATGTGCCATGTCAGGGGGGTCACCGTCACTTAAAGCGGAAGTTCCATTTTTGGGTGGAACCCCGCTTTAAGTATTGAAAATAAATGTATTGCTCACTTACAATTGTATCCAAGAGGGGCCAACTATAAAATGCAATTATATATATATATATATATATAGGAAGGCTAGTATGCTAGCCTGAAATTATTGGAGGAGTTCGAAGGGTACTTAAACAGACCATCCACGATGGTCAGTGTCGGCTCTAGTGCGCGGTAATACGACGTCACTGTCCGATGCTACACAACTCACAACGCCCGTGAATTTGCGCTCGAGAGTTCCAGATCGATCGCAGTCATTCGTTGGTCTCGTCATCACTCGCTGTCGCAGGTAGGACCGGTCGTTACCATTCGAACGAATCGTAGTGCCGGTATACGTTTCCCTCTTTACAAGCATACGACTCAAGTTCACGTGTTCCGTGTGTTTCACATTTTTGTTCATTTGCCTGAAACCAGTTTTTGTCGAGCCCAGTCGCACTCAACGTTACTATTCGTAACGGCCCGCAAAGACACTACGTTTCTCGGAGCTTACCCAGTTCTACGAATCACTCGCACTACACAAGCCACTTACTACAAATCGCCATACGATGCATGGTCGCCAAACCCGCGTCCCACCCATCGTTACCTCTTCCCCACTGACGCCCTATACCTCCTACGATACTCTCCCTTCACCAAACTGATGCCCCACACCCAGGGGCGTAACTAGAAATCACAGGGTCCCATAGCAAAATGTTGTATGGGCCCCCCCCCCACAAAAAAATGGCGGACTTAAATTAAATAGTGGGCGTGGTTTAAAGGGCAATGCAGCCTCACTGTGCCCATAAATGCAGCCTCACTGTGCCCACCATTGCAGCCTCACTGTGCCCATCATTGCAGCCTCACTGTGCCCATCATTGCAGCCTCACTGTGCCCATAAATGCAGCCTCACTGTGCCCATAAATGCAGCCTCACTGTGCCCATAAATGCAGCCTCACTGTGCTCATCAAATGCAGCCTCACTGTGCTCATCAAATGCAGCCTCACTGTGCCCACCATTGCAGCCTCACTGTGCCCACCATTGCAGCCTCACTGTGCCCATCATTGCAGCCTCACTGTGCCCATCAATGCAGCATCACTGTGCCCATCAAATGCAGCTTTACTGTGCCCATGAATGCAGTCTCACTTTACCCACCAATTCAGCCTCACTGTGCCCATCATTGCAGCCCCTCCTATGCCCCATGTCCCAGTCTGCAGTCCCTGTCTGTGGGTAGGTGTTTTGTTGATGCTCGGTACAGTACCTTCTATGCCAGCAGGATATCCATGATCGCCATCAGCAGGCAGGGTCTGTTCTAGTTTTGGATGGGGACAGTGCTCCTTCCAGAGGATCTGTTTGCTGTGAGATGGAGTGGTCCCTGGCCACCTGCACCTTCAGCTGTCCTCATTTTCTGCCCCCAGACAGCCTGTCCTCTGGTCCTGAGGAAGTGAGAGCACTGGGTTGGAGCTGAAGAGAAGGGGGAGCAGAGAGCACTGGTGGGGTTGGAGAGCACATGGGTGGGGGCAAAGAGCAGGGGGAGTGGAGATCACAGGGGTGGGGAGCGGAGATCGCTGGGGGGGGGCTTGAGAGCACTGGGGGGACTAAAAAAGAACAGGGGTGGAGAGCATGGGAGGCTGAGAGAGGGGGCTGGAGAGCACTGAAGGGGCTAAGAGTGTGGGGGGTAAAGATCACTGGGGGGGATCTTGAGAGCACTGGGGGGGCAGAAAAAACAGGGGTGGAGAGCACGGGGGCTGGAGAGCACTGGGGGGTACAAAGAGCAGGGGGGAGTGGAAAGCACTGGGGGGGAGTGGAGAGCACTGGGGGGTGGAGAGCAATGGGGGAGCTTGAGAGCACCAGTGGGGGCCAGAAAAAAAAGGGGTGGAAAGTACGGGGGGCTGGAGAGCACTATGGTGGGCGGAGAGCACTGGCGGGGTTGGAGAGCACATGGGTGGGGCAAAATGCAGGGGGGAGCGGAGAGAGCACTGGCGGGGGTTGGAGAGCATGTGGGTGGGGGCAAAATGCAGGGGGGAGTGGAGAGTAGTACAGGAGTGGGGAGCGGAGAGTGCTGGGGGGGAGCTTGAGAGCAATGGAGGGGGAGCCAAAAAGAACGGGGGTGGAGAGTACGGGGGCTGGAGAGCGAAGGGTGGAGCTTGAGAGCACTGAGGGGGGGAAGAACAGGGGTGGAGAGCACTGGGGGGGAAGAACAGGGGTGGAGAGCACTGGGGGGGAACAGGGGTGGAGAGCACTGGGGGGGGAACAGGGGTGGAGAGCACTGGGGGGGGGACAGGGGTGGAGAGCACTGGGGGGTGCCAGGGGTGGAGAGCACTGGGGGGGGCAGGGGTGGAGAGCACTGGGGGGGGACAGGGGTGGAGAGCACTGGGGGGGGGACAGGGGTGGAGAGCACTGGGGGGGGACAGGGGTGGAGAGCACTGGGGGGGGGACAGGGGTGGAGAGCACTGGGGGGGGGACAGGGGTGGAGAGCACTAAGGGGGGGGGGAACAAGGGTGGAGAGCACTGGGGGGGAGAGCACAGTCTGGGGGGAGTGGAGAGCACTGGGATGGTGGCTGGAGAAGGATGGGGAGAGCTTGAGAGCAGGGGGGGCAGCAAGAACAGGGGTGGAGAGGGGGGAGAGTGTGGTGGGGGGGAGCACTGGGGGGGCAGCAAAAAAAGTTGAATAGGAGGAGAAGCAGGGTGGCTACATATAGAGGAATTGAGCTTTCTATTGTCCTCCATACAGCCGCGGAATGCTTGATTCTCCTCCTCTCCCTCCTGCAAGCATTCTGCATGGAGGACAGTAGAAAGCTCAATTCCTCTATATGCGGCCGGGCCCCCCTGCCGAATCCGATCCTCCTATCCAGGCACATAGGACAGGCTGTACAGCGGGCATCTCCTCAGAGCTGGCTGAGTCTGTGTGTGTTCGGCGGCGGGCGGCACTGTAATGCGGTCCCGCCCCCCCTAGACCGGCTTGTGTGATAGGCTGAACACTCATTCCATCTACTATCACACGAGCCAGTCTAGGGGGGGCGGGACCGCGTTACAGTGCCGCCCGCCGCCGAACACACACAGACCCAGCCAGCTCCGTAATGCACAGGAGCAGGAGACTGAGGAGAGAGGGGACAGGGAGGAGCACTGCAGCAACTGAAACCGGCCCCAGCCCACGGGCCCCTCTCGGTTGCGGGCCCCATAGCGGCCGCGTGTGTCGCTATGGCGGTAGTTCCGCCACTGCCCACACCTCTTACTACACACAACACACACCAAACAGCCGGTCCGAATCTAGTCGCAAAACATCGGCACTACAGTTCAAACCCTCGGCAATCACAAGCCCCTTCATCTTCGAAACACCAGACAGTCGATCCGAGTCCAGTCGCATCTCCGGCGCCGCAATTCGGATCCGGCGTATCAACAACCCCTTCCTCACAACGCAGCCACAACCGATCCAAATCCAGTCGTAGCATCGGCTCTAAGATTCGGATCCTCGACAAACACAACCGATCCGAGCACAGTCGCATCACCGGCTCAATCGGCTCGGATCTCTAGCATCAAACTTCTCTAACCGGTCCGAATCCAGTCGTAGCATCAGCTCTAAGATTCGGATCCTCGGCAAACACAACCGATCCGAGCACAGTCACACCACTGGCTCAATCGGCTCGGATCCCTAGCATCAACTTCCGTAACCGTTCCGAATCCAGTCGTAGCATCGGCTCTTAGATTCGGATCCCTGGCAAAACACAACTGATCTGAGCACAGGCACACCACCGGCTCAAACGGCTCGGATACACAGCATCAAACATCTCCGAACCGATCCGAAACCAGACGTAGCATCGGCTCCAAAGATTCGGATCCCTAGCAAACCCAACCGATCCGAGCACAGTCGCGCCACCGGCTCAATCGGCTTGGATCTCCAGCATCAAACTTCCCTAAACCGATCCGTATTCAGTCATAGCATAGGCTCATAGATTCGGGACCTCGGCAATCATGATCGTTCCGAGTCCAGTCGCACCACCGGCTCAAACGACTCAGTACCCCAACAATCCAATCAATCCGAACTCAGTCATAGCATCAGCCAGACGTTCAGTTCATCCGCAATACAAAGTGCCTACCCGTTACCTATCGCGTTAACGGCACTGTCAAAATACGAATCATTCCCCAAATAAAAAAAATAAAAAAATAATATAATAAAATTATTATTTTCGTTTAAATTCCTTCAAGCATTACACACACACTTTACTTAACTACTCCCGCTTCATCACGGACGGTCATCCCTACATACTCACAATTCACAAACTTTCCTTCTTTCGCCTTCTCAGTAAGGCTGTGTTCCTCACAATCGCTGCGAGCATTCGACAAGTGGTTCAAACATCAGCCACTCATCATCTCCAGTAGCAACACGGCTACTCACCGTTTTCTCTGTCGCTTTCCCCACACAGGTCAGTTCGAGATTGAGTTCCAGTTGGTCCACCCTGCACCAGGTTGGACAGTATTCCCCTCAGGTAAAAAAAAACCCCGTTTTTTAAAAAAAAACACTTCTTCACCAGGGAGCTACCTACCGCTCCAAACAACTCTCTACACCTACCCTTCAAAAAAAAAAAAAAAAAAACATATATCCCCATGTCACCCTCATCACAGGTTCCCGGTCGACCCACGTCTCAACCTCAACCGAGACTTCAACTACTAGGGCACAAGACAGGTGCGTAAATGCAAGGCCCCTCCTTGCTTTCTCCTCGCACTCTTTTTACAACATATTTGTTTTCACATACACAATTCAACCTGCTCACGAGGCGCTAGCGACTGCCACATACCTCTGCGCACTACACTCTGTTTTCGAAGAGTGATCCGAGATCCTTCACCACGCAGACAAGGTCGCCTAACATCCACCTCGCTGGCAGTGCAAGGGTTAGCAGACCGACCACACATCAACAAACTACAGATCGAAACATTCCTACTTAGTATACCAGACTTCAGCTACCCACCCCAGTACGCCCTGGTTCATTAGTCTGTGCCGAGCACAGTCGGCACCTGAGCTATCGGTTATCTGGCCAGTCACCTCCTGGCTCACCCCGGTTGCCACGCACTCTTTTGAGTTTTCCAAATTTCACTCAACAGCACTTGTACGCAAACTAAACTGTCATCTACGCCTATCACTCCTTGTCCTGTCCATCCTCCTTTCCTTCTTCCTCCCCACTTTCCGTAACTCTTCTATCCCCTCCAAACCTGGCATCTTACTCTAAAACATATGCATTCCCCCTTTCCTAGCCCACAACATGTCGCAGGCCGACAGCGAAGACTTTGCCTCCGTCCCACCATCACCCCTCGCGGGTTCAGCGGACGGCTCCACGCAGTCTCTCAGGGCTTGGACCATCCCCAGGCTTGTGGCCGAACTACGCCATAGGGGCATCCCCTACCCTGCCACGGCCAGGAAAGCCAAACTGTTCCAGCTGATGTTCCCACCACCAGCGGCAACTCCACCAGATTCCCAAGCATCCCTGCAGTCTATATCTTCCACCATCACCCAGCTGCACAACTTAGTGGCTTCACTAGCTACGTCAGTCACGGATGTTCAGACTAGAGTAGGGGCCCTGGAAACACGTCCAGCTACACCACCAGTAACCCCAGTCTCCACGGTCGTTGCCGTACCTCCAACCGCAGGTACTCCCGACGCTAACACCACCATATTTCCCTCCCACCTTGTCCCAGCGGGCATCAGGAAGGACATCCTGGACGGTAAGGACGTAAACCTAGCGTCCTTACTTATCTCCGTACACGACATGGCAGAAAACAAATCTTATTCCTGGGGGGACGTCTCCGTTGTCCTAAAGGCCAAAGATCCCAGGCTCAACCGCAAACTCTCAGTCACAGAGTTTGTGTTAGCCTTCGGGATGTTCAGAGACGTGATATGCTCAGCCAACCCCAACAGGAGGGAAGAACTCGATCTTTACCTCCACGCAGTAGTCGATCTAGGCCACAAATATGGGGGGTGCTCTTTCTACGACTACCATCGCTCTTTTTTAGCAAAAGCCGCAGCCAGACTGTCTCAGTTCCAGCTCAGCACTAACTGAAGCACCATAGACACTGAGCTGTTCTGCCGCCACTTTGCCGGCCTCCGCTCCCCTCTGTGTACCATCTGCCAATCTGCCTCTCACACGGCAAATTGGTGCTCCGAGTTGAGTGGCAGACGTCCCCCCACCTTCCCTTCCACCTCCAACGCACCTCATAATTTGCCAACAGCTACACAGTCATCCCAGGCTGACAGGCTAGGTCGACCCATCCGAGCATTAGGGGGCGCAGCCATTTGCAACAATTTCAATTTTAAAGGTTGCCTTTACCCCCAATGCAGACTTCTGCACATCTGCCTCCTGTGCCAGAAGGCTCATCCAAAGAGTGCCTGCAGCATCAAGCAGCTGGGCCCATCCTGACTAGGCCGGGTGCACGTTGGGTGGCTTGGCTTCTATCTTTCCTCACACCCAACCCCATCCCTAGCAGCCTTCTTAGTACAGGGGTTCAGTACAGGGTTCCACACAGGACTCATCGCACTACCTGACTCCACGTACGAGTGCAAAAACCTACTCTCGGCTGCCGCCGACGAGGAAGCCATCTCCACCCTACTACAGGTCGAATTGGACCGGGGATATATGATCGGCCCCTTTTCTCAGTCACCCTTTACTGTATGGAGAGTCAGCCCTATTGGACTTTGTAACGACACCCCCCAATATGAAAGGGGTTAACGCCGTTTAGAATATTCCCTCTCTGAACACACAACCACTATCGACCCTCCACAGCCAGGTGACCACTTCCCATAGGATTAATCCTTCCAGAGATACGAGACAACACTCTGTATTTCAAGTTCCAAAACAGGGAATGACTTTATTTTCAAAACACATGGTAACACATTTCTCTTCAAAACCCTTCCCTCAGTGCGCATGCGCGGGGACTCGGAGAAGGACGTGTGCTGACCGAGCTCCCGGCACCCCGACCCACCAGAGATAACGATAGCGCAGGCACCGAGGTCCGTGAGCCAGGACCGATCCCACACCAGCCCCGAAGTGGTGATGAACCGTAGGGCACAGGGGCAGCCGCGGAAAGGGCACGATAAGCAAACTACAGACCAGAAGAGAGCAGGGCCTTCCCCTATAGCACAGCCGCGATCCAAGATGGCGCCGGGTAAGCCAGACACACGAGGCAGCACGGCAGCAGCCAGATCCGACGGCGCTACACAGAGAGGTGACAGGCAGCTAAATCTGGAGCCAATTAGGGATCCATTCTCCTCACAATCCTCGGGAGAGGTGGAGACCGGACAGCGGGGTGAGTCACTATCACATCCCCCATCCCCAGTCATATACGCTGATAGGCATGACTCTCCAAACTCCCCTGCCTCCCCTGCCTCCTCCATGGATAGGAACATGGCAGACTTAGCAGAAGTCCTCATTAGCCAATCCAGCCAATCCAGCCAGGATATGCCAATTCCCCAGATCTCACACTATTCCCCTGATGCTGTACTGTTGGGCAGATTCTCCACCATGCTGCAGCAGGAGCTCTCTAAGGCCTGCACATTAATCACCACTGACCTGAAAAAAGACATCCATAGCTTGGGAGAGCGTTTTGAGCTAATTGAAACCAAAGTGGACGGAGCCATCAAAAGGGTCAACCAGAACTCAGCCATGGTGACAGACCTCCAGGATAGATTAGAAGAGGCATTCACAAAAATTGAAGATTTGGAGAATCGTTCTCGTAGGTACAATGTCCGCGTGCGTGGCCTCCCTGAAACTCACACAGATCTAGAGGGGGCTGTAAAAGACCTGATGAAAACCCTTATCCCTGATATAGCCATCCACCACATGGAAGTTGATCGCGTTCACCGAGCACTGACAGCCCCAAGGGCCGACGGCCTACCACGAGACATTATTGTTAAGCCACATCACTACCGCATTAAGGAAAAGATGATGCTTGCGGCTCGCAACAGGCCGGACCTGTCGCTATTTGGAACACCAATACAGCTTTTTACAGATTTGGCGCCATCAACGGTCCAAAAACGCAGAAACCTACGGCCATTACTCCAGCAACTTATGGCCAAACAGATTAAGTATCGATGGTCGTTCCCTTTTAAGTTATCATTCACTTACAACGGAAAGTCCCACTCCTTTTCCACGTTCCAAGCAGGCGAAGACCTACTGCTTAGTCTCGGCATCATTGCACGGGACTCTCCGACTCCGATTTCATCTCCCCCTCGTCTGGATCATCGTCCCCTCTCCCCGATATGGCAGGATCGCACACGCTCACAGGCCAGAAATGCTCGCCGGAATACCTGAGTATTATTGCTCTTTTCTCTTTTTGCTTTTTTTTTGCCCCCCTTTTGAGAACTGTTAGTGCTTGATTGCACAGATATGGCCTGGGCCCATGATGGACTATGGGCCTGATGGGGCCATCGTTACCGTTCACAGGTTACAAAGTCACAGGTTACAAAGTTACTGGAGTTCCTGGTTCTTCGGACTGGCTGCCAGCCGAATATTTTACAATCCCGACGGGCCCAACCTGGTCGAAGAAATTTTGCTTTTTGCTTTTTAGCAGTCTGGGGGCCTTAGTCGGACCGCAATGTGTTCCCCTGTTAGGCTGTGGCTCGGGGGCCGGAACGACCGATGGGGACCCTTCCGGCCCCGGCGCCACTGGCCTTGGGAATGCATGTTCCTATAGACAGCCTGTTATGTTACAACTATATTGATTGATTTTGTCATTTCCGATATGACCTCGAATAGCCTGCTCGTACAGAGTTTAATCATATTTGGGTCGGGGTGGTCATGCTTGCCACCCAACTGCAAGACTACCTATCCTACGACAAGGATGGTACCCTTGCACCTAATTTGCCGGATGTTGTCTCCGGCAGGGGTTATTCCCCATTCCTTCATTCATCAGCTAGGATTGAGTTATATTGATTGTTTGGGCCTAAGGCCTATGTATATGTTTTTTTGCTTTTATTCTTGTTTCTCTTCTTCTCTAATGCCTTTTCCTTCTCTCCCTTCCCCCTCTTTCTTCGGAGCCTCGGTTCAGCGCCCTTCCCTTATGTCATGGTCTGAGAGGTCACATAGCCGAACAGTCATCATTATCGGGACCCTTCTCGCTTCATTCATTATGCAAGGTAAGAGTGCTCTGCCCTACCACGATGGCCACCACATATAACACAGACTATTCGATAGTTAGCCATAATGTACATGGATTTAACTCCCCTACTAAAAGAACTAAGGCTTTCCAGTTTTATCATAAACAGAAGGCTGAAGTCCTGCTATTACAGGAAACTCATTTCTCCAATGTCTCAGCGCCCCGTTACCTTAATGGGAAGTATCCACAGTTCTACTTGGCAGGGGGTCGGGAAAAGAAGGGCGGTGTAGCCATCTGCTTTTCGAAACGGACCCCCTTTACCCCCATCACTATTGTTAAGGACAAGAGAGGTAGATATATTATGGCAGTGGGGCGGCTCCATGACCAGGAAGTGTCCTTTATATCATACTATGCCCCGAATACTGGACAGCCGGAATTCTTTAGCAAAATGCTGAAGATTCTTATGCCCAAAGTCCAGGGTCAGGTCATTATGGGAGGCGATAGCAATATCCCCTTGGACAGAATTATGGATAAATCGGACTCCTCTAAACCAACATTGAAACGCCCACCGACTGGAAGCAGCAAGGTTGCACGTCTGTTTCATTTCCATGACCTCATCGACGCCTGGCGAGAAAATAACCCTACGGTCAGAGACTTTACACACTTTTCACAAGCCCATCATACTTACTCGAGGATAGACCACGTTCTAGTACGTACGCCTTTGCTACCATTTATTAAGTCGGTTAAGATTTTATCTACCCCTTGGTCTGATCATTCCCCGATAAAACTCTCTACTTCAGAGCTGTGGACTAAATCTAGGCCCTCCCCGTGGAGACTTAATGTGAGCTTGCTGAATGACCCTACAATCTTTTTAGAGATTCAAAAGGAAATACAGGAATACTTTAGACTTAATAAGGCATCAGACACATCCCCCGCAATTAACTGGGTAGCTCATAAAGCAGCGATTAGGGGCATATTGTTACAAGTGGCAGCCAGGATTAAACGCAATAGGGAACAGGCAAATAAGATTCTGGAAACAAACTTGGATAACTTACTTAGTGAACAGCACAGGAATCCCCTGGTAGATATAAGGCATAAAATTGACGAGGCTCGACTAGCACTAAATCTTAGCTTGACTACTCAAGCGGAGAAACATATTAGTTGGTCTAAGCACAGATTCTATACGATGGGTGATAAACCTACCACAATGTTAGCTAGAAAACTGGTTCCTCGACCGTACACACCGACTTTGCCTAAATTACGACTATCCACGGGCCTAACCTCCCAGAACCCCGAACGGATAATTGGAGAATTTCACAAATTTTATGCTAAGCTGTATGGAGCGCAGGACAAGTTCGATCTATCCGGAGCGAACACATTCTTTCGCGACTTACAGCTGCCTAAATTGACACAAGCCCATGCGGAACTGATGGACGGTGCTCTTACAGAGCCTGAAGTCAGGGCTGCAATTAAAACCCTACACCCTACTAAGGCCCCTGGGCCAGATGGATTCCCGGGTCACTACTATAGGAAATATCACGATCTTCTGGCCCCACATCTCTGTACTTACTTTAATGACCTGAGAAGCGGCAGCAAGCTCCCCAGCCATGAAAATGTAGCCTATATAAGTGTTATCCCGAAACCAGGAAAGGACCATACAGACTGTTCCAATTACCGCCCAATTTCTCTGATCAATACGGATCTTAAGATTCTAACCAAAATACTGGCCCAGAGACTTAATACTTTTCTTCAGTGTTATATCCATCCTGACCAAGCAGGTTTTGTCCCGACAAGACAGGCATCAGACCAAACCCGCCGGATAATTAACCTTATCTCGGCAGTTCGGTCTGATTGGGATGGAAAGGGGACTAGGAGGGGAATGTTACTTTCATTGGATATCCAGAGGGCGTTCGATTCTATCTCCTGGGACTATCTTTTTGATGTTCTCACACGCTTTGGATTTGGGAGACGCTTTCTGGATCTCCTTCACATATTATATGATTCCCCCAGTGCCTCGCTAATGCTCAGAGGATATACATCCCAAACATTTCCTATCAGGAGAGGAACTAGACAGGGCTGCCCGTTGTCGCCACTATTATTCGCCCTGGCGATTGAACCACTAGCGCTCAAAATTCGCGCCTGCAGAGATATACAGGGCATTTATTGCGGAGACTATGAACACAAATGTTTACTCTTTGCGGACGACTTGTTGCTGACCTTGACCTCACCGATCACATCCCTACCTAATTTATATGCTATTTTGCAGCCTTTTTCTAACATTTCCGGGTTGGCAATTAATCATAGTAAGTCAAGAGCACTGAACTTATCTTTGCTAAGCTCCACTCAGGCTACGCTTGAAAAATCATTTCAATTCCGATGGGAATCCACAGCTCTCCCTTATTTAGGCATACAGCTGACCTCATCTATTGGTGAGTTGTACAAAGAGAATTATCCAGCCCTTTTCAAACGGCTAACAGCTGACATGGCTAAGTGGCAGGTTCACCCGCCATCGTGGTTTGGCAGACTTCACTCAATTAAAATGAATGTTCTACCTCGATTATTGTATTTCTTCCGTACCTTGCCAGTTTCATTGGCCCGTGATGACCTTAAACGATTCCAGAATAAAGTAATACAGTTTATTTGGGGTGATAAGAGACCCAGGGTGAATAGGAGCACTCTATACACGTTGAAGCGGAGAGGAGGACTTGGTCTTCCAGACTTATTAAAATATTTTTATGCTGCCCAGATAGCACAACTTACAAGGTTTCACTCCCAACAGGCACAGGCCATTTGGATGGCTATGGAATCTTATTCCTGCCGTCCCAAACCTATTTCTTATATTTTATGGCTCCCTATCAAGGAGCGACCTCCTATACTTTGCCCTACTTTATCCATGTCACTGGAACTATGGGACAGACTCTCCAGATCTCACAAATTCAAATCTCCTCATTCTCCATTGACACCTCTGCTTCAAAATAAAGCATTCACCCCGGGTCTCACCCCACTAGCGTTCGAATGGTGGACTAATAAGGGTTTTAAGTGTATTGCTGACTTGTGCGATCATAGAGGTATGCTGACCGAACGGACTATGGCTGACAGGCATCAAATGCCTCCAGCGGAGGGTTATAGGTTCGCCCAAATCTCACATTATGTACAAACCCTGGCTCGCAAGAGCGACCTAGCAACCCAAACTCCCATGGAACATCTATGCAAAAATTATGATAAAATTAAAGGACATTTATCTGCTATATATTCGATATTGCTGAGTGCATCGACAAAGCTGAATTATATGGTCCAATGGGAGACCGACTTGCAGGAAACCCTGGATCTGGACGAATGGCATAGGATAGCCGAGACAGCATCTCGTTCGCTCGTCAATACTTCGATAATTGAGGCCAATTATAAGGTTCTGCTGAGGTGGTATATGGTGCCGGTCAGACTGGCAACTTTTGTTTCAGGAGCTACCCCGTTGTGCTTTAGAGGATGTGGCCAGGTGGGCACCACCTATCATATTTGGTGGACATGCCCAAAGGTCCGGAGGTTTTGGATCAGGGTGTATAATTTAGTTTACTCCCTTACCCAACTAAACCTAACTAAATCAGCTAAGCAAGCACTACTGGGGGGAGGAGATGTGGAAGCCTCCAAGTCCTGCAAGAGGCTCTTGACATTTATATTTATCTCAGCCAAAATCACCATTGCTAGGAACTGGAAATCGGCAGCTCTACCATTCGATCAGCTTAAAGGCAAGTTGTCTTGGTTGATGCTAAACGAACGCTTGACCGCTCTGGCCCAAGATAAAATGAAACTGTTTCATAAAGTGTGGGACCCATGGCTTCGTTACCTAACTAATGACCCGGGGATGTTTACAGCATAGCCTAAGGGGTTAGGTTGGGATGTCTGGGTGCTGAATCGGGGCTCCTCCCCCCCCTCCCTCCCCCCATTCCCCCTCCTCAACTGTCCTTTCCTTACTCTGTTTCCTCCCTTCTATTCTCTGTCACTGTCCTCTTTCCTCTCTTTTGAAATTTACTTATTGTTTATTTTTGGAGTCAGATCCAGACCTTAGAGGTTTGTGCTGCTCCCTGTTTTCTCAGCTCCTACGGGACCATTGTCAGTCTGATCGGACCTCTGGGCTGCCCACACAGCCGGCTGAGTTGCGCCCCCCCCCGATAGATGGATGGGGGGGCGGCTCATCTGGGTGGACGGTTCAGATATGATCTGCGATGCTAATAGGGGTTAACGGCTCTACGGAGCTTCGGACTTATGTGAGCTATTAAGTAGTGATAATCGTTATTTCTACTTATTTATTTATTTTATTTTTTATTTATTTTTTGTTTACTACTCCAAGGACCCCTACACTTAGTGATCTTCATTGTGTTACCCCAAATGTTGATTGTGACTGTACAATGTTATGTTGCGACTTTTATACATTTTGTATGACAAAACTTGAATAAAAATATTGAAACACAAAACCCTTCCCTCCCATCCTTGGGGGAACAGGGCGGGTTAAACTGTCCAATGACAATGGTGATACAGGTCAGGTGTGTTCAAACTTCTCCTTCAGTAAACAGTCTTAGCAGGAGGGGTGATCCCCCCCCCTCCTCACAGAAGACACTTCAACATCCCATAATATGCAGCCAGACGGTCGACCAGCTCCAATCCACATCATCACAGTAGCAGACTTAATTCACAATAGACAATAGAATGCAATCACACCTCATCACAGCAAGGATTACACAACCCCCAACCACAGTACACACCCAATCTAGATACAATGTATAAACAGCATTGAATGTGGCTATCATAGGTCATAGTGGGGTTTTTCCATTCACCCTGTGCCCAGAGTGACCCCCGTCACACATCTCCCCTTTCGGCAGGAGACTAACAGAGGAGGGGACCCCAGACGGGTTGACTCCGAAGTTAGTCCATAGGTCCATTCTTCTAATGTCTGGGCAACCCATCACCATTGCACTAGGGGCCCGAGGTGACGTCTGTTTGCCGGGACAACCCATCAGCATTGCCATTTTGCTTACCGGGTCGATAGCTGATGGTGAAATTGTAAGGTTGTAGGGCTAGGCTCCACCGCAACAACCTGCCATTGTCTCCTGAGACCCGGTTAAGCCAGACCAATGGGTTGTGGTCGGTGACCAGTGAAAACTCCTGTCCGTATAAGTAAGGGTTCAACTTTTTAAGGGCCCAGACCAGGGCCAAACACTCCTTCTCCACTGCCGCATAGCTCACTTCCCGGGGTAATAGCTTTCTTCTCAGGTATGCGACAGGGTGTTCTCCTCCATCCTCCCCAACTTGGCTCAGCACAGACCCCAGTCCAAACATGGAAGCATCTGTGTGGACAAGAAAACGTTTGTTAGGTACTGGGGCAGACAAGACAGGGGCATTTACAAGTGCTTGCTTGAGGGCTAGAAATGCGTTTTCACAAGCTGGAGACCACAGGACCTGCCTAGGTAAATTCTTTTTCATCAGGTCCGTCAGGGGTTTGGCGATAGCACTATAATTAGGGACAAAACGTCGGTAGTACCCTGCAGTCCCCAAGAAGGCTAGTACCTGGGTCTTAGTACGGGGCGTGGGCCAGTTAGCTACTGCCTCTACCTTGGCTGGCTCTGGTCTCTGATTCCCACACCCCACTCGGTGTCCCAGGTACTGTACCTCCGCCATACCTAGATGGCACTTGTCTGGTTTCAAGGTCAGGCCTGCGGCCCGAATTTTGTCCAGAACCACCCCTACGTGAACCAGGTGCTCCTCCCAAGACCCACTGTAGATCGCAATGTCATCCAGGTATGCACATGCAAAATCCTGGAAGCCATCGAGGAGCCTATCCACCATACGTTGGAAGGTGGCCGGGGCGTTTTTCATCCCAAATGGCATGACCCTAGACTGGTACAGGCCAAAGGGGGTAACAAATGCCGACTTGGGGATAGCATCCTCGGCCAGGGGAATCTGCCAATAACCTTTACACAGGTCTATTGTAGTTAAATAACGTCCCCTGGCTATTCGATCTAGCAGTTCGTCTACCCTGGGCATCGGGTAGGCATCGGTGGTGGTCTTCTCATTGAGTCGCCTGTAGTCCACGCAGAACCGGGTAGTTCCATCTTTCTTAGGCACCAGGACTACAGGTGAGGCCCAAGGGCTGTCAGAAGGCTCAATGACTCCTAACTGAATCATCTCCTGTATCACCTTCGCATTCCTTCTCGGACTGCTTCAGGGATACGGTAGGGGGGCTGTCGAAGGGGTGCTTGTCCAGGGGTCTCTACCTTATGCACAGCCAGGGTCGTATAGCCCGGTTTTTGGGAGAACGTCGCCTGTTTCTCCCACAGAAGCCGCTTAGCCTGTTCCTTCTTTGTGGGGCTTAACCGGTCTCCTAGCTGCACAAGGTTAATGAGGTCAGTCTGGGGCTCTCTCTCTAGTAAGTCAGGGAGGGGTAGACCTTCTGAGTCATCCGCAGCAGGGGCACATACTGCAGAAACATCCTCTTGCCGTTCCTGATACTCCTTCAGCATGTTCACATGAAAGGTTCGCTGGATTCTTTCATCTGCACAGCTGGCAATAACATAGGTAGTATCACATACCTGGGCTACTACTTTATACGGGCCCTGCCAAGATGCCTGCATCTTGTCGGTCTTCACAGGTTTGAGCACTAAGACCTTCTGCCCAACCTGGAAGATACGCTGTCGGGCTCCCCGATCGTACCATCTCTTCTGTCTTCCCTGGGCCGCCTGGAGGTTCTCCCTTACCATCAGAGACAGTTGCTCCATGCGGTCCTGGAGTTTCCAGAACGTAGGGCACTATGGGGGTCCCTTCTTGCTCTGTCTCTCCCTCCCAGTGTCCTCTGATGAGATCGAGGGGTCCTCGGACCCTTCTCCCATAGAGCAACTCGAAGGGCGAGAACCCCGTAGATTCCTGGGGTACCTCTCTGTACGCAAATAACAGGTGAGGAGAGGAATCTCTCCCAGTCTCTTCTGCAAGCATCCTAAAAGGTCCTCAGCATTTGCTTGAGGGTCCCGTTAAAGCGTTCGCAGAGACCATTAGTCTGGGGGTGGTAAGGTGAGCTCAGCAAGGGCTTAATATTGCACACCTTCCACAACTGCTGGGTGAGCACCGCGGTAAACTGGGTTCCCTGGTCATAGAGAATCTCCTTAGGGAACCACACTCTGGTAAAAATCTTAACCAGGGCATCAGCTACTGTCTCTGCTTCAATGTTAGGCATAGCTACTGCCTCTGGGTAACGGGTGGCGTAGTCCACCACGGTGAGAATATACTTCTTCCCGGATGGACTAGGCCTGGCTAGGGGACCCACAATGTCAACGGCTATGCGGTAAAAGGGCTCCCCAATAATAGGCATGGACATGAGTTTAGCCTTAGGGTGGTCCCCCCTCTTACCTATCCGTTGACATGTGTCACACGTTTTGCAGTATTGTCGCACATCCTGGCTAAAATTGGGCCAGAAGAAATTCTGTGTAATTCTATGGGCTGTACGACGGAACCCTAGATGTCCCGCTAGCGGTACATCATGCCCGATTCGCAGAATCTCCAGCTGGTATTTCTTAGGTAACACCAACTGTCGTTTGTGCGAAGGGGCCTTACTTCTCCGAGCTGGCTTAGGGATCCTATACAGTCTATCCCCCACCCATTCAAAAAGCTCCCCGTCTATTCCCCTTTCCTGAGTATCTGCCTTAGCCCTATACTTGTGTAAGGTCGGGTCCTCCCGAGTTTCCCTCCCAAATGCTTCTGGGGTATCCCAGCCTAAGAGCGCCTGATCTAAGGTATGTGTCGGGGAAGGTAGTCTCACCTGTGTCTCAGCAGCAAGCGGGCCGGTTCCAGCAGCACGTGTCTGGGCACGGGTAGTTACTGGGTTGACTTCAGCGGGGCCCATCGGGGCGTAAGCAGAAACGAGGGGGGCCAAATCATTCCCCAGTAGTACATCCGCTGGCAAATCCTTCATTACCCCCACATTCACGTGTCCCGAACCAACCCCCCAATCCAGGTGAACACGGGCAACGGGGAGCCGGAAGACGGTACCTCCCGCTACTCTTACGGCTACAGTGTCTCCGGTATGTTGGCTCTCTGGGATGAGGTTCTTCTGCAGTAGGGTCATGGTGGCACCAGAATCACGTAATCCATTGGCTACCTTTCCATTAACCCGGACAGTCTGCCTGTGTTGTTGCCTGTTGTCCCGGTTAGCTGCTTGTATTGGATCAGCCTCGTGCAGGATGCCCCAATGTTCTTCCTCCTCAACGCAGTGGGCCACAGGCATGGATGTGCGGGGGTTCCCCCTTGCTGGCTGTCTCCATGACTGGGACTGGCTGGCTGGATTCAATGGACAGTCTGGCTTTTTGTGTCCTAGCTGTTTACATCCGAAACACCTGATGGGTTGTGCGTAGTCCTGGGCGTTGAACCTGGGCTGCTGAGGGTAAGTGGCCACTGGGGTTGGTGCTGAAGCTGGGTTAGAGGCTGATAAACTGGGCCGAGATGGTGGATAGCGCTCGCTTCCGCCTGACCTTCGAGAGTCTAGATATTCATCGGCCAGCGTAGCCGCTTTCTGTACAGTCCGTGGTCGCTTATCTCGCACCCAATCCCGTAGTACCGGAGGGGTGTGGTTAAAGAACTGTTCCAAGAGTACTAGCTGGGTGATGTCCTCTATGGTATGAGCGTGGCTTCCTTGGAGCCAGCCCTTAAGGTCTCGCTGCAGACGATGTGCCCACTCCACGTATGTTATGTTGGCGTGTTTCCGGGATTCTCGAAACTTAATCCGGCTGGCTTCGGGTGTAATGGCAAATCGGGCTAGCAGAGCTTCTTTTACCCGGTCATAGTCTTTAGCGTACTCATCCTCCAGGGTCCGATACGCATCCGCCGCTCTGCCCGTTAAATTACTTGCCAGTAAGGCGACCCAATCTTGGGGCAGTACTTCATGTATCTGGCATAGTCTCTCAAAGTCCTGCAGGAACGCTTCAATTTCCTCCTCTCCTTTCTTAAATAGTTTGAACGCCCGAAAGGGCAACTTACGGAAAGGCGCTGCATCTTTAGGTGTTGTCTCTGATTGCCGTATTTCCGCCATTCTCTGCTCATGTTGCCGCTCATCCTGCCGCTGGATGTCTCTAATGGCTTCCCGTATGGCGGTCTCTGATGGGCTAGCACCATATAATGCCAACCGCTGTCAAACTCGTTGTTGAAACAAGTCTTCAACTGACCGGGGTCCTGCATCACCATCCCTCTGATCCATCTCCGCTAGTTCCCTGATCAAGGTGGTCTTCAGGTCTTATTTGTGTTGTTGGTCTTGTGACATGTTTATGTGATCCATATCTCTTCAGACAGAGGGCTCCGACCATAAATAGGAAGGCTAGTATGCTTGCCTGAAATTATGGCAGGAGTTCGAAGGGTACTTAAACAGACCATCCACGATGGTCAGTGTCGGCTCTAGTGCGCGGTACCCACCCACCCATATCCCCCTTTACAGGGCACTCCTCTACAAACAATTCTCAACAGAATTATCTATTACTTCTATCTCAGGTATGGCCCCTTCTTTGGTATACCGTACAGCAGGCCAGGCCACACTTCAGGTCTTATTTGTGTTGTTGGTCTTGTGACGTGTTTATGTGATCCATATCTCTTCAGACAGAGGGCTCCGACCATAAATATATATATATATATCCTGGGGCCCTTTACTACAATCCCACAAGGGGCCCTTTCACATGTTCTGCAGTGAGCTCCCTTCCTACTATACTGGGGCCCCCCAGGGTGGCAGAAAACAAGAGATATATGTCACCAGCACACCAAGAAAATATAAGGGTCCAAGCAAGTGGGAGAACTATCAGGGTTGCAAAGGTTGTCTTGCCACCGGGCCCTGGTGCTGTCCTGTCCCTGCTATTGACAGCACTGGTCTGGCATCTGTCTCCTTGGCAGCGGCCGCAGTCTATTAGGACCTAGTGCTGGTGACATTATGGGTGCATGCCGGGGAAGGCTGGCACTACTGGTTATAGAGAGCCGAGCCCCCATCTGGTCACCTAGCAGCAGTAATGCTGTATAACCTTCTCTGTTGACATGCTGATCGGGATGTGATCCAGGTGATGCTCCCAGTCAGATCTAATAAACACAGAATTTATTAGCATCAAGAGTACAACCACAAATATATAATCAACCGTATTTTCAGCAGCCATGTGGGCTCTATGCCTGTAAAGTGTGGGCTTTGATCAATAAAATCACTGATATTTAACACTAGGATTTGACTAGGTGCATCACCTGGATTGCATCACGATCAGCATGTAAGAGAAGGCTCCACTGCTGCTAAGCAACCTGCAGGGAGCTCAACTGTCTACAACCAATAGAGATGGGTGTGTTTGAATTCCCACATACCCGATCCCGCCAGGAAGCCGGGACTCCACAGTGCTAATCACAGCCAGTGAGACATTTCCTGATCTGTGCAGCTGCGGACCGGGAAATGTCTCACCGCCTGTGATTAGCGCTGTGCAGTGTGGGCTTCCTGGCAGACTCTGGCATGTGGAATTTTGAACATGCCCAGCCCATCTCTAACCAAAAATTGTGCTGGCCCTCCTGTACATCAGCCCCATAAAGTTACCAGCGCTGGGTTCCAATGTGCTGCCGCTGCTGCCATGGAGACAGAGAACAGCGCTGTGAATATCCGGGACAGGACAGCAACTCTGGTTGTTCCAGCACTCGTCCACACTGGGAGGATTCCCCCATCCACCTATAATGTGTAGATGGGGGAATTGGATCATTTCTTTTTTGTTCATTCAACCTAATAGTTGAATGAAAAAAAGTGATCAATGTATGGGCTGCCTAAGAGCTAAGACCAGCCATAGACAGTTTAAATCTCAGCTGGTTCAGCAGGAACTGGCTGAGATTTGAACCATTAATGAGCAAATTCTCATGATTATCACTAGCGGTTGCTATTGCCACTAGTGATAATCACGGTTTGTCGGGAGAATACAATTGCTGGGCAGGAGGGCACTGTCTGTGTTGATGGGGGAATCATGCAAGTTTCTTTCCTGCAATCTGTGGATGCAGGAAAGAAATTTGCACCGTCTATTACCTGCCTAACTGAAAGTGAAAGTAAATTGTGAATGTCTTGAAAGAACAGGAGAGGGGGAAGAGAAGGGATGGAGATAATGCAGTTCAGTGATTACAGTGTACTGCAGTCTGCAGTGCACACACTTACCCACGGTCCAGGCTAGAATCTCAGGCATCATTCACACACAGCCAGGAATGCTGTTGATTTTCATATTTCCCACCCACACATCCCCTCTCTTCAGATACAGCAAGCGGGGATAGTGTGGGCTGGACTGGAAGGAGGAGGAGGAGCTGTATTCCTCCCTGCTCGTATGTGAGGAGAGTGGGGGGGGGTGGCTGGACTCGCTGGGCTGTAAAAGAGTGTCATAGACTGACACTCGGCTCAGCTTGCAGTCACCACTCTCGGAATTTACAGGCTGGTTCTCCTGTCCTCACAAAAAAGAGAATATGGGAATCCTACCTAATTTACAACTGCAGTACTCACTGATATAATATCGGGGGGTGTAATCAAAAATATAACTACAAAATAGAAAAAATAACAAAGAAACAGACAGGTACACACCCTAAAGAGTGAACTGCATATTTTATATAACACTAATATATGTATCAAAAGGTAAAAGTAGACTTAAGGACGGGAGAAATCAGTCTGTTTTTTCAGTAACTGAGATGAAGGCTTGCCCCCCCCCCCCCCAGTTCTCGTGGAGTCCTTCCTTCAACTCGCTCTTCTCCGTGCCAATGAGGACGCAGGGGAAGGAGCAGATCGAACGGCTGTGGTTGTGTGAGTGCTCGCATTATGCAGTGTCAGCGAGCAGAGGGAGGGGGGAGGAATCCCCCGCAGGAGCTGAGTGAGGACGCTCTCCCTCTCAGGAGAGACTGTTATTCCAGCGGCGGCCCGAGCAGAATACAAAAAAAAAAAAATTTTGGGGGGGGGGGGGCACATGGTGGGGCACAGCATAATGTTAGGGGGGCCAGGGCCCCCTCTGGCCCCCCCTAGGGACACCATTGCTAAGGGGGTGTGTGTACTGCGGGAGTCTGTACTAAGGGTGTGCGTGTATACTGCAGGGGTCTGTACTAAGGGGGGGTGTGTATACTGTGGGGGTCTGTACTAAGGGGGGATTCTATACTGATGGGGGTCTGCACTAAGGGGGTGTCTATACTGCGGGGTTTGCACTAAGGGGGTGTCTATACTGATGGGGTGTCTATACTGATGGGGGGTCTGCACTGTGGACGTGTCTATAGTGCGGGGGTTTGCACTAAGGGGGTGTCTATACTGATGGGGGGGTCTATACTGATAAGGAGTCTGTACTAAAGCGGGGTGTCTTTACTGATGGGGGGTCTGTACTAAAGGGGGGTGTCTTTACTCATGGGGGGGTCTGCACTAAGGAATGTGTCTATACTGCAGGGGTCTGCACTAAGGGGGATTCTATACTGATAGGGTTTGCACTAAAGGGGGGTGTCTGCACTAAAAGGGGGGATTCTACACTGATGGGGGTGTCTGTACTAATGAGGGGGGTCTGTACTGAGGGGGGACTATAGTTGGTGGAGGGGGGGTGACACCAATTTTTTCCGCACCAGGTGACACCAACCCTAGTGACGCCACTGATTGACGGTAAGTCAATCAAGTGACAGAGCTGAGCAATCGATGCCAACCTCCACCACTGTGCCTCTTACTGATCCCATCCCCCCACCACTGATCTCATCCCTACCCCCCCCCCCCCATTACTTCTACAACAGAGGTGATGGGGTTGGATAGGGAAGAGATCAGTGGTGGGGGGATGGGATCAGTAAGAGGCACAGTCGGTGGTGGGAGAGGATGGCACCACCGCTGCCACCTCCCTCAAGTACCACCGCTAGTACTTGAGGGGGTGGTAGCGGTGATACTTGAGGGGGGGGGGTGGCAGCAGTGGTACTTAAGGGGGGCTGGTATTATTATTATTATTATTATTATACAGGGTTTATAAAGCGCCAACAGTTTGCGCAGCGCTTTACAAAATAAAGGCAGACATTACAGTTACGTTACAATTTGGTACAAGAGGAATCAGAGGGCCCTGCTCATTAGAGCTTACAATCTAAAAAGGGAGGGTCAATTGATACAAAAGGTAATAGCTGTGGGGGATGAGCTGATGGAGGAAGTACAAGTTAGTTAGAAGCAGGATAGGCTTCTTTAAAGAGTAGAGTTTTCAGGGATCGTCTAAATATGGATAGATTAGGGGGCAGTCGGACAGATTGGGGTAGGGAGTTCCAAAGGATGGGAGAAGCTCTGGAGAAATCCTGGAGGCGAGCATGGGAGGAGGTGACAAGGGAGCTAGAAAGCAGAAGGTCTTGGGAGGACGGAAGAGAGCGTCTTGGTTGGTAATTTGGGACTAGGTTAGTGATGTAGCTGGTGGCCAAGTTGTGGGTGGCTTTGTAAATTATTGTTAGTACTTTGAATTTTATTCGTTGGGTGAGTGGGAGCCAGTGGAGGGATTGGCAGAGAGGGGTGGAGGACACTGAATGGTTGGTAAGGTGTATGAGTCTTGCAGCAGCATTCATGATGGACTGAAGGGGGGATAGTCTATGTAAAGGTAATCCAATGAGGAGGGAGTTGCAGTAGTCGAGGCGAGAGATGACCAGGGAGTGAATTAGAAGCTTAGTGGTGTCATTAGTTAAAAAAGGGAGTATTCTGGAAATGTTGCGGAGGCCAAGGCGGCATGATTTGGACAGGGATTTAATGTGGGTCTGAAAGGACAGTTCAGAGTCTAAGGTTACCCCTAGCACCCTGGCATGTGGGGACGGACTGATAGATGTGCCATTGATCTTGATAGAGAAGTCAGGGGAAGGGGAACGTGGGGGAGGAAATATTAAGAGCTCAGTTTTAGATAGATTCAGTTTGAGGAAGTGGTTTGACATCCAGGCTGATATGTCTGTTAGTAAATCCGTGATGCGTGAGGAGATTGATGGGGTGAGCTGAGGGGCAGAGAGATAGATTTGGGTGTCATCAGCATAGAGATGGTATTGGAAGCCATGGGAGGCTATCAGCTGACCCAGGGAGGATGTGTAGATTGAGAATAGCAGAGGTCCAAGGACAGAACCTTGGGGGACCCCAACGGTAAGAGGGGTTGGAGAGGAGGAAGTGGAGTTGTAAGTGACACTGAAGGTGCGGTGAGATAGGTAAGATTTGAACCAACGGAGAGTGCAGCCAGCCATGGAGACCAAGCAAATTTAGTTTTTTGAGGAGGAGGGGGTGGTCAACTGTATCAAAGGCAGCGGAAAGGTCCAAGAGTAAGAGTATGGCATAATGACCGTTGCTTTTTGCTGTTAGCAAGTCGTTTGTGAGTTTTAGGAGGGCAGTTTCTGTGGAGTGCTGTGGGCGAAATCCAGACTGAAGGGAATCAAGAAGGTTATTCTCAAGGAGGTGGTCGCTCAGTCGGTTGTAGACTAAATGTTCAAGGAGTTTGGAGGCAAAAGGAAGTAAAGAGATGGGTCTTAGGTTGTTAAGATTGGTGGGGTCTAGTGAGGGCTTTTTTGGTATGGGAGTGACTAGCGCATGTTTTAGAGGGTTGGGGAAGATGCCAGTAGTGAGTGAGAGGTTGAAGATATGAGTTAAAGAGTGTAGGATAGAGTCAGATGGTGATCGTAGTATTTGAGAAGGAACAGGGTCCAGGGGGCAGGAGGTTAGGTGGGCGTTTGGAAAAAGTTTAACGACTTCCGCTATAGTAGCTGGGTTAAAAGAGGGAAGTATTGATAGTGCAGGAGGACAAGGAGTGAAGAGTGAGGGAGATATCTGTAGAGCGGAGATCTCGAGACGAATTGTCTCAATCTTATTTTTGAAGTGATTAGCAATCTCCTGGGCAGTGAGTAAGTTAGTGAGTGGAGGTAATGGAGGACGAAGTAGAGTGGTAAAGGTAGAAAAGAGTTGACGGGGACTGCGTGAGAGGGTGTTAATGAGAGTGATAAAGTAGGTCTGTTTGGCAGTGTGGAGGCAGGAATGGTATTTTTGGAGGGCAGATTTATATTGGCTGAAATCTTGCTGTGACTTAGTCTTACGCCACAGACGCTCAAGAGCGCGGCTACGTTTTTTGAGGCTTCTGGTATTGTCTGTTTGCCAGGGTTGTAGCGGTCGGGGCCTGATTCTGTGTGTAGTGAGGGGGGCAAAGGTATCCAGGGTGGAGGACAGTGAACTGTTGTAGATAGAAGTGGCCAAGTTGGGGCAGGACAAGGATGAGATTTTGTCGTAGAGACAATCTGTAGCAGAAAAAAGAAGAGAAGGGTTAAGATGGCGAAGGTTTCTACGGGTAATAGTTTTGTAGTTGGAAGGCAAGGAGGAGGCAGACAGGGAGAGAGTGAAACTAATAAGGTGGTGATCAGAAAGAGGAAAAGGAATATTGTAGAGGTTGTGCGGAGTGCATAGGTAGGAGAATATGAGGTCAAGGCAGTTGCCAACAGAGTGAGTAGAAACATTTGTCCATTGCTTTAGGTCAAAAGAGGAGGTTAGGCTTAGCAGTTTAGAAGTAGCGGGAGTGTTACGATTAACAGGGATGTTGAAGTCACCAAGAATGATTGTTGGAATTTCAGAAGAGAGAAAGTAGGGTAGCCAGGCAGAGAAGTCATCAAGGAAGCGTGATACTGGTCCAGGAGGCCGATAGATCACAGCAATTCTCAATGAAACTGGAGAAAATAAACAAATACAGTGAGCTTCAAATGAGGAGAGGGACAGAGAGGGGGGTGGATGAAGAACCTGAAAAGTGCTTTGAGGGTATAGGAGGATTCCAACACCACCTCCTTTTCGTCCACTAAGCCTGGGAGTGTGAGTCCACAGGAGGCCACCATACGAGAGAGCAGCAGGAGAAGGAAGGTCAGATTCTTGAATCCAGGTCTCAGTAATTGCAAGTAGGTATAGGGAGTTGTGATAAATAGGTCCTGAACGGTGGTAAGTTTGTTACAAACAGAGCGGGCATTCCAAAGGGCACATGAGAAGGGGAGGCTGGTTCTAGGCTGAAGAGGAATAGAAATGAGATTGTGTGGATTGCGGCTGCTATCAGAGGATGGAGGGTGCTGGGTATGTTGTCTGAAGGTAATTGATGGTGGTCCAGGATTTGGGCAAATATCTCCACAAGTTAGGAGAAGCAGAAGGGTGAGAGAGGTGATATGGGAGTGTGACTTATGTGGGGGGACATGTCCTAGTGTCCTGCAGGTTTTATTGGTATATGGGTTCAGAATTAGCAGGAGCTGATACCTGCAGTAATAAGGTGAGGACAGGAGTGAGGGGAATATATCCAAGCTGTGAGGTGGAGAAGATGGGTGAAGGAGAGAGAATTTAAGGAGAGAGGATGCAACTACGAGTAGGAAAAGGGAGTGCATGATATAGAGTGGTGAGATTGAAAGGAAGCCTGGATGAGAGATGAAAGTTTGATGGATAATCAGGTCACCTGTAGTCTGTTTAGTGTTCTGCAGAAGTCTGTTGTGGATATTCACTTTGTGCATTCACTAAAGTGCTGAGCCGAAGTGCAATACTTAATACTTAATCCAATATGAATACTTTATCCAAGATGAGTTGGCAATGCAATCCCAGCCTGTGCATACCCCTGCCTGGGCATCCCCTAGAGCAGGCCTAAATTTATACTGAGTTGGGTGGGGGTATTATTGCCAATTAATCAGTCAGGATTGCATAGGAGAGACACATGGCTGACAGAACGAACTTCTCACACCAAAAACAGACTACAAGATAGAGCAAGAGATCATCATGCCTATAAAGATAAACCAGCTCATAATTTAGGTGTGGACAATAAGAAAACAAAAACAAACATCACAGTGATATGGACAGAGGTAAAGAATTTGAAGGCAGCATAGATTACCATGTAAGCATGTTTAAAACAATGGTGCAGTTAAAGGTGGAATTTGAAGGCAGCATAGATTACCTGTGGAGTAATAGAGCGTATCGTGGTACTTGAGGGGGGTGGCTGTGGTGGTACTTGAGGGTGGTGGCAGTGGTGGTGCCATCCTCTCCCACCACCACCTGTGCCTCCTTACTGATCCCTATCCCCCCCACCACTAATCTCATCCCTATCCCCTCCATTACTTCTACAACAGAGGTGATGGGGGGGGGGGATAGGGATGAGATCAGTGGTGGGGGGATGGGATCAGTAAGAGGCACAGGTGGTGGTGGGAGAGGATGGCACTGCCACCGCAGCCACACCCCCTCAAGTACAGCCGCTACCACCCCCCCCCACAACACCAGCACTTCCACTGATCCCATCCCTCCTCCCCACCAGCACTGTTACTGATCCCATTCCCCAGGTCAGATTTAATTGATCCTATGATTACTTCATAGGATCAGCAACCAATGTATTGCTTCATTTATGTGAAATCCCTGGTGATATGGCCAGTCCCTCTGCTTTCCTATAAAAATCTTGCCACACTGAAGTTTCTAGTTACGCCTCTGCACTGACCCTTTCCTCTTCCAGCTTCTGCTGACATCACTCATCAGGCTGCTAGAAAGGTCCTAGGAGAAGTGCACTTGATATTACTCAGCCTGAGACAGGAGCCAGTGCTACAGAGAAATCATGCGGCTTCTGCTTCCTCGGCTGCCGACACCAGCTCCGTGCACTCTGATGCTCTGCAATGGCGTGTTGGCAACCCGTTGATTGCGATCTGGGCTTACCATCCCAAAGCATGAGGTCACGGGCCACATCAGAGGGCTCTGTGGGCCACATGCTGTGCACGGCCCACGGGTTGAGCACCCTGGCTATAAGGGGTCCCAGATTTTTTTTACACTGCATCCCTGCTTTGCTGGATTTTAAAACAATAGTGACATTTCACAAAACAGCTCTTAACAGGCTGTCATGAATAATTCTGTTTTTACCCTTCTCCACTCCCTGGAAAATAGCTTCATACAGATGCTGCTTGCTGGACCAGGGGTGTTGAGTGCAAATAAAGGGGCTTTCACACTTATATCTACTGTGCCAAGTTTTAGAGGGTATATACATTTATTATATATATATATTTTCTTTATCTATAATGCTCAGAAATACAGCATTTATGGTTTTGTATTACTGTACTCATGTACACAAGCTTCAATCTACTCACAGATGAATCCAGTGGCAGCCCGTAATGCAGGGCCCCCCCATCTATGCGTCCAGCCCCCTAATCTACATGCGGGGCGCCGGACGCATGGATTCCAATGGGGGTTTTTTTTGTTTGTTTTTTAAGCACGTGATTAGAGTCAGAGGCCAGAGCCACTGGCTGAATCAGAACTAGAGTCAGAAGTTATCGCTCTTTCCTCCCTCTCTGTTTTTGTTCTGTTCAGATGGGAGTTTTCATGAGTTTGAAGACAATCAGGTGTCTGTGACAGGAGTTTATATAAAATTGCTTTAAAAGATAAAAACCTCAAACAAAACAATTACATTTGAATCAAAACCAACCAGTAAGATATCAAAGTATATATAAAAAAATAAAATAATCCAATGCTGTACCCTACAGTAACAATTTTCTGCCACTAGATGCCACCAGTTTCCTGGGATAATTGCTGGGAAGTGTACAGCTTCAGGTACACTTTATGTACACACGGTCGGAATTTCCGAGGGAAAAAAGTCAGACGGAATTTTTTCATCGGATATTCTGACCGTGTGTATGCCCCATCTGACTTTTTCAGTCGGAAATTCCGACGGAGTTAGAAAGAGAACATGTTCTCTTTTTTCCGACGTCACCGCTTTCTTGACAGTCGGAATTTGGTGTGACAGTGTGTATGCAAGACAGCTTGAACGGAATTCCGTTGGAAAAATACGTTGGAGTTTATCCCGACGAAAAATCCGACCGTGTGTACAAGGCATTAGGCCTAATGTACACAGTATTTTTTACAACCTCTTTTGAACGATTCAACTTGACAGATAGTAACCGACGTTTAAAATGTCAAATTTGCCGCGTTTACATGCCCCATTAGCCACATTTACGTTTAGAAGTGTTTTTTTTCAATAGTCAAAAATTATAAACACCTGTAAAGGAAACGCAGCTAAATGCGAGGTACCGCATTTACACACGTTTACAAGCTGTTACAGGCGTGCCTCTGAATATCCTGAACGCATATTTTTGCTTTCTTTCCAAAAAATGCTTCTAAACTCAGCTGCCTAGAAATGACTGTAGCGGGGTCTCCTTTAAGACTCTCGGAACTACATCTCCCAGAGTCCTGTTTGGCACCCAGGATGCAGTGTTGCCACCGCAGAGACTCATGGGAGGGACTATTTAAGAAGGAGGCGAGGCGGAGCTCGGGCTCTTTGGACACCGCGCTGCTAGCAACAGCTTCTTCCTGTGCGGATCTGCTGCAGTGCAAGGCCTGAAGCCTGGGGCCTTGCGCAACTTCCGAAGAGCCTTCCATCCCGCTGCGGAGCCTGGGTGGCACCTGACAGAGTTTGCTGTGGACATCAGTTGGATCGGGGACCCGATCGTTGCGGACGCTGTGTGTGGAGACACAGCAGGTGGAAGTCCCGGACTGGGATCGCGTCCGGAGTGGTGAGCGAGCACCTGCTCAATCCAATCGGTTGTATTGTGTTTAGGCCTATAGACTGCCTTGGCCCACCGTTCATTTAGTTGCTGTTTCCGCTGGAGACCGGTTGCAGGACAGAGTTAAAGGGTCTCCAGCATAGTGTTCCTTATGACTGCATACTTTGTGGATTACAATATTGTTCCTGAACGTGCACCACCATTTCAAGTTTGCATGTGAAGAAATCTCTATTCACAAGACTGAGGCCTCGTACACACGACCGATTTTCTCGTCGTAAACAGTCAAGAAAAGTGCCGCGAGAGTTTTTTTGTCTAGAAAAACGTTCGTGTGTATGGTTTTACGACGAGAAACTTGACGAGAATCTCGACGAGAAAATAGAGAACCTGCTCTCTATTTTCTCGTCAGGATTCCAGATTTCCTCGTCGTGTTTCTCGTCGGCCTGTTTTGTGACGAGAAAATGGTTCGTGTGTATGCTTTTACGACTCTTCCAAAAGCGCGCATGCTCACAAGCAACTATGAGACGGGAGCGCATCTTCTGGTAAAACAAGCCTTCATAATGGAGAGAGCACATTCGTCACGCTCATAAATATTTCATCGTTTAAATGTTCTGCATTGAATTCTTCGTTAGAATGTTACATTAATCAAAACGAGAGACCTTCTTTTGCTGCTGATATTCACACAGAGTTCTGCCTTATTTTTAACCTTTTTCATGCTGCTCTTTATAAGATTTATGTGTATTATATCGTGCAAGTTTTTAGGAATAATTTAAATGGTTAGATTTTTCAAAATGATGTTAATTATAATTTCTCAATGTTTTGATAGCGATCTCACATTTAATTTTCTAATCTATATTTTTAAAATTTCACACCATGTTTTTGAGCTAATCAGATTTAGTTATTCTTTTGGGGGGGTGATATCTGTGCCTTTTATTGTCAGTCAAATGTATCTGCTTACTCCAAAGCTTTTTTTTTTTTATTTAAAAATACACATAGTCAAGTATGAACTTAAACAAAAAACACATTTATTCATGTTTATAAATTAAATAAAGAGAAGGCAGCGCTGGAGAAGCTGCTGCCATTTGTGCATCCCAGGGACCCCAGAGCACACACCAACCCTGTGTGGACACTAAAATTGGGAGCTTGAGAAGGCCCACATTTCAGAACACAATCTGATGCTGGCCTCCCAGAGGTCAGGAACAGCAGCAGGTGAGATATATGTCCCAAGTGTGTGGTACTACAACAGGCTGCCTTCTGTCCGACCAGTGCGACCACAATGAAGCAAGGCCATCACTTCCTCTTCTTCCTGGCAACCTTCCCTGCAGCCTTTCCTGAAGCCTTTCCTGAAGCCTTTCCTGCAGCCTTTCCTGCAGCCTTCCTTCTTCGTTTAGCTGGAGGCTGGCCCACTGGAGGGGTACTCCTGTCAGGAGGAGGAGGTGGAGGTGTAGCAGAAGGGGGTGGGGCAGAAGAAGAAGGTGGAGGTGTAGCAGAAGGGGGTGGGGCAGAAGGTGGAGGTGTAGCAGAAGGGGGTGGGGCAGAAGGTGGAGGTGTAGCAGAAGGGGGTGGGGCAGAAGGTGGAGGGGTAGCAGAAGGGGGTGGGGCAGAAGAGGAAGGTGGAGGTGGAGGTTGAGGTTGGGTCAGTTGGGCCACCTCACATATGGCGGTATTGGGGGTAATTTGCTCCATCACCCCCTTGTTGAGCAAGGTGATGAGCAGGGGTTCGCATAGGAGGCGTTGCTCCATGCTCATCACCTTGAACTTAGCCTCCACTAGGCCGGCAATGGCCTCTTCAGGGGATGTGGGCTCCTTGAGGGTGGCATGGGCCTCTTTAATAAGGGCCATTGCTGCGTCACTGGTGGTCCTGTCCCTCCTGCCTCTTTTGTGAAGCCTGATGGGAGGCACCTGGGATCTGGTGCTTCTCCTTTGCCCTGCCACCTCCTGTCTGCCACTGGGCCCTGCCACCTCCTGGCTGCCACTGGGCCCTGCCACCTCCTGGCTGGTACTGGGCCCTGCCACCTCCTGGCTGCCACTGGGCCCTGCCACCTCCTGGCTGGTACTGGGCCCTGCCACCTCCTGGCTGCCACTGGGCCCTTCCTCCTCCTGCCTGACAGTTTCCAGACCCTCCTCCTGGCTGATTTCATCCTGTGTATGAAAAAGAAACATAGTTTAATATGTTGGTTTAATCTTTGCCTCAAACTTTGTAATCCTGATGGAAGCAATTAGAATGTAAATGCATAAATCCTTGCTTTAAATTTACCACTACATCAGCTTGACTATTTACCACACAATTAAGTGCAGAATAATGTCTACAGATCATGATTTCACTTGTGGAATACAAAATAATGTATGTTTCTCATCCTGACATATTTGGGAAACATTAATTTTATCCCACTACATTTTCAGTTAATACTATACCTGGCTCCAGATGGACAAATCAGGATCATCCAGGATGGCTGCCTCCTCTTGCTCCAGAGAAGGCTCAGGTTGGCTGCAGGGAAGTCTGGGGGGAAGAGTGGAGAGTGATGGCCTTGGCTCAATGTGGTCATCCAGGAAGGACATCCTGCTGTAGTACCACAAAACCGGGACATAAACATCATCTGCTGCTGCTCCTGACCTCTGAGAAGCCAGCACCTTAGAGCGTTCAGTCCTGTAGGTACCTCTCAAGCTCCCAATTTTAGTGTCCACTTGTTTTGCTGTGGCTGTGGGCACCTTGGTATGCACAAATGGGAGCAGCTTCTCCAGCGCTGCTTTTCTCACCCCTTTTTTTTTATGGATGGGGTTTTTGGTCTCCCACAGAGCCGGCAGCTCCCTTACCCGGTCAATAAATTCCGCCAGGAACTCTTTGTCGCTAATAAAGACATTCATATTGTATCTGCAAGTAAAATAATTTATATTTAAATAATGTGAGGCAAACAGTCTAACCTCCTTCACATCCTAGTCACCATATATATCCTCCACCAATCTCAAGACAGTATAGGCCCACAATTTTTACAAGTCTCACAAAATCACATACCTTCGTTCGCACGTCCGTCACTTGAACTCCTCTCTCCGCACACCGAACGTACTATAGTCACATGTGTGTTTGCTATATACACACCACGCATGCGTCCAAATTCGAACACGTCGCTCCGCACACGTCGCCCGCCCATGACGTTCTAACTAACATCTTTTCCCCGCCCCTTCTCTTTCGGCGCGCAGACAGATATGGCGGAGTTACAGCAGGTGTCTGATAATTCCGCAACTAGCGAGGAGACAAGCCCGGAGACCGAGGACACGTCACGATCAAGGAGGAGATTCAAGGCATCGAATATGTCTTTGGCGGAGATGGCGGAGATGGTGGACATCTTGGTCAAGGCTGATTATGATGCCAAGCATGGGCCGTATAGCAAACCAAATAGAAGGAAGGCCAAAATCCTCACTAAAGTTGTGAAGAGTCTGAGGGCGAAGTTCGGGGTGAAACGCTCAAATGAGCAGCTCAGAAAGAGGTGGTCAGACCTCAAACTGAGGGAGCCAGACCAGTTGAGGAGCATAAAGAGGATGCTCGCTAAAAGTAAGTAAAATGACGACCTTTCTGCTATTAATCTTTTTAGAAACTGACCTTTTTTTTTTTTTTTTCATATTGGACTCCCTTCCAAAATGTAATATTTTGAACTAGGTTGGGCACAGTAATCGTTCGTTACGTTACCGACACTTCGTTCGGCCACTATCCGCGGTTTTGGCTTATTTAAGACCCCCAAAAGTAATTAGACATCTGCCATTTTTGATCAAGTATTGTGGCTAATTTTTAAGTCTAGATGATGTGTTTGTAAGGAGAATGAAATGCAAACTTTAATCAGTGTAAAGGAGAGGACACTCAGCAGCTGCTTCCACATCTGTACTTTGGAGCACTATAGTGTGGGCCACCAGACCCGCCTTTTTTGGGTGTCCCATACAGGTGCATCAGAGTTTATTTGTGGTGCCTCCATGTCCAAAAAATTACATCCAAATGTGAATACTAAACATATTTGGGGTCATAAATAATGCATTTTTCTTTAAATTCCGCACAAACGCACACTTGTACCCCACTTCCAAACAATTTAGCCTGTTTTAAGTTTAAAAATGAGATTTTTACAGTGTGATAAATAGACCTTTGGTTTTATTCTCATAGGGGAGAGAAGACTGGGAGGAGGACACTCCAGGGAGCACATGCACCCCACAACTTCCAAGCAACCCCAAACTCCCAAAGATCCACAACCGAAAGATGTGCAGGAAGTTGAGGTGGAGGAAGGAGAAGTGCAGGAAGGAGAGGTGGATGACGTTGTGGATCTGGTCACCACAACAGGTCAGTATCTGACACCACAGCTTAAGGTAAGCGAGGTAGGCCTGCAGAGTTTTATTAATTTTTTTTTATGGTTTTTAGGGGATGGAAATGTTGTGAAGGATAGCACACCGTTCTCTGCTGACAGTGCCCTCCGCCTCATCCAGCAAGTGATGGAATGTAGCACGGAACTGGACCTAATTAAACAAAGAATCCATGTGATGGAACAAACATTTAAAGACATTCTCGATGTTTTGGGGAGAATTCAATAAGCCATCCAAACACATTTGTTTTTACATGTTTGTTTTTATATTTTTACAAATTTTTTGAGTAACAAAGCAGCCAAAAATTGAATATGCACACAGTGTGTGAACATGTGCTATCTGCCATCAGGGGATATCCATGTACGTCTTTTGTGGGTGCAACCCCTTCCTCGTATCAAAAGTCGGTGAACTGAGGAAGGGGATGCACCCCCAAAACACGTCCATTGATCACCCCTGATGGCAGATAGCACAAGTTGACAATAGGGATCAGGATTGTAAACTTCCTATTTGCAAAAAATTAAAAATGTGTGCATATTGAATTTTTGGCTGGGCAAGGGGTGGCAGGACCCCATATTAGGACGGGCACATAGAGACATAGTTTGTGTAACTGAATGTCTCAGATTGCTCAGAGGTATCCAATGTTGTCATTTTAGAAATGCAAGTGGTATTTTTGTATTTTCATAAGCCAAAATTTGCCGGGTTGTGGCCAGGCCAACCCCAAAGTAAAAAAAAAAAAAAAAGTGCAGAGAGTAAAATATTTGACCACAAACAACGTGTAGCTTCTTTTTATAATACTCTCTAAGCTTATTTGGTTCTTTTGTAAGGTAACATAGTGAAATTGGTTGTTATTTACTAAAGTAAAATACACTTGCCACTACAAATGCACAAAGACAAACTAGGAGACAGGAAAGAACAAATAATTAAAGGTTTAAACAAGATTTTTATTGGGATACTTAGACATAGGCTGGCATAGGAATTGCCCCCCTACCCGTGAAATACTCCATGTATTTGTCCCGAACCACACGGGCATTTTGGGGGGGCAAGCCAAGACGGGCAGATTCCAGGCCCGGAAGGGGATTTGCAGGGGAAAGTCCAGCCTCTGGCAAAACTGAGGCCATATACGAATTAGATTTTTGGCTCAGAAAGTTGTGTAGCACACAGCAGCATAACACTACATAGTTTATTTTGTAGTCCGCCAAGTGGATGGAAGTCATAAAAAGGCGGAACCGGCTGGCCATTATGCCGAAGGCATTTTCAACGACTCTTCGGGCCCTGGCCAGCCGGTAATTGAACACACTCTTCTCTGGGGTCAGGGTCCTCTGTGGAAATGGCCTCATAAGATGCCGTCCGAGTCCGAAGGCTTCATCAGCCAAGAAAACAAAGGGGAGTCCTTCAATATTCCCTGCATCCGGTGGCAATGCAAGGTCGTCACTCTGGAGACGGAGGGCAAACTCCGTCTGGATGAAGGATCCCCCATCGGACATCCGGCCATTCTTCCCTACATCAACATAGAGGAATTCATACCGTGCTGACACCACCGCCATCAGCACAATGCTATGAAACCCCTTGTAGTTGTAGTAGTAGGACCCAGAACGGGGTGGCGGCACGATGCGGACGTGCTTCCCGTCTATGGCACCACCGCAGTTGGGGAAGTCCCACCGCGTGGCAAACTCCGATGCCACAGTCTGCCATTCCTGTGGCGTGGAAGGAAGCTGTGGAGTGAAACAAGATGAAATAATATTAGAAAAACAAAGGCATACATTACAAGCAAATTCTAAACCAAAAAATTAGAGACCAACATCAATCTAATTATACGTTTATTAAGGTGTGTAAAAAAAGTATAATGGAAGGCTCATTTATCATATTCATCACCACCTCTGATGGGCCATTACTAAATTATTTTGGGGGGGGGGGAGATGTGTTTGGCCACAGGATAGCATTGCAGTGGCGGTGCGTCCAGAGTGGGCGCTGGAGCACTGTCCCCTCTCTCCTGTGCCCATCACTCAGAACAATACATAGGTTCATGCGTTGCATGAACCTATGTATTGTCTATGCCGCACACTATTCAGGTGGATGGCCTCTTGTAAAGCGACCGACATATGAATAATTGCGTCATTTAGGGGGTTAAAATTGCAGAGCAGAAACAGGTATTAAAAAAGTCTTGCAAATTACAACCTGAGGGATGTAATTGGCTTCCTCAAAGAAAAATCGGGGACGCAAGGAGGGGGCATTCCTTGTGTAAACACTGACAGGCTGCTCTGGCAATCATGTTCACCAAGTCTGTTTAATGGTAACATGATTGGCTGATGCAACATGAAGGGAAGGAGAAGACATCAAGGACAGAAGAAGGATGGCGCTGACCACAAGAAGGTAAGTGCAGGGCTGGGGGGAAACTGGCTGCATTAGAGGGGACTAAATGGCTGCATTGGAGGGGACAACTGGGGGCGTTTATTAGGCAACAGAGCAAAAAAGGAGGAAGTTTATTTCCGAAATTGGGGTTGGAACCCCCCAACATTTGGAGCAACAGGCGCCCCTGCTGGAAAAGTTAGTGAGGGGAAATATTTAGGGAGGATAAAAAAGGGGCAATCTAAAGCTTCCAACATGCATGGGGACAAAGGGGACATTCTCAGCATATTACAATCATGGTAATTAGGGAAGGATGAAAGAAATACAATACATTAGCATACATGTAATACATAAAATGTGATGTTAAGGGAGAAAACTTACCCTAATATAGTCCTCCTGCAGGACTTGTATAATAGCAGAACAGGTGTCTGGGATTATGAGGCCCAGAGCCTGGGGGGAGATGCCTGTGGTGAACTTCAAGTCCTGAAGACTTCTCCCTGTCGCCAGGTAACGCAACGTGGCGATGAGCCTCTGCTCAGCACTGATGGCTTCCCGCATAACGGTGTCCTTCCTGGTAATATAGGGGGACACCAAAGCCAACAGTTCCTGAAAAACGGGGTCAGACATCCTCAGAAAATTCCTGTAGTCCTCAGGATTATTCTCGACGATCTCCCGCAGCAGAGGCATGTGGCAGAATTGGTCCCGCTGGAGCAACCAATTCTTGGTCCATGAACTCCTCCTCACACCATTCATGGACTGGTCTTGGTCCAAAACAAGCAGACCAACACCAAGCGCACGCACAGCACGAACTCGACGACGAGAACGTCCAGGCGACATGGCTAGGAAACGGTCGTCTAATCAGAACGTACAGAACAGAACGCACTTTAGAACAGCAAGGCCTATGAATAACGAACTGAAATTCAGAAACGAACAGGCAATAACGCACTGTAAAACAGATACGACCTGCCTAGACGCCCTGAAAGTCAAGATACGAACCCACAAGCACAAACTGAACCGCAGAAAACGATCTGAAAAGTACGAAGACTGAAAAGCGCGAATCGTCTCTTCCCAAACTTTTACTTCACACGCGGTAACACGAGATCAGCAAAAGCAGCCCAAGGGGTGGCGCCAAGAAAAAAGATCTTCCCCTTTATAGTGCCGTCGTACGTGCTGGACGTGAGCGCAGAGAACCACGAGGAAATTGGAAAATGACAGTGTGTACGCATAGAAAGCTTGACGAGAAAATCGACAAGCTTAACAAGAATCTCGTCGAAAAAAACGACGTGTTTTTTACGACGAGAAAATCGGTCGTGTGTACGAGGCCTGAGTTTGATTCCATGTCAGGCCTGACTAGGGAGGGGAGATAGAATATTGTTTAGTGCGCCATAGGGTGCGTAGATAGCAATAGCTGCACGTGGTGGATTACCGCGCTGTGCTATTGCCATACATATATTACATCTATTGCTGCAGGGCTCTGTAAGCCAGTTATATGTTATGGTTTAATCCATGCCCTTTTAACCTAAAGTAAAGCTGTTATACCTTGCCCTTTTGCTATCACTGTGTTGTCATTACTCATAGTGCTTACACTTAATCAGAAGTTAAAGTGTGTATGTTACCAGGTGTAGATTACGATAGAAAACATCCCTAGACTAACTGTGCCACAGGGGACTATATAAGATTGCCGGGGGTTGGTGGAGCTGTACTCAAGGCCCGAAAAATCAAACCAACGGCTCTCTTAACTGGGGGTAGCGCTACACGACTATAAACAACCCTGTGTACTGATAAGATAACATACCAGGGGCAGCTGAAAAAAACGCTTCCATTTACCAGCAGCAGTGTACATGAGGCCTTAAAATATTAAAAGCCAGCAGCTACAAATATTGCATCTGCTGACTTTTAATATATGGACACTTACCTGTCCAGGGCGCCTGCGATGTCGGCAGCCGAAGCCGATCTGTCTGTCAGTTCTTGGCTGCTGCTGCTGCTGCTGCTGCCATCTTCGATAAGGGAATCAGGAAGTGAAGCCTTTCGGCTTCAGTTCCTGGTTCCCTACTGCCCGTTACCACTGGTCCCTGCTGTCTTCTGGGACCCGTGTGTCTCCCAGAAGACAGCAGGGGGGATCGGAGTAGGCGCCGGAAGTGGCGTAGGTCACCTTGATCACCAAGGTGATCTATGCCCAGAAGTGGGAGCAAATACCTGTATTAGACAGGTATATGCTCCCTCCTCCCGCCTGACAGGTGCCAAATGTGACACCGGAGGGGGGGAGGATTCCAAAAAGCGGAGGTTCGATTTTTGGGGGGAACTCTGCTTCAAGATCAAAAACACCTGTTTTAAAGGTGTTTGATGTTTTTTTCTGCCTCTAAATACCCATATACAGGTCCTTCTCAAAAAATTAGCATATTGTGATAAAGTTCATTATTTTCTGTAATGTACTGATAAACATTAGACTTTCATATATTTTAGATTCATTACACACAACTGAAGTAGTTCAAGCCTTTTCTTGTTTTAATATTGATGATTTTGGCATACAGCTCATGAAAACCCAAAAATCCTATCTCAAAAAATTAGCATATTTCATCCGACCAATAAAAGAAAAGTGTTTTTAATACAAAAAAAGTCAACCTTCAAATAATTATGTTCAGTTATGCACTCAATACTTGGTCGGGAATCCTTTTGCAGAAATGACTGCTTCAATGCGGCGTGGCATGGAGGCAACCAGCCTGTGGCACTGCTGAGGTGTTATGGAGGCCCAGGATGCTTCGATAGCGGCCTTAAGCTCATCCAGAGTGTTGGGTCTTGCGTCTCTCAACTTTCTCTTCCCAATATCCCACAGATTCTCTATGGGGTTCAGGTCAGGAGAGTTGGCAGGCCAATTGAGCACAGTAATACCATGGTCAGTAAACCATTTACCAGTGGTTTTGGCACTGTGAGCAGGTGCCAGGTCGTGCTGAAAAATGAAATCTTCATCTCCATAAAGCTTTTCAGCAGATGGAAGCATGAAGTGCTCCAAAATCTCCTGATAGCTAGCTGCATTGACCCTGCCCTTAATAAAACACAGTGGACCAACACCAGCAGCTGACATGGCACCCCAGACCATCACTGACTGTGGGTACTTGACACTGGACTTCAGGCATTTTGGCATTTCCCTCTCCCCAGTCTTTCTCCAGACTCTGGCACCTTGATTTCCGAATGTACTTTGGACCACTGAGCAACAGTCCAGTGCTGCTTCTCTGTAGCCCAGGTCAGGCGCTTCTGCCGCTGTTTCTGGTTCAAAAGTGGCTTGACCTGGGGAATGCGGCACCTGTAGCCCATTTCCTGCACATGCCTGTTCACGGTGGCTCTGGATGTTTCTACTCCAGACTCAGTCCACTGCTTCCGCAGGTCCTCCAAGGTCTGGAATCGGTCCTTCTCCACAATCTTCTTCAGGGTCCGGTCACCTCTTCTCGTTGTGCAGCGTTTTCTGCCACACTTTTTCCTTCCCACAGACTTCCCACTGAGGTGCCTTGATACAGCACTCTGGGAACAGCCTATTCGTTCAGAAATTTCTTTCTGTGTCTTACCCTCTTGCTTGAGGGTGTCAATGATGGCCTTCTGGACAGCAGTCAGGTCAGCAGTCTTACCCATGATTGCGGTTTTGAGTAATGAACCAGGCTGGGAGTTTTTAAAAGCCTCAGGAATCTTTTGCAGGTGTTTAGAGTTAATTAGTTGATTCAGATGATTAGGTTAATAGCTTGTTTAGAGAACCTTTTCATGATATGCTAATTTTTTGAGATAGGATTTTTGGGTTTTCATGAGCTGTATGCCAAAATCATCAATATTAAAACAAGAAAAGGCTTGAACTACTTCAGTTGTGTGTAATGAATCTAAAATATATGAAAGTCTAATGTTTATCAGTACATTACAGAAAATAATGAACTTTATCACAATATGCTAATTTTTTGAGAAGGACCTGTATGTTTATTTATTTCAGGTACTTGTATAACGCCCTCAATTTACGCAGCACTTTGCATATACAGTATCTCACAAAAGTGAGCACCACATAAATATTTTATTATATCTTTTCATTTGAAAACACTGAAGAAATGACACTTTGCTACAATGTAAAGTAGTGAGTGTAATACTTGTATAACAGTGTAAATTTGCTGTCCCCTCAAAATAACTCAACACACAGCCAATAATGTCTAACCCGCTGGCAACAAAAGTAAGTACACCCCTGAGTGAAAATGTCCAAATTGGGCCCAAAGTGTCAATATTTTGTGTGGCCACCATTATTTTCAAGCACTGCCTTAACCCTCTTTGGCATGGAGTTAACCAGAGCTTCACAGGTTGCCACTGGAGTTCTCGTCCACTCCTCCATGACGACATCAAGGAGCTGGTGGATGTTAGAGACCTTGCGCTTCTCCACCTTCTGTTTGAGGATGCCCCACAGATGCTCAATAGGGTTTAGGTCTGGAGACATGCTTGGCCAGTCCATCACCTTTACCCTCAGCTTCTTTGGAAAGGCAGTGGTCGTCCTGGAGGTTTGTTTGGGGTCGTTATCATGTTGGAATACTTCACTGTGGCCCAGTCTCCAAAGAGAGTGGATCATGCTCTTCTTCAGTATGTCACAGTACATGTTGGCATTCATGGTTCCTTCAATGAACTGTAGCTTACCAGTGCCGGCAGCGCTCATGCAGCCCCAGACCATGACACTCCCACCACCATGCTTGACTGTAGGCAGGACACACTTGTCTTTGTACTCCTCACCTGGTTGCCGCCACACACGCTTGACCCCATCTGAACCAAATACGTTTATCTTGGTCTCATCAGATCACATGACATGGTTCCAGTAATCCATGTCCTTAGTCTTCTTGTCTTCAGAAAACTGTTTGCAGGCTTTCTTGTGCAATATCTTTAGAAGAGTTTCCTTCTGGGACAACAGCCATGCAGACCAATTTGATGCAGTGTGCGGCGTATGGTCTGAGTAATGACAGGCTGACCCCCCACCCCTTCAACCTCTGCAGCAATGTTGGCAGCACTCATACTCATACCCAAAGATAACCTCTGGATAAGACGCTGAGCACGTGCACTCAACTTCTTTGGTCGACCATGGTGAAGCCTATTCTGAGTGGAACCTGTCCTGTTAAACTGCTGTATGGTCTTGGCCACCATGCTGTAGCTCAGTTTCAGGGTCTTGGCAATCTTCTTATAGCCTAGGCCATCTTTTTGTAGAGTAACAATTATTTTTTTCAGATCCTCAAAGAGTTCTTTGCCATGAGGTGCCATGTTGAACTTCCAGTGACCAGCATGAGAGAGTGAGAGTGATAACAGCAAATTTAATACACCTGCTCCCCATTCACACCTGAGACCTTGTAACACTAACAATTTACATGACACATGGGGAGGGAAAATAGCTACTTGGGCCCAATTTGGACATTTTCACTTAGGGGTGTACTCACTTTGTTGCAAGTGGTTTAGACATTAATAGCTGTGAATTGACTTATTTTGAGGGGACAGAAAACTTACACTGTTATACAAGCTGTATCATCATTACTTTACATTGTAGCAAAGTGTCATTTCTTCAGTGTTGTCACATGAAAAGATATAATAAAATATCTACAAAAATGTGAGGGGTGTACTCACTTTTGTGAGATACTGTGTGTGTGTGTGTGTGTATATATATATATATATATATATATATATATATATATATAAAATTCTTTCTTATATACTTCATACATATTTCCTTTACCATATACTTTATTATATATACCGTATATCATATACTTTCTTAATTTCTTTCTATTGCATAGTGTAAGCTATCTTTCAGTGTCATAATTGCTAAGTATCCGTTTTTCTACAGGACAGTTTATATAAGTTGATCTGTACCGCTTGTCCCATTGAATGTCCTACAAAATGTCCGTCCAGACAAAGGGCAGTACAGAAGTTGCTGTGACAGGCATTGAATAATGTGAACTTTAACTTACTTCAGGAAAATGTCCTCCCAATATTTCTGGGAATGCTGACAACTATGCAAACTTTTTTTACATATTGCTCAACTAAAGACTTATGATCTGTTATTTTATCTATCATCAGGCAGTAGTATATTTTTCCACCTCTGTTAGCATTTGGCACAGCCAGTATCTCACACATAGCTCATTTGAATTCACTGTAGATTTATTTTTAGTTCCCTTGGACGCTGTGTTGATTATTACAAAAACGAAAAAGAAAAAATCACCATGTGGATCCTCAGGAAATCCAATGTGTACGGATGGCTTAAATCAGCTTTACGGTTAATATTCCATTTACTTTTAAATGACTGAAAACAATGCTACCTATCACAATGATTATATTCATTTTCAGTGAGGCAAGAAATAACGTCTTTTTTTTTTTACCTGTAGCATGTTTTTTTCTGTTTCTAGTATAAAAAAAACATTTATTACAATTACAAACAAACCAAGGACTGTTATGGTGCAAAATATAAATATGTACGGAAACACTGTACCAAACTAATCCTACTATAAGGCTCTGTTCACACCATTCATCTTCGGTAGTGTGTGTAGCGCCTTCCTAGTTAGGTGCTGAGGTTGATAGGTAAATTTAGTTATTTTTGGGCTTTTCTGTTTTTAGTGGAGCAGTGACTGATTGTTTTGGACAGATCAGGGTCTAGCAGGCTGCAGGCTTAAAGTGGATGTAAACCCTCACATATACCCAGTGAAGTGAACAGCCTAAGATGATACACAGGGATAAAACAAATCTCCCTATATAAGTTTTTCATGTATATCTGCTGTCTTCACCTTTATATATTCTTTAGAAAGTGCACATCATATTAGAATTTTTTTTTCTTCCTGGTCACCACTGGGAGAGGATTATTGGCATACAGCCAAGACAGCTGATTGGAAGAAAGGCATGCACCCCCTCTCCACATTGGCAAAGGAAGAAAGGAACGTGCAAGCTCTGCTCTGGGAAGGCAAGCTGACTGCTAATCTATTTATAGCAACCTCCCCCGAGACACACTTCAGACTGCTGTCTCTGAGAACTTGTCAAAAGTTATCAGGCTGATAACAGAAGAATAGAGCAGGAGACAGCTACGGGACTCAGTGCTTTGAAGAGAGATAAGAAAACACTACAGAAATATGTGCCCAGCTCAAATTTGATGAATCAGGTTTACATCCACTTTAATTGCTTCTCCCTTCCTTCTGGAGAGCTCCAGAACATAGGAGTGGAGCAGGTCAAACGAGGAGCCTGAATGCTAACCAAAAATGTGTTTTGCGATTGTACTGCGATTTGAGATCACAGGGAGAATCACAGTGATTCTGCCCAAGATCCCAGAACGCCAAATGTGAATGGGGCCTAAAGAGCTCATACAGTATATGAGAGTGGACCTTTCTAATGAAGAACTAGACGTGGTTACAATGGCTGTTTTAAGATACCCGGTTTGGGGAAAATGCTTTTGACTTACTGTAAGGAGTCAATATTTTCCGGTGAGCTTCCATCTATAAAATATTTCACGGCAGTCATGGGGGTGAATACTGTGGTGATTGGGGATAACATACTGTATTTGACTAGACTTGCTTTCATTCAGTGAACGGACTTCACTTATTCATTTGTATTTGTTCACATTAATTGTGTATATTATCACATTATAGTATTGACTTTGCATTATTTGTGCACAAGACTTTTGATTAATAAGGTATTGGGGGCATAGTAGCGCTGGAACATACTTTGTGTTCGAGGAAACATATATGTAATTTAATTATTTAAAGAGTTAGTTCACCTTTTAAAAATACTTTATGCAGTCCATGAACACTAGTTCATAATTTGAAACTACCGGTAATCTGATTTAAAAAATATCCATTAGGTATGGAGTGATGCCTGCCGCAATCACTTCTGATATTTCCTCACAGCTGTTTTCTTTTCTCTTCTTTAGAATGGACCAGTCGTTAGGACCAGTGCCCCCTAGCAGTAGAGACAACAGTGCCAATCTTCTGAGCCCCACACGTGCGCAATAATATCTCTTGTCGTCGCAGATGACCTAACCAGCTGCAACGCTCTCCCCATATGTGTGCGCAGCCTATTGCATTAGGGTGTGCACCCCAAAGCTCAAACACACATGCCTTTCTCTGCAGCCTCAGCTGCATGAGACAGTGAATGAATGGGAAGTGCTCTGTGTTCAGTGGCTTCCTGTTTATTGACCAACTAATGCATAGTAAACACAGTTTACTTTACTTCAGTTGTGAATGGACACAGTGAGTGAGTGTGTTCACTATGCTCATTTAGAAAAGGAAGGGGCCTTTAAATGACATATTTACTAGCCCATTCCCCTGCTCTCCAAATTAAAACATATTCTGCAGCAGCCAAGAGGAGAAGAGGGAAGCCAATAAAAATGTGGGTGGGGTGGGGGGCAACACGGGGGGAATCCTGGGCACTAGGGGGAGTCTGCACCGCATTGAGTGTCCTAATGTCTGGTCTGGCACCACTCCTGGCACACCCCCTGCGAATGCCTATGGCTCTACCATTGCAGTCGCTGACATTTTTAGCTCAGCAAAGAGCACAATGTGCATGCATGAGGCTCAGATGGGGTTGCCATCTGTCCAGGATTCACCCGGACAGTCTGGGTTTTAAATCATGTGTCCAAGTTTCAGTCCGCCTAAAACCCAGACACATTATTCGGCCTGCACTGTGGCTCTCCAAGTAACCAAGATAGTCACACACAAATCTGTTGCCGTCCGGGAACTGCGGGCGCCTGTCTGGGGGCAGGTTCAGCATCACTGGGAGGCTGGGTGGTGATGTCAACAAGAGAATTTTGGCCACACTCATTGTTCGCCATTGCATGCTATACGCGACGCATTACTACTTTCTTTGGGGCAACCAAAGGTGTCCCAGGTCTTTTATAATCCCATGGGGGGTTTATTTACTCAGGCCTCGTACACACGACCGATTTTCTCGTCCAAAACAGTCAAGAAAAGTGCCGCAAGAGCTTTTTTGTCTAGAAAAACGTTTGTGTGTATGGTTTTACGACGAGAAACTTGCCGAGAATCTCGACGAGAAAATAGAGAACCTGCTCTCTATTTTCTCGTCAGGATTCCAGATTTCCTCGTCGTGTTTCTCGTCGGCCTGTTTTGTGACGAGAAAATGGTTCGTGTGTATGCTTTTACGACTCTTCAAAAAGCGCGCATGCTCACAAGCAACTATGAGACGGGAGCGCATCTTCTGGTAAAACAAGCCTTCATAATGGAGAGAGCACATTCGTCACGCTCAAAAATATTTCATCGTTTAAATGTTCTGCATTGAAATCTTCGTTAGAATGTTACATTAATCAAAACGAGTGACCTTCTTTTGCTGCTGATATTCACACAGAGTTGAGCCTTATTTTTATCCTTTTTCATGCTGCTCTTTATAAGATTTATGTGTATTATATCGTGCAAGTTTTTCGGAATAATTTAAATGGTTAGATTTTTCAAAATGATGTTAATTATAATTTCTCAATGTTTTGATAGCGATCTCCCATTTAATTTTGGAATCTATATTATTTAAATTTCACACCATGTTTTTGTGCTAATCAGATTTAGTTATTCTTTTGGGGGGGTGATATCTGTGCCTTTTATTGTCAGTCAAATGTATCTGCTTACTCCAAAGCTTGTTTTTTTTTTATTTAAAAAGACACATAGTCAAGTATGAACTTAAACAAAAACACATTTATTCATGTTTATAACTTAAATAAAGAGAAGGCAGCGCTGGAGAAGCTGCTGCCATTTGTGCATCCCAGGGACCCCAGAGCACACAGCAACCCTGTGTGGACACTAAAATTGGGAGCTTGAGAAGGCCCACATTTCTGAACACAATCTGATGCTGGCCTCCCAGAGGTCAGGAACAGCAGCAGGTGAGATATATGTCCCAAGTGTGTGGTACTACAACAGGCTGCCTTCTGTCCGACCACAATGAAGCGAGGCCATCACTTCCTCTTCTTCCTGGCAACCTTCCCTGAAGCCTTTCCTGAAGCCTTTCCTGAAGCCTTTCCTGCAGCCTTTCCTGCAGCCTTCCTTCTTTGTTTGGCTGGAGGCTGGCCCACTGGAGGGGTACTCCTGTCAGGAGGAGGAGGTGGAGGTGTAGCAGAAGGGGGTGGGGCAGAAGAAGAAGGTGGAGGTGTAGCAGAAGGGGGTGGGGCAGAAGGTGGAGGTGTAGCAGAAGGGGGTGGGGCAGAAGGTGGAGGTGTAGCAGAAGGGGGTGGGGCAGAAGGTGGAGGTGTAGCAGAAGGGGGTGGGGCAGAAGGTGGAGGTGTAGCAGAAGGGGGTGGGGCAGAAGGTGGAGGTGTAGCAGAAGGGGGTGGGGCAGAAGGTGGAGGTGTAGCAGAAGGGAGTGGGGCAGAAGGTGGAGGTGTAGCAGAAGGGGGTGGGGCAGAAGAGGAAGGTGGAGGTGGAGGTTGAGGTTGGGTCAGTTGGGCCACCTCACATATGGCGGTATTGGGGGTAATTTGCTCCATCACCCCCTTGTTGAGCAAGGTGATGAGCAGGGGCTCGCATAGGAGGCGTTGCTCCATGCTCATCACCTTGAACTTAGCCTCCACTAGGCCGGCAATGGCCTCTTCAGGGGATGTGGGCTCCTTGAGGGTGGCATGGGCCTCTTTAATAAGGGCCATTGCTGCCTCACTGGTGGTCCTGTCCCTCCTGCCTCTTTTGTGAAACCGGATGGGAGGCACCTGGGATCTGGTGCTTCTCCTTTGCCCTGCCACCTCCTGTCTGCCACTGGGCCCTGCCACCTCCTGTCTGCCACTGGGCCCTGCCACCTCCTGGCTGCCACTGGGCCCTGCCACCTCCTGGCTGCCACTGGGCCCTTCCTCCTCCTGCCTGACAGTTTCCAGACCCTCCTCCTGGCTGATTTCATCCTGTGTATGAAAAAGGAACATAGTTTAATATGTTGGTTTAATCTTTGCATCAAACTTTGTAATCCTGATGGAAACAATTAGAATGTAAATGCATAAATCCTTGCTTTAAATTTACCACAACATCAGCTTGACTATTTCCCACACAATTAAGTGCAGAAGAATGTCTACAGATCCTGATTTCACTTGTGTAATACAAAATAATGTATGTTTCTCATCCTGACATATTTGGGAAACATTAATTTTATCCCTATACATTTTCAGTTAATACTATACCTGGCTCCAGATGGCCAAATCAGGATCATCCAGGATGGCTGCCTCCTCTTGCTCCAGAGAAGGCTCAGGTTGGCTGCAGGGAAGTCTGGGGGGAAGAGTGGAAAGTGATGGCCTTGTCTCAATGTGGTCATCCAGGAAGGACATCCTGTTGTAGTACCACAAAATCGGGACATAAACATCATCTGCTGCTGCTCCTGACCTCTGAGAAGCCAGCACCTTAGAGCGTTCAGTCCTGTAGGTACCTCTCAAGCTCCCAATTTTAGTGTCCACTTGTTTTGCTGTGGCTGTGGGCACCTTGGTATGCACAAATGGGAGCAGCTTCTCCAGCGCTGCTTTTCTCACCCCTTTTTTTTATGGATGGGGTTTTTCGTCTCCCACAGAGCCGGCAGCTCCCTTACCCGGTCAATAAATTCCGCCAGGAACTCTTTGTCGCTAATAAAGACATTCATATTGTATCTGCAAGTAAAATAAATTATATTAAAATAATGTGAGGCAAACAGTCTAACCTCCTTCACATCCTAGTCACCATATATATCCTACAACAATCTCAAGACAGTATAGGCCAACAATTTTTAAAAGTCACAAAATCACATACCTTCGTTCGCACGTCCGTCACTTGAACTCCTCTCTCCGCACACCGAACGTACTATAGTCACATGTGTGTTTGCTATATACACACCACGCATGCGTCAAAATTCGAACACGTCGCTCCGCACACGTCGCCCGCCCATGACGTTCTAACTTACATCTTTTCCCCGCCCCTTCTCTTTCGGCGCGCAGACAGATATGGCGGAGTTACAGCAGGTGTCTGATAATTCCGCAACTAGCGAGGAGACAAGCCCGGAGACCGAGGACACGTCACGATCAAGGAGGAGATTCAAGGCATCGAATATGTCTTTGGCGGAGATGGCGGAGATGGTGGACATCTTGGTCAAGGCTGATTATGATGCCAAGCATGGGCCGTATAGCAAACCAAATAGAAGGAAGGCCAAAATCCTCACTAAAGTTGTGAAGAGTCTGAGGGCGAAGTTCGGGGTGAAACGCTCAAATGAGCAGCTCAGAAAGAGGTGGTCAGACCTCAAACTGAGGGAGCCAGACCAGTTGAGGAGCATAAAGAGGATGCTCGCTAAAAGTAAGTAAAATGACGACGTTTCTGCTATTAATCTTTTTATAAACTGACATGTTTTTTTTTTTTATCATATTGGACTCACTTCCAAAATGTCATATTTTGAACTAGGTTAGGCACAGTAATCGTTCGTTACGTTACCGACACTTCGTTCGGCCACTATCCGCGGTTTTGGCTTATTTAAGACTCACAAAAGTAATTAGACATCTGCCATTTTTGATCAAGTATTGTTGATAATTTTTTAGTCTAGATGATGTGTTTGTAAGGAGAATGAAATGCAAACTTTTAACAGTGTAAAGGAGAGGACACTCAGCAGCTGCTTCCACATCTGTACTTTGGAGCACTATAGTGTGGGCCCACAGACCCGCCTATTTTGGGTGTCCCACACAGGTGCATCAGAGTTTATTTGTGGTGCCTCCATGTTCCAAAAATTACATCCAAATGTGAATACTAAACATATTTGGGGTCATAAATAATGCATTCTTCTTTAAATTCCGCACAAACACACACTTGTACACCACTTCCAAACAATTTATCCTTTTTTTAGTTTAACAATGAGATTTACAGTGTGATAAATAGACCTTTTGTTTTATTCTCATAGGGGAGAGAAGACTGGGAGGAGGACACTCCAGGGAGCACATGCACCCCACAACTTCCAAACAACACCAAACTCCCAAAGATCCACAACCGAAAGATGTGCAGGAAGTTGAGGTGGAGGAAGGAGAAGTGCAGGAAGGAGAGGTGGATGACGTTGTGGATCTGGTCACCACAACAGGTCAGTATCTGACACCACAGCTTAAGGTAAGCGAGGTAGGCCTGCAGAGTTATATTATTATACGGTTCTCTGCTGACAGTGCCCTCCGCCTCATCCAGCAAGTGATGGAATGTAGCACGGAACTGGACCTAATTAAACAAAGAATCCATGTGATGGAACAAACATTTAAAGACATTCTCGATGTTTTGGCGAGAATTCAATAAGCCCTCCAAACACATTTGTTTTTACATGTTTGTTTTTAGATTTTTTTCTAATTTTTTGAGTAACAAACCAGCCAAAAATTGAATATGCACACAGTGTGTGAACATGTGCTATCTGCCATCAGGGGATATCCATGTACGTCTTTTGTGGGTGCAACCCCTTCCTCGTATCAAAAGTCGGTGTACTGAGGAAGGGGATGCACCCCCAAAACACGTCCATTGAACACCCCTGATGGCAGATAGCACATGTTGACAATAGGGATCAGGATTGTAAACTTCCTATATGCAAAAAATTAAAAATGTGTGCATATTGAATTTTTGGCTGGGCAAGGGGTGGCAGGACCCCATATTAGGACGGGCACATAGAGACATAGTTTGTGTAAGTGAATGTCTCCGATTGCTCAGAGGTATCCAATGTTGTAATTTTAGAAATGCAAGTGATATTTTTGTATTTTCATAAGCCAAAATTTGCCGGGTTGTGGCCAGGCCAACCCCAAAGTAAAAAAAAAAAAAAAAAAAAGAAGAGAATGTGCACAGAGTAAAATATTTGACCACAAACAACGTGTAGCTTCTTTTTATAATACTCTCTAAGCTTATTTGGTTCTTTTGTAAGGTAACATAGTGAAATTGGTTGTTATTTACTAAAGTAAAATACACTTGCCACTACAAATGTACAAAGACAAACTAGGAGACAGGAAAGAACAAATAATTAAAGGTTTAAACAAGATTTTTATTGGGATACTTAGACATAGGCTGGCATAGGAATTGCCCCCCTACCCGTGAAATACTCCATGTATTTGTCCCGAACCACACGGGCATTTTGGGGGGGCAAGCCAAGACGGGCAGATTCCAGGCCCGGAAGGGGATTTGCAGGGGAAAGTCCAGCCTCTGGCAAAACTGAGGCCATATAGGAATTTGATTTTTGGCTCAGAAAGTTGTGTAGCACACAGCAGCATAACACTACATAGTTTATTTTGTAGTCCGCCAAGTGGATGGAAGTCATAAAAAGGCGGAACCGGCTGGCCATTATGCCGAAGGCATTTTCAACGACTCTTCAGGCCCTGGCCAGCCGGTAATTGAACACACTCTTCTCTGGGGTCAGGTTCCTCTGTGGAAATGGAATCATAAGATGCCGTCCGAGTCCGAAGGCTTCATCAGCCAAAAAAACAAAGGGGAGTCCTTCAATATTCCCTGCATCCGGTGGCAATGCAAGGTCGTCACTCTGGAGACGGAGGGCAAACTCTGTCTGGATGAAGGATCCCCCATCGGACATCCGGCCATTTTTTCCTACATCAACATAGAGGAATTCATACCGTGCTGACACCACCGCCATCAGCACAATGCTATGAAACCCCTTGTAATTGTAGTAGTAGGACCCAGAACGGGGTGGCGGCACGATGCGGACGTGCTTCCCGTCTATGGCACACCGCAGTTGGGGAAGTCCCACCGCGTGGCAAACTCCGATGCCACAGTCTGCCATTCCTGTGGCGTGGAAGGAAGCTGTGGAGTGAAACAAGATGAAATAATATTAGAAAACCAAAGGCATACATTACAAGGAAATTCTATCCCAAAAAATTAGAGACCAACATCAATCTAATTATACGTTTATTAAGGTGTGTAAAAAAAGTATAATGGAAGGCTCATTTATCATATTCATCACCCCCTCTGATGGGCCATTACTAAATTATTTTGGGGGGGGGGAGATGTGTTTGGCCACAGGATAGCATTGCAGTGGCGGTGCGTCCAGAGTGGGCGCTGGAGCACTGTCCCCTCTCTCCTGTGCCCATCACTCAGAACAATACATAGGTTCATGCGTTGCATGAACCTATGTATTGTCTATGCCGCACACTATTCAGGTGGATGGCCTCTTGTAAAGCGACCGACATATGATTATTTGCGGCATTTAGGGGGTTAAAATTGCAGAGCAGAAACAGGTATTAAAATAGTCTTGCAAATTACAACATGAGGGATGTAATTGGCTTCATCAAAGAAAAATCGGGGACGCAAGGAGGGGGGCATTCCTTGTGTAAACACTGACAGGCTGCTCTGGCAATCATGTTCACCAAGTCTGTTTAATGGTAACATGATTGGCTGATGCAACATGAAGGGAAGGAGAAGACATCAAGGACAGAAGAAGGATGGCGCTGACCACAAGAAGGTAAGTGCAGGGCTGGGGGGAAACTGGCTGCATTAGAGGGGACTAAATGGCTGCATTTGAGGGAACAAAATGGCTGCATTGGAGGGGACAACTGGGGGCGTTTATTAGGCAACAGAGCAAAAAAGGAGGAAGTTTATTTCCTAAACTGGGGTTTGAACCCCCCAACATTTGGAGCAACAGGCGCCCCTACTGGAAAAGTTAGTGAGGGGAAATATTTATGGAGGAGAAAAAAGGGGCAATCTAAAGCTTCCAACATGCATGGGGACAAAGGGGACATTCTCAGCATATTACAATCATGGTAATTAGGGAAGGATTTTCGAAATACAATACATTAGCATACATGTAATACCTAAAATGTGATGTTAAGGGAGAAAACTTACCCTAATATAGTCCTCCTGCAGGACTTGGATGATGGCAGAACAGGTGTCTGGGATTATGAGGCCCAGAGCCTGGGGGGAGATGCCTGTCGTGAACTTCAAGTCCTGAAGACTTCTCCCTGTCGCCAGGTAACGCAACGTGGTGATGAGCCTCTGCTCAGCACTGATGGCTTCCCACATAACGGTGTCCTTCCTGGTAATATAGGGGGACACCAAAGCCAACAGTTCCTGAAAAACGGGGTCAGACATCCTGAGAAAATTCCTGTAGTCCTCAGGATTATTCTCGACTATCTCCCGCAGCAGAGGCATGTGGCAGAATTGGTCCCGCTGGAGCAACCAATTCTTGGTCCATGAACTCCTCCTCACACCATTCATGGACTGGTCTTGGTCCAAAACAAGCAGACCAACACCAAGCACACGAACTCGACGACGAGAACGTCCAGGCGACATGGCTAGGAAACGGTCGTCTAATCAGAACGTACAGAACAGAACGCACTTTAGAACAGCAAGGCCTATGAATAACGAACTGAAAATCAGAAACGAACAGGCAAGAACGCACTGTAAAACAGATACGACCTGCCTAGACGCCCTGAAAGTCAAGATACGAACCCACAAGCACAAACTGAACCGCAGAAAACGATCTGAAAAGTACGAAGACTGAAAAGCGCGAATCGTCTCTTCCCAAACTTTTACTTCACACGCGGTAACACGAGATCAGCAAAAGCAGCCCAAGGGGTGGCGCCAAGAAAAAAGAACTTCCCCTTTATAGTGCCGTCGTACGTGCTGGACGTGAGCGCAGAGAACCACGAGGAAATTGGGAAATGACAGTGTGTACGCATAGAAGGCTTGACGAGAAAATCGACAAGCTTAACAAGAATCTCGTCGAAAAAAACGACGTGTTTTTTACGACGAGAAAATCGGTCGTGTGTACGAGGCCTCAAGGCAAATCCACTTTGCACTACAAGTGTACTGCAAGTGCACTTGGAAGTGCACTTGGATGTGCAGTCGCTGTAGATCTAAAGGGGACATGCAAGGATAATCAAAAACAGAATTTTGTACATGATTGGATAATAAAAACAGCAGAGCTTCCCCTAATTTCAGATCTTCCCCTCAGATCTAAAGTGACTGCCCTTCCAAGTGCACTTGCAGTCCACTTGTAGTGCAAAGTGGATTTGCCTTTAGTAAATCAACCCCATAGTGTATACTACGGGAAAAATTGCCCTGCGCCGCTAAAGTGTTCAGGTTTGGCTTGAAGAAAAGGTGGCAACCCTTGGCTCAGAAGAAGGACAGCGCTCTCTACTATACTGCTAGGGTAGGGTGACCATACATCCCCGGGTTCTGGGGACAGTCCCCGGATTGAGGACACTGTCCCCGGACCAAGTCTGTCCCCGGTTTTGTCCCCGGATTGGATTTGAACAGGGGCTGGGGCAATTTCAAAGACAGTCAGTGCAGAATAAAAAAAAAAGAATTCTGAACACCCCCCGCTCCGCCGCTCCTACTAGCTATCTGCGCCCCTTTCTGATGATCATGTGCTGGTCGGAGTGGAGGGAATATTTCTTCAGTTTCGGGTGCATGCCCATTCAGCTCCGCTCGCATGTTCTCCTGCCTTGGCTCAAGTCCCAGCCAGCTGCCTGCCTGCTTATCTCCTTTCCTTCTCTGGCGGAGTGATCTTCCTCCGCTCCCCACTCAGTAGTAGCCGGGGCCCGGAGAGTAAGAATATATAACCCCAGATTTCATTTTAAAAATCTGGTCACCTTATGCTAGGGGGACGCTTATCTTAATGGCTGGTCTGTCCTAGAGAAGAGAACAGGACGGAGCTGTGAAGAATATTAGAAGTGTTTGCGACAGGCTTTACTCTATTCACAAATGGCCTACAAGTAGAGATGGCCTTGCTGTTTGCCCCGCGGTCGGTTCGCGGCGAACTTTGCGCGTTCGCTATTTGCCAAACCGGCGAACATATGGTGCTATTCGCGGCTGACATATTCTTTTACATTGTGAAGAACTTTGACCCATGACACATCCATCATGTGGTACAGGACAGCCCTTATAAATAGACCTGATCTGGCTGCCATTTCACCCTGTCTTAGGTAAATACAGCGGCATAAAAGGCCTTTTATGTCCGTTGAATGCCTAATTTTTGGGGCCTGTAATGGCTGAAATGTATTTATCCTGTGAATGCCTAATGTACCTCCAGCTGTCATGGATATGCATTAATGTCTGTCTGCCATCTTACCTTCCTCCTCATGTGTTCATCTTGAGACCAGACCTCCTTCACCTGGCTTCCTTTATAATCTCCTCCCAGCCTGACTCCACCCCAGGCCCTATCACAGAACACTATATTAACCTGTGCACTGCAAGCCTGCTTTGCTGATCAACGTGTTTGTTAGGCATTGTGTGTTTGGGTTCCTGCCTGCCGTGTGCTACGTCTGTCTCTCTGTTACGTTATTGGCTTGTCCCCGACTATCCCTGTCTGCTCGTGACCCTTGACCTTCGGCTCGTTCTTTCGTTATCCTTGTCTGCTTGTGGCCCCTGACCTTCAGCTTGTTATTCGGTTCTCCCTTATCTTGTGCTGCTGCTTCCCCTCTTTTCCCCTTATCCTACGGGGCGTGAGCTAGGAAACTCCAGGGGCCGCGACCTGGTCCCAGCCTGCAGCATAACATCCTCACCACTAGAGGCCCTGGAGAAGACCAGCTGGGTCTTAGACTCCGCGCCCTGGGGAATCTTGGCTCTAGCTTCCGTTAGGATCCCGGTTGTGCTCCTCTGGTCCCGCTTTCCACAACCACCCAGTTTCCTATCCGCAGAAGCCAGCCATAGGGTTCACTACCTCGCGGTGCACTCCTGTCCCCCTACGGTGTGCATCTGTCACCTGGCCACAGGTGACCCTGACACCAGCCACAGAATACAAAGTTCTTTACTGTCAGGTGAACGCCTGTTGGCTAATTTTTGGGGCCTGTACTGGCCGACACTTACTTCTTTATCCAGACTGTGAATGCCTAATTTTTCAGACTGGAATTGAAAATCAATGGGTCTGTAAACGTTCCGCTAAATTGTGGAACGGATGTGGACCCATTTTACAGACGTGTGAATGGACCCTATATGTATTTGACATGTATTTACCGGCTGCTGTCAGTTCTGGCTGATTTAGGCCGAGCTATTACACTAAAACCGAGTAATATTACAAAAAACAAAATACACGTGTAGCAGGTATTTGAATTTGGGGATAGCATCTGGGTGGTAGTGTAACCCAGATGCACTGATTGCTAGGGAATCTGAGACCCTTTTATGGTTCTTGGAGGATTTTGGTGGTGTGAAATTCCCTGCGGCCTACAGTTGGCATTGTTGCCGGGGGCCGGGGTTGAACTCACACTGCAAGACTGTGCCTTTTTGTCCTCCCCTGGCGCTGGTACAGCGGGGCGGGGAACCCGCTGTGAATCAAAGGGAGAGGGGATAAAAGGGGCGGACACCCTGACCACGGGGTTCAGAGTCGGAGGATGCAGCCGCACCCAGGCACCTTCAGCCTGGGTGCTGGCGTTCCGGAGTTCCGGGCCCAGGTGCCCTTGACCTGGCCGGAGCGAGAGATGGAGTCCATCTCAGGCACCTTTAGCCTGGGGTGAGGTACTACTGCCGAGGCCTGGAGCCCAGTAACTTCGACTGGGTTCCGCAAGGGTGGAGGAGTCCGAGGGGCCCTAAGGTGTTGGGACCCGTATCTGAGGCAAGGAGGCCAGGGAGCGTAACCCTGCCGAACAGTCTGGTGCAGCATTAAGCCGGTGACGGTGTGGCCTCTGGTAACTCTCTTGGAGGGATGTCTTCCCCCTGACAGGGGCTGCAACGTAGTGAAGGTAACTCCAGTTCCTGTCCGTTAGAGTCGCTGGAAGAGACTCTGAAGCTAAAAGTACATTTTACAGCCACCGTGCTTAGCAACCATTGGTGATACCGCAACGGTTTAGATTTCTTTGAGGATTGTGCCTTGACCTACTCCCCCCCAATACTGAACTGTTCTATGGGTCTCAAACTGTCTGCTCGCAAAGGACTATTTGTTTGCCGTTATGGAATAAATAAGTGTTGGACCTTTTCAGTGTGTGGTACTCCAGTTACTGGGAGCAAAGGGGATTATCAGCAGAACAGACTTGACTCTGAGTGTTTAAACACAGCCCGAGGGTAAACCGGTACTGGCCTTCACCTCTACACCCTGCAATCTAGAGGACATGGGCCATAGCGCATCTCACTCTCCCCTCCAAGGTACCCCTAGACCAGAGCCAGAGTAACCGATAAAGAAGAGGAAGGGGGTGAGGCCGCTACACGCGGGGGCTCGCGAGTCCGGGATGTGTGTTTCACGTATGCTGAGAACGTCTGCATTTGTACTTTGCTGCCCGGAGGAGTTCCGAGTAGGTCGGCCATGTTGGCAAGCGCGCCATGAGGCACACCATAGCTGCGCAGTTCTTGGGCGGGGAAAAGGAAAAGCCCGCAAACAAGTGCAGAGTGTGGGAGCAGTCTGGCCATGTGGACGTACGCACGTGGAGATTCCGGCGCAAGTGGGTCAGTGCGCATTGGAGCAGCGAACAGGAAAGATGACTTCAAATACTCAGTGGATTTCAGCTTCTTCTTTCACGGACATGACTTCCTTTGCTGCTCCCATTATGGACACAGGAATCAGACTAAGGCCTCGGGGGCGATTGGCTCTGTACACCTGCAGAGACATAGAGGCCCTCGGTGTGATCTGTCCCGGCTGTTCGGGATTGGTGGTTCAGTTGAAGCCATTGAGGTCTGCAAGGAGTTTCTCTTCGAGGTGGAACCATCCACAGAAAGGCCTCGCGCCTTCCACCTCAACTACCTCACAGGTACTGCCACTCCGGAGGGAGAGATCGATGCCATGGCGGGTATTCCTGTGCACGCTGACCAGGTCAAAGTGACTGCCAAGCGGAGATTAAAAGAGAAAAATCAGAGGATGCTGCCTCGGTCACCAGCAGCTCCCTGCTCCGACCGCCGAAGAGGAAAGTCGGCCTAGCGATGGCCTCCTGTGGTCATGGAAGAGCTTCGCCCCGCTGCTTGCCTGGCCTGGATGGATCCGGAGGGAAGAGCCCTGGACATCCCTGTTCTTCTGAAGGCCCAGGTGAGCCAGGGGTTGGGGCTGTGTGTGTGGTTGGAGGTGTCGGCAGCCCACTGTCGGTGGAGGCCGTTAAGGGGGATGATTCCGTGACTGGGAATTATCTGCCTGCTGAGTGTTATGACACCTCCGACCTGGATTCATTGTCTGACAATGGCGATGATGGGGAGATAGATGAAATCTTCCACCAAACGGGATGGGACAAGATGAAGTTACCCTCGTCCCATGTCACAAGGGACCCACCTATGTCTACTGGGGATAGTACACCCCGGTTGGAGGCCTCGGCGCCGAGGGAAAAATCTGGTCCACTGTCTGAGATCCCTCTTCTGGATTCAACTTCCATTTCACCTGCTCCTGTTGCGGGAGTGCAACGCCAGTCACTGCGGGCTCCTATGCCCAGATCTACCGAGGTGGTGAACACACCTCGCCATCCAGAAGCAATTGTGTTACCCGGAGAAGGACACCGTGCCACTATGCCACCTTTGGCCAGGCTGCAGCGTCTCTTTGGCCAGAAGGTTGCCCAAGAGTATGGGAGGGATACCTGCCTCAAGAATTGCTATACGAGGTGGAAGTTTTTCGCCGGAGGTGGTTTGTTTGGGACAAACTCAAAGTACCTCAAGCACGCCGGTACCCTTTTTGTTCACCAATAGGGATGAGCTCGGTGTTCGAGTCGAACATAAGTTCGACTCGAACATCGGCTGTTCGCGCGTTCGGTGAACAACGAACGATTTGGGCCGTTCGCGCCAAAATTGGAGTGACGCGAACCGCCCACAATACACTGCACCATCGCAGTGTAATCCCGGCGCTGTGATTGGCCAAGCATGCACTGTGACCCTGCATGCTTGGCCAATTACAGCGCCGGCAGCGAGGAGAGCAATGATTGGCCACAGGCAGGATGCCTGTGGCCAATTATAGCTGAGGGGGTTTAGTACACGCCCCACACTATAAAAGGCCGCCAGCGTGGCGGCCTTGTGTAGTGTGTTCCAGGGCAGGGAAAGTGAAGGATAGGCAGGGACAGTGTCAAATCTATTCTTTGCTAAACCTTGTGTGTAGGGACAGAGAAGGATAGGCAGGGAGAGTGTCAGTGTCATATTCTTTGCTAAACCTTGTGTGTAGGGAGAGAGAAGGATAGGCAGGGAGAGTGTCAGTGTCATATACTTTGATAAACCTTGTGTGCAGGGAGAGAGAAGGATAGGCAGGGGACAGTGTCAGTGTCATATTCTTTGCTAAACCTTGTGTGTAGGGACAGAGAAGGATAGGCAGGGAGAGTGTCAGTGTCATATTCTTTGCTAAACCTTGTGTGTAGGGAGAGAGAAGGATAGGCAGGGAGAGTGTCAGTGTCATATACTTTGATAAACCTTGTGTGCAGGGAGAGAGAAGGATAGGCAGGGGACAGTGTCAGTGTCATTGTTGCTAAGCCTCCTGCACATTATACACCTGAAGTTACCCGTATTGCTGCTTTTTCCTGGTGTGTTACACCAACAGGCATTTGCGGCACTTACAGCGGACGGAGTGTGCCTCCTGATCATATTACACCTGAAGTTAGCCTGTATTGCTGCTTTTTCCTGGTGTGTTACACCAACAGGCATTTGCGGCACTTACAGCGGGCGGAGTGTGCCTCCTGATCATATTACACCTGAAGTTAGCCTGTATTGCTGCTTTTTCCTGGTGTGTTACACCAACAGGCATTTGCGGCACTTACAGCGGGCGGAGTGTGCCTCCTGATCATATTACACCTGAAGTTAGCCTGTATTGCTGCTTTTTCCTGGTGTGTTACACCAACAGGCATTTGCGGCACTTACAGCGGGCGGAGTGTGCCTCCTGATCATTTCTACACCTGAAGTTAGCCTGTATTGCTGCTTTTTCCTGGTGTGTTACACCAACAGGCATTTGCGGCACTTACAGCGGGCGGAGTGTGCCTCCTGATCATATTACACCTGAAGTTAGCCTGTATTGCTGCTTTTTCCTGGTGTGTTACACCAACAGGCATTTGCAGCACTTACAGCGGGCGGAGTGTGCCTCCTGATCATATTACACCTGAAGTTAGCCTGTATTGCTGCTTTTTCCTGGTGTGTTACACGAACAGGCATTTGCGTCACTTACAGCGGGCGGAGTGTGCCTCCTGATCATATTACACCTGAAGTTAGCCTGTATTGCTGCTTTTTCCTGGTGTGTTACACCAACAGGCATTTGCGGCACTTACAGCGGGCGGAGTGTGCCTCCTGATCATATTACACCTGAAGTTAGCCTGTATTGCTGCTTTTTCCTGGTGTGTTACACCAACAGGCATTTGCAGCACCTACAGCAGGCGTAGTGTGATTCTTGCAAAATATACTCCTGAAGCTAGGCCTTATTGCTGGTTTTCCCATTTCCCTGCAGGCCATTAGAATGTCTGGAAGGCAAACAAGGAGAGGCAGACAGTCAGGAGCCAATAAAAGAGGGCAAGCAGGCTCTGTGTCTAGAGACAACAGTGCTGGTCGTGGACGCGGTGCATCGCCATCAGCACGTGGCCAAGGGACACGCTTGTCCTTCTTTTCGGCAACTGGACGTGTTGAGCCGCATCATGCCGAAGACTTGGTAGAGTGGATGACCAAGCCCTCCTCATCCTCCTCATCCTCTCTCACCCAGGCTCAGGGTACTGGCAAAGCAGCTGCCAAAGTGTCCTCTTCCCTGGTATCAATGTCATCATCAGTCAATCCTTCCCTAGACCAACCATGTCCTCCTGAGGAGTCCCCCGAACTGTTTGAGCACAGTGTTGGGTACATGCTCCAGGAGGATGCCCAGCGTTTCGAAGGGTCTGATGATGATACCCAGCTAGAGGAAGGCAGTAGCGTGAGAGCAGAGAGAGGGGATGCTCAAGAAGGACACCAATCTGGCAGTCATGTTCCAGCAGCTGCAGCATACTGCCAGATTGGCTCCAGTGATGAGGAGGGAGGGGATGATGAGGTCACTGACTCCACGTGGGTGCCTAATAGGAGAGAGGAGGAGGAGGAGGATGAGGAGGAGGCACATCTCCAACGAGGCAGGATGCCCTCGGGGGGCCAGCGTAAGGGCAGCACACCGACGGAATCACACCGCAGAGCTCCGCCTGTGCAGGGCGCTGCCTCTGCCCGTTATTCAAAAAGTTCTTTGGTGTGGGCCTTTTTTGAGTCGAGTGCATCAGATCGCACAGCTGCTGTTTGCAACATATGTCTCAAGCGTATATCGCGTGGCCAAAACATCACCCGCTTGGGCACCACATGCTTGACCAGACATATGTTGACCTGCCATGCAGCTCATTGGCAAGCCTACCTTAAAGACCCACACCAAAGAACAAAGCGGACCTCTTCTTGCACCGCATCAGCTGGGATCTCCAACCCCACTATACCTTCAGCCCTCTCTGAAACCTGCACTGAGAGGAATGAAGGTGTAGAATTAGGTGTGTCACAGCCAAGTACTTGCGGGCACTCTGCTAGCAGTACACTGACGTCCGATTCTAGCAGGCAAATTTCCCTGCCCCAGCTGCTGGACCATCGAAAGAAGTTCACTCCCAGCCATCCACATGCCCAGCGGTTGAATGCTAGCTTGGCTAAATTGCTAGTGCTTCAACTGCTGCCTTTTCAGTTGGTAGACTCAGCCCCCTTCCGTGAGTTTGTGCAATGTGCGGTTCCTCAGTGGCAGGTTCCCAAACGCCACTTTTTCTCACGGAAGGCGATTCCGGCTCTCTACCGGCATGTGGAAGGCAATGTCTTGGCCTCGCTGGACAGGGCGGTCAGCGGTAGGGTGCATATTACCGCTGACTCATGGTCCAGCAGGCATGGACAGGGACGTTACCTTTCTTTCACGGCCCATTGGGTCATTCTTTTGGCAGCTGGGAAGGATGCAGGACAAGGTGCAGTAGTGTTGGAGGTTGTTCCACCGCCACGGCTCAAAAATGCTACTACTGGTTGTGACACACCTCTGTCCTCCGCCCCCTCCTCTTCTTCTTCCTCCATGGCCTCTTTCTTGTGCTTTGTCCTCGGAACCAGCGGTGCTCCGTAGGCGTTCAAGGGGCTACGCAATTACGCAGGCAAAAAGATGCCATGCCGTGCTTGCGCTGGTGTGTTTGGGGGACAGGAGCCACACTGGGGCAGAGGTTCTGTCTGCTCTGCAGGGGCAGGCCGAGAGGTGGTTGACGCCACGCCAGCTTAAGCCAGGAATGGTAGTTTGCGACAATGGCACCAACCTCCTCTCCGCTCTCCGACAGGGACAACTGACCCATGTGCCCTGTGTGGCTCACGTCCTTAACCTGGTGGTGCAGCGGTTCTTGGGCAGGTACCCGGGCTTACAGGATGTCCTGAGGCAGGCCAGGAAAGTCTGTGTGCATTTCCGCAGATCTTATAATGCCAGTGCTCGCCTGGCTGAGCTGCAAAAGGAGTTGAACCTGCCCAAGAACCGCCTTATATGTGACATGCCCTCCAGGTGGAGCTCAACGTTGGCCATGCTGCAGCGGCTGCACATGCAGCAGAGGGCCATCAATGAGTACCTGTGCGACTACAGCACCAGGACAGGGTCAGGGAAGCTCAGGTTTTTTTCACCACGCCAGTGGGGCATGATCAGGGATGCATGCACTGTCCTGGCACCATTTGAGGAGGCCACGAGGATGGTGAGCAGTGACAGTGCATGCATCAGAGACACTGTACCTCTTGTCCACTTGTTGGAACATACGCTGCGTGGAATAATGGACAGGGCACTTGAGGCAGAACAGAGGCAGGAAGAGGAGGACTTCCTTGCCTCTCAAGGCCCCCTTTACCCAGACAGTGTTCCTTCTGTCCCACCCATCACACAGGAAGAAGAGGAGGAGGAGGAGGAGGATTGTGTCAGCATGGAGGTGGAGCCTGGCACTCAGCATCATCAGCAGCAGTCTTTTAGGGATGATTTACAGTCCCAAGAAACCAGTGGACTTGTACGTGGCTGGGAGGAGGTGGCTGCGGATCATGTCATCCTTAGTGACCCAGAGGACTCCGGACCGAATGCCTCAGCTAACCTACGCTGCATGGCCTTCCTGATCCTGCAAAGTCTGCGGAAGGATCCTCGTATTCTTCGGATCAAGGAGAGGGACCATTACTGGCTGGCCACTCTCCTTGATCCACGGTACAAGGGTAAGGTTGCGGACCTTATCTTACCGTCGCAGAGGGAGCAGAGGATGAGACAACTCCGGGAGGCCTTGCAGAAAGGTCTGTGCAACGCGTTCCCAGAGACTGGGAGGTTACAAACTCCTGGTCCTGGACAACGAGTTGCTGAGGCTTCGGTCAGTCAAAGAAGGAGCGGTGGGGAAGGTAGCTGTCTGACCGATGCGTTCAGACAATTCTTTAGTCCGCAGCCCCAAGGTATGATCGGTTTCAGCAACCATCGCCAGCGTCTGATATACATGGTGCAGGAATACCTAGGGGCAAGGTCAGACTTGGACACCTTCCCCACCGAAAATCCTCTGGCTTACTGGGTCTTGAGGATGGATCACTGGCCAGAGCTTGCACAGTATGCAATTGAGCTACTGGCCTGTCCTGCATCCAGCGTTCTTTCGGAACGCACATTCAGTGCTGCTGGAGGATTTGTCACGGATCACAGGGTGCGCCTGTCTACCGACTCTGTTGATTGACTGACCTTCATAAAGATGAACCAGTCTTGGATCACCACCAGCTACCAAACACCTGAAGCTGATATAACAGACTAATTTATTTTCAAATGTCACATCCCTTCAAGACTGATGCTGATGCTGAGAGACTGTCCTGTTATGTTGACTGACTATCCTCCTCCTCAATGATCCGATTGATGATGATAGCTTGGAAGAACATTTTTGTTTCTGGGTGCCGCCACCAGTGGCTAAGGCCCAATTTTTCAGCCCCTGTTTAACAGGGGCATGTAATTACAATTTTTGATGCAATACTTTGCAACAGGGCTCATTGCTGTGCTCCAAGTACAGTATCTGTGAGGGGTTGCAGTGTTGTGGCACCAGTGCCTAAGGCCCAATTTTTCTGCCCCTGTTTAACAGGGGCATGTAATTACAATTTTTGATCTAATAATTCACAGCAGGGCCCATTCCTGTGCCCACCAAGAGTAACTGTGAGACCTTACAGTGTTGTGTCAACACCACCACCACCACCACCAAAGGCCCAATTTTTCAGCCCCTGTTCAACAGGGGCATGCAATTACAATTCTTGATCTAATAATTCACAGCAGGGCCCATTCATGCGCCCACCAAGAGTAACTGTGAGGGCTCACAGTGTTGTGGCAACACCAACATGTAAGGGGCAAATTTCAGCTGAGTATATACGGCAGGCCCCTACTTTCAAACATCCAACTTACAAACGACGACTCCTTGCAAACGGAATGATACAACAGGAAGTGAGAGGAAATCTACCCCTAGGAAGGCAAATTCTCTCCTGTAAGAGTTAATATGGGAAAAAAGTGTCGCCTCTCCACTGATTCTTTATCACCAATTCTTGTTTCAATAAAAACCCCAAATTTTCAAAAAACATTTGTCATTAGAACGGAAAGTGAGGTGAACTGTTCTGAACAGGTGCACACAGCAAAACTAATGTTACAGGGGTGATAAACCTTCCCTATGTTTTCCAAAAAGCTTAAAAATAGATTTCTTGGCTGGAGCTACACTTAAACAATGTAACTGTTCAAAATTACAAACAGATTCTACATAAGAACAAACCTACAGTCCCTGTCTTGTATGCACCGCCTGTATACGGCTGTTCAGAGTATTTAGGGCCTTTTTTATTTTGTGTGCGGGGTTCCCCTTAATATCCATACAAGACCCAAAGGGGCTGGTAATGGGCTGGGGTAGGGGGGGGGGGGGGTGATGGGGTAGCTATGCCATTTTTCTTAAAGATTTTCATCCATATTACCGGGACCAGACATTACATTAAAGCCGCAAGCAGTTTTAAATGGCTTTTTTCCTTTAGAAATGTAATTTTGTGCAGGGACAGTTCTAAACACGGGAAACACGTGGCACTTCACAGGCATACTTTAGACACCCCCCAGGTATGATATTTAAAGGAATATTTGACTTTTTTTTTTCACTTTATGCATCATTAAAATGACTGCTCCCGAAAAACGGCAGTTTTTAAAACTTTTTTTGGGATTGATACATGTCCCCTGGTGCAGAACCCGGGTTCCCAAACCCTTTTTAGGACAATAACATGCATAATAGTCGTTATAATTAGCACTTTAGATTTCGAACGTTCGCATCCATTGTATTTAATAGGGTTCTAAAGTTCGTGCAAACTTTCGGTCCGTTCGCGGGTTCTGGTGCGAACCGAACCCGGGGGTGTTCGGCTCATCACTATTCACCAACGGTCACCAAAAAGTTTCAGGGCTGTAAAGCTAAGTGGATGCTGGGAAGGCATATCCATGCGGACAGAGTGGTGATTTGTTGCAAGGATGAAGGAAATGTTGAGTATAACGTGGAGGCTTTTGACAAGCATTTGAAGCCTGTGTTCCTACCGCATCCAAAGTTCTACCTTTAGGAGAAAAAGACTCCTGTGTGTTCTTTCTTGCTGCTCATTGCTGAACTTTCCGGAGTGTCTTTGCCGGAACACAAGAACTGTGCCCTAGTTTTTTTTGTATTTGGGCGTTTTACTCTTTGGAGAAATGGGAGCTGTTACTGTTTTGTTCTCCCTCCTTCTCCTTACACTTCAGAGAAATCAGTGACTTTGGGGTTTTAGTCAGTGTAGGGCCACAGAAAAAAAAAGAAAGAACAAGAGAGAAAAGTTCATCTGGATTTGATAAGTGTCTTGACCGCGGCATCGCCACCAGGTGGCAGTGCTGCGCAACGACAAGTTTTTCTCTTGCACCACCATACTCATTGGAGCAAGTGGGTTTCTCCAAGGATAGACCCATTCATTCCAAGCAAACACACATTGTGGCAGGATGTTTTTTTTTTTTCCTTCTGCAGGAGGTTAATCTGTCAAGGCTGCTGAGAATGGGGTGGTCCTTAGATAGCAGGGGGGGGGGGGATTGTACATGTGTAAATGTCAAGAGTATTTTATTGAAAGTTTTATTGTTTTACATTTCTATTTCCCTTTTCCCATTTTAGGTCTTGGCACAATTCAGGGCTAAATTGTGTAGTTGGTCTCTGGGCTGAACGTATGTTACCACTCTATGGGTGACATGGGTTTGCACCAGACACTGGGGACCAGTGTCAAATCACCAGGGGGAGAGTGTAGCGGGTATTTGAATTTGGGGATAGCATCTGGGTGGTAGTGTAACCCAGATGCACTGATTGCTAGGGAATCTGAGACCCTTTTATGGTTCTTGGAGGACTCTGGTGGTGTGAGGTTCCCTGCGGCCTACAGGTGGCATTGTTGCCGGGGTCGGGGTTGAACTCACACCGCAAGACTGTGCCTTTTTGTCCTCCCCTGGCGCTGGTACAGCGGGGCGGGGAACCCGCTGTGATGCAAAGGGAGAGGGGATAAAAGGGGCAGAAGCCCTGACCACGGGGTTCAGAGTCGGAGGAAGCAACCGCACCCAGGCACCTTCAGCCTAGGTGCTGACGTTCCGGAGTTTCGGGTCCAGGTGCCCTTGACCTGGCCGGAGCGAGAGATGGAGTCCATCTCAGGCACCTTTAGCCTGGGGTGAGGTACTACTGCCAAGGCCTGGAGCCCAGTAACTTCGACTGGGTTCCGCAAGGGTGGAGGAGTCCGAGGGGCCCTAAGGTGTTGGGACCCGTATCTGAGGCGAGGAGGCCAGGGAGCGTAACCCTGCCGAACAGTCTGGTGCAGCATTAAGCCGGTGACGGTGGGGCCTCTGGTAACTCTCTTGGAGGGATGTCTTCCCCCTGACAGGGGCTGCAACGTAGCAAAGGTAACTCCAGTTCCTGTCCGTTAGAGTCGCTGGAAGAGACTCTGAAGCTAAAAGTACATTTTACAGCCACCGTGCTTAGCAACCGTTGGTGATACCTCAACGGTTTAGATTTCTTTGAGGATTGTGCCTTGACCTACTCCCCACCAATACTGAACTGTTCTATGGGTCTCAAACTGTCTGCTCGCTAAGGACTATTTGTTTGCCGTTATGGAATAAATAAGTGTTGGACCTTTTCAGTGTGTGGTACTCCAGTTACTGGGAGCAAAGGGGATCAGCAGAACAGACTTGGCTCTGAGTGTTTAAACACAGGCCGAGGGTAAACCGGTACTGTCCTTCACCTCTACACCCTGCAATCTAGAGGACATGGGCCGTAACGCACCTCACTCTCCCCTCCAAGGTACCCCTAGACCAGAGTAACCGATAAAGAAGAGGAAGGGGGTGAGGCCGTTACACACATTATAACTGTATAAACGATTTATATAACTTATAAAAAATAAAATAAAAATGATGGCAACGGTGACACAGTCAGTACTAAAAATCTGACAAGCGGGGGTGTGGTCAGGAGATGGTGGTGTAAGGTCAGACACAAACGGAGCTCCTAATACCCTCCAGCTGAGCGGCCGGTAATGCTGTAGCTTATCCCGGTATGAGCACCAGAGGACGGGGAGAGGAGAAGCGTACTCAGAGAGCAGCAAAATCCCATTCAGACATTGCTACCATAGAGAGCTATTTCCCGGGTACAAGATCTGCTGTTGCACGGAGCCAAGCAAAAGAAACCCAGAGCATTATCCACATAGAACCAGCTATGACGGCTCCTCTGGTTCCGGTTTCTTTGGCGGCGGTGGAAACCTCCGTCCGTCCCCCCCTTCAGCTGAGCCTGCAGGAGAAGCAGGCGATTAGACCATCTATACCGGGGGAAGGGGACATTAGAGCTCTCATCCAGGCTCTACCAACCAGAGCAGATATGGAGGCGCTTCCCACTCGAGCTGATATGGAGGCACTAATCCTCCGTGTGGAGGAAGCACATCGCAGAGATATACAAGCTATCCGAACGGAGGTAGAAGCGCTTACAGAGAGGGTCTCTATAGGTGAAAGATTATCAACAAACCTGGAGAAAAGAGTATCCCAGTTGGAGCAGACGCAAGATCTACAAGCCCTACAAGTCTCACTATCACAATTACATTTGGAACAGCTGGAAGATCAGAGTCGCCACAATAATCTACGGCTGAGGGGAATCCCAGAGGAGACAGGTCAGGAGTCATTACAATCTGTGGTTTTGACAATTTGCCAGCAATTAGCTGTCTCAGTGACCCCAGCAGAATTGGAGTTTGAAAGGGTACATAGAGCCCTGGGACCTCGCTCTAAAGATCTAAAAAGACCCAGAGATGTTATATGTCGCTTGTTACACTACCCCCACAGGGAGATGATCCTCCGTGGGGCATGGGAAGCAGGAGACATTGACTTTAAGGGAACCCCAGTAAAAATATTAGCTGACTTATCCAGAGCTACATTACAACGGAGAGCATTATTGCGCCCATTACTGGATAAGATCAGGCAAAAGGGATATACATATAGATGGGGATTTCCGATTGCATTAACTGTGAAGAAGGGTCCTGCTTCCTTTTTTATATCTAGCCCCACGGACTTACCAGGACTGTTTGTTTTCCTGGAGATGGACGCTATCCCGATCCCTAACTGGTTAAAACCTATACCGGGTCCAATACGGCGAGGTATTACTGACATTGGGAGGACACCGCCGATATCCCAAGCAGATGAGGAATAAGAGGGACCCTAAGAGATCTGGGCAGAATACATAATCAGAGAGAGGGATGGAGAGAGTGGGGGGGGGGGGAAAATAAAATAAAAAAGTAATATAGAAAGATATATAGAAAGAGGATACGACGTGGGTAAATTTCCCCCCACCTCCCCTCCCCTCTTTTTTTTTTTTTCTCTCTCTCTCTTCTTTCCTTTTTTTTTTTTTAAATAGAGCCCTTTATATTGGAACTTATATTGAAATTGGTAAAACAAATTTTGTTATGTTGGTTATGTTGGTTATGTTGGGGTTAGAGGGAATATATACCCCCAATTAATTAATGTCAGGGACAATTATAGAGAGGTCTAGTCGAATTAAATTAAGGGGAAAAAGGGGTAATACCCCTTCCCCCCCCCCTCCCCCCCCCTTTTTTTTTTTTTTTTTTTCTCAGGGCCCCAAATACCATAAAATAATGATACCATAATATATAACCGAATTAAAGAATTGTGGGGTGGGAAAGGGAAGGGAACATTATGGTTGATGTGTGTGTTTTTTTTTTTTTTTTTGTTTGATTGTTTTTTTGGTTTTTTTTATTTATTTATTTTCAAGGGGACAATTGATTGATGAATAATTGTGGGGTTTAGGGTGAGATTGTGAGGGAACATGGCGGGTGGTAACTACTGCTATACCGCTACCCATGGTTGGGGTTCCCCCCCTTTTTTTTTTTTGTGTCACTAAATATTATTACAAATAAACCCATGTTATGGGTTCTTTTATTTTTATTTTTTTTTCTTCACTAAATAGAACACGATCAGCTTCACGTAATGGAGTTGGGGGGGGGAGGGTAAGGGTGGGAATATATAAAGGGGAGGAGGGGAGGGGAGAAATTGGAGGAGAGAGGGAAGGAATGCACAAAGGGGAGTAGGTGAAATAATGATATATATAAGAACACAAAAATAAATAAATACACACTATATATTTATAGATCTATAAGATCATGAGCAAAAGGGAGGTAATAGGAGAGTGAGAATAAGGACACAATAAGACACAAGGGTTAAGGATTGAGGGTAAGGGAGTAATGTAGGTAATTAGGAACTACAATTCTACTTGATTAATATATTTGAGAAGAGGGGTAAAAGGGGAATTTAGACACTAGGAGTTTATAATTTTTTTTTATTTTTTTTTTTATTTTTTACCCCACCCCCCACATAAGCTGTAGGACAAACATATTATGAGAAAATTATGGGTTATTAAATGGAGAAGAGGCTATATATGGGGTTCTTGAAGGGGAATATTAAAGAGGGAGAATTGGAAGAAGTCCTTTGACATGGTTTATGTTTATCTATGGGAAATGCCAATTCATTATATTTAATTTGTATATTAGTTTATCTTCTTTCTCCTCCTATCTTTACCGTGGTATAATGAGTAATTGTGATAATAATGACAAGAAAGGCTAGGCTGAGTTAATATAAATATGTATATGTATGTGTGTGTATATGTATATGTATATGGGTATATATGGAGGTATATCTATGTATATGTGTATATATCTATATATGAATTTTTTTTTTTTTTTCTTTTCTATATCTATTGATTTTTGTATATTTGTAAGAGAATCATATTAGGAGGAGAGGGTAGATTACTAAGTAGAGAAAGGGCCAGGCGAGGGGTCACCTTGCTAGAGAATATTAAACAGAGAGAATCGGAAGAAGTCCTTTTACATGGAGGAAGTGGGAAAGAAGGATTATATATGTTAATGTTTGAATTTTTATTTCTATTCTCTCCTCTCCCTATTTCCACCATGATATAACAGGCAATAGTAATGAGATGAAATACAGTGCAAAGCTGGCATAAAATATATATAATTTGATACTTTTTTTTGTTTTGATGAATGCTGGAGGGTAAATAAATTGGGAACCCCATCTCGGAATATTCCCCTAATTAGGCCTGTGCTTACATATTCTGGAGGGGTCCAGTAGTAGGTACCTTCCCTAGGGTAATTAGCTGAGAGGAGGGGATCTCCTCTCAGATTGGGATTAGAGAGTTATTTAACCCCCCCTTTTTTTTTTTTTTTTTTTTTTTAGGTATTTATTTTTCCCTTTTTTTTCTTTCTTTATATGCCCCTTTCTATTCCCAACATGACGTTGGACAGTATTGTAGTGATGTCCCTGAATGCTAAAGGACTTAATATATCTGAGAAGCGACGCATGTTATTTCACGATTTAACACGTTCCGGTACGGATATAGCGTTTATTCAGGAAACACATTTCAAGACAGATAGGCTTCAATATCTTCAAAATAAATTTTATCCATGGACATATCATTCTATTAACCCGATGGCCAAATCAAAAGGTGTTTCAATATTAATATCTAGCAAAATCCCCTGGCGCTATCAAAGCTCGTTGATAGACCCTACGGGCTGATATGTCTATATTAAGGGACTCCTGGGGAATAAACAGATAACATTGGCAACAATATATACTCCCAATGATAATCAGGCCTCTTTTTTGGAGGAGGTACTGGGGAAACTCCTAGACTTCATGGAGGGACAGTTGATACTCGGTGGAGATTTTAATGTGCCGCTGATACCAGCAGTGGACACCTCCACGGGCACATCGACCACCCCTCCGAGTCAACTGAAACGTATTGCAAAAATGCTACATAAAACTCAATTGATTGACGTCTGGCGATTACAACATACGGGGGAACGAGACTATTCATTTTTTTCTTTTCCGCATAAAATTTATACCAGGATTGATTATTTTTTGGTTCCTCATAATTTCTTGCACGCGGTTCGAACTACATCGATAGGTAATATTACATGGTCAGATCATGCGCCTGTGTTCCTGACATATGATTTGACAGGAACACAGTCGCTTACACATCGTTTTTGGCGACTTAATGAAAGCCTGCTGCAGACTCCGGAAGTTTTGGAAGATGTGACTAAAGAGTTGACATTATACTTCCAGAGGAATGATCTACCGGACTGTGATCCAGGAGTTCTATGGGAGGCACATAAATCAGTTCTGAGAGGTGTCCTTATCAAACATGGAGCTCGTATTAAACGTGAGCGAACGAAACAACTTACTGAATTATTAGATAAACTAGCAGTTGTAGAGGCTAGTCATAAACATGCCCTTAACCAGATGGTAGAAATAGAACTGGCGGCAATTAGAAAACAGATTACAGATTTGTTACAGTTTAAAGCGAAAGCGGCGCTACAGTTCTGCCGCAAGGCGAGTTATGAATCGGGCGACAAATGTGGGAAGGCGCTGGCAAGAAGGGTTAGAGAACAGAAGCTATCAACATATATTCCCCAAGTTGTTAATGGCGACGGACAGAAGATAACTTTACCAGCACAAATTACTCGAGAATTTAAAGAGTTTTATTCATCTTTATATGATTTATCATTAGCTAAACCATCTAGATTGGCCATAGATGAGTATATTCAGGCATCCCAAATGCCCTCTTTATCTTCTGAGATAGTTGCGGAATTAGATACCCCCATTTCTTTACTGGAGCTCCAACAAGCATTGGGAACTATGAAATTAGGGAAAGCGCCTGGCCCCGACGGGTTTACGGTACAATATTACAAAATGCTATTTGGAATATTGGGCCCGCGCCTGATTAATCTATTTAGTGCTATTGATTCTGGTTCCTTATTTTCCAGGGATACCTTGGGAGCCCATATTACTTTAATATACAAAGAAGGGAAGGACCCTACCTCTTGCGGCAGTTATAGACCAATTTCACTCTTGAATGTGGATCTTAAATTATATACTAAAGTTCTGGCTACCCGGCTAGCGACCCACTTACAAAAATTAATTCATCTAGATCAAGTAGGATTCATCCCTACACGGGAAACAAGGGACAGCACTTCCAAAGTGCTGAACCTGATACATGTGACCCAATCCAGGAAAATCCCATGTGTATTGTTAAACACCGATGCGGAGAAGGCATTTGATCGGGTAAACTGGTCATTTATGTTCTCCGTACTTAGACACATTGGACTTGGGGAGGTGATGAGAAGCCGGATAGCCAGAATATATTCAAATCCGACCGCACAGGTCAAGGTAAATGGAGTACTCTCAGAATCCTTTTCAATTAAGAATGGAACCAGGCAGGGGTGTCCTATGTCCCCACTTTTATATGCTCTTACTTTGGAACCTTTTCTTTGTACGATTAGGCTTCAAGCGGATATACAGGGAGTGATAGTGGGTAGTACACAACATAAGATCTCGGCGTATGCCGATGATATGTTATTTTCATTAGTCAACCCAGCAGTATCATTACCTAATCTTATTAAACAATTTGATTTATATGGTGCCCTATCTAATTTGAAAATACATTTTTCAAAATCAGAGGCGATGGGGGTGGCGTTACCACCGCGAATCTTGGCACAAATACGAGGTGGTTTCCACTTTAAGTGGACTATATCAGCATTAGATTATTTAGGTACAAATATCCCAGCAAATCTAGCCCGTACGTATGAATTAAATTTTCCCCCTTTGCTAATAAAGGTTAGATTATTACTAGAGAAGTGGCATACAAATTTCCATTCGTGGTTCGGTAGGTCTAATTTAATAAAAATGTGTATCCTACCAAAATTTATATATTTATTTCAAGCTCTACCGATACGGGTACCGACTTCTTACTTTAAACAAGTACAGGCAATGTTCATACGATTTGTTTGGGCTAATAAGAAACCACGCCTTTCGCGTACCCTATTAACTCTTCCAAAACATTATGGTGGCTTAGCTTTGCCGGACATTCGGAAATATTATCAAGCAGTCCATCTTGGAAGAGTAATAGACTGGCAACGTCATAATGATCTGAAGTTATGGGTGCAAATAGAACAGCATCAATCCTCCATACCATTGAGGAGGGCGCTATGGTGTTGGGATTTTATACCGTTAGATTTAAAATTACATCCTCTGATAGGGAATACCTTGAAACAATGCTCACAGGTTATGATACAGGCAGAGCAAACGACGAAGACATCTCCTTTAACTCCGATTATTGGGAACCCTAAATTTCTTCCAGGGCTCCCAACCACACAATTTTTGACCTTACGTGAGACTGAGCGAATCACTGCATCACAGTTTGTGATAGGAGATAGATGGCCTACTATAGAGGAGTTGATGAATCCTGCAGGCCCCTATAGACTTATATTCTGGAATGCAGCTCAGCTATATCATTTCCTTCAGACTATACCAGACCCGCAGGCATATTCTAGGCAATTAACCCTATTTGAGGAGTATTGCTCTGGAATAGAACCATTATTTCATGTCCTTTCTAAAACTTATACGTTACTTAATTCTCCACAGGAACAGCCAGAGCTTACTTGTATATTAAAATGGGGTCTAGATCTGCATTGTACATTCACTAAAGCACAAATACAAGCTATGATTAGTCTCTCGTTTAAATCTTCAATCTGCACCAAGGTACAGGAGAATAATTATAAGATATTGACGAGATGGTATATGACACCTAGTCGACTTCATACCATATTCCCTGAGACATCAGAATGCTGTTGGCGATGTGGTGCAAATAGAGGGACTATTCTACATATATTTTGGACATGCTCTAAACTGACTGCTTTTTGGACGATGGTTCGGAATATCTCTCAGAAATTTACTAAGTTTCAAATCCCGAATGATCCGGCGTTCTTTTTATTGCATGTCTCTAATATGTCAATAAAAAACTATAGAAAATCCATCCTATGCCATTTATTAAATGCAGCTAAATCTTGCATCCCTCTGCTGTGGAAACAACAGACTCCACCAACCACAGCAATGTGGCTGAGGAAGGTGGAAGATATTAGAAGGATGGAAGATTTGATCTTGACATCTACTGATAGACAGGAGATATACAGAAAGATATGGACTCCTTGGAATCTTTTTATTTACTCGGAAGAGGGTAAATCCCTCTTAGGGTCATAAAGCATTCATATGAATTGAAGACAGGAGAAGTGATGGAGGCAAGGCTTGATAGTAGGATATATATTCGGGGGCCATCCCTGAATACTGCCCTCTTCCCTTTCTGAATTTCTCCGTAGGAGAGGTCTCCCCCTCTCTCTACTTCTTCTCCCCCCCTCTTTTTTTTTTCCTTGGGGACTGGGGTTTCTTTTTTTCTCTCTTTTTGTGGGTTAAAGTATACGAAATGGAGTAGTAGAGCTTCATGGTACAGGGTGATATGAAGTAGGAGAAATAGGTGAAGGTTGTAGTGTGACAAAATGTTATGATATATGTTTAGATCAATCTATGTTAGATACCTTTGCCTGTTACTTTGAAGAAGCAATAATCATATACTTTGTAAATGTTGCTATATTCGTTGATTTTGTTTATTTTGGAAAAAAAATCTAATAAAAGTCTATATTTGTAAAAAAAAAAATGATGGCAACTTTTCCAATAGCAGGATCATCTCCTGCACCCCCTTCATAGCCTGGCCTGCGGTTCGCGAACATTTTGTGTGCGTTCGCGCGTTCGCTTTCGTGAACCGTCCCATCAGATGTTCGTCCATCACTACCTACAAGTATGGGAAGTATTCTTTTAAATCATATTGGTTTAACCACTTAACGACCGCTCACTGTATATATACGTCGGCAGAATGGCACCGACAGGCACAATCACGTAGAGCATACGTGAGTGCCTTTGTACAGTTGGGGGGTCCAATCGGACCCCCCTTCTGTACAGTGAGCGGTGGCTAAGTGTCCGGGAGCGTTCCGGGATGAGGGGGCAGCCATTCGTTTCTAGCCACCCCCTCGCGATCGCTCCCGGCGAATGGAAATGCCCCCTCTGTCTGTGTCAGACAGAGGGAGCAGGAGGAAGTGATGTCATCTCTGGTGCGGCGCTCACATATACCGAGCGCCGTACAAGAGAAGACATCAGGTCAGTGCACACAACACTACACTGACACCAGGACACATAGGGACATAAATCGCCCCCCAGGCCTCCCCAGACACCCCAGATCACCCCCCAGATCACCCCCCCAGCCCCCAGTCACAGTGTCACTGATTGCAGTGACCATTTATTTAGTGATCACTGCAATCCGTGACATTTGTGACTGTAAAAGTGTCACCAAAGTTTAGTCTTAGGTCCAGTGTAGCCCCCTAACCCCCCCTAATAAAGGTTTAACCCCCTGATCACCCCCCAGATAACCCTTTCACCCCCTATCACCACTGTCACTAAGCGATCATTTTTCTGATCGCTGTCTTAGCGTCAGTGATGCCGATCGGCAGCCAGTAATTTTTTTTAGGTTCGCCGCATGTTTTTATCGCGTCAGGTACCCCAATATATTATCTAATAAAGGTTTAACCCCCTTGATCGCCCCCCAGGTAACCCTTTCACCCCTATCACCACTGTCACTAAGCGATCGTTTTTCTAAACGCTGTCTTAGTGTCGGTGATGCAGATCGGTACCCAGTAATTTTTTTTAGGTTCGCCGCATGTTTTTATAGCGTCAGGTACCCCAATATATTATCTAATAAAGGTTTAACCCCCTTGATCGCCCCCCAGGTAACCCTTTCACCCCCTATCACCACTGTCACTAAGCGATCGTTTTTCTAAACGCTGTCTTAGTGTCTGTGATGCAGATCGGTAGCCGGTAATTTTTTTTAGGTTCGCCGCAGGTTTTTATAGCGTCAGGTACCCCAATATATTATCTAATAAAGGTTTAACCCCCTTGATCGCCCCCCAGGTAACCCTTTCACCCCCTATCACCACTGTCGCTAAGCAATTGTTTTTCTAAACGCTGTCTTAGTGTCGGTGATGCAGATCGGTACCCAGTATTTTTTTTTAGGTTCGCCGCATGTTTTTATAGCGTCAGGTACCCCAATATATTATCTAATAAAGGTTTAACCCCCTTGATCGCCCCCAGGTAACCCTTTCACCCCCATCACCACTGTCACTAAGCGATCGTTTTTCTAAACGCTGTCTTAGTGTCGGTGATGCAGATCGGTAGCTGGTAATTTTTTTTAGGTTCGCCGCAGGTTTTTATAGCGTCAGGTACCCCAATATATTATCTAATAAAGGTTTAACCCCCTTGATCGCCCCCCAGGTAACCCTTTCACCCCCTATCACCACTGTCGCTAAGCAATCGTTTTTCTAAACGCTGTCTTAGTGTCGGTGATGCAGATCGGTAGCTGGTAATTTTTTTTAGGTTCGCCGCAGGTTTTTATAGCGTCAGGTACCCCCATATATTATCTAATAAAGGTTTTAACCCCCTGATTGCCCCTAGTTAACCCTTTCACCAGTGATCACCATATAAGTGTTACGGGTGACGCTGGTTAGTTAGTTTGCTTTTTATAGTGTCAGGGCACCCGCCGTGTATATAACCCAATAAAGGTTTAACCCCCTGATCGCCCGGCGGGTGATATCAATTAGGTTTTAGCGTCAGAGAGGGTCTGCGTCACACCCCAGGCAGCGTCAGGTTAGTGCTAGTAACGCTAACACCCCACGCGTGAAGCATACACCCCCTTTAGTGGTATAGTATCTGAACAGATCAATATCTGATCTGATCAGATCTATACTAGCGTCCCCAGCTGTTTAGGGTTCCCAAAAACGCAGTGTTAGCGGGATCAGCCCAGATACCTGCTGGCACCTGCGTTTTGCCCCTCCGTTCAGCCCAGGCCACCCAAGTGCGGTATCGATCGATCACTGTCACTTACAAAACAAAAACACACATAACTGCAGCGTTCGCAGAGACAGGCCTGATCCCTGCGACTCCAGTGCTGTAGGAGGTGATTTCACCACCACAGTTAAAAAAAAAAGCAAATATGCCGAAGTATTGGGGCAGCAGGGGCGGAGGAGCGATTTTGCTCCTAATGCCGCGTACATACGGTCGAAATTCCGACGGAGGCTTGCCCGTGGAAAAGTCCGACCATGTGTGTGCGGCATAACTTTTTTGCGGGAGGATGCCCCCATGCTTCGGCATATATAAATGGTGCGTGTATGCCCATCATTGGAAGTGGGTGGATGAAGGGCGGTATTCTAATGGTGGGCATACCCACCGATCAATCTCTTTTTTCGTTCAGCCAACTGGCTGCATGAAAAAAAAAAGATTACAATACATGTCCAACAAGGACCAGCAACGTACTGGTATGTTGCTGGATTTTGAATGTTTATACCAGATTGATGCCTGCGGGTTTAGGTATCATCTTGGGATCATTCTTTTCAGCCTGCGGCCGGCTTTCATGTAAAAGCAATCCTAGCGGCTAATTAGCCTCTGGACTGCTTTTACAAGCAGTGGGAGGGAATGCCCCCCCCCGGATATAAAAAGCGCCATTGGGAAATTGGGAAAGCATTTTATCACACCGATCTTGGTGTGGTCAGATGCTTTGAGGGCAGAGGAAAAATCTAGGGTCTAGAAGACCCCAGTTTTTTCAAAAAAAGAGTACCTGTCACTACCTATTGCTATCATAGGGGATATTTACATTCCCTGGGATAACAATAAAAATGATAAAAAAAAAAAAATACTTGGAAGGAACAATTTAAAAATAAAATAAAAAAGCAAAATTAATAATAAAAAAAAAAGAAAAAAAAAAAAAGCACCCCTGTCCTGCCCTGCTCTTGCCCAATGGCGAACGCAAGCGTCGGTCTGGCGTCATATGTAAACAGCAATTGCACCATGCATGTGAGGTATCACCGCGAAGGTCAGATTGAGGGCAATCATTTTAGCAGTAGACCTCCTCTGTAAATCTACTGGGGTAACCTGTAAAGGCTTTTAAAGGCTTTTAAAAATGTATGTAGTTTGTCGCCAATGCGCGTTTGTGTGAAATTTTAAAGCATGTCGTGTTTGGTATCTATGTACTCGGCCTAAGATCATCTTTTTTATTTCATCAAACATTTGGGCAATATAGTGTGTTTTAGTGCATTAAAATTAAAAAAAGTGTATTTTTTAACCCAAAAAATGCGTTTGAAAAATCGCTGCGCAAATACTGTGTAGAAAAAAAAATGCAACACCCACCATTTTAATCTGTAGGGCCTTTGCTTTAAAAATATATATAATGTTTGGGGGTTCAACATAATTTTCTTGCAAAAAAAAAAAATGTTTTCATGTAAACAAAAAGTGTCAAAAAGGGCTTTGTCTTCAAGTGGTTAGAAGAGTGGATGTAAGCTTCCTAATGTTGTGTATAAAATGCCAGAACAGTTCAAAACCCCCCCAAATTACCCCATTTTGGAAAGTAGACACCCCAAGCTATATACTGAGAGGCATGTCGAGTCCATGGAATATTTTATATGTTGACACAAGTTGCGGAAAAACGACAATTTTTATTTATTTTTTTGCACAAAGTTGTCACTAAATGATATATTGCTCAAACATGCCATGGGCATATGTGGAATTACACCCCAAAATACATTCTGTTGCTTCTCCTGAGTACGGGGATACCACATGTGTGAGACTTTTTGGGAGCCTAGCCACGTACGGGACCCCAAAAACCAAGCACCGCCTTCAGGCTTTCTAAGGGTGTAAATTTTTGATTTCACTTCTCACTGCCTATCACAGTTTCGGAGGCCATGGAATGCCCAGATAGCACGAAACCCCCCCAAATGACCCCATTTTGGAAATTAGACACCCCAAGCTATTTGCTGAGAGGTATTGTGAGTATTTTGCAGATCTCGCTTTTTGTCACAAAGTTTTGAAAATTGAAAAAAAAATATATATATATATATTTTCTTTCTTCATTTTCAAAAACAAATTAGAGCTGTAAAATACTCGCCATGCCTCTCAGCAAATAGCTTGGGGTGTCTATATTCCAAAATGGGGTCATTTGGGGGGGTTTTGTGCGATTTTGGCATTTTATGGCCTTCGAAACTGTGATAGGTAGTGAGGAGTGAAATCAAAAATTTGTGCCTAGAAATCCTGAAGGCGGTGCTTGGTTTTCGGGGTCCCGTACGCGGCTAGGCTCCTAAAAAGTCCCACACATGTGGTATCCCCGTACTCAGGAGAAGCAGAAAAATGTATTTTGGGGTGTAATTCCACATATAACCATGGCATGTGTGAGCAATATATCATTTAGTGACAACTTTTTGTAATTTTTTTTTTTTTGTCATTATTCAATCACTTGGGACAAAAAAAATATATTCAATGGGCTCAACATGCCTCTCAGCAATTTCCTTGGGGTGTCTACTTTCTAAAATGGGGTCATTTGGGGGGGTTTTGTGCTATTTTGGCATTTTATGGCCTTCGAAACTGTGATAGGTAGTGAGGAGTGAAATCAAAAATTTGCGCCCTTAGAAATCCTGAAGGCAGTGCTTGGTTTCCGGGGTCCCGTACGCGGCTAGGCTCCTAAAAAGTCCCACACATGTGGTATCCCCGTACTCAGAAGAAGCAGCAGAATGTATTTTGGGGTGTAATTCCACATATAACCATGGCATGTGTGAGCAATATATCATTTAGTGACAACTTTTTGTAATTTTTTTTTTTTTGTCATTATTCAATCACTTGGGACAAAAAAAATATATTCAATGGGCTCAACATGCCTCTCAGCAATTTCCTTGGGGTGTCTACTTTCTAAAATGGGGTCATTTGGGGGGGTTTTGTGCTATTTTGGCATTTTATGGCCTTCGAAACTGTGATAGGTAGTGAGGAGTGAAATCAAAAATTTGCGCCCTTAGAAATCCTGAAGGCGGTGCTTGGTTTCCGGGGTCCCGTACGCGGCTAGGCTCCTAAAAAGTCCCACACATGTGGTATCCCCGTACTCAGGAGAAGCAGCAAAATGTATTTTGGGGTGAAATTCCACATATAACCATGGCATGTGTGCGCAATATATCATTTAGTGACAACTTTTTGTAATTTTTTTTTTTTTTTTTTTTTAGTCATTATTCAATCACTTGGGACAAAAAAAAAAAAATTCAATGGGCTCAACATGCCTCTCAGCAATTTCCTTGGGGTGTCTACTTTCCAAAATGGGGTCATTTGGGGGGGGGTTTTGTACTGCCCTGTCATTTTAGCACCTCAAGAAATGAGATAGGCAGTCATAAATTTAAGTGTGTATAGTGATGATCTCGCGCCTAGTAAAATTAATTAAATTAATGAATAATTAAGCTGCAAACCCCAAAATTTCAAAACATTGAAACCGTAAGTAAAAGTGATTATATGTGCTGAAAGAGCAAATATGGTGGAGGCGCTAAACAATACTAATATTAATTAGTTTATATTAAATTATATTGGTAATAAGTGAAAAAAATGTGTTAGACACCAGCCTGCCTGGATGGACCAAAAACAATAGTCTTAGTCTATCCAAAAATAGTAAACAGCCTGTTTACCAATAAACAGGCTGTTTACCAACAACCCCTAGCTGCCAACTAGATTATAATACACGTGAAAGTAAAAATATTGAATGACAACAATACTAATAGCATACAGTGATAATGGTAGTGGAATGTCCCAAGATTTAAATGAATATAATCAAAAGAGAACAAGAAATAGTCCATGTAGTGAAACCAATGGATATAATCCTGGATGATATCTGCATTCAACAGGAGAAATAGATTGAAGGAAATTGCTTGAAGTGATAGCCTTCACCACCTTAGTGCAAAACACCCGATAGTGCTCGTGTTGAAAAATTGGCTGCTTACCAGATAATGTTGACGTAGCAAGTATTGTTGTCATTCAATATTTTTACTTTCACGTGTATTATAATCTAGTTGGCAGCTAGGGGTTGTCAGCCATCTTATATACTAAGGGTACGGTTTCCAGGCTGTTTACTATTTTTGGATAGACTAAGACTATTGTTTTTGGTCCGTCCAGGCAGGCTGGTGTCTAACACATTTTTTTCACTTATTACCAATATAATTTAATATAAACTAATTAATATTAGTATTGTTTAGCGCCCCCACCATATTTGCTCTTTCAGCACATATAATCACTTTTAGTCATAAATTTAAAGCTGTGTAAATTTCAGAAAATGTACCCTAGTTTGTAAACGCTATAACTTTTGCGCAAACCGATAAATATACACTTATTGACGTTTTTTTTTACTAAAGACATGTGGCTGAATACATTTTGGCCTAAATGTATGACTAAAATTGAGTTTATTCGATTTTTCTTATAACAAAAAGTAGAAAATATCATTTTTTTTCAAAATTTTCGGTCTTTTTCCGTTTATATCGCAAAAAATAAAAATCGCAGAGGCAATCAAATACCATTAAAAGAAAGCTCTATTTGTGGGAAGAAAAGGACGCAAATTTTGTTTGGGTACAACATTGCATGTCCGCACAATTTACAGTTAAAGCAGCGCAGTGCAAAATTCTGAATTCACCTCTGGTCCTCTAGCTACCAAATGGTCCGGGGCTTAAGTGGTTAAAATGATGGAATAAAGTTCACTGACTGCACAGTGTATTTATTTTAAAGGTGAACTAACCCCTTAGGCATTTAATTATACTTTCCTACTGCATGTGAAGTCTATCCCAAACAATGTACATGATGATTAGCAATTTTTTAACATGAAGACGGACCCATTTTCTGAGAGACTCTGCTGTATACAAAATGCACAAACACAAAAGCTGAGAATTTTGGTGGTCTTCAGTATTTAGTGTCTTCTGTTAGAAGTGTGCTGTGCCTACAGATAGATGCTGCTGGGCTCCAGGAGTGCGCTAACTATCAATAAAACTGAAGGGAGTGTGGCTTGTGTTTACACATGAAACACCAGACAGAATCGAAAGCATCTCGTGGTTATCTAGAGGCCATTGTACAACTATAAACAAACAAGTGCTTTTCAACCCTAAGGAAGTTTTATTTTACAGCTTTGTTGGCTGTAGATAACAGGATAAACCTTATTTCTCCTGGAGCTTTGTTTATCCCAAAATAAAGGCACACTCCACCCTCATTATGACACCATTAGATGTTACTGCTGGAGAAGGAGCAGAATTATTATTTAGATTTGCACATAAAATTAACATTTAACTGTTCAATGCCTTATTTTTCATTATAAATCTTTATTTATTGCCTTACAAAATGTCATCTTTTCACCACCACAGACCCTTCCTGCTCTCCTCAATAATCACCTATAGACAATAGAAAACCTCAATATGTCATTACCATGTTCAGAGAAGGCTTAATAAAGTATGTTTATTAGTGGGAATGCTCTCCAAGCATTCCCAGTATTGTTATTTGTTTTTTTATTTATTAGTGGGAATGCTCTCCAAGCATTCCCAGTATTGTTATTTGTTTTTTTATTTATTAGTGGGAATGCTCTCCAAGCATTCCCAGTATTGTTATTCATTTTTTTTTTTTTATTAGTGGGAATGCTTCAGCAGTCCCACTATTGTTCTTAGTTTTTTTTATGTATCTTTAATTTTCATTTTATTCCGTAAGTTTTTTGGCTCTGCGTAACTTCTGCATACTTTCTGCTATTAAAACCATTCAACTTTTAAAATGTTCAGCTCTTTCAGCTAATGATGGGACGTCTTCAGTTATTTTTGTACTATTTATACTTTTTAAAATATTAAGCTTTTTAACACTTTTTTCTAACATTGAAGTCAATGAGAGCATGCTTCAAATCCTTAAATTCTTCTTCCGCTCCCAAAAGTTTCAGCTCCTTCATACTTTCACCTACAGACGCCAAACAAACTTTAAAATGTTCACAAAATATTCAGCTATCCGAAAATATCTTTTCAGCTTGATATCTTTTACAGTTTTTGTGAAAAAGCTGTTTACGTTTAGTGATCATGTAACGCCGAGCGCTCCGGGTGTCCCATCCATCCCGGAGCGCCCGCGGCGTCTGTCCCCCTGCAGCGCTCCGGTCGGCTCCTCTGACCGTGAGCGCTGCTCTGATGCTGGCGGGGATGCGATCCATGCGGCGGCATCTGTCCGCCCGCGGATCGCATCCCATCCTGCTCACCGGCCTCCTTCCCCTGCTCCGTCCTGGCGCGCGCGGTCCCGCTGCTCTCTAGGGCGCGCGCGCCGGTCTTCTTAAATTTAAAGGGCCAGTGCACCATTGATTGGTGCCTGGTCCAATTACTGTGTCACACTCCAAAACACTTAAAAACCCACTCCCCCTTCCTGTCCTTGCCGGATCTTGTTGCCTTAGTGCCCTGAGAAAGCGTTTTGTACTTGCCTTTCCAGTGTATCTGACCTTCTGCCGTTGCCCCTGACTACGTACCATTGCCGCCTGCCCTGACCTTCCGCTACGTCTGACCTTGCCTTTGCCTAGTCCCAGTGTACCGTGCCTATCTCAGCTGCCAGAGAAGTTGAGCCGCTACTGGGGGACACGACCTGGTTGCTACCGCCGCAGCAAGTCCATCCCGCCTTGCGGCGGGCTCTGGTGAAAACCGGTAGCTGCTTAGAACCGGTCCTCCAGTGCGACCCGTGCCTTCGCCTCTCTGGCACAGAGGATCCACCTCCTGTGTCCTCACTAGCCGCCAGTCCGGGCCCTGACAGTCCCATCCTGCTCACCGGCCTCCTTCCCCTGCTCCATCCCGGCGCGCGCGGCCCCGCTGCTCTCTAGGGCGCGCGCGCGCCGGTCTTCTTAAATTTAAAGGGCCAGTGCACCATTGATTGGTGCCTGGTCCAATTACTGTGTCACACTCCAAAACACTTAAAAACCCACTCCCCCTTCCTGTCCTTGCCGGATCTTGTTGCCTTAGTGCCCTGAGAAAGCATTTTGTACTTGCCTTTCCAGTGTATCTGACCTTCTGCCGTTGCCCCTGACTACGTACCATTGCCACCTGCCCTGACCTTCCGCTACGTCTGACCTTGCCTCTGCCTAGTCCCAGTGTACCGTGCCTATCTCAGCTGCCAGAGAAGTCGAGCCGCTGGTTGCTACCGCCGCAGCAAGTCCATCCCGCCTTGCGGCGGGCTCTGGTGAAAACCGGTAGCTGCTTAGAACCGGTCCTCCAGTGCGACCCGTGCCTTCGCCTCTCTGGCACAGAGGATCCACCTCCTGTGTCCTCACTAGCCGCCAGTCCCTGACAGATCATTTCAGGAAATTTTATCAATTAAACAGTGTCTATTGGACTGCTTAGAGTGGATGATGGGAAAGAGGGAGCCGCTCAGGTGTGGAAATCCCTGACAATGCCTCCTCCCAGCAGCCAAGGGTGCAGGCAAATGCAATTATGATCAAAAAGAAAAGAAAATCACTTCTGGAAGCAGCACTCCGATTAAAAAGCCTTTATTCCAAAAGGTTCAGGAAACAAAAAACACACTGCACGACACGGCAAACTGGTCACATCTAGCTGACGCGTTTCACACTATTATAGTGCTTACTCATAGCTGGTTATTGTACAAAAGTTACCTAAGATATACCCTAAAATAGGGGAAGTCATAGGATCCAACCCCAAGGTGAAAATAATTAATTAATTAATTGGAGATTGATGGACATGAAGTGATTCAAGTGAAATGGGTGTGGTCCACTAACCACGATAATAAAAAAAGGGAAAAGTGCCTCACCATGCATACAATCTTGTGAGAAAGTGTGTGAGAAGGGTGTGTGTGTAAAATATAAAGTGTAGGGTAGTGAAATGAAAAGATATCCCATGAAACATATATATATTAGTGAAAAGTATATTGAAAATATATATTAGAACTTGTAAATAAAAGTGTATCATGTGTTTAATTAATCTAGACCATTTAGTATGTATTAATGCTGACTGGTCCGTAGTGATATGTCCATGTGACTTTTTATTTTTATTTCTATTTTATTTTCTATTTTTTGTTAATTCTATTGATATATTTTTTATATTTTTTATGTTTTATGATGGTTTGTGACGTAAAAATACTGTGAAGAAAAACAGATGTTTTAAATAAACCGATATCTGAACAAATTGTGATTGTATGTGAGTGTATGTCCCTTTTGTCTGTTGGGATGAAGGTCGTCCCATGGGGTATGCAATGTATAGCAATAAACTGCTGTAAATGCATTCAGTAGATGGATGTATGTGAGTAAACAGTGTGCATGTGTAAAAACACACATATATGTATATGCATGTATGCTTAAAAGCTGCACAAAAGTGCTCAATGCATGTACCTCCCCTGGAGTCCTAAATGCAAAATGTTCTCAGCATATGCTCTAAACGGAAATTAAATACAGACTAAAATTATGTATAAAAGTGCAAATATGCAGATGTGAATATGGTACGATATAATATGGTATGGAGGGACATTGGACCCATGCAGCGTGCATGATAGATGGACACACATGCACGAATAAATTTGTTTAAATTGATTGAAATTGGCCAATGTCAATAGCCATCACCAGTCCATATAAAGCATGCATAAAAGGACTTAATAAGATGATATGTAAAGTGTTTAGGTAGTCTAGGTAATAGGTATGCATTTGGCGAACTAACAAACTATAAAGGTTATGAATATGTCCATATATGTAAGTAATAAATATAAGGATAAAGGTAGAGATAATGAGAGAGCGTGTGCAGGTGTGCCTGTCTATTTCGGGACAAAAATGCATGTGAATCCCGGGCCAACAAGAATATGTCATTGTAAACCCACAGATTTAAGTATACACACATAGATAGCCCGCTATAGACGTGTGTCTATGTAAGTAGTCGTTCCAAAATTATGTGTATCAGTTTAGGATGCACATCCGACCATAGACACCTCGATGGAAGTCAATATGTCCAATCAAGGTGTGGAAAGATACACATAATGGTTCTGTGTGAACGGTTTTATACTGGAGCAAGTATCTGTGTGGAAAATGTTTATTAAGAAAATGACCATAATAATGATAGCCTTGTGGTTGGATCCCGACTAGAATAGGCATACATGATACCGACATGATTGTAGACGCTCAACAAATACCAATATAGTGTTGCATCTATTGCATCTGTTACATCTATGATAGGATTCAGAATGCAGTTTGAAATGCAGTTTTCCTACATGTATGAGCATATTTTTACTTCCAAGATGGAAGATTATAGTTATGTCGCCTGCATATACATAATTATGTCTGTATACATCCAAAGCAATACATGCTATCAAAAATGACATGACAGTACCAACATGAACTAAAAATATAAGACCATGAAACACTCGAAACAAAACCGAAAAAGATGTGTAAAACATGTAATGACACAACCTAATCGTTACAATCTACCACTAAACGATAATTTGTACAAATGAGAGACCAAGTCCATGTTGTTTCTTCAAGACCATGTGAATTATAATTCAATGCTAAAAAAAGCAATAAAAGAAGAAAAAATGAGGAGATTGGTCCCAATAAAATAGTAGAACTTTCATGTTCCATAAATATTGTGGATAATACTACTAAGACCACGAAAATTGAAACATGCAAAAAGCAATCAATAAGCAATCAATGTCATGGTAACTAAGTAAAATAAATAAAATGAAATGAAATGGAAGCCTCTGACAGCATTCCGAATGTGTAAATGCACGTCAGGGACAAAACACAGTCCAAACCTCAGCAAACCTACATAGATGACAGACATTGAAAAGGACACTGTGCAGGACGTGAGGACTAGTCATAGTAATGGGATACATCCCATTCAAAGTTGAGGCCCGCCGGTATCCTAGTATCCAACGAGAAAATCCAATAGACCTCACGCCTGCACAGTGTCCTGAACTTGTCTCCCCCTCTGGCAGGCGAGCTGATTTTTTCCATGCCTTGTATGGAAAGGCATGAGACATTTTTTTGGTGTACAGATACCCAGTGCCTCGCGACATTTGTGTTTCTGTCTTTCTGTATGTCATACAGGTGATCATACAGTCTATCCTTGAGTCTCCTAGTAGTTCTTCCGACATATTGGATATCGCACTGTTCGCATTTAATCACATATACCAAAAACTTTGTGTTGCAATTAATAAATTGCTTGATGTCAAAAGAATTGTGATTGGTGCTTGACAAAACTGTATCACCTGTTTTTATGTGTCTACAGTAGTTACAGTGAGGCATTCCACATCTAAAGGTGCCCTGAAAGTGCAACCAATTAGTGGCTGAAGATTTACTTGAGAAAAGACTGGGGGAGAGACGGCTGCCCAAGGTGGGGGCTCTACGGGACACTGATTTGACCCCCCTAGAGAGTATTTCGTGATAGGCAGGGTCATTCAGTAGAATGGGAAGGTATTTCTCGATAGTAGATTTTATTTTGCTAAATTCAAAGCTGTACGGTGTAGAGAATACCGGAATTCCACTGAAGGGCAGTGCCGCTCGGTTTTTATGTTTATTCGGATAATTCCGAAGTAAAGTCTCCCTAGGAATGACACTCGCAGCTTTGGAGGCTTTTTTTACAATGTTAGGGGGATAACCCCTACTGATGAACCGTTGGGTCATGTTTACTGCCTCAGTGGCAAAATCCTCAGGTCTGCTGCACAAACAGCGGAGCCTGAGGAATTGTCCAACCGGGACCCCAAGAATAGTGACAATTCCATGAACCTTCGCTTCACGGGGAAATTAGGCATCACTTCCATAGATTTTTGGATGTCTATTTGTCGGCTGCCAATGATGTGGTAGTCATAGGCATTTACAGAAAACCCACAGCAGGCAATGCCCTCCTTAGAGCAGACTCGGGTCACCCCAGCCACACTGTAAAAAAAGCCTCCAAAGCTGCGAGTGTCATTCCTAGGGAGACTTTACTTCGGAATTATCCGAATAAACATAAAAACCGAGCGGCACTGCCCTTCAGTGGAATTCCGGTATTCTCTACACCGTACAGCTTTGAATTTAGCAAAATAAAATCTACTATCGAGAAATACCTTCCCATTCTACTGAATGACCCTGCCTATCACGAAATACTCTCTAGGGGGGTCAAATCAGTGTCCCGTAGAGCCCCCACCTTGGGCAGCCGTCTCTCCCCCAGTCTTTTCTCAAGTAAATCTTCAGCCACTAATTGGTTGCACTTTCAGGGCACCTTTAGATGTGGAATGCCTCACTGTAACTACTGTAGACACATAAAAACAGGTGATACAGTTTTGTCAAGCACCAATCACAATTCTTTTGACATCAAACAATTTATTAATTGCAACACAAAGTTTTTGGTATATGTGATTAAATGCGAACAGTGCGATATCCAATATGTCGGAAGAACTACTAGGAGACTCAAGGATAGACTGTATGATCACCTGTATGACATACAGAAAGACAGAAACACAAATGTCGCGAGGCACTGGGTATCTGTACACCAAAAAAATGTCTCATGCCTTTCCATACAAGGCATGGAAAAAATCAGCTCGCCTGCCAGAGGGGGAGACAAGTTCAGGACACTGTGCAGGCGTGAGGTCTATTGGATTTTCTCGTTGGATACTAGGATACCGGCGGGCCTCAACTTTGAATGGGATGTATCCCATTACTATGACTAGTCCTCACGTCCTGCACAGTGTCCTTTTCAATGTCTGTCATCTATGTAGGTTTGCTGAGGTTTGGACTGTGTTTTGTCCCTGACTTGCATTTACACATTCGGAATGCTGTCAGAGGCTTCCATTTCATTTCATTTTATTTATTTTACTTAGTTACCATGACATTGATTGCTTATTGATTGCTTTTTGCATGTTTCAATTTTCGTGGTCTTAGTAGTATTATCCACAATATTTATGGAACATGAAAGTTCTACTATTTTATTGGGACCAATCTCCTCATTTTTTTTTCTTTTATTGCTTTTTTTAGCATTGAATTATAATTCACATGGTCTTGAAGAAACAACATGGACTTGGTCTCTCATTTGTACAAATTATCGTTTAGTGGTAGATTGTAACGATTAGGTTGTGTCATTACATGTTTTACACATCTTTTTCGGTTTTGTTTCGAGTGTTTCATAGTCTTATCTTTTTAGTTCATGTTGGTACTGTCATGTCATTTTTGATAGCATGTATTGCTTTGGATGTATACAGACATAATTATGTATATGCAGGCGACATAACTATAATCTTCCATCTTGGAAGTAAAAATATGCTCATACATGTAGGAAAACTGCATTTCAAACTGCATTCTGAATCCTATCATAGATGTAACAGATGCAATAGATGCAACACTATATTGGTATTTGTTGAGCGTCTACAATCATGTCGGTATCATGTATGCCTATTCTAGTCGGGATCCAACCACAAGGCTATCATTATTATGGTCATTTTCTTAATAAACATTTTCCACACAGATACTTGCTCCAGTATAAAACCGTTCACACAGAACCATTCTGTGTACCTTTCCACACCTTGATTGGACATATTGACTTCCATCGAGGTGTCTATGGTCGGATGTGCATCCTAAACTGATACACATAATTTTGGAACGACTACTTACATAGACACACGTCTATAGCGGGCTATCTATGTGTGTATACTTAAATCTGTGGGTTTACAATGACATATTCTTGTTGGCCCGGGATTCACATGCATTTTTGTCCCGAAATAGACAGGCACACCTGCACACGCTCTCTCATTATCTCTACCTTTATCCTTATATTTATTACTTACATATATGGACATATTCATAACCTTTATAGTTTGTTAGTTCGCCAAATGCATACCTATTACCTAGACTACCTAAACACTTTACATATCATCTTATTAAGTCCTTTTATGCATGCTTTATATGGACTGGTGATGGCTATTGACATTGGCCAATTTCAATCAATTTAAACAAATTTATTCGTGCATGTGTGTCCATCTATCATGCACGCTGCATGGGTCCAATGTCCCTCCATACCATATTATATCGTACCATATTCACATCTGCATATTTGCACTTTTATACATAATTTTAGTCTGTATTTAATTTCCGTTTAGAGCATATGCTGAGAACATTTTGCATTTAGGACTCCAGGGGAGGTACATGCATTGAGCACTTTTGTGCAGCTTTTAAGCATACATGCATATACATATATGTGTGTTTTTACACATGCACACTGTTTACTCACATACATCCATCTACTGAATGCATTTACAGCAGTTTATTGCTATACATTGCATACCCCATGGGACGACCTTCATCCCAACAGACAAAAGGGACATACACTCACATACAATCACAATTTGTTCAGATATCGGTTTATTTAAAACATCTGTTTTTCTTCACAGTATTTTAACGTCACAAACCATCATAAAACATAAAAAATATAAAAAATATATCAATAGAATTAACAAAAAATAGAAAATAAAATAGAAATAAAAATAAAAAGTCACATGGACATATCACTACGGACCAGTCAGCATTAATACATACTAAATGGTCTAGATTAATTAAACACATGATACACTTTTATTTACAAGTTCTAATATATATTTTCAATATACTTTTCACTAATATATATATGTTTCATGGGATATCTTTTCATTTCACTACCCTACACTTTATATTTTACACACACACCCTTCTCACACACTTTCTCACAAGATTGTATGCATGGTGAGGCACTTTTCCCTTTTTTTATTATCGTGGTTAGTGGACCACACCCATTTCACTTGAATCACTTCATGTCCATCAATCTCCAATTAATTAATTAATTATTTTCACCTTGGGGTTGGATCCTATGACTTCCCCTATTTTAGGGTATATCTTAGGTAACTTTTGTACAATAACCAGCTATGAGTAAGCACTATAATAGTGTGAAACGCGTCAGCTAGATGTGACCAGTTTGCCGTGTCGTGCAGTGTGTTTTTTGTTTCCTGAACCTTTTGGAATAAAGGCTTTTTAATCGGAGTGCTGCTTCCAGAAGTGATTTTCTTTTCTTTTTGATTAGAGTGGATGATGTCACAGCTAGAGCACAGAGCCTTAAAAAAATTATCTTAGTTTCTTCTCTATAAATTGCTCTCACGTCCACAAGATCTACTTGTCATACACAATTTATACATCAAAACTTAGGTATTTTTGTCTAGTTTCAGGCAATGTGCTCAGTTTTGTGATCCACATTTTACTTTTGGCTGGTTGAGCTTCCAAATGACAAGAGTTCTACACTTTCTTCCATTGAATGTCCTGTATAAAATAAAACGATTTGTAAACAAAAATAAAATAAAAATTCTTCACATTTCCCAGTGAAACGCACAGCGAACTTCTTTTTTAAATCGCTGACATGCCCAGATTTGTAAGTTTATCAACATAAATTTTATACTGATACGTTCACAAAGGCCGTGTGTCTCTAACGGTGAAGTCGCTGTTTCGATGGCATGTACTGTTGTGAATTTATTAAGGCTTGTTTTAAGGGTTCTCTCACACTTTCTCTCACTCATTAGGTGTGGGGATTAATGATCAAAGAGAGGATTTATAAGTACTGAAGGTACACTGCTTGTATGCCCTAAAGATAGTGTAGTGGTTATGGTGAATGGCTTTGGTGTGGGCTTAGCAATTCAGCTATTCAGCATTCCCACGCATTTTCTGCAGGAAATACATTTTCTAGTTGCAATTAAAAGTCTCTCTAGGCAAAAACATTTTTTTTTTTTAAAGTTGTGGATGGCATGGGGAAAAGTTAAGCCCTCTTGCAAGTTTTTATTGCTCTCTGTGTCCCCATTTGGGAGAATTAACACTCTGTTTTTCCTAGTAACTATTGTCAGGACAAAAAGTAAAATTTGTTGTTCCCAAAACAAAAGGTAAGGAGAAGTCTTCAAATGGGGTACCCGTTCTGGAGGCAACTGCCTCAGTTTGGGAAAATTTCTCTAACTTCCTGTTGTATCTCTGGTACAGGAAGTGATGGGTAACTTCACACAAAGCAATCAATAAACAAACTGGCATGGGTTTTAACCCTTTCCTAATATATCTTTAAAAAATGTTTTGACCATACATACACTTTAAGATATTAGCTGGATAAGGTTTGAAAAAAATTAGGAAATAACAGCTTAAAAAGAGAAAAAATAATAATTATAATAAAATATTGTAACTTGAGTCCAATAAAGAAAATATTTATTGCAGATCAGTAAAGATGTCTCAGACCTGGTGTATACTTTAAGTAAGTGCACTAAGCTGCAGCACCTATTAAATTATTAAACTTGACAGTATTGATGGGTATTCTGTATAAAAGAGGATACACTAACATAGGGTGTAGAATATAAATGCTGCATGTGTTATTTACAACATTGCATATGTTTTTTTTTTTAATACTCTGCTGTGTGAAGGGCATTTGATCGTCATTTTGTTAATCATGGGGTAGAATACATGCAGTATGTGGTTAGCATTATTGACTTCTAGTAGTTGGGTGCTGGTTTCAATTCCTATCATGGGTTATATTTGAAGTTTGTTTGTATATTCTCTATGTGTTTCTAAGGGCATGCTGTGCAAGTGGGCACCTCAGATCAAAATTAGGAAATTATTACTCAAATTTGTTTTTGAGGGTGCCAGCTTCATATGTTTTGTGATTCTATTTGTAGGTGTATATCTGGGCACTCTCTTTTTCTAGGAGAGTGGAAAGGTGACATTAACAATTCACTGGGTTATGATGGCATAATCATATGTAGCTACCTCAGAGACAATTGTTATGTTAGTTGTGCAGCAGAACTATTTCATTTTGCAAAACCGACATTTTCATTAGTAATGTGCCAGCAATTGTTTAATATTTCACTCAGACTGTTTCCTGTCACTAGAGGACACTACCTTCCTAACAGCTTGCCAGCAATGGATTTAGACCATTGCAAAATGGTTTCTGTAATTTTATATCTATGGGGTGGCCATAGAAAAGGGAGACACTTGTGCTACCTTGCAGAATGTTTGACATCAGAGATAAAAAGATTTTGCAGGATGGGCTGTCATGGTGCAGCAATCCTGACATGTTTCGCCATTTAAATGGCTTCTTTAGGAAATGTATGCTACCACACCTGGACAAATGAATCAAATACATAAATAAATATGCATACAAATAAACATGAGATATGAAAAGAGTACAACAAATGAGTTAATATGCCTATTCATAATGATGTGGAAATTGTTTACAACATTAACAAATGTGACAGCAGGAAGGTAAAGTCACCTGGTTGCATCCAGGGGGGTAGATATATTTCGCCCAGATTCAGGCTTTACGCCGACTTATACAACTAGGTGGAGAGTTGTATAAGGCTAGTGGGCTCATGGATGACTCATACCTCTAGGGAGAGGGCTGGGCGTCGTGCAGACAGGGAGTTGATGAGACCAGCTGAAGCTTGTCAGCTCATTTAGGCCTCTATAAGAACTCCCAGCTTCATTAGATGTTAGCTCATGCCTGGACCCAGACCTGTGTGGACTGTCTAGGGAGAGTGAACCCCTGTGCGGTGAGGCAAAGCCTGTGTGGCTATTTGTTTGGACTTTTACTAAACCAGGGACTTAGGGACTAGGACAGCACCAGGCTGATCCCAGTTGTTAGTTTAGGAAACCTGCATGTTTAGTCAGAGGTCAAACTGACCAGGATTTATTTTGTTTATGTTTCTTTTTGGCTTTGCTGTGTTTTTGTCACTGTACATAGAGAAATAAACCGCACCTTTTGATTTTGAAAACCACAACCTCCGTCTGCTGGCCCTGTTTTTGTGTGGGGAGCCCAACCAGGGGGTCACACACACCCGCTACCGAGTTAACCCCCTCACAGTTGGTGGAGAATGCGGGCAGTTTTTTTTAAGCCAGCATGGAGGAGATACTGAAACAGCTGGCTCTAGCAAATGCCAATCAACAGCAGACAAATGCAGGTTTGCAAAGGAGCCTTGCAGCCCAGCAGCAAGCTCATCAACAAGCCCAGCAGCAATCTGAGGCCCGCTTCATAGACCTGTTACAGAAGCAAGAGCAGAGACTACAACAAATGGAAGCAGTAATGCAGCAACGTCCGCAGACCAGTGAGGAAAGCCGTCCCACTAATACCGCGTCCTTTGGGGTGAGTCGTTTATTGACAAAAATGACTGGAGAGGATGATCCAGAGGTATTTTTGACCACATTTGAAAGGACTGCTGAAAGAGAAAAGTGGCCTGAGGAGCAGTGGGCTGGACTGGTGGCTCCTCTGTTAACTGGTGAATCGCAGAAGGCTTACTATGACCTAGAGCCTGACCAAGCAAAAGACTATGTGATGCTAAAAGCTGAAATATTGGCAAGGCTGGGTGTCACCCTGGCTGTCCGGGCTCAGCGTGTGCATAACTGGACTTTCCAGCTTGGAAAACCCCCCAGGTCTCAAATGTATGATCTCATTCACCTGAGCAGGAAGTGGCTACAGCCAGAGACTTTGTCCTCACCAGAGATTGTGGAACGTGTTGTAATGGATCGGTTTTTGAGAGCTCTTCCTACTGCCATCCAAAAGTGGGTAAGCCATGGAGACCCAGAGACGGCCGGTGGTCTTGTGGATCGTGTAGAGAAATACTTGGCTACAGAGAACCTGACGGCCTCTTCCAGAGACTCTCGGACTTTCCACCCTAAGACCAGACCATCCCCAGGGGCGGATAAGAGGATTCCAAGGGGTGAGGGTGGAGAGAGTGAGAGGGTGGGAGCTCTACCCAAAGTTTGGCGAGAACAGCCTGGGAAGTCAGGGGCTCAAGAGGCAGCCAAATGGATTGTTTGCTACCGCTGCCGGCAAGCGGGACATATTGCAGCAAATTGCCCGGTTGTGGAGGAACCCATGCAATGTGACTTTCTGATGGACAGACGTCAGTCGCTGTGTGCGACAGTCGCATGCACTGCCATTCGGGGAACTGAGAAACATTTATGCAAAATGTGTATTAATGGTAGAAATGTTGTGGTATTACTGGATTCAGGTAGCCTTGTGACCCTGATAAAGGCTGAATTAGTTAAAACAGAGGTCTCTGGGAATAGCAAGGTAGCTGTTATTTGTGTGCATGGGGACACCCGAGAGTATCCAGTGACTACAGTGTGTTTCGAGACCCCCAAAGGTACCCTCTCTCATCCAGTGGGGTTAGTATCTCAATTACCGCATGATGCCATTGTGGGAAGGGATTTTCCGAAGTTCTGGGAACTGTGGGATGATCCTGAGCCCCCCACTGGTGCCCCTATGTACCAGGAATGTGATAGCCAGAACTCCTCTGAGAGTGGTGAGGACTCTCCAGAATTTCCCTTGTCAGTATTGGCAGGGGAGACTCAAGAAACTGGAGAGGAGCCCACCTCCTCAGACGAAAACCTACCGTCTGTGGAGTTTTCTGATCTGGAGGTTCACAGGGAAAATTTTGCCACAGAACAGTTAAAAGACCCCGCCCTAATAAAGGCACGGGAAAACGTAGTGGAAATAGATGGCGAGTTAGTGAACCCAGATAATACCTGCACTTACCCATACTTCAGCATAGAGAAGGACCTACTGTATCGGGTGGCAAAAAGGGCAGAAGAAACCGTTGAGCAGCTTGTGGTGCCCAAACCTTACAGGAAGTTGGTGTTGGAGTTGGCCCATGGGCACATTCTTGGAGGTCATCTGGGGACAGAGAAAACCCGAGAGAGGGTATTACAGAGATTCTATTGGCCTGGGGTGATGAAGGACATAGAAAATTATTGTTCCTCCTGCCCTGTGTGTCAGAGGTCGGCCCCGATGCCACATTTCCGTAGCCCGCTGGTCCCTCTACCCATCATTGAGGTCCCGTTTGAGAGAATCGCAATGGATTTGGTAGGTCCTATAATCAAGTCCGCTAGGGGGCACCAGTACATATTGGTTATAATGGACTATGCCACCCGTTATCCAGAAGCGATCCCTCTCAGAAATACCTCGGCCAAAACCATAGCCAAAGAGCTATCTCTTGTTTTTAGCCGGGTGGGTATTTGTAAAGAACTGCTTACGGACCAAGGTACACCCTTTATGTCCCGGGTTATGAAAGAGCTGTGTAAATTGTTCAAAGTGACGCAATTGCGTACATCTGTGTATCACCCCCAAACCGATGGGCTGGTTGAAAGATTCAACAAAACCCTAAAACAAATGTTGAAGAAAGTGGTGGATAGAGATGGAAAGGATTGGGACTGTCTACTTCCTTATTTGATGTTTGCTATTAGGGAGGTGCCCCAATCCTCTACGGGATTCTCCCCCTTTGAGTTACTGTATGGGAGACACCCAAGAGGGCTGTTGGATATTGCCAAGGAAACTTGGGAAAGTGAGAGTTCTCCCCACAGGAGTGTGATTGAGCATGTCGCCCTGATGCAAGATCGAATTGCACAGGTAATGCCCATCGTGAAGGAACATTTGGCCCAAGCGCAGTTGGCACAGCAGAGAGTGTACAACCGTGGAGCAAAGACCCGTACCTTTTCCCCGGGGGATAGGATATTGGTACTTGTCCCTACGGTTGAAAGTAAATTCCTTGCCAAATGGCAAGGCCCCTACGAGATAATGGAAAAAGTGAGCGAAGTGAATTACAAGGTCAGACAACCAGGAAGGCGAAAGCCCGAACAGATATATCACGTTAATCTGTTGAAAGCCTGGAGGGATAGAGAGTCCCTAGTCGCAGAAACTTGGTCACCAGCTCAAACTGGTTGCGTGATTCCGGAGGTTGGAATAGCAGCCACCTTGTCACAACCCCAACAACAGGAGGTTAAGGAGTTTGTGCTTCGCAACAAGGAGGTGTTCTCTGAGCTGCTGGGACAAACATCTGGGGTAGAGCATGATATTATTACCCCGCCCGGTGAAAGGGTGAAGTTAAAACCCTATCGGATCCCAGAGGCCCGACGGGAGGCAATACGGGAGGAAGTACAGAAAATGCTGAACTTAGGGGTGATAGAGGAGTCCCAAAGTGATTGGTCTAGTCCCATTGTGTTGGTGCCTAAACCGGATGGGAGCTGGCGATTTTGTAACGATTTTCGTCAGTTGAACAAAGTTACAAAATTTGACACCTACCCCATGCCACGTATAGATGAGTTGATCGACCGGCTGGGAACAGCCCGATACATGACGACTCTTGACCTCACAAAAGGGTATTGGCAAATCCCCCTGGCCAAGTCGGCCAAAGAGAAAACCGCATTTGTAACCCCAGACGGGGCGTTCCAATATAAAAGAATGCCGTTCGGGTTACAGAATGCGCCGGCCACATTCCAGCGGAAAATGGACCAGATACTGAGGCCCCATCGGAAGTATGCTGCGGCTTACCTGGATGACGTAATTGTCCATAGCACAGATTGGGCCTCACATCTGCCAAAAGTGCAAGCAGTCCTAGACTCTATCCGGGAAGCGGGGTTTACGGCTAACCCCAAGAAGTGTACCATTGGGCAGGAGGAGGCCAAATATCTTGGGTACACCATTGGCAGGGGAGTGATAAAACCCCAACTCAACAAAGTCGAGGCCATCCAGAGTTGGCCACGTCCCAACAGCAAGAAGCAGGTACGGGCCTTTCTGGGAATCGCGGGTTATTATCGGCGCTTCATTCCCCACTTTGCTTCTAAGGCTGTGCCCCTAACCAACCTGACGAAAGGGAAAGGGTCGGTCATGATTAAATGGACCCCCGAGGCTGAGGCAGCATTCCAATTCTTGAAACAAGCCTTATGTAGCCAGCCAGTGTTGTACTCACCCGACTTCTCTAAAGACTTTGTCGTACAAAGTGATGCGTCAGATGTGGGGTTAGGAGCAGTATTGTCCCAGGTCTGGAACGGGGAAGAGCACCCAGTCATTTACCTCAGCAGGAAGTTGAAGTCCCATGAGGTAAATTACGCCACGGTTGAAAAGGAGTGTTTAGCAGTGAAGTGGGCTCTAGATTCCCTTCGGTACTATCTGCTAGGTAGGCACTTTGACATGGTTACAGATCACGCTCCGTTAAAGTGGATGGCTCAAAACAAGGAGACAAATAGAAGAGTGAATAGGTGGTTCCTGGCCCTACAGGAATTCAACTTCACAGTAAAGCATCGCCCTGGCGTTCAAATGGGGAATGTGGATGCTTTGTCTCGAGTACATGAATGCCTGATTGCTGGTGTTCCAACCCCAAGGTTAAAACAAGAGGGGGGGGTATGTGACAGCAGGAAGGTAAAGTCACCTGGTTGCATCCAGGGGGGTAGATATATTTCGCCCAGATTCAGGCTTTACGCCGACTTATACAACTAGGTGGAGAGTTGTATAAGGCTAGTGGGCTCATGGATGACTCATACCTCTAGGGAGAGGGCTGGGCGTCGTGCAGACAGGGAGTTGATGAGACCAGCTGAAGCTTGTCAGCTCATTTAGGCCTCTATAAGAACTCCCAGCTTCATTAGATGTTAGCTCATGCCTGGACCCAGACCTGTGTGGACTGTCTAGGGAGAGTGAACCCCTGTGCGGTGAGGCAAAGCCTGTGTGGCTATTTGTTTGGACTTTTACTAAACCAGGGACTTAGGGACTAGGACAGCACCAGGCTGATCCCAGTTGTTAGTTTAGGAAACCTGCATGTTTAGTCAGAGGTCAAACTGACCAGGATTTATTTTGTTTATGTTTCTTTTTGGCTTTGCTGTGTTTTTGTCACTGTACATAGAGAAATAAACCGCACCTTTTGATTTTGAAAACCACAACCTCCGTCTGCTGGCCCTGTTTTTGTGTGGGGAGCCCAACCAGGGGGTCACACACACCCGCTACCGAGTTAACCCCCTCACACAAAGTACATCTTAATCTGATGCCAAACTAGGCAGGAAGATTAATGAAGGGCATCTTACCAATTTTAAAATACGTTATACAAGCATTGATCCAAAAAGATAATTCCTCAGACAGAGGGGCTAAGGCCCAAACTAAGCAGAAGGAGGAGGAAGAGATTTTCCATCCATATATTTCACAGAGGAGGGAGCTGTAGTGTGATAGGCAGCAGTAGGAGCAAATAGGGCAAGCGACAACCTAAAAGGCTCAGAGTTAAAAAGAGGGGCTCATTATTGCTGTGTTCATATATATAAAATCTGGAGAGAAAAAGTAGGTGATACAAAGTAAGGGTATGTACAGTCAAATGTTGCCCGAAAGGGCATATGGCAAAAGCCAAAAACATTTGACCCGATCCATAACCCAGTAGCCAGATCCCGCAAACAGCACCAAAAAGGGTATTCAAGCTGCAATGTTTCTTATACTAAACAAAAAGAAAAATAGGCATTTCGATAGCTAAATTATTTGAATGAATCAAGCCGTCACATTCAGACCATAAACTGTGCTCATCTCACCTTGCTCACAAGAGCTCCATCAACCACCTCTATGTCTCTCACAGCCCCCTGCTCGCACAGACATCCACCGGGGTCCGCCCCTAATAAACCCCTTCCGTCAGACATTGATTTGAAGATTTGGATAACAGGGGCAGAAGATGCAGCATAAGAGTGAGGGGGATCCCAGAAACTGTGGAGCTTGACCAGATTGTCCCAGCATTACAGAGGACCTTTAATAGTTTTTTAGAAAGACAGGAGGACATGGAGATTGACTTTGTGAGAGCACATAGAGATTGTACCACGAGAGACATAATATGTTGCCTGCAAAGTTTTGTCCCTCAAAGAGGAAATAATGCGTAAAGCTAGGAGGAATGATCACATTATCTTCTATGGAGAAACTATAAGGTTATTCCAGGACCTTTTCCAGATTACTCTAAAGAATCGGCGAGCTCTGCGCCCCCTACTTGAGAAGCTAAGGGAAAGGGATCTGAAATATACCTGCCGATTCCCATTTGCTCTGAGAGGCTTGCACAATGGTCAACAACATGTGTTGCGCACACCTGCAGACCTGCACTGAATTTGGGCCAGACAGATCTGCCGGAGTGGTACTCCGACTTCTTGCAGGCCCCCTTGAAAAGAAGCCCCCCTACATCACCGTTCCCTACTCCAAACAAGAGGCAGCCAAAAAAATCAAAGCATAGTCGTGGTGGAGGATCCAAAGCAGGAACACCTAGGATGCAAGCTGAAGCAGGTAGAGACCAAGATGACGACTGATCCATTTAATCATTGCCTCCTTCTTTCCCCCCTCCAACTTGAGCCCCTGGCAACCAGTGGCCCCACCGAGCCTTACCTCTCATGCGGAGCATGTTCAGTCCATAGCAACTGACTACCCACAGGCACAGTCCATGCTGGGGCCTAACCAGTTATGATGTCCCTTTATTTACACAAGAATGACTTACCCAGCGACACTGAGCTTATGTACGTGTGTGAGGGTCTCTCCATGATCGTTGACTGTACACGGCATAAGACCTCAGGCAGACTATGCTGATCAGTTTTGATCTCTGTAACCAGGAAGACCAGTGACATATAGACATCATAAACTGATGGTCCCTGATCTACAGGAAGAATCCCATTCTGCCATATTTAACTTATACGCTGGCTCAGGCCCCAGTGGATGGGCATGGAACCCACCTTGAGCTTACTGCTCGATGTCCCTTTTGTTTTTGCTTTGGTTTGTTTTTCCATTTTCACTTTTAATTTTGCTCAGGGTCTAATTGCTAGCCCTCACGGCTTGTCATCCCGAGAGATGATTGACTGTGTAGGCCTCAAGTAGTGCCTTCTACCAATTGATTGGTCTTATGACTTGTTTACCCAGGCTCATAACACCCTTTATGGTCGGGTGTATGTTAGTTGAGATTCATAAGTTGAAGCCCTTAAGGCTGTGTGTGCAACAGTTAGGATGTTCCTTTAGGTTTAACTGTTTAGACCAATCCTAACAAACGTCAGAGGTGAATTGTCACTAAGTCGTTTGTCGCCTCCCTCTTACCCAACAGGTACAGGTACAGATACAGGGTACACTACTATAGTAAGTGACTTCCTCTGGGGTGGCTGATTACCGCCCCAGGAGAAGGATTACTAGCACTCTCCACTCTTGCATCTCTACTTCTGCTTCTTCTTCTATTTCTTTTTCTGTCTCTGTCTTCATCTTTATCTATTTATCTTACAGCAGGGGTGCCCAACCTTTTGAAGAGCGTGGGCCACTTAGGCGACTTAGTAACCAGTCGCGGGCCACAATGAGCAGATGACAGGTCTGCATCCTCTCTGCAAAGCGGACACAGATACAGCCCACTATACTCTATGGGGCCTCTCATCTGATCAAATGGAAGGGGACAGATCCACTTCTGTTTTTTTAGTAGATCGGATTGGAAATAGGCAGGTGTAAACGTACACAAGTCTGTGTACATCTGCCGCTCCATAGAGGTGAATGGAGGGCCCGATTGGGTCAGACAGATCATGTTAAAGGGGCCTAAGGCTACATTTACACTGATGGTCTGCAGTCTACCCACACCGTGGATGCAGCGCAGTGCACCTGTGGATGAAAGTGCACCAAACCCACAGGTAAAACCAGAAGTCTATGGCTCAGTGAAGGTAACCTGCAGGTGCACTGCACTACACCTGCGGATCAGTTTGAAAGCAGCCCAGTAACCATTGCAGAACAGATATGCCCATATATACAATGTGATTTTAGTAATAAACTTGCTGTCCCAGGCTGGCTGGCTTCATTCACAACACTGATGCTCTGGCATGGCGGGTAGGCAACCTGCAATCTGGGCATGCCAACCCGCCATCTCATAGCAGGAGGTCGTGGGCCACATCAGAGGGCTCCGCGGGCCACATAGTGGCCCCCGGGCCACTGGTTGGGCACCCCTGTCTTACAGTATACAGAAGAACATACTGTTAGCACTATTTTTACTCTTGGTACAGATACTAATCTACGTCTACTAGTTTTGATTTTACAGATTATTTCTTGGAGCACTTCCTCCTAAGTCCTCTGGATGGCCTACTCATCTCTGTTGTGCAGCCCCTCAGTGATCTCACACAACATCAAGGCCTTGAACATACCTGAATGGCACGCTACCCTTTTAAAGGGAGCTCATAAAAGGTAGGCCCCATTTTGTGTTCCTCCAGGAAACACATTTTAAAAGATTTCACATACCAAAACTTACAAACTCCTATTTTACAAAGGCATGCCATACCAATAATTAATTCTGAACTAACAGAACAACTAATTGACCCAGGGGGCAGATTCATATTCCTGAAAGGGACATTTGGGGGGCGTGCCGGTGACACTGACAAATGTGTATTTCCCCAACAGGCATGACTATTGTATAACAGATGTACTCATGATCTGCATACCACATTCTACCCCATAACCTTACTTATACCTAATACATGAGACCACACATTCAGTTTGGAGTAAAACATGGCCGTAGCAACCTCATTTATTTAAACGTTACACCAGTTATCAAAAACATCAACCATCAAACATAATCTGAACCCATGTTCTCCTAACATTGCCTCCTAGCATTGGTCTTTGCAGGGACCAGCTGCTCAGAGACGACCACTGACCGCAGTGTCCCCATTATCAAACTATTCCAGCTAAACCTCTGTTAGCTGGAATACACCCTCAGAACCCATACCACCGATAGGTCCTGACCACTTGCTTTTGAGGTATCTTCATTCCCCCCAAAGACCAAACACCCGCCACTGCCTCGACAGCCCGCTTCACCTGTAAAACAAAAGAACCAAAACAGAACAGAACAGCCAAAACCCCCACAACCTAATTATCAGGGAGGGTGGGTGGGAACTTTCCCCCGCGCTGTGTTGCCTTAGGGGGCGGGGATTACCTTTTTGTCCAGACTTGTCCCTTCCCCTCTTTACACTTCTTAGCCAATCACTCCTACTTTTACATTTCCATACCCTGTTCACTCAGTCATGCCAGCCCTCCGCCTATTGCATTCTTTCTTTTTGCTCCAGGCTTTTCTGGAAACGAGTTATAAGTTGTTGACACACTGGTAATACACCCCGGATAAGCTACACAGGTGGGATCCAAAAGAACGGATTCTTGCTGGAGGTGTCAAAAAGAAATAGGCACACTGACCCACATATGTTGGCATTGCTCCCTAATCGCATCCTTTTCTAATAAAGTCAGGAAACTGATTAAAAAGATAACAGAGACTAAACTAAACTTAAACGCAGCCTGCTGATTACTACACGTGACAATTTTTTCACTTAAAAGATATAAGCACTCCTTAACTAAACACCTCCTAAATGCAGCCAAATCACTGATTCCTCTACACTGGAACTCTCCCCCCGGGTTCCATCCATCCCAAAGACATTCGTGATTTGGAAGATACCCTGGCGCAGGATACAGGCGGTGTAGAGAGATTTCACAAGACCTGGCAACCCTGGTTTCTCTTTAAATATTCCCAGTATTTTGAGGACGCTATGCAGGCCCGGACTGGGACAAAAAATAGGCCCGGGCATTTTAGACTGAGCAGCCCGGGGGGGGGGGGGGGGCGCGGCGGCGATGCTTCACGGCGGCGGTTAATGATGGGATGTGGGGTTCCAGCACCTTGTACCTCTGGACCCCTTTACATTACACAGCACCCTGCACCACTGGACCCCTTTACATTACACAGCACCCTGGACCCCTTTACATTACATAGCACCGCACCTCTGGACCCTTTTACATTACACAGTACCCTGCACCTCTGGGCCCCTTTACATTACACAGCACCCTGCACCTCTGGACCCCTTTACATTACACAGCACCCTGCACCTCTGGACCCCTTTACATTACACAGCACCCATCACCTCTGGACCCCTTTACATTACACAGCACCCTGCACCTCTGCACCCTTTTACATTACACAGCACCCTGCACCTCTGGACCCCTTTACATTACATAGCACCGCACCTCTGGACCTCTTTACATTACACAGCCCCCCACAGTTTGTTACACAGACCTCCCTACAGTACAGAACCCCTCCCTACAGTGCAGACCCCCTCCCTACAGTACAGACCCCCTACAGTACAGACCCCCTCTACAATACAGACCCCCCTACATTACAGCCCCCCTCTACAATACAGACCCCCCCTACATTACAGACCCCCTACATTACAGACCCCCTCCCTACAGTACAGACCCCCTCCCTACAGTACAGACCGCCCCTACATTACAGACCCCCCTACATTACAGACCCCCCTCTACAATACAGATCCCCCTACAATACAGAACCCCCCTACAATACAGAACCCCCTACATTACAGACCCCCTTATAATAGAGACCCCCTGCAATACAGATCCCTCCCTACATTTCAGACCCCCCTAAAATACAGAACCCCTACATTTCAGACCCCCCCTACAATACAGAACCCCCTACATTTCAGACCCCCTTCAATACAGACCCTCCTACAATACAGAACCCCCCTACATTACAGACCCCCGTACAATACAGACCCCCGTACAATACAGACCCCCCTACAATACAGAACCCACCTACATTTCAGACCCCCCTACAATACAGAACCCCCTACATTACAGACCCCCCTACATTTCAGACCCCCCCTACAATACAGAACCCCCCTACATTACAGACCCCCCTACAATACAGAACCCCCCTACAATACAGAACTCCCCCTACAATACAGAACCCCCCTACATTTCAGACCCCCTACAATTCAGAACCCCCCTACATTACAGACCCCCCTACAATACAGAACCCCCTACATTTCAGACCACCCCTACAATACAGAAACCCCCCCTACAATACAGACCCCCCCTTCAGACCCATAATGTACCTCAGATCAGCGCGGGACTGCATGTTCTGTCCCCTCCCCCCGTGTGGACATAAAGGAGTAGGGGGAGGCGGCTTCACTCTGCTCGGCTGTGTGAGACATCCGAGCCGAGACTGATCAGATCATCAGTGCCGCGGCCACCTTGCCAGAGAGAAGGGGATCGTTGCGGGTCCCGGCCCCCTGATGTGCCGACGGGTGTCACTGTCACTCGAGTGCGGCTCCGACTCTCAGCTGAGAGTGCACTGGGACAGTGGCGTCACTAGGGTTTGTGTCACCTGGTGTGGCAAAACATTATGTCACCCCCTCCTGTCTATCCTGCCCAGCGCCCTGCAGGCAGCGCACGGTCACGAGGCGCACCCCCAAATGATCCCTGAAAATTAAAGTATAGGGTGGTATTGGGCCGACTGGGGTGATATAGGGCAGGTTGGGGTAATATAGGGCAGGTTGCAGTGATATAGGGCAGGCTGGGGTTGTATAGGGCAGGCTGGGGTGGTATAGAGCAGGTTTGGGTGGTATAGGGCAGTTTGCGGTGGTATATGGCAGGCTGGGTGGCATATGGCAGGTTGGGGTGATATAGGGCAGGGTGTGGTGGCATAGAGCAGGTTGCGGTGGCATAGGGCAGGTTGGGGTGGTATAGAGAAGTTTAAGGTGGCATAGGGCAGGTTGGGGTGGTATAGAGCAGTTTGCGGTGGCATAGGGCAGGCTGGGGTGGTATAGGGCAGTTTGCGGTGGTATAGGGCAGGTTGCGGTGGCATAGGGCAGATTGGGGTTGTATAGAGCAGTTTGCGGTGGAATAGGGCAGGTTGGGGTGGTATAGAGCAGGTTGCGGTGGCATAGGCCAGGTTGCAGTGGCATAGGGCAGGTTGCGGTGGCATAGGGCAGGCTGGGGTGGTATAGGGCAGGTTGCGGTGGCATAAGGCAGGTTGCGGTGGCATAGGGCAGGGTGCGGTGGCATAAGGCAGGGTGCGGTGGCATAAGGCAGGTTGGGGTGGCACGCATAGGGCAGGGTGCGGTGGCATAGGGCAGGCTGGGGTGGTATGGTGCCAGGTTAAGACCTTTATGTAGTGACATGTGCAGCAGTGCAGTAACTTACAGCATGCCTGGAGATTAAGACACTCTGGCTGCTGTGTCCTCGTTTCTTTCTCCTTCAGCTGTGGGATCAGCCAGAGTGAACGAGTCTGTGGGAGGAGTGGAGGGGGCAGCCACACCCCCAGCTCCGCCCACCAACTCCGGCTGCCTCCGGAGACATTGGAGATGATGGGGAAGACGTGATATGCTGTCCGGCGGCCCGCGGGCCGCGACGGCCCACTGGGCATTTGCCCGGTATGCCCTATGGCCAGTCCGGGCCTGACGCTATGTCCTCCCACACCTCATAATGACCGAACAAAAGCATGCTCCCACAGGACCTTATCTGTAATTCACGCTGTTTACATGGAACTGAAAGCTAACATTGTACCTAAACTCCTTCCTTTCTTTTCTCTTATGCCGCGTACACACGATAATTTTTCCCGTCTGGAAAAATGAAATTTTTTTTTTTCGCCGAGAAAAACGATCGTCTGTGGGCTTTATGCCGTTTTTCTCGTTGAGAAAAATGGCAGGAAAAACGACGAGAAAAATTAGAACATGTTCTAAATTTTCTCATCGTTTTTTCCATCATTTTTTTCCGCGGCAGTATTCCCATAGGGAGACACTGCCGCGGAGCCCACAGACGGTCGTTTTTCTCGTCAAAGAAAAAAATGACGGGAAAAACGGTCGTGTGTGGGGGAACATGCCGTTCCCTCGTTTCTCATTTTTTTTCATGCCGTGATTCACGGCGGTGTTTTCACCGCCGTGAATCACGATCGTGTGTACGCGGCATAAGAGCCCATTCACACAGGGACAACTTTGGATCTGACTTCAAGTCGCCTCTAATCACCTCAAGTCGCGCTGCATGAGAAAATCAATGTAAGTGAATGGAGCCGTCTTAATAAACACTACTGCAGTCGCTCCGACTTCAAAAAAGGTTCCTGTACTACTTCAATCCCACTTCTAGGCAACTTGTACCCATTGATTTCAATGGAAGTCGCCTCCAAGTCGGATCCCCTGTCTTAACTGAAGCAACTTTACAGGAAATAAAAATAGTTTTCTCGGCAACCCCCTCCCTCCCCTAGAGCTGATTACTCTTTGGCCACTGGCAAAGTCCCCTGTCCTGGAGGCAACTTCAGTTGTGTTGTAAGTCGCCCCAAGTCGCGCTGAAGTCGCCCCAAGTCGCGCTGTGATTCAAACTCACGTCATGTCCAAGTTGCCTCCCAAAGTCGTGCTGGAAGTCGTGTTGCCCCTGTGTGAATGGGGTCTTACTGGTACTTCTTTTTCCCTACCCTTATAACCACGGCAGCAGAGGACGACAAGAAAACAAGCAAGCTAGAATAAGGTTACCAATGTTTTTTGTATTATTCAGTTGATGACAGAGGCAAAACCGAAGTCTTATATCTTTGGATATGATATTATTATAGATGTGTTATAGGTGGTTCAGAAAGATCTGACCTCTTATGACAACTACAACAATTGAGAATTATTAATGTTTTTAGGTTATTACACAGTATTTTAAGCTGTATCAAAAAACGTATGCAGTTGTGTCTGTGCCTTGCGTACTGTGCATCATTTCTTTACTTCTTTCAATAAACGTTGAATGACAAAAAAATATATATATTTCTACAAAATGAGCCACTGGGTGTGATGCCGCGTACACACGACCGTTTTTCATGTCATGAAAAAAAACATTGTTTTTCTCGACGTTATTTTTCGTATTTCCTCTCAAGCCTGCCTTGCCTACACACGATCGTGAAAAAAAATGATCTAGCAAAGCGCGGTGACGTCCAACACGTACGACGGCACTATAAAGGGGAAGTTTCATTCTGTTCGCGCCACCCTTTTGGCTGCTTTTGCTGATTTCGTGTTACCGCGTGTTAGTAAAAGTTTGGGAAGAGACGATTCGCGCTTTTCAGTCTTCGTGCTTTAAAGATCGTTTTCGAGAGTTCAGTTTGTGCTTGTGGGTTCGTATCTGGCTTTCAGTGCGTGTAGTGAGTTCGTATCTGTTTTTGCAGTGCGTTCTTGTCCGCTCGTTACTGTTTTTCAGCTCGTTCTTCAGAGGCCTTGCTGTTCTTCAGTGCGTTCTTTTAGTTCGTTCTGATTAGACGACCGTTTTGAAGCCATGTTGCGGGTACGTTCTTGTCGCCGAGATCGTGCTGTGCTTGCTGCTGGGCTTGTTGCTATGTCCCAGATCCGGTCCATGAACAGGCTGAGGAGGAGTTCTTGGACCAAGAATTGGTTGCTCCAGCGGGACCAATTATGTCATATGCCTCTGCTGCGGGAGATCCGGGAGAATAACCCTGATGACTTTAGGAATTTTCTTAGGATGTCTGACCCCGTTTTTCAGCAGCTCTTGGCTTTGGTGTCCCCCTATATCACCAGGCAGGACACCGTTATGCGGGAAGCCATTACTGCTGAGCAGAGGCTCATCGCCACGTTGCGATACCTTGCGACTGGGAGAAGCTTGCAGGACCTCAAGTTCTCGACAGGCATCTCCCCCCAGGCTCTGGGCGTCATTATCCCAGAGACCTGCTCTGCCATTATCCAGGACCTTCAGGAGGACTATATTAAGGTAAGTTTTCTCCTTTATAAACATCACAATCTATGTTTTTGTATGCTTGCTAATGTATAGTATTTTTTGAACTGTCTCTAATTACCATGATTTGAATATGCTGTGAATGTCCCCTTTGTCCCCCTGCATGTTGTAAGCTTTGAATGTTCCATTTTTTTGGCCTACATGCATATTTTTTTTAAAAAAGCTCTCCAGCATTATATCCTGGGCCCAAACACACCTAGCCTAGTCACTCCCCATTTTTTTTTGGCCGCTCCATTGTAGTGCTTAGATTGCCTGAATCCCCCCCCCCCCTAATTATTTTCTTTTGTCTAATCTACCCAAATAAATTACATAGTACTAGAGCTTTTATTTATGATGTCCCCAACTCATCTCAACCCCCCCACCCTATAAGAATTTCACAGGTCCATCAGAGTGGGTGATGTTTTTTGTGCTCATTTTTAGCTCTTATTAAAGCGGAGCTCCATCCTAAATTTTTTTGGTCCGCTCATCGTAACCCTCCCCCGGTGTCAAAATTGTCACCTTTCAGGGGGGAGGGGGGTGAAGATACCTGTTTAAGACAGGTATTTTCACCCACATCCGGGAGTCATCTCTGCGGCAAATCTGCCGGAGCCAAGTCACTTCCCGCAGAATACCCGTAGTGTTCTTGGAAACACTTGTCTCACAGAACACAGGAGGACCAGTCAGAACTGCGCAGCGCTTCTCGTGCATGTGCGTTTGGGAACCGGGCAGTGAAGCCGCAAGGCTTCTCTTCCTGGTTCCCTCACCGAGGATGGCAGAGGGGGCAGCAGAGTGACGAGCGATTGTTCGTCCTCTGCTGCGGACGTTGCTGGACTCCAGGACAGGTAAGTGTACAATTAGCAAACCTCTGCAGCTGCTGTAGCTGGAGCTGCTGTGTAATTTGTTATTATTTTGGCTGCGTAAAATCCTCCTTCCAAATTAATGCTATACTGATGTTTTGCCCAGAGTGTTTTGTGCTAACATGCTTGCAATGTTTAGGTAGCAAAGTATATTAATTTTTTTTTTGCTTTGACTCCACAGTTACCATCGACGCCACAGGAATGGCAGAATGTGGCATCTGAGTTTTCTCAGCGGTGGAACTTTCCCAACTGTGGAGGAGCCATTGATGGCAAGCACGTCCGCATCGTGCCACCACCCCATTCTGGATCCTTTTTTTATAATTATAAAGGCTTCCACAGTATTGTGCTCATGGCGGTGGTGTCTGCCAACTATGAGTTTCTCTATGTTGATGTTGGGAAAAATGGGCGGATGTCTGACGGTGGTGTTTTCGCCCAGACCGAGTTTGCTGACCGGCTTCTTTCAGAGGACCTGGCATTGCCACCTGCTGAAGAAAATGAACATGGCTTCCCGTTTGTTTTCCTGGCAGATGAGGCGTTTGCGCTTGGACCCCATTTGATGAGGCCTTTTCCACAAAGGTCCCTCACCCCTGAGAGGAGGGTCTTTAATTATCGGCTGGCCAGAGCGCGAAGGGTGGTCGAAAATGCCTTTGGCATCATGGCCAGTCGGTTCCGCATTTTTCAGACTGCTATAAACATGGCGGAGTATAAATGGAACCATTTGATCATGTGCTGTTGCATACTCCACAATTTTTTAATAAAAAACTCGAACAATTATCTATCTACAGTTGCCCTTCAGGGCACACAGTGCTTGAATGGACCATTGGCAGCCCAGTTAGCTGGCCCTACAGGCTTGGCGCCCCAAAGCGGCCGTGATGTGCGGCAACGCTATCTTGAATATTTTATGGGTAGGGGGGCCATTGCAATGCCTGATCATTTTTAACTAAATTATTGTCATAATAAAAAAAAATATAATGAAAACATCTTGTTTGCTTTTCTTTTGTTGTATTTGTTCTTTCTCCTAGGTCAGTGATGGTGAACCTTGGCACTCCAGATGTTTTGCAACTCCATTTCCCATGATGCTTAACTCCACTGCAGAGTGCCTGAGCAACATTAGAAATGTAGTTCCAAACCATCTGGGGTGCCAAGGTTCACCATCACTGTCCTAGGTTATACTAGTGCAGTTGTAGTGCCATGTTTTTTCCTAACAAGTAAATTACCATCATTTATAGAGTGTAAACACACACATTTTTTTAGGGGGGGGGGGGGGGCAACATTGATATAAGAAGCCACACATTGTTTCGTTTTCACAATTTTTTATAGGAGTATAAAAATTTTCTGGTTTGTATAAAAAAAAATTAAATTTTTTTGGGGATTTTAATTTTTTGTTTGTTTTATAAAACTCTGTACAAAAATGTACAACACGTACAATATAACTTTAGAAATAAAAGATTCCCCCCCCAAAAACTAAACAAAACTTTTTTCAAATATCTACAAGTTTTAAACCCTCCCAAGAATATGTTCAATTTTTTTCAGTCTTTTCTCCATGAGTTTGGTTGTTTGGCACATCTGGAACAGGTTGGCTTTTATGTTTTCAACCTCCCGAGAGCAGACCCTCACTTCTTTCATCAACATCTGGGCAGTGGGTCGGGTGAAGGTTGCTGGGGCCGCAGGCATTAAAGTCCCTTTAATTCGAAAAAAAAAACGTCTTACTAAATATACAGGCCTACATCTATTACCTGAGGCTGTGGTGTATGACACTGACCTGGTGAGTTGCCATTTCCCTCTTCTGCCACATCCTGCGGTTGTGGGTCTTGAGTTGGTGGTGCGGGGTTTGCAGCCTCGTGTCTCTTAGCTCTTTGAAGCCCTAGGAGATATAACCCAAAGGTAGACTTGTGTAACTAAATATATTTAGGCCTGAAAGAGGAATATTAATCATTCTTGGGAAGTGTGTTACAATTGTATTTAGGAAAATTTTTTAGAAGATGAACACATGATTGTATCCATTTCCCAAGATGGTAGATTAATCTCTTTTGGTCATGTTTCACACATGGAAACACACCAGGTATCCACTGGATCACCTGTGTGTGACACCATCAAAAGGTTGTTCTTGTGGCCCACACTTGTGCTAATGAGTCCAGATGTGTAAGCAGCTGCTGAGCATACTCTCGTAAACGTACACTGAATCTAGTTACATTAGTTAAATATAATTACCAACACCTACACAAACATGTTTATAATTAATTCTCACATCAACATTTCATGATGTCCTGTTTCATGTTCTTGGGCACAAGAATCCAACGTTGAAATCCTCGTTCAATACCACCCAAACGATGTTTTGGTGGAATACATTGCTAACTACATTTGAACATGCCTATTATTAGGAATGATCAAATGTAGTTCAAACAATGAATCGGACCAAAAGCTTGTGATTTAGTGAACGTTTGAACGACCATTTCTACGATCGATTCGTGTGTCCAAAAACATGAAACAGGACATCTTGAACTGTACTACATACATTATATAAAAAGCACATGCAGCACCACGGTATTCCCAAAAATCAGAGTTAATGTAAATCTACTTACTTTTTCTGATCACTTTTTTATTTTTTTTATATTGCTCCGGCTCACGCAACTTAATGTCCGACCATCGTTTGCGGATCTGTTCCTTCGACCTGCGAACACCAAATTTATGGAAGAGCGCTTTGACCACTTTATCCATGATCTTGGCCTTCACTTGATTCGGCTTTTTGTAGGGCCCATGTTTCGCGTCATAATCCTCCCTGAGCAATATGGTGACCATCTCCACCATCTCCTCAAAAGTCAGGTTAGTGGCTTTATACCTTCTGGGTCTGGGCCTGCTTCCTTCCCCACTTTCCACTTCATGTCGTTGATTCTCCGCCATGTTTTCACTCTCCGTCATTAAGGACGAGCGAGAAGGGGCGGGGAAAGTAGTCTAACGAACATCAGGGGCGGGAAAGCGTGCGGAGCGTCACTCATGCGCACTGTATATAACTCCAAAAAACATAGTTGAAAGCGACGTTCAGTGAGTGGAAGAAGGTCGGAAGCAACGAACGTGTAGCTCGCGGGTACGTAACATTTTTCATACTTGATATGTCGAGGGTTGAGCGGCCCCGAACAGCAAATTTAGTGACCGTACAGACCTTTTATTTTGCCTGTGTCCAGGAGCATAAACCTAAACATTCACTGTATGTTCGGGGCCAGGGTTGGGCAATATGCATGTAACTTGGCGCTTGCTTCCCGTGCTGTTAGTACAGGCCGTGCACAAAGTGTCATTTTTGAAGTTTGAAAAAACATTTAAAAGTCAATCGCGGCTATAATGAATTCTTGGCTCCCGGCAAATGGCAAGACATTGAAAAGTCATTTTTACCTAAAAAAAAAAACGTGGGGGTCCCCCCAAATTCGAGTTGCAGGCCCTTCAGGTCTGTCAAGGATTTTAAGGGGAACTCCACCCCCAATTCTGAAAAAAAATGGCGTGGAGTCCCCCCAAAAATCCAGACCAGACCCTTTATCCGAGCACGCAACCTGGCCGGCCGCAGGGGAAGAGGGGGGGACGAGAGAGTGGCCCCCCTCCCTCCTGAACCGTACCAGGCCACATGCCCTCAACATGGGGAGGATGTCCCCATGTTGATGGGGACAAGGGCCTCATTCCCACAACCCTTGCCCGGTGGTTGTGGGGGTCTGCGGGCGGGGGGCTTATCGGAATCTGGAAGACCCCTTTACCAAAGGGGACCCCCAGATCCCGGCCCCCCCCTATGTGAATTGGTATGGGGTACATTGTACCTCTACCATTTCACGAAGAAAGTGTACAAAATGTAAAAAATGACAAGAGTCAGTTTTTGACCATTCCTTTATTTTTGAGTTTGGCTTTCTTCCATCTTCTTCCTTCTTCTTTTCTCGCTTCGTGTTTCTTCATCCATCTTCCTCTTCCTCTTCATCTTCCTTCTTCCTTCGGTGTTCTCGTCCGCATCTTGCTCCGGCTTCTTCTTTCTCCGGCCGCTCCGTTTGAATTGGAGGTTCCCGCTGTGTGACGCTTCAGTTCATCATTTCTCCTCTTGGTCCGGCGACCCCGCCCCCCTCTGACGCACATAGATTTCACAGGTACTTTCCCCGTGCTGTCAGAGGGGGGCGGGTCCACCGGCTCGCAGCGGACCTAGAGGAGAACTACATAACTTAAGCGTCACACAGCGGGAAACTCCAATTCAAACGGAGCGGCGGGAGAACAAAGAAGAAGCCGAAGCAAGATGCGGACGAGAAGCCCGAAGCAAGAAGGAAGATGAAGATGGAGATGAAGATGAAGAGGAAGATGGAGGAAGAAACTCGAATGCAGAAAAGAAGAAGGAAGAAGATGGAAGAAAAACCAAACCAATAATAAAGGAATTGTCCAAAAACGTGTATTGTCATTTTTTAGATATTGCCAAGTTTTGTGGTGAAATGGTAGGGGTACAATGTACCCCATTACCATTTCACAAAGGGGGGGGTGGGATCTGGGGGTCCCCTTTGTTAAAGGGGTCTTCCAGTTTCCGATAAGCCCCCCGCCCGCAGACCCCCACAACCACAAGCAAGGGTTGTGGGGATGAGGCCCTTGTCCCCATCAACATGGGGACATCCTCCCCATGTTGAGGGCATGTGGCCTGGTACGGTTCAGGAGGGAGGGGGGGGGCGCTCTCTCGTCCCCCCTCTTCCCCTGTGGCCGGCCAGGTTGCGTGCTCGGATAAGGGTCTGTTATGGATTTTGGGGGGGGACTCCACGCCATTTTTTCCCAGAATTTGTGGTGGAGTTCCCCTTAAAATCCTTGCCAGACCTGAAGGGCCTGGTATGGATATTTGGGGGGACTCCACGCCCTTTTTTGTGTTAGTTTGGGGTGGAGTTCCCCTTAAAATCCTTGCCAGACCTGAAGGGCCTGGTATGGATATTTGGGGGAACCACAATGCTTTCCCAATGTTTGTATCAATGACTTTTCTATGTATTGCATTTGACAGGAGACAACAATTCATTATACCCAGGAGTGAATTTTGTGTTAATTTTGAATAAACACAAATGACACTTGGTGCAGGGACAGTTCGAGGTACTCCTTTATTTTTGGGGAGTCCTTTTAGTCCCCAGATTTTCAGGGCAACATTTACTTCAATGGGGTTTGGGTTCGGGGTCAAGTTCGGGTAAAGTCAGGTCACGAACTCTAGCTTTTTACAAAGTTTGCAAAAAAGAGTTCAACACAAACATCCAGGTGTTCACTCAACTCTATGATGACTGATCAATTGCTACGTTAGTGACCTATATATGGTGAGAAAGATTTGGAGTAGTCCCTGACTGACATTCCTTTTTTTTTTTTGGATTTGAATTGCAGAGAAAATGCAGGTATTTAAGGACCCGGAGTTTATGCTTGAATTCCTGCAAAGATGGAAGAATCTTCCAATTTTATGGGAGACAAAAAATAAACAAAATAAAAATAAAGAAGCCAGGAAGAGAGCACTGGAGACCTTGCTGGAATTTGTGCAAACTCAGATCCCCACAGCAACACTACAGGATGTGAAGACAAAAATTGGGACCATTAGGGGCACATACCGGGCTCAACGTAATAAAGTCCAAAAATCGCTGCGGTCAGGAGCAGATGCAGAGGACCGATACATCCCTAATCTGTGGTAAACAAATTGGGGTTTGGGGATGGGGATTTGCGCAAGTTCCGTTTATGTGTGGGTAAAGAAAAATGTCACCCACTGTGGATCATCTACCTGATGAGGTTGTTGCTGTAACCATATAAGCATACATAATTAAGTGATAGAAAGGGGAAGGGGGAGGGGAATTAGGGAAAGGGAAAGGAAAGGGAAGGGAATCAGTCTGTTTAGAGCAGACCGAAAAGCGGTTACTATAAGCAACAGATTATAGATCCAGAAACGGAAATGATTATTGAATTTAATCATTTATTCCTATTATCATTTTAAATATATGTAAAAGGGAACATATGAAGGTGCAGTGTTATTATCAAAAGTGAATGGTCATACAGTACATAAATTAATTGGAAACACCTAATAGACAGACAGGACAAACAAATAACTAAACATGTAACAACACACTTGTCCGGACGTATGATTCAGTCTTATATTGATATGTAACCCAGTAAAGAATAGTATTTATTGTGTTAATTACCGTCCACCAGAGGATGTAAGGTAATCTAAACCACGTAAGTGGATTTATTATTAAAGTCAAATGGGTTTTACATTTAGTATAAGGCTGAGCCTGATGGGGTGGGGGAAGGGGGAAACCAGGGAAGGGGGGTATTAGCGCTGGGGGCAACCATTAGGACATGTATGGATTAGTACAAATGTCCTAGATGCAAGGTTTGCATTAGGTACATAATGGGAGTCCACAAATAGAAAGTTTCCTTGAGGGTTGGAGGGGTTAGTTGATGTTGGTAAGAAAGCTGTTGTATTGGTAAATGGATAAATGTCCTCCAAGAGTTGTTGGCAAAAGAAGTTCATCAATATAGTTATTGGTACAGAAATCTGTAATGCTTTTATAGCGTAGCTCTTACAACATAACTCTGGTATGCACATTTAGACAGTGTGTAATTGGACCCATTATCATTGTCTGCAGCTCAACTTCAACCCATAAATCAAGGTACATTACCATTGGGCGTCTCCGTGTTGGAACTGGATTTAGCCAATTCTTGTATTTAGATGGGTCCCAAGTTACCTGACAACGGCTGATTTGAAGATGTTGTTTATGCCAAACCTGTATGGTGTGATGGCCGGTAACCGAAGCAGGTATTGGAGTGAAGTCCAGGTCCCCCGAGCGTTACCTTCACCGGTATCAGAAAGGAATCCAATGTGGCTACTTTTGAAGTGCCTGATGTCAGTAGCCGCGGTCGTTGCCGCTATCGTAGGTACTGACTGGGGCTTACGTTCCCCGAGCCATGTCGATCCACCCACTCCGTTCAGGACAACGTCACGTGACTGTGCGAGATGTGACGTCAACGCGTTTCGCCGTGCTCTGTGGCGTAGCTTCGTCTGGACGTATGATAATCTGTGGTACTACCAGCACCTGAGTTTCCTCGATGAACACCTGGAATCCAGGGAATCCCTTTCCACCCTTCCATCCAGAACGACCTCCAGCCTTCCCTGCAGCCAACCCTCCAGCCTTCCCTCCAGCATTCCCTGCAGCCAAGCCTCCAGCCAAGTTGAGGTCTCTTTGGAGGAACAACCTCAACTCCTGGAGGAGCCTGATTTAAATATTTGGAGCCAGGTATAATATTTCACAAAATATTTAGAGTAATAAAAGTTGAATGTTGTCAAAGTTTAAAAAAATGTGTGAAAATTTTTACCAGTTAAACCAAAGTGTCTGACATATCAATAGACAGCAGTGGCCAAAAATTAAGGGCACAAAAAAGAAAAATGCTGGTGTCAGAATGATTAACTTTAATATTTAGTAGCATTCAATTAGCAAATGTCATGAGGTGACAAATGTGTGTGAAAGATGAAGGCGAAAATAACTCTATGTACCTTTTTTTAACAGGATGAGGAGGCAGGCCCCAGTGGAACCCAGGAGGAGGCAGACCCCAGTGGGACCCACGAGGAGGCAGGTGCCACTGGAAGCCAGGAGGAGGCAGGCCCCAGTGGGACCCAGGAAGAGGCAGGCCCCAGTGGGACCCAGCACAACACCAGGCCCCAGATCCCTCCGCTGCGGATTCCAGCAAAAAGGTCAAGGAGGCTGCTTCAAATGGAGGAGGAGACCCAGGCCCTAATTAGGGAGGCTACTGTGGCACTCAGAGAGCCCCCCACCGCTGCAGAGGGATTTGCTGCCCTTATTGGGGAGAAACTGCCCCAAATGGAACTGGACCAGAGGCTTAAAAGTGAGACACTGATATTGAAGGTGGTAAATATGGGCATGTTGGGCAAACTGAAGGATTTCACCGACGTTGTGGACCTTTCATATTTGTTTGCTCAAGTTCCTGCCCCACTCCATGCTCCTGTCCCAGTCCCTGCTCCTGTCCCAGTCCCTGCTCCTGTACCAGTCCCTGCTCCTGTACCAGTTCCTGCTCCTGCTCCAGTCCCTCCTCCACGGACATAGCCTCCAAGGAAGGCTGCAGGGAAGGCTGCAGGGAAGGGAAAAAAAACAGCAAATGAGCCCAGGATATGTGCCTCAGATGGGCCCAATTTTCGTCTTCACATCCTTTGGTGTTTGCTGTGGTGATCTGGGTCTGCACTAATTTCAGCAGGGTCTCCAGTGCTGTCTTCCTGGCTTCTTTATTTTTACTTTACATATGGTTTTGTTTTGGCTTACCTTTTAATTTGTTTTTAGGCCATAATAAATTGAATTTTTGTTTGAAGATACAAAATTAACATGTGTTTTTATTCTAAATAGCCAGTTTGGTAGTGAGTAGGCAGGGACAGTGGCTAAAAAATTTGGAAATTAACAAGGGACACTAACCTCATTGAGGGTAAATTAGAATAAATAATAATGTTGTGGTAACTTGACACACTCCAAAATAGCAAATAATATGGAAAAACAGTCTAAAATCTAATACCAAAAATGTTAAAATAAAAAAATGCACAAAAAAATGTAAAGTCCAAATTTTAGGGTATTTAGGGAGATCTGGCTTACAAAAAATATAGATTAATCATGATAAAACAATAAATACTAAAGACCAAACTTTTTCATAACTCTGGGAGAATATCAGCAGCAAGAGAATTGGATTATTGCAGCATTAGAACGAAGAAAAGAATGCGCTGCATTAAACGATGTAATAATTTCATGCATGACGAATGTGCCATCTCCATTCAGAACAGTAGTTTTACCAGAACGAGCGCTCCCTTCTCCTCACTTGCTTCTGATCATGCGCGCTTTTTTCACGTCGTTTTCATGACGAGAAAAACGACGACGTGCAAAACGGCGAGAAAAATTAGAGCAGGTTCTAATTTTTCTCGTCGTTTTTAATGCCGTTTTTCACGTCGAGAAAAACGACATAAAGCCCACAGACGATCGTTTTTCTCGGCGAAAGGAAAAAATGCAGTTTTTCTCGTCGAGAAAAACGGTCGTGTGTACGCGGCATGACTCTTGTTTTCCAGCACCAATATTTTATTGTCAGTATTTCTATGGAACTTAGTCCATCTTTTTCAGGACTAAATTAGAGGTGAACAGACTAATAAACCCAAAGTCCCACACAACAACAACAAGTGATGGCATCGCACAGTGCAAAGGTAAAAAAAAACACTTACAGGGTAGTGTTCCTAGAAAGATCACAAAAGGAACAAATCACAATAGTCCATCAAAAAAAGCAGCTCACAATACATCCTGTCATAAAACTATACAGAAATGGCTCCTGCATAACAATGGCAAATGTACAAATAACACTCACAAGTATATACAGTATACAGTATAAAGAAGGTGGAAAACAGTCACTGGTAATGCTAGCAGTTATGGCAGTGGATCAATGCATTGCTATTATGGATAGGTGACTGGAACCCTTATGCCGCGTACACATGACCGTTTTTCATGACGAGAAAAATGCAATTTTTTAGAATGGTTGTGAATAACGGTCGTGTGTATGCTCCATAGCATTTTTCTCGATGAGAAAACTGCCCGAAAAAAAACTAGAACCTGCTCTATTTTTTCTCGTTGTTTTTCACGTCGTTCTTTTTCACGTCGGGAAAAACGGTCGTGTGTACGCTTTTACGAGGGGAAAAAAACGCGCATGCTCAGAATCAAGTATGAGACGGGAGCGCTCGATCTGGTAAAACTAGCGTTCAGAATGGAGATAGCACATTTGTCACGCTGTAACGGACTAAAGAGCACGAGGCTGAAAAGCGTGAATCGTCTCTCACCAAACTTTACTAACACGAGGATCAGCAAATGCAGCCCAAAGGGTGGTGCCATTCGAATGGAACTTCCCCTTTATAGTGCCGTCGTACGTGCTGTACGTCACTCACCACGCTTTGCTCGAGCGTTTTTTTTTCATGAACGTGTGTATGCAAGGCAGGCTTGAGAGGAATCACGACGAGAAAAACTTTGTTTTTTTGTATGACATGAATAACGGTCGTGTGTACGCGGCATTAGTTTGTAGTACTCCAGTTTGAACAGTGCCAAGTACTCAGTTTTTGTGAGAGACCTGTGGCTTTATCATGTGCTTGGGTGAAAACTCTTTTAGAAAGAATGCTGGAGTAAGGACACCAAACATCAATTAAGGTCACACGATATGTGTCCAAACCAAATAATCCACTGGGACATCTCTTACCTGTGCAGGGGCATTAGAAACACACGGCCATCTGGACTAGTCACCATTTTGCTTTCCAAGGACTGCCATGTTGTTGTGTTGCTTAAACTTGGTGCTGCATTTGAAACAAATAGTTACTATGTCAAGAAGGTATTGGATATTGCTGCTGGCTCTTTTGCTTTTGAATGTATTAGCAGGTAGAGCAGGAGATGAGGAGCAATGAAACAGAGGACGTGCTAAAAGGGAATGATCTGTAGACACAGCAACAAAAGCTGCAACACCAGAGCTAAGTTTAGTGTATTAATGCCTCAGAAATATTAAATAAATCATCCATCTTGATGCAGCACTGCCCCCTTGGGAGTTGCTTAGAATTGCATGTTCATCTGCGCCACTTTGACCATGTGAACTTTCCAGTCCTCCTGACACTCTAGGTTCAAAAGGAGAGTCAAGTAACAGGGTCTTAGTCAACTAAGTCCTTGGTAAACAGCCAAAACTCAGTTGAAAAGGTCCCTCGAGGTAATAAATGAACAACTTGGAATCACAGATATAAAATAGCAATGCACATAGGAATAGACAATAAATGAATGAATATCTGAAGAACACCACTAATTGCTATATATACTATCACTGCAAAAAAAGGAAACCCCAGGGTAGCCTATTTTACTTTTTATTCTAATGAGAGACGGGGTATTCTAGATCTTAGGGGTGTGTCCCTTTTAATGGCAATAGTATAACAATGTCCAGAATGCAAGGCCTCGCAATGATCTTCACCGGCAAGTTGGAGCTCATAGAACAAGAATCCTGAATGTGGCATGGTGGTATGGGGTTAAAGCAAAACTGCTGTGCCGGCTAGTTGTAATCCTTAGAGTAATTCCAGGTGTAAGATGTCTGTATACAATGTTCTGTGAGATAGGATAAGGTGATTCCAGGTTTGAGGTGTCTATATACAGTGAATCAAAGTATGTCTAAAAAAAAATAATATATAATCATTTAAACATTAATAGCGCTAAAAGGAATAAATGGGTGCACAGTCCATAGAAAATGTGCTTGCATAATCACTCATAAATGCATAGTCCATAGGAACTTTACTACCAGAGTAAAATCATAAAAGAGTTTGTCAATGGTGATGAACCATATGAAATCCCAAAAAGAGATGGTCTTCCTCCGCACACTGCTTGTCTGCTAATCCCCAAAGGAAAAACACTCAGGCCTCGTACACACGACCGATTTTCTCGTCGTAAACAGTCAAGAAAAGTGCCGCGAGAGTTTTTTTGTCTAGAAAAACGTTCGTGTGTATGGTTTTACGACGAGAAACTTGACGAGAATCTCGACGAGAAAATAGAGAACCTGCTCTCTATTTTCTCGTCAGGAGTCCAGATTTCCTCGTCGTGTTTCTCGTCGGCCTGTTTTGTGACGAGAAAATGGTTCGTGTGTATGCTTTTACGACTCTTCCAAAAGCGCGCATGCTCACAAGCAACTATGAGACGGGAGCGCATCTTCTGGTAAAACAAGCCTTCATAATGGAGAGAGCACATTCGTCACGCTCATAAATATTTCATCGTTTAAATGTTCTGCATTGAATTCTTCGTTAGAATGTTACATTAATCAAAACGAGAGACCTTCTTTTGCTGCTGATATTCACACAGTTATGCCTTATTTTTAACCTTTTTCATGCTGCTCTTTATAAGATTTATGTGTATTATATCGTGCAAGTTTTTAGGAATAATTTAAATGGTTAGATTTTTCAAAATGATGTTAATTATAATTTCTCAATGTTTTGATAGCGATCTCCCATTTAATTTTCTAATCTATATTTTTAAAATTTCACACCATGTTTTTGAGCTAATCAGATTTAGTTATTCTTTTGGGGGGGTGATATCTGTGCCTTTTATTGTCAGTCAAATGTATCTGCTTACTCCAAAGCTTGTTTTTTTTAATTTAAAAATACACATAGTCAAGTATGAACTTAAACAAAAAACACATTTATTCATGTTTATAAATTAAATAAAGAGAAGGCAGCGCTGGAGAAGCTGCTGCCATTTGTGCATCCCAGGGACCCCAGAGCACACAGCAACCCTGTGTGGACACTAAAATTGGGAGCTTGAGAAGGCCCACATTTCAGAACACAATCTGATGCTGGCCTCCCAGAGGTCAGGAACAGCAGCAGGTGAGATATATGTCCCAAGTGTGTGGTACTACAACAGGCTGCCTTCTGTCCGACCAGTGCGACCACAATGAAGCAAGGCCATCACTTCCTCTTCTTCCTGGCAACCTTCCCTGCAGCCTTTACTGAAGCCTTCCTTCTTCGTTTAGCTGGAGGCTGGCCCACTGGAGGGGTACTCCTGTCAGGAGGAGCAGGTGGAGGTGTAGCAGAAGGGGGTGGGGCAGAAGAAGAAGGTGGAGGTGTAGCAGAAGGGGGTGGGGCAGAAGGTGGAGGTGTAGCAGAAGGGGGTGGGGCAGAAGGTGGAGGGGTAGCAGAAGGGGGTGGGGCAGAAGGTGGAGGGGTAGCAGAAGGGGGTGGGGCAGAAGGTGGAGGGGTAGCAGAAGGGGGTGGGGCAGAAGGTGGAGGGGTAGCAGAAGGGGGTGGGGCAGAAGGTGGAGGGGTAGCAGAAGGGGGTGGGGCAGAAGGTGGAGGGGTAGCAGAAGGGGGTGGGGCAGAAGAGGAAGGTGGAGGTGGAGGTTGAGGTTGGGTCAGTTGGGCCACCTCACATATGGCGGTATTGGGGGTAATTTGCTCCATCACCCCCTTGTTGAGCAAGGTGATGAGCAGGGGTTCGCATAGGAGGCGTTGCTCCATGCTCATCACCTTGAACTTAGCCTCCACTAGGCCGGCAATGGCCTCTTCAGGGGATGTGGGCTCCTTGAGGGTGGCATGGGCCTCTTTAATAAGGGCCATTGCTGCCTCACTGGTGGTCCTGTCCCTCCTGCCTCTTTTGTGAAGCCTGATGGGAGGCACCTGGGATCTGTTGCTTCTCCTTTGCCCTGCCACCTCCTGGCTGCCACTGGGCCCTGCCACCTCCTGGCTGCCACTGGGCCCTGCCACCTCCTGGCTGCCACTGGGCCCTGCCACCTCCTGGCTGCCACTGGGCCCTGCCACCTCCTGGCTGCCACTGGGCCCTTCCTCCTCCTGCCTGACAGTTTCCAGACCCTCCTCCTGGCTGATTTCATCCTGTGTATGAAAAAGAAACATAGTTTAATATGTTGGTTTAATCTTTGCATCAAACTTTGTAATCCTGATGGAAGCAATTAGAATGTAAATGCATAAATCCTTGCTTTAAATTTACCACTACATCAGCTTGACTATTTACCACACAATTAAGTGCAGAATAATGTATACAGATCATGATTTCACTTGTTGAATACAAAATAATGTATGTTTCTCATCCTGACATATTTGGGAAACATTAATTTTATCCCACTACATTTTCAGTTAATACTATACCTGGCTCCAGATGGCCAAATCAGGATCATCCAGGATGGCTGCCTCCTCTTGCTCCAGAGAAGGCTCAGGTTGGCTGCAGGGAAGTCTGGGGGGAAGAGTGGAGAGTGATGGCCTTGGCTCAATGTGGTCATCCAGGAAGGACATCCTGCTGTAGTACCACAAAACCGGGACATAAACATCATCTGCTGCTGCTCCTGACCTCTGAGAAGCCAGCACCTTAGAGCGTTCAGTCCTGTAGGTACCTCTCAAGCTCCCAATTTTAGTGTCCACTTGTTTTGCTGTGGCTGTGGGCACCTTGGTATGCACAAATGGGAGCAGCTTATCCAGCGCTGCTTTTCTCACCCCTTTTTTTTTATGGATGGGGTTTTTGGTCTCCCACAGAGCCGGCAGCTCCCTTACCCGGTCAATAAATTCCGCCAGGAACTCTTTGTCGCTAATAAATACATTCATATTGTATCTGCAAGTAAAATAAATTATATTTAAATAATGTGAGGCAAACAGTCTAACCTCCTTCACATCCTAGTCACCATATATATCCTCCAACAATCTCAAGACAGTATAGGCCAACAATTTTAACAAGTCTCACAAAATCACATACCTTCGTTCGCACGTCCGTCACTTGAACTCCTCTCTCCGCACACCGAACGTACTATAGTCACATGTGTGTTTGCTATATACACACCACGCATGCGTCCAAATTGGAACACGTCGCTCCGCACACGTCGCCCGCCCATGACGTTCTAACTAACATCTTTTCCCCGCCCCTTCTCTTTCGGCGCGCAGACAGATATGGCGGAGTTACAGCAGGTGTCTGATAATTCCGCAACTAGCGAGGAGACAAGCCCGGAGACCGAGGACACGTCACGATCAAGGAGGAGATTCAAGGCATCGAATATGTCTTTGGCGGAGATGGCGGAGATGGTGGACATCTTGGTCAAGGCTGATTATGATGCCAAGCATGGGCCGTATAGCAAACCAAATAGAAGGAAGGCCAAAATCCTCACTAAAGTTGTGAAGAGTCTGAGGGCGAAGTTCGGGGTGAAACGCTCAAATGAGCAGCTCAGAAAGAGGTGGTCAGACCTCAAACTGAGGGAGCCAGACCAGTTGAGGAGCATAAAGAGGATGCTCGCTAAAAGTAAGTAAAATGACGACCTTTCTGCTATTAATCTTTTTAGAAACTTACTTTTTTTTATTTTTAAAGCATATTGGACTCCCTTCCAAAATGTATTATTTTGAACTAGGTTGGGCACAGTAATCGTTCGTTACGTTACCGACACTTCGTTCGGCCACTATCCGTGGTTTTGGCTTATTTAAGACCCCCAAAAGTAATTAGACATCTGCCATTTTTGATCAAGTATTGTGGATAATTTTTAAGTCTAGATGATGTGTTTGTAAGGAGAATGAAATGCAAACTTTAATCAGTGTAAAGGAGAGGACACTCAGCAGCTGCTTCCACATCTGTACTTTGGAGCACTATAGTGTGGGCCACCAGACCCGCCTTTTTTGGGTGTCCCACACAGGTGCATCAGAGTTTATTTGTGGTGCCTCCATGTCCAAAAAATGACATCCAAATGTGAATAATAAACATATTTGGGGTCATAAAGAATGCATTTTTCTTTAAATTCCGCACAAACACACACTTGTACCCCACTTCCAAACAATTTAGCCTGTTTTAAGTTTAAAAATGAGATTTTTACAGTGTGATAAATAGACCTTTGGTTTTATTCTCATAGGGGAGAGAAGACTGGGAGGAGGACACTCCAGGGAGCACATGCACCCCACAACTTCCAAGCAACCCCAAACTCCCAAAGATCCACAACCGAAAGATGTGCAGGAAGTTGAGGTGGAGGAAGGAGAAGTGCAGGAAGGAGAGGTGGATGACGTTGTGGATCTGGTCACCACAACAGGTCAGTATCTGACACCACAGCTTAAGGTAAGCGAGGTAGGCCTGCAGAGTTTTATTAATTTTTTTTTATGGTTTTTAGGGGATGGAAATGTTGTGAAGGATAGCACACCGTTCTCTGCTGACAGTGCCCTCCGCCTCATCCAGCAAGTGATGGAATGTAGCACGGAACTGGACCTAATTAAACAAAGAATCCATGTGATGGAACAAACATTTAAAGACATTCTCGATGTTTTGGGGAGAATTCAATAAGCCATCCAAACACATTTGTTTTTACATGTTTGTTTTTATATTTTTACTAATTTTTTGAGTAACAAAGCAGCCAAAAATTGAATATGCACACAGTGTGTGAACATGTGCTATCTGCCATCAGGGGATATCCATGTACGTCTTTTGTGGGTGCAACACCTTCCTCGTATCAAAAGTCGGTGAACTGAGGAAGGGGATGCACCCCCAAAACACATCCATTGATCACCCCTGATGGCAGATAGCACATGTTGACAATAGGGATCAAGATTGTAAACTTCCTATTTGCAAAAAAGTAAAAATGTGTGCATATTGAATTTTTGACTGGGCAAGGGGTGGCAGGACCCCATATTAGGACGGGCACATAGAGACATAGTTTGTGTAACTGAATGTCTCAGATTGCTCAGAGGTATCCAATGTTGTCATTTTAGAAATGCAAGTGGTATTTTTGTATTTTCATAAGCCAAAATTTGACGGGTTGTGGTCAGGCCAACCCCAAAGTAAAACAAAAAAAAATGTGCAGAGAGTAAAATATTTGAACACAAACAACGTGTAGCTTCTTTTTATAATACACTCTAAGCTTATTTGGTTCTTTTGTAAGGTAACATAGTGAAATTGGTTGTTATTTACTAAAGTAAAATACACTTGCCACTACAAATGCACAAAGACAAACTAGGAGACAGGAAAGAACAAATAATTAAAGGTTTAAAGAAGATTTTTATTGGGATACTTAGACATAGGCTGGCATAGGAATTGCCCCCCTACCCGTGAAATACTCCATGTATTTGTCCCGAACCACACGGGCATTTTGGGGGGGCAAGCCAAGACGGGCAGATTCCAGGCCCGGAAGGGGATTTGCAGGGGAAAGTCCAGCCTCTGGCAAAACTGAGGCCATATATGAATTCGCTTTGCGGCAAAGAAAATTGTGTAGCACACAGCAGCATAACACTACATAGTTTATTTTGTAGTCCGCCAAGTGGATGGAAGTCATAAAAAGGCGGAACCGGCTGGCCATTATGCCGAAGGCATTTTCAACGACTCTTCGGGCCCTGGCCAGCCGGTAATTGAACACACTCTTCTCTGGGGTCAGGGTCCTCTGTGGAAATGGCCTCATAAGATGCCGTCCGAGTCCGAAGGCTTCATCAGCCAAGAAAACAAAGGGGAGTCCTTCAATGTTCCCTGCATCCGGTGGCAATGCAAGGTCGTCACTCTGGAGACGGAGGGCAAACTCCGTCTGGATGAAGGATCCCCCATCGGACATCCGGCCATTCTTCCCTACATCAACATAGAGGAATTCATACCGTGCTGACACCACCGCCATCAGCACAATGCTATGAAACCCCTTGTAGTTGTAGTAGTAGGATCCAGAACGGGGTGGCGGCACGATGCGGACGTGCTTCCCGTCTATGGCACCACCGCAGTTGGGGAAGTCCCACCGCGTGGCAAACTCCGATGCCACAGTCTGCCATTCCTGTGGCGTTGAAGGAAGCTGTGGAGTGAAACAAGATGAAATAATATTAGAAAAACAAAGGCATACATTACAAGCAAATTCAAGACCAAAAAATTAGAGACCAACATCAATCTAATTATACGTTTATTAAGGTGTGTAAAAAAAGTATAATGGAAGGCTCATTTATCATATTCATCACCCCCTCTGATGGGCCATTACTAAATTATTTTGGGGGGGGGAGATGTGTTTGGCCACAGGATAGCATTGCAGTGGTGGTGCGTCCAGAGTGGGCGCTGGAGCACTGTCCCCTCTCTCCTGTGCCCATCACTCAGAACAATACATAGGTTCATGCGTTGCATGAACCTATGTATTGTCTATGCCGCACACTATTCAGGTGGATGGCCTCTTGTAAAGCGACCGACATATGATTAATTGCGTCATTTAGGGGGTTAAAATTGCAGAGCAGAAACAGGTATTAAAAAAGTCTTGCAAATTACAACCTGAGGGATGTAATTGGCTTCCTCAAAGAAAAATCGGGGACGCAAGGAGGGGGCATTCCTTGTGTAAACACTGACAGGCAGCTCTGGCAATCATGTTCACCAAGTCTGTTTAATGGTAACATGATTGGCTGATGCAACATGAAGGGAAGGAGAAGACATCAAGGACAGAAGAAGGATGGCGCTGACCACAAGAAGGTAAGTGCAGGGCTGGGGGGAAACTGGCTGCAATAGAGGGGACTAAATGGCTGCATTGGAGGGGACAACTGGGGGCGTTTATTAGGCAACAGAGCAAAAAAGGAGGAAGTTTATTTCCGAAATTGGGGTTGTAACCCCCCAACATTTGGAGCAACAGGCGCCCCTGCTGGAAAAGTTAGTGAGGGGAAATATTTAGGGAGGATAAAAAAGGGGCAATCTAAAGCTTCCAACATGCATGGGGACAAAGGGGACATTCTCAGCATATTACAATCATGGTAATTAGGAAAGGATGAAAGAAATACAATACATTAGCATACATGTAATACATAAAATGTGATGTGAAGGGAGAAAACTTACCCTAATATAGTCCTCCTGCAGGACTTGTATAATAGCAGAACAGGTGTCTGGGATTATGAGGCCCAGAGCCTGGGGGGAGATGCCTGTGGTGAACTTCAAGTCCTGAAGACTTCTCCCTGTCGCCAGGTAACGCAACGTGGCGATGAGCCTCTGCTCAGCACTGATGGCTTCCCGCATAACGGTGTCCTTCCTGGTAATATAGGGGGACACCAAAGCCAACAGTTCCTGAAAAACGGGGTCAGACATCCTCAGAAAATTCCTGTAGTCCTCAGGATTATTCTCGACGATCTCCCGCAGCAGAGGCATGTGGCAGAATTGGTCCCGCTGGAGCAACCAATTCTTGGTCCATGAACTCCTCCTCACACCATTCATGGACTGGTCTTGGTCCAAAACAAGCAGACCAACACCAAGCGCACGCACAGCACGAACTCGACGACGAGAACGTCCAGGCGACATGGCTAGGAAACGGTCGTCTAATCAGAACGTACAGAACAGAACGCACTTTAGAACAGCAAGGCCTATGAATAACGAACTGAAATTCAGAAACGAACAGGCAATAACGCACTGTAAAACAGATACGACCTGCCTAGACGCCCTGAAAGTCAAGATACGAACCCACAAGCACAAACTGAACGGCAGAAAACGATCTGAAAAGTACGAAGACTGAAAAGCGCGAATCGTCTCTTCCCAAACTTTTACTTCAGACGCGGTAACACGAGATCAGCAAAAGCAGCCCAAGGGGTGGCGCCAAGAAAAAAGATCTTCCCCTTTATAGTGCCGTCGTACGTGCTGGACGTGAGCGCAGAGAACCACGAGGAAATTGGAAAATGACAGTGTGTACGCATAGAAAGCTTGACGAGAAAATCGACAAGCTTAACAAGAATCTCGTCGAAAAAAACGACGTGTTTTTTACGACGAGAAAATCGGTCGTGTGTACGAGGCCTTAGGCTGGGTTCACACTTGTGCAGTGCGAATTCCAGCTCTCTTATCTCTGCAAAAAGAGAAGAGAACTGTTCAGCAGATCATCTCCATTTTAGCTGCGAATTTGGTGACCAGGGAGAGAGGAGGGGGAGGGGGGAAGTGTAGTGAAGTGAAGGAGAGAAATCCTGATGAGAACTAAACAGATCTGCGAATCAGATGCGTGCCCATAGAAGATAATGGACCTGAATTCGCACCTGAGCCGCACCGCAATGCCTAGAAAACGCACACGTTTTTTTTGGCAATGCGCAGTGCGAATGCATCGCACATATGTGAACCAGCCTCATTGAAATAAATGTATTTTAAAATGTTATGCGAATTGGATGCGGTGTAAGCCGCAACCAATTCGCATAGGTGTGAACCCGGCCTCACCAGATGTAAGCGAGTTCAGAGCATATCATTGAATCTCAGATGTCATCCAGCTGGAGTGTGTCTGCTCTGTTGATCTTAAGCTGATGGATGGATCCAATATAGTCGTTGTCAGTGGTCTCCGAAAGCTTCCATCTATATGTGACTCATTATAAAAATAAAAGGGTGCACATAGCATGATCCAGTAGAGAATTCTTTATTTAGAAAAATTCAATTAGGTGTACACTTAATGTGTCAGCCTTGTTAAAAACAGTATCAAAATGTAAAGTCGTTCAGTCCTGCTATACCTTCCACCGCCACAGCGGTGTTCCCGGGTGGGCAGAGCAGGCGATACGACGGCAATGGTTGCCGTCGCATTTAGCATCCCTCCTTGATGTGCTTCCACTGTTGGATATGACAGAATTTCATTATCGCTGACCCTTCTTTGCTGCTGTGATGCAGCTGGAAATAATGACTGTGTGTGACACACACCCAAACCTAATCATGTGCACAATTACTCAATGAAATTACATTTTTGTTAAAATCATTTAAATGGATTTAGGACCTGTTAGAATAACATATTGAAGCTGACATACTGTCTTTGTGCCTAGTAGCATGTTTTTGAGGTACATCATCTTTCAATGTGGCAACAGATGTAAAACAGACCTTGCACCAAAAATTTAAAAACACTTTAAAAAATATTACAGAAAACCTATAGGGTACAAAAGTATTAAACATACTTTTCTTCACCCTGGCTTCTACCTACGTTACCTATGCCAAGATAATGTCATGCTCCTTCCAGCAATGCTGTAGAATGCTGAGTAGCCCACATCGAGCATGAACTCACCCCATGCATTGTGCTTAAAGGATAAGTTCACATTTTAACAAAAAATAATAAATGCACATTTTTTGCAGGTAAAAAAATGTGTATTTGCTATTTTATTTTTTTAGGAGCCTGGAAAGCATTGCACCAGAGATCAGCAGATCACTGATGCCATGTAGTGATGAGCCGAACACCCCCGGGTTCGGTTCGCACCAGAACCCGCGAACGGACCGAAAGTTCGTACGAACATTAGAACCCTATTAAATACAATGGATGCGAACGTTCGAATTCTAAAGTGCTAATTATAACGACTATTATGCATGTTATTGTCCTAAAAAGGGTTTGGGAACCCGGGTTCTGCACCAGGGGACATGTATCAATGCAAAAAGAAGTTTTAAAAACGGTCGTTTTTCGGGAGCAGTCATTTTAATGATGCATAAAGTGAAAAAAAAAAAGTCAAATATTCCTTTAAATATCGTACCTGGGGGGTGTCTAAAGTATGCCTGTGAAGTGCCACGTGTTTCCCGTGTTTAGAACTGTCCCTGCACAAAATGACACTTCTAAAGGAAAAAAAAGCCATTTAAAACTGCTTGCGGCTTTAATGTAATGTCTGGTCCCGGTAATATGGATGAAAATCTTTAAGAAAAATGGCATAGCTACCCCATGACCCCCCCCCCTACCCCAGCCCATTACCAGCCCCTTTGGGTCTTGTATGGATATTAAGGGGAACCCCGCACATAAAATAAAAAAGGCCCTATATACTCTGAACAGCCGTATACAGGCGGTGCATACAAGACAGGGACTGTAGGTTTGTTCTTATGTAGAATCTGTTTGTAATTTTGAACAGGTACATTGTTTAAGTGTAGCTCCAGCCCAAAAATCTATTTTTAAACTTTTTGGAAAACATAGGTAAGGGTTATCACCCCTGTAACATTTGTTTTGCTGTCTGTGCCCCTGTTCAGAACATTTCACCTCACTTTCCGTCCCAATGACAACTGTTTTTGAAATGTGGTGTTTTTCTTGAAACAAGGATTGGTGATAAAGCATCAGTACAGAGGAGACACCTTTCTCCCATATTAATTCTTACAGGAGAGAATTTTCCTTCCAAGGGGTAGATTTCCTCTCACTTCCTGTTGTCTTCTTGCGTTTGCAAGTAGGAGTCGTTTGTAAGTTAGATGTTTGAAAGTAGGGACCTGCCGTATATACTCTGCAGAAATAGGCCCCTTAGTTGTTGGTGTTGGCACAACACTGTAAGCACTCACAGTTACTCTTGGTTGGTGCTGGAACGCCCTGCTGTCAACTATTATATCAGGAATTTTAATTACATATAATTGTTGAACCGTGGTAGTAAAAATTGGGCCTTTGATGGTGGTGCTGGTGCCACAACACTGTAAGCCCTGACAGTTACTCTTGGTGGGTGCAGCAATGGGCCCTGCTGTGAATTATTAGATCAAGAATTGTAATTGCATGCCCCTGTTGAACAGGGGCTGAAAAATTGGGCCTTTCGTGGTGGTGGTGGTGGTGGTGGTGGTGTTGCCACAACACTGTAAGCCCTCAGAGTTACTCTTGGTGGGTGCAGGAATGGGCCCTGCTGTGAATTATTAGATCAAGAATTGTAATTACATGCCCCTTTTGAACAGGGGCTGAAAAATTGGGCCTTTCGTGGTGGTGGTGGTGGTGGCGTTGCCACAACACTGTGAGCCCTCGGAGTTACTCTTGGTGGGTGCAGCAATGGGCCCTGCTGTGAATTATTAGATCAAGAATTGTAATTACATGCCCCTGTTGAACAGGGGCTGAAAAATTGGGCCTTAGGCACTGGTGGCACAACACTACAACCCCTCACAGATACTGTACTTGGAGCACAGCAATGAGCCCTGTTGCAAAGTATTGCTTCAAAAATTGTAATGACACGCCCCTGTTAAACAGGGGCTGAAAAATTGGGCCTTAGGCACTGGTGGCACAACACTCCAACCCCTCACAGATACTGTACTTGGAGCACAGCAATGAGCCCTGTTGCAAAGTATTGCTTCAAAAATTGTAATGACACGCCCCTGTTAAACAGGGGCTGAAAAATTGGGCCTTAGGCACTGGTGCCACAACACTCCAACCCCTCACAGATACTGTACTTGGAGCACAGCAATGAGCCCTATGGCAAATTATTGCTTCAAAAATTGTAATGACACGCCCCTGTTAAACAGGGGCTGAAAAATTGGGCCTTAGCCAATGGTGGCGGCACCCATAAACAAAAATGATCTTCCAAGCTATCATCATCAATCGTATCATTGAGGACTCGGAGGAGGAGGATAGCCAGTCAACATAACAGCACAGGCACTCAGCATCAGCATCAGTCTTGAAGGGATGTGATATGTTAAAATCAATTAGTCTGTTATATCAGCATCAGGTGTGTGGTAGCTGGTGGTGATCCAAGACTGGTTCATCTTGATGAAAGTCAGTCGATCAACCGAGTCGGTGGACAGGCGCACCCTGTGATCCGTGACAAATCCTCCAGCAGCACTGAATGTGCGTTCCGAAAGAACGCTGGATGCAGGACAGGCCAGTAGCTCAATTGCATACTGTGCAAGCTCTGGCCAGTGATCCATCCTCAAGACCCAGTAAGCCAGAGGATTTTCGGTGGGGAAGGTGTCCAAGTCTGACCTTGCCCCTAGATATTCCTGCACCATGTTTATCAGACGCTGGCGATGGTTGCTGGAACCGATCATACTTTGGGGCTGCGGACTAAAGAATTGTCTGAACGCATCGGTCAGACGGCCACCTTCCCCACCGCTCCTTCTTTGACTGGCCGAAGCCTCAGCAACTCGTTGTCCAGGACCAGGAGTTTGTAACCTCCCAGTCTCTGGGAACGCGTTGCACAGACCTTTCTGCAAGGCCTCCCGGAGTTGTCTCATCCTCTGCTCCCTCTGCGACGGTAACATAAGGTCCGCAACCTTACCCTTGTACCGTGGATCAAGGAGAGTGGCCAGCCAGTAATGGTCCCTCTCCTTGATCCAAAGAATACGAGGATCCTTCCGCAGACTTTGCAGGATCAGGGAGGCCATGCAGCGTAGGTTTGCTGAGGCATTCGGTCCGGAGTCCTCTGGGTCACTAAGGACGACATGATCCACAGCCACCTCCTCCCAGCCACGTACAAGTCCACTGGTTTCTTGGGACTGTAAATCATCCCTAAAAGACTGCTGCTGGTGATGCTGAGTGCCAGCCTCCACCTCCATGCTGACACAATCCTCCTCCTCCTCCTCCTCCTCCTCCTCCTCCTCTTCCTGTGCGATGGGTGGGACAGAAGGAACACTGTCTGGGTAAAGGGGGCCTTGAGAGGCAAGGAAGTCCTCCTCTTCCTGCCTCTGTTCTGCCTCAAGTGCCCTGTCCATTATTCCACGCAGCGTGTGCTCCAACAGGTGGACAAGAGGTACAGTGTCACTGATGCATGCACTGTCACTGCTCACCATCCTCGTGGCCTCCTCAAATGGTGCCAGGACAGTGCATGCATCCCTGATCATGCCCCACTGGCGTGGAGAAAAAAAACCAAGCTCCCCTGACCCTGTCCTGGTGCCGTAGTCGCACAGGTACTCATTGATGGCCCTCTGCTGCGTGTGCAGCCGCTGCAGCATGGCCAACGTTGAGTTCCACCTGGTGGGCATGTCACATATAAGGCGGTTCTTGGGCAGGTTCAACTCCTTTTGCAGCTCAGCCAGGCGAGCACTGGCATTATAAGATCTGCGGAAATGCACACAGACTTCCCTGGCCTGCCTCAGGACATCCTGTAAGCCCGGGTACCTGCGCAAGAAACGGTGCACCACCAGGTTAAGGACGTGAGCCACACAGGGCACATGGGTCAGTTGTCCCTGTCGGAGGGCGGAGAGGAGGTTGGTGCCATTGTCGCAAACCACCATTCCTGGCTTAAGCTGGCGTGGCGTCAACCACCTCTCGGCCTGGCCCTGCAGAGCAGACAGGACCTCTGCCCCAGTGTGGCTTCTGTCCCCCAAACACACCAGCGCAAGCACGGCATGGCATCTTTTTGCCTGCGTACTTGCGTAGCCCCGTGAACGGCTACGGAGCACCGCTGGTTCAGAGGACAAAGCACAGGAAGAGGCCATGGAGGAAGAAGAAGAGGAGGGGTGGAGGAGAGAGGTGTGTCACAACCAGTAGTAGCATTTTGGAGGCGTGGCGGTGGAACAACCTCCAACACTACTGCACCTTGTCCTGCATCCTTCCCAGCTGCCAAAAGAGTGACCCAATGGGCCGTGAAAGAAAGGTAACGTCCCTGTCCATGCCTGCTGGACCATGAGTCAGCGGTAATATGCACCTTACCGCTGACCGCCCTGTCCAGCGAGGCCAAGACATTGCCTTCCACATGCCGGTAGAGAGCCGGAATAGCCTTCCGTGAGAAAAAGTGGCGTTTGGGAACCTGCCACTGAGGAACCGCACATTGCACAAACTCACGGAAGGGGGCCGAGTCTACCAACTGAAAAGGCAGCAGTTGAAGCGCTAGCAATTTAGCCAAGCTAGCATTCAACCGCTGGGCATGTGGATGGCTGGGAGTGAACTTCTTTCGACGGTCCAGCAGCTGGGGCAGGGAAATTTACCTGCTAGAATCGGACGTCGGTGTACTGCTAGCAGAGTGGCCGCAAGTACTTGGCTGTGACACACCTAATTCTACACCTTCATTCCTCTCAGTGCATGTTTCAGAGAGGACTGAAGTTATAGTGGGGTTGGAGATCCCAGCTGATGCGGTGCAAGGAGAGGTCCGCTTTGTTCTTTGGTGTGGGTCTTTGAGGTAGGCTTGCCAACGAGCTGCATGGCAGGTCAACATATGTCTGGTCAGGCATGTGGTACCCAAGCGGCTGATGTTTTGGCCACGCAATATACGCTTGAGACATATGTTGCAAACAGCAGCTGTGCGATCTGATGCACTAGCCTCAAAAAAGGCCCACACCAAAGAACTTTTTGAATGACGGGCAGAGGCAGCGCCCTGCACAGGCGGAGCTCTGCGGTGTGATTCCGTCGGTGTACTGCCCTTACGCTGGCCACCAAAGGGCATCCTGCCTCGTTGGAGATGTGCCTCCTCCTCATCCTCCTCCTCCTCCTCTCTCCTATTAGGCACCCACGTGGAGTCAGTGACCTCATCATCCCCTCCCTCCTCATCACTGGAGCCAATCTGGCAGTATGCTGCAGCTGCTGGAACATGACTGCCAGATTGGTGTCCTTCTTGAGCATCCCCTCTGTCTGCTCTCACGCTACTGCCTTCCTGTAGCTGGGTTTCATCATCAGACCCTTCGAAACGCTGGGCATCCTCCTGGAGCATGTACCCAACACTGTGCTCAAACAGTTCGGGGGACTCCTCAGGAGGAGGACATGGTGGGTCTAGGGAAGGAGTGACTGATGATGAGTCTGACATTGATACCAGGGAAGAGGACGCTTTGGCAGCTGCTTTGCCAGTACCCTGAGCCTGGGTGAGAGAGGATGAGGAGGAGGAGGAGGGCTTGGTCATCCACTCTACCAAGTCTTCGGCATGATGTGGCTCAACATGTCCAGCTGCCGAAAAGAAGGACAAGCGTGTCCCATGGCCATGTGCTGATGACAATGCACCGCGTCCACGACCAGCACTGTTGCCCCCAGACACAGAGCCTGCTTGCCCTCTTTTATTGCCTCGTGACTGTCTGCCTCTCCTTGTTTGCCTTCCAGACATTCTAATAGATGGCCTGCAGGGAGATGGGAAAAAAGCAATAAGGGCTACCTTCAGGTCTCCTTCTCTGTCCCTTTACTTAAGGATTTCTAAATATGGTTGAGGATGATTGCTTTCGCACAGAATAGCACAACGACAATTTCCCTGACTGTCCAAAAAACAAGGATTTCAAAGATGGTTGATGAGGAATGCTTTAGCACAGTATAGCACAAGGAGAATTTCCCTCACTGTCCTTCCCTGTCCCTAGAAACAAGGATTATCACAGTGAAAGAAACTGACACTCTCCCTACCTATAGTTTTCTGTCCCTAGAAAAAATGTTTTTTTAAAGATGGTTGATGATCAATGCTTTAGCACAGTATAGCACAAGGAGAATTTCCCTCACTGTCCTTCCCTGTCCCTAGAAACAAGGATTAGCACAGTAAAACACACTGACACTCTCCCTACCTATAGTTTTCTGTCCCTAGAAAAAATGTTTTTTTAAAGATGGTTGATGATCAATGCTTTAGCACACTATAGCACAAGGAGAATTTCCCTCACTGTCCTTCCCTGTCCCTAGAAACAAGGATTATCACAGTGAAAGAAACTGACACTCTCCCTACCTATAGTTTTCTGTCCCTAGAAAAAATGTTTTTTTAAAGATGGTTGATGATCAATGCTTTAGCACAGTATAGCACAAGGAGAATTTCCCTCACTGTCCTTCCCTGTCCCTAGAAACAAGGATTATCACAGTGAAAGAAACTGACACTCTCCCTACCTATAGTTTTCTGTCCCTAGAAAAAATGTTTTTTTAAAGATGGTTGATGATCAATGCTTTAGCACAGTATAGCACAAGGAGAATTTCCCTCACTGTCCTTCCCTGTCCCTAGAAACAAGGATTATCACAGTGAAAGAAACTGACACTCTCCCTACCTATAGTTTTCTGTCCCTAGAAAAAATGTTTTTTTTAAAGATGGTTGATGATCAATGCTTTAGCACACTATAGCACAAGGAGAATTTCCCTCACTGTCCTTCCCTGTCCCTAGAAACAAGGATTATCACAGTAAAACACACTGACACTCTCCCTACCTATAGTTTTCTGTCCCTAGAAAAAATGTTTTTTTAAAGATGGTTGATGATCAATGCTTTAGCACACTATAGCACAAGGAGAATTTCCCTCACTGTCCTTCCCTGTCCCTAGAAACAAGGATTCGCACAGTAAAACACACTGACACTCTCCCTACCTATCCTTCTCTTTCCCTAAACTAAAGGAATCCAGGTTAAGCAAGAAAAAAAATGTCACTGTCCCTGCCTATGCTTCTCTTTCCCTGCTCCGGAACACACTACACTAGGCCGCCGTGCTGGCGGCCTTTTATAGTGTGGGGCGTGTACTAAACACCCTCAGCAATAATTGGCCACAGGCATCCTGCCTGTGGCCAATCATTGCTCTCCTCGCTGCCGGCGCTGTGATTGGCCAAGCATGCGGGGTCACAGTGCATGCTTGGCCAATCACAGCGCCTGGATGACACTGCGATGGCGTAGTGCATTGTGGGCCGTTCGCGTCACTCGAATTAGGCGCGAACGGCCCAAATCGTTCGATCTTCGTCGAACGATCGAACAGCCGATGTTCGAGTCGAACACCGAGCTCATCCCTAATGCCATGCAGGTCTCCTGCAAAATGTCAGTGTAAGCTGTCTGCCTGTACATCGTACAGGCAGGCAGTTTTACACTGACAAGAAGAATCAATGAACTATCACAGCGCTCAACAGCGCCATGATAGTTAATTGGAAACTACAAACTGTCAGCTGCAAAGGCTGTCGGTAGTTGTAGTCTATTCGTTTACAGAACACTGTGAATGAATGACACAGCCAGGCAGAGTCCCGCACGGCTATGTTTTCTTTAGATTCTGGCAAGGAGCAGGGGGGAAGATCCCCCACTCGCTGCCAGAACCGGGGATCAGGGGGGAGGTGTGGGGGCTGGTACATTTGTAACATGTTACACCCTGAATATGGGTATAACATGTTACCAAAAGGTGAACTTATCCTTTAAGGTCCATCTTGTAAGATTTGGACTACTCTACACTCTGTAGGATCTCCGTGGAAGGAGGGTGACGTCCAGCAGTTCAGAAATCAGAGGAAATGTGAATATATTTATTATTTTTTCTTTCCTACAACTTTTTTGATTCTTTATTTTTTTTTTCAGCATTTTGCCATGGTGTTTTTTTCAGGGCTAAGTTAATAAAGAGACCATGCTTGTAGTGCAAGACCCACTGTAAATTCAGGAATTTTTGAGACACCAAATATTGATGCATATTAAAATGAACATAAGGGGATCTTGTGAGAATAGATAATAAATTTACTGCTGTAACCTCTGTAGCGGGGTCTCTAAATTTAGGTGGGACACTCAGGTGTGTAGGTATGGGAATAGTGGACCACTTGTGTTCGTGGAGGATTGGATGGTGTAATAATCTCCTTGGCCTCTGGGTGGCGGGGTACCTGGAGGCTCAAGGTAGATTTGCCATTACAGTGCTACCCTTTTTGTCCCTTTCCGGAGATGGTACGGCGAGGGCGGGGAACCTGCCGTGGTGTCGATGGGAGGAGATAAAAGGGGGAGACGCCCTAACCACGAGGTCTTCCGGAGGATCTTCTTCACGCGCCCAGGCACCTTAGGCCTGGGTGCGGGCGGTTCTGGATTCCGGCCCAGGCGCCCTAGGCCTGACGGGAATGGAGTTGGAGTCCATCCCAGGCACCTTCAGCCTGGGGTGAGGTACTAAACTAGGAGGCCTGGGGTCCAGTGATTTCAACTGGATCCCGCGAGGGTGGAGACGTCCGAGGATCCCTGAGGTGGATGGGGCCCATGTCTGAGGTGAGGAGGCCGGGGAGGTTACCCATTCGGAGAGTCTGGAGCAGCATCAACCCAGTGACGGATGGGCCTCTGGTAACTCCCTTGGATGGACATCTTCCCCTGATAGGGGCCGCAGCGCAGCGAAGGTGCTCCTATCTACGTTCTCTTGAGTCGCTGGTAGAGACTCTCAAGCTCTAAGTCCTTTCTAGCTAATGCTATAGTAACCGCTGGCGAGATCGCAGTGGTTTAGCTGATAACCAGAATAGTGCCTCGACCTGCTCATTCCCCGTATCAAAATGTTATCAAGTCACAACCAGTTGGCTACTGAAGCACTGTTTATTGTGAGATGTACAATAAAGCAAGAGTTGGACTGTGATCGGTGTGTGGAACTCTGGTTAATGGGAGCAGAGGGAAGTGTTGACGCAGCGGGACTTGATTCTAGACAAAAGCACATAGGCCCGAGGAAATATCTGGTACTGGCCTTCACCTCACCCACAGCTATGGGGAGGACATGGGCCGTAGCGCATCTCACCCTGTCGTGTGACATACCCCTAGACAGAGGAGACGGGGTGAGGCCGCTACACCTCATTTATATAGGTGCAAGCTCTAGGGGACTAATTGTTATCCATGTTTCTCCTGCCAGTGACCTGGATCATGTATGCATCTAGTAAAGCTGAAACTCCTGGCATGCTTCTTCCTGTTCGGTGATTCATTAAAGTGGAACTGTGGGTGAAATAATTATTACATAGATTATGCTGTCTGTCAATAACACTAACGCAACAGTTTTTTTCCCCCTGTAGCGTTGTTGTTATTACCCGTTGATCCTGCTGCTGGATCATTTACTTTTACAAGTCTTGTACTAGGATATGACAAAGAGGTTTGTAGTACAGTGAAATCTCACAGCAGTGTTGCCACCCTGTACACAATAATAGTAGTAGGTAGTATTCCATTGAAATATAGTTTTAAAGGGACTTTGAAGCGGGACTGATCTCAAGATGCTGTGCCCATAAAAAGGCAGGTGAAGGGCAAGAGACTAGTCATCAGCAGGAGCCAAAAGGGGTACAGGGGTGCCGCCCCCCTAATCTGTGCAGCTGGCCCTAATCTACATGCAGGGCGCCAGACGCATGGATTCCAATGTTTTTTTTTTTTTTTTAGAAGCACATGATTAGAGCACTGCACACCAAGCCCACCCAGTTGTGTGACATTAGCAAACGAATATCCGCTAATGTCTTCCTGTTTCTCCTCCCGGCTAATCAGGAATCGGGTCCTGAGACCTGATTGACCAGGAGTCCTAAGACCCGATAGGCCTCGAGTCCTAACTCCTGATTGGCCGAGAGGAGATGTAAGATGGGAAGCAGCTCTCATTGTCTGAACACTGTTTGTTTACAATTAAATATTTAACTGTCATTCTGCTGTTTGGCCACAAGATGCCGCTGGTTTTTCCTGACACAGATAACGGGCTGTAGCCATGGAAACGCTGTACACAAATCAGTGCTGTGCCACACAGGAAAGAAAGTGAGAGGAGAACTGTAGTATAACGGGCTGTTTTGGACAGAGATTCAAGAAAGAGAGAGAGAGAGAAAGTGTGTAGCGAGCAGGCAGCCATTTTGAGAAGGAGTTTGTTCTGAGGACTGTGTGCAGAGAATCCTACAACATCCAGGTGTGGAAACAGAACTGCAGCTGAGTGAAGTTACTTGTGTCCAAGATCCTGATCCTGTCCAGAGGAACGAGGAATTGCTTGCAGGAAGACGGATGAGACCTGAGGAACAAAACAATATACACTGCAGGACCATATACTTGTTAGAGAGACATTTTGTTCCGGTCAGAGTCACCAGCAGATGCAGAGCAGACCCGGGTCGGTAAGATCGCGCACGCAAGCCGTTACTTTGTTGGCGCCTAGAGACTGAGACCAGGCCTGTAGATAGTTAGTAGGGTCTCTGTTTGTGTCAGGCCACAAGTGTTGCTACTGTTCACTACAGGGACTCCATAACCTAAAGTGACACTTCACAATTGGAGAGCTGATGAACTTTCTACAAACTCAAGATAGACTGGCGTTGTGCTCAGGAGGAACACGCCGACGCATGATACAACACCAGTTAAGGGGGGGGGGGAAATACAGTAGAGCTTTGTAATTTTGTAAACTGTTGTGCTGCACCGCAGGCTAGCCCACACCACACATGCATACAGTTATTCTTGTGTTGTTTTTAGGGTATTAACAGGTAAGGTGTGGCGGTTTGGTTGTGCCCACCAGTAGGCAAATTACTCCTGCATCCAACGTAGGGCACCGCACTGTGCAGCATTAGGGTCTCAGCCTTCGGGCTGGGTTTCTGTAAATATATTGTATGTTCCCAGAATTGGCGGTTGGGTTCAATACCCCGTCTAAGTAAAATTCAGTTTTAAAGAGCTGGTGGTGGAGTGGTTTTCCTTGTTCGTGACTTCGCTGTATCCTGGGGAGCCCACCCTGGTACACGTTCTGCATCTTGGCGTAGTCGGCAGGATGCATTGACCGTTATGGATGGGAACGCGGTGGGAGACCGTCCCCCGGCGCCAATGGCGCTGGTCCAGGACCCAGCTCAGGGTGTGCCAGTGCAAGGCCAACTTGCCCCGCCATGTCTGCCCCAGTAGGGTATATCCCTGTGGAGGCGCTGTTGCGTCATCTGCCAAAATTTGACGGTAAAAACAGGACGTTGCAGGACTGGACTGAAAGGGTGCAAAGTGCAGTTAGGATGTGTAACCTGAACCCCGAACTACGGGCAGAGGTTGCATTGGGGGCTCTAGAGGGTGACGTCAGATGGACAGTGATGGTGAGGCCCCAATCCGAGAGAGACATCCTAGAGAAAATATTCTCCCTTCTGGAGAAAGCCCAGGGGGGGGGGGCGTACCAAAGTGGTACAGTTGTGGAGTCACTTCTTAAACAGACCGCAGCGAGAGGGTGAGACCCTTATGCAATACTCCAATGCCCTACAGGAGATGTTAAGTGAAATGCAGCGGCAAGACCCCAAGGCCATGGGAGCCTTCCGGGGGGTGGACCGGCTACTACGAGACCAGTTCATAGTGGGGCTCTCCAACAAGTTCTTACGAGACAAATTGCAAGAGATGACCCGGATGTCGCCTGACATGATGTTCTATAATGTCTACCTAGCCGCTGTTGAGAGAGAGGAAGAGCACATGCCTGTGGCAGAGAGAGTAGTCAGTGGCATCCATGCTACAGGAGGGCGGTCTGCATCCGAAGACTCAGAGTCCTTAAGGGATGTGGTTCAGGGCCTGCGGACAGAGTTGAGAGAACTCCGGCTGGAAGTGTCTCAGATGAAGGCAGAATCACCCCGGTCACTGGAAATGACCCCTGTGCCCCGCGCTACCCCACCCAGGATTACTCAGGTGCAAGGGTTAGTTAAAAGGGGGCCCCTCTGCTGGGCTTGTCGACAGTATGGCCATATGGCCAGAGAGTGCCCAAAACAGATGAAGTCTGAGCCGACGTTAAACTTCTGACCGCCGCGGTAGCTGGGCGTCCTGCGGCGGTACGCCAGAAGCTAAGCCCTATGTGTGAGGAGCACGACCTGTATGCCAGCATCCCCGTTATGGAAGCTGAGTTGGAAGGCCAGAAAGTACGCTGCCTAGTTGATACAGGGTCGGAGTGCACCCGAGTGCATGCCTCTGGAGTTCTTCGAAAGGCACTTTGGACATATGATGGACCTGGAAGACGGGAGCGTCATCAGGCTGACAGCTGCCAATAACAGGGAGATGGACGTCCGAGGCATAGTCTGGATGCGGGTCCGACTGCTTGGGTAAGATGTCGGCAAGAAAGGGGTCGTGCTGGTGGACCATTCGTCCCGGAGAGGCATGGACGTAACGCTAGGTATGAATGTGCTGAAAGACCTAGACCATCAACTCTATGCCAAAGAAGGGCCGAAGTATTGGCAGTGGGCCACCACACACCAGCCGACCCAGAAGGTTTTACAGCAGATGGTGAGGAGCTGTAGTCTGCAAAAGAGCAACATGTCCGGTCGGCCCATTGGACACATGAGGGTGCCACGGAGGACCCCAGTGAAGGTCCCACCTCGTCAAGAACAAATATTGATGCTGCCGGTGGGGGCAGGACGACAACTGAATGGACTGGAGGTCCTGATCGAGCTGGCTTACCAAGAGGAGACGCAGACTCGCCCACTGGTAGCCCGGGCCCTCACAATTGTGAAGGATGGATGTGTGCCTTTACGCTGCCTCAATGTTGAAGACTGTGAGTTAACCGTGCCTGGGAATACCTTGCTGGCCAAAGTTTATGTGTCTGAAGGGAATATGCCTCGACGAACAAGCTTCATGCTACAGCCAGATAGGAGGTCAGCCTGGACCTATGCCGTAGAGGTCCATCAACGGGAAACCCCGACAGCGGAGTGGAACGGTCGAGTGATCATGGCTCGGATGGGGGTGGACTGCAAGACCCTGACTCCAGGACAACAGAAGTTGCTGGAAGACACCATTTGAGAATTTCAGGAGGCATTCTCGAGACATGAGGACTTCGGGTGTGCTTCCGCCATTGAACACGAAATCCCCACCGGCGATGCTGCACCAATCAGGGAACGTTACCGGCAAATCCCACCTAAAATGTACCAGGAGGTGAAAGATATGGTGGCCAGCATGTTGGAAAACTGAGTGATCCAGGAGAGTCAAAGTCCGTGGGCTGCTCCGGTAGTCTTGGTGCGGAAGAATGATGGGAGTCTCCGGTTCTGCGTGGATTATCGGAAGCTGAATGCCCAGACCATCCGGGATGCCTACCCCCTTCCGCGGATTGAGGAGTCGCTATCCGCCCTGAGTCATGCAAAGTTCTTCTCGACTCTTGACCTGGCCAGTGGGTATTGGCAGGTACCAATGGCCAAGAAGGACAAAGCGAAGACGGCCTTCATCCTACCTATGGGACTCTATGAGTTTAACCGGTGTGAGGGGGTTAACTCGGTAGCGGGTGTGTGTGACCCCCTGGTTGGGCTCCCCACACAAAAACAGGGCCAGCAGACGGAGGTTGTGGTTTTCAAAATCAAAAGGTGCGGTTTATTTCTCTATGTACAGTGACAAAAACACAGCAAAGCCAAAAAGAAACAAACAAAATAAATCCTGGTCAGTTTGACCTCTGACTAAACATGCAGGTTTCCTAAACTAACAACTGGGATCAGCCTGGTGCTGTCCTAGTCCCTAAGTCCCTGGTTTAGTAAAAGTCCAAACAAATAGCCACACAGGCTTTGCCTCACCGCACAGGGGTTCACTCTCCCTAGACAGTCCACACAGGTCTGGTTCCAGGCATGAGCTAACATCTAATGAAGCTGGGAGTTATTATAGAGGCCTAAATGAGCTGACAAGCTTCAGCTGGTCTCATCAACTCCCTGTCTCACGACGCCCAGCACTCTCCCTAGAGGTATGAGTCATTCATGAGCCCACTAGCCTCAGCTGGGCTTCATCAACTCCCTAGTTGTATAAGTCGGCATAAAGCCTGAATCTGGGAGAAATATATCTACCCCCCTGGATGCAACCAGGTGACTTTACCTTCCTGCTGTCACATACCCCCCCCCTCTTGTTTTAACCTTGGGGTTGGAACACCAGCAATCAGGCATTCATGTACTCGAGACAAAGCATCCACATTCCCCATTTGAACGCCAGGGCGATGCTTTACTGTGAAGTTGAATTCCTGTAGGGCCAGGAACCACCTATTCACTCTTCTATTTGTCTCCTTGTTTTGAGCCATCCACTTTAACGGAGCGTGATCCGTAACCATGTCAAAGTGCCTACCTAGCAGATAGTACCGAAGGGAATCTAGAGCCCACTTCACCGCTAAACACTCCTTTTCAACCGTGGCGTAATTTACCTCATGGGACTTCAACTTCCTGCTGAGGTAAATGACTGGGTGCTCTTCCCCGTTCCAGACCTGGGACAATACTGCTCCTAACCCCACATCTGATGCATCACTTTGTACGACAAAGTCTTTAGAGAAGTCGGGTGAGTACAACACTGGCTGGCTACATAAGGCTTGTTTCAAGAATTGGAATGCTGCCTCAGCCTCGGGGGTCCATTTAATCATGACCGACCCTTTCCCTTTCGTCAGGTTGGTTAGGGGCACAGCCTTAGAAGCAAAGTGGGGAATGAAGCGCCGATAATAACCCGCGATTCCCAGAAAGGCTCGTACCTGCTTCTTGCTGTTGGAACGTGGCCAACTCTGGATGGCCTCGACTTTGTTGAGTTGGGGTTTTATTACTCCCCTGCCAATGGTGTACCCAAGATATTTGGCCTCCTCCTGCCCAATGGCACACTTCTTGGGGTTAGCCGTAAACCCCGCTTCCCGGATAGAGTCTAGGACTGCTTGCACTTTTGGCAGATGTGAGGCCCAATCTGTGCTATGGACAATTACGTCATCCAGGTAAGCCGCAGCATACTTCCGATGGGGCCTCAGTATCTGGTCCATTTTCCGCTGGAATGTGGCCGGCGCATTCTGTAACCCGAACGGCATTCTCTTATATTGGAACGCCCCGTCTGGGGTTACAAATGCGGTTTTCTCTTTGGCCGACTTGGCCAGGGGAATTTGCCAATACCCTTTTGTGAGGTCAAGAGTCGTCATGTATCGGGCTGTTCCCAGCCGGTCGATCAACTCATCTATACGTGGCATGGGGTAGGTGTCAAATTTTGTAACTTTGTTCAACTGACGAAAATCGTTACAAAATCGCCAGCTCCCATCCGGTTTAGGCACCAACACAATGGGACTAGACCAATCACTTTGGGACTCCTCTATCACCCCTAAGTTCAGCATTTTCTGTACTTCCTCCCGTATTGCCTCCCGTCGGGCCTCTGGGATCCGATAGGGTTTTAACTTCACCCTTTCACCGGGCGGGGTAATAATATCATGCTCTACCCCAGATGTTTGTCCCGGCAGCTCAGAGAACACCTCCTTGTTGCGAAGCACAAACTCCTTAACCTCCTGTTGTTGGGGTTGTGACAAGGTGGCTGCTATTCCAACCTCCGGAATCACGCAACCAGTTTGAGCTGGTGACCAAGTTTCTGCGACTAGGGACTCTCTATCCCTCCAGGCTTTCAACAGATTAACGTGATATATCTGTTCGGGCTTTCGCCTTCCTGGTTGTCTGACCTTGTAATTCACTTCGCTCACTTTTTCCATTATCTCGTAGGGGCCTTGCCATTTGGCAAGGAATTTACTTTCAACCGTAGGGACAAGTACCAATATCCTATCCCCTGGGGAAAAGGTACGGGTCTTTGCTCCACGGTTGTACACTCTCTGCTGTGCCAACTGCGCTTGGGCCAAATGTTCCTTCACGATGGGCATTACCTGTGCAATTCGATCTTGCATCAGGGCGACATGCTCAATCACACTCCTGTGGGGAGAACTCTCACTTTCCCAAGTTTCCTTGGCAATATCCAACAGCCCTCTTGGGTGTCTCCCATACAGTAACTCAAAGGGGGAGAATCCCGTAGAGGATTGGGGCACCTCCCTAATAGCAAACATCAAATAAGGAAGTAGACAGTCCCAATCCTTTCCATCTCTATCCACCACTTTCTTCAACATTTGTTTTAGGGTTTTGTTGAATCTTTCAACCAGCCCATCGGTTTGGGGGTGATACACAGATGTACGCAATTGCGTCACTTTGAGCAATTTACACAGCTCTTTCATAACCCGGGACATAAAGGGTGTACCTTGGTCCGTAAGCAGTTCTTTACAAATACCCACCCGGCTAAAAACAAGAGATAGCTCTTTGGCTATGGTTTTGGCCGAGGTATTTCTGAGAGGGATCGCTTCTGGATAACGGGTGGCATAGTCCATTATAACCAATATGTACTGGTGCCCCCTAGCGGACTTGATTATAGGACCTACCAAATCCATTGCGATTCTCTCAAACGGGACCTCAATGATGGGTAGAGGGACCAGCGGGCTACGGAAATGTGGCATCGGGGCCGACCTCTGACACACAGGGCAGGAGGAACAATAATTTTCTATGTCCTTCATCACCCCAGGCCAATAGAATCTCTGTAATACCCTCTCTCGGGTTTTCTCTGTCCCCAGATGACCTCCAAGAATGTGCCCATGGGCCAACTCCAACACCAACTTCCTGTAAGGTTTGGGCACCACCAGCTGCTCAACGGTTTCTTCTGCCCTTTTTGCCACCCGATACAGTAGGTCCTTCTCTACGCTGAAGTATGGGTAAGTGCAGGTATTATCTGGGTTCACTAACTCGCCATCTATTTCCACTACGTTTTCCCGTGCCTTTATTAGGGCGGGGTCTTTTAACTGTTCTGTGGCAAAATTTTCCCTGTGAACCTCCAGATCAGAAAACTCCACAGACGGTAGGTTTTCGTCTGAGGAGGTGGGCTCCTCTCCAGTTTCTTGAGTCTCCCCTGCAAATACTGACAAGGGAAATTCTGGAGAGTCCTCACCACTCTCAGAGGAGTTCTGGCTATCACATTCCTGGTACATAGGGGCACCAGTGGGGGGCTCAGGATCATCCCACAGTTCCCAGAACTTCGGAAAATCCCTTCCCACAATGGCATCATGCGGTAATTGACATACTAACCCCACTGGATGAGAGAGGGTACCTTTGGGGGTCTCGAAACACACTGTAGTCACTGGATACTCTCGGGTGTCCCCATGCACACAAATAACAGCTACCTTGCTATTCCCAGAGACCTCTGTTTTAACTAATTCAGCCTTTATCAGGGTCACAAGGCTACCTGAATCCAGTAATACCACAACATTTCTACCATTAATACACATTTTGCATAAATGTTTCTCAGTTCCCCGAATGGCAGTGCATGCGACTGTCGCACACAGCGACTGACGTCTGTCCATCAGAAAGTCACATTGCATGGGTTCCTCCACAACCGGGCAATTTGCTGCAATATGTCCCGCTTGCCGGCAGCGGTAGCAAACAATCCATTTGGCTGCCTCTTGAGCCCCTGACTTCCCAGGCTGTTCTCGCCAAACTTTGGGTAGAGCTCCCACCCTCTCACTCTCTCCACCCTCACCCCTTGGAATCCTCTTATCCGCCCCTGGGGATGGTCTGGTCTTAGGGTGGAAAGTCCGAGAGTCTCTGGAAGAGGCCGTCAGGTTCTCTGTAGCCAAGTATTTCTCTACACGATCCACAAGACCACCGGCCGTCTCTGGGTCTCCATGGCTTACCCACTTTTGGATGGCAGTAGGAAGAGCTCTCAAAAACCGATCCATTACAACACGTTCCACAATCTCTGGTGCGGACAAAGTCTCTGGCTGTAGCCACTTCCTGCTCAGGTGAATGAGATCATACATTTGAGACCTGGGGGGTTTTCCAAGCTGGAAAGTCCAGTTATGCACACGCTGAGCCCGGACAGCCAGGGTGACACCCAGCCTTGCCAATATTTCAGCTTTTAGCATCACATAGTCTTTTGCTTGGTCAGGCTCTAGGTCATAGTAAGCCTTCTGCGATTCACCAGTTAACAGAGGAGCCACCAGTCCAGCCCACTGCTCCTCAGGCCACTTTTCTCTTTCAGCAGTCCTTTCAAATGTGGTCAAAAATACCTCTGGATCATCCTCTCCAGTCATTTTTGTCAATAAACGACTCACCCCAAAGGACGCGGTATTAGTGGGACGGCTTTCCTCACTGGTCTGCGGACGTTGCTGCATTACTGCTTCCATTTGTTGTAGTCTCTGCTCTTGCTTCTGTAACAGGTCTATGAAGCGGGCCTCAGATTGCTGCTGGGCTTGTTGATGAGCTTGCTGCTGGGCTGCAAGGCTCCTTTGCAAACCTGCATTTGTCTGCTGTTGATTGGCATTTGCTAGAGCCAGCTGTTTCAGTATCTCCTCCATGCTGGCTTAAAAAAAACTGCCACTGGTTCTCCACCAACTGTGAGGGGGTTAACTCGGTAGCGGGTGTGTGTGACCCCCTGGTTGGGCTCCCCACACAAAAACAGGGCCAGCAGACGGAGGTTGTGGTTTTCAAAATCAAAAGGTGCGGTTTATTTCTCTATGTACAGTGACAAAAACACAGCAAAGCCAAAAAGAAACAAACAAAATAAATCCTGGTCAGTTTGACCTCTGACTAAACATGCAGGTTTCCTAAACTAACAACTGGGATCAGCCTGGTGCTGTCCTAGTCCCTAAGTCCCTGGTTTAGTAAAAGTCCAAACAAATAGCCACACAGGCTTTGCCTCACCGCACAGGGGTTCACTCTCCCTAGACAGTCCACACAGGTCTGGTTCCAGGCATGAGCTAACATCTAATGAAGCTGGGAGTTATTATAGAGGCCTAAATGAGCTGACAAGCTTCAGCTGGTCTCATCAACTCCCTGTCTCACGACGCCCAGCACTCTCCCTAGAGGTATGAGTCATTCATGAGCCCACTAGCCTCAGCTGGGCTTCATCAACTCCCTAGTTGTATAAGTCGGCATAAAGCCTGAATCTGGGAGAAATATATCTACCCCCCTGGATGCAACCAGGTGACTTTACCTTCCTGCTGTCACACCGGATGCAGTTTGGCCTGTCCAATGCCCCAGGAACATTCCAGCGGTTGATGGAGCACTGTCTGGGGGATCTCAACTTTGAGTCAGTATTGATCTACCTGGATGACATAGTAGTATTTGGGGCCTCTTTTGAAGATCGCCTCCAGAAGCTGCGACAGGTCCTAGGACGGGTGCGAGATCATGGGCTCAAGATCAAGCCCAAGAAGTGCCAACTGTGTAAACAGCAAATAGAGTATTTAGGACATGTGGTCACCCAGGAGGGGGTAAAGCCGGCCCCCAGCAAGGTGGAAGCCATACAGAACTGGCCCCAACCACATACACTACGAGAGGTGCGGGCATTTGTGGGATTGGCCGGCTACTATAGGAGGTTTATACCCAAATTTGCTCATTTTGTGGAACCCATTAAAAGAGTTAACAAGAGGCACTGCGGGGGGCCCAAAGAATCGTCCCATCGAGTGGGGACCCCGGTAACAAGAGGCCTTCGAGGCAGTGAAGCAGGCGCTGACCAGTGCCCCGATTCTGGCTTATGCGCGGTTCGACACCCCATTCCTGCTGTACACTGACGGGAGCCTACATGGCTTGGGGGCCGTGTTATCACAAGCTCAGGATGGACGTGAAAGAGTCATTGCCTATGGCAGCCGGTCTCTGAGAGAGTCGGAGCGCAACCCTGACAACTATAGCTCCTTTAAATTGGAACTACTGGCACTGGTGTGGGCCATGACCGAAAGGTTCGCGGAGTACCTGACAGGTGCAGAGGTGACCGTGATGACAGACAACAACCCGTTAGCACATCTGGAGAATACCAAGCTTGGTGCGCTGGAGCAGAGGTGGTTGGCTCGACTTTCTAAGTACCAATACCGCATCAAGTTTCGGTCAGGAAGGGAGAACGGCAACGCTGATGCACTCTCCCGAGTCCCTGTTGGGTTATCTGATCGGAATGCTGATGAGGAGTTATAGGACACTGAAACTCCTGACCTTGGTCGAGTACCCATGTTCCAGGACGTGGCACATTCAAGTGGGGTGGTGTCCGGGATGCACATGTTGCTAGGCAAAACGTTGACTGATTGGGAGAGAATCCAGAATGGCTGCCCAGACCTGTGGAAAGTGAGAGAATGGGTCTGGACTAAAATCTGGCCTCGGCCAGAAAAGCGGGCCCATCTGACTCCAGAGGGCCAAAAGTTGTTGAGGCAGTGGAATAAGCTGACTGTTACCCAGAGCCTCCTGTGTCGGACCATATACTTACAGTCAGAGTTGCAGTACCGGCATCAGATTGTCATCCCCATTAGGCTTGTGCAATTAGTTTTGTAACGAATCGAAATTCGTCCGAATTTAGCAACTTTCGGACATTCGGAAGCATTCGAATTTCCGAACAAAGCAATTACGAATAAGACCGAATCCGAAATAAATTATACCGTAAATAGCGAATGCCCGAATGTCTTCGGCATAATTCGTTATGAAAAAGTTACGAATGTACGAATCCATACGAAGCACAATAACACTCACTCTGCTCTGCTCTCTGCTTCTCCCACACCGTGCTGAACTCCCTCTCAAAATGGTGTACAGGGGCGGAGGCTATAGCCGCATGTAAAAAACGAAAGTAAAATACGAGATTTCGAATCCATTCGAAGCACAATAACACTCTGCTCTGCTCTCTGCTTCTCCCTCACCGTGCTGAACCCTCTCAAAATGGTGTACAGGGGCGGAGGCTATAGCCGCATGTAAAAAACGAAAGTAAAATACGAGATTTCGAATCGTTACAAATAACCGCTATGTATTTAGAAAAGTACAAATCCATTCGAAGCACATTAGGCATAATAGGCAGCGTCGTCGTGAGAGAGACACAGAAAATTACGAATCAACGAACCCAAAAAAAGTTACGAAAGTAGGAGTTGTGTCCAGAATCAACGAAAAACAATGTACTCTACCGAAAGTACGAATTATAAATCAACTAAAAATTCAACGAAAAATGTCGCTTGCGAAAATACGAATTAGTCCGAACACGAAAAATCCCGTCTAGCAAAATTACGAATGATTACGAATCAACAGGACTGAAAAGAAACAAACCGAAACTAACCGAATTTTTCCGTTGTGCACAAGCCTAATCCCCATGTCATGGGGACCGGAGGTCGCCCAGGAAACTCATGAAAGGGGAGCCCATTTCGGGAGTGAGAAAACGTTCAAGTGGCTTCAACGGCTGGTATACTGTCCCGATCTGGCAGACATGGTGGCTGAGGCATGTCTTAAGTGTCGACCCTGTGGGTTGAGCAAGAGTACTGAACAATGGGCTCCTGTTCAGGCCATTCGGACCTCAGCGCCCCTATAGCTTCTTATGATCGATTATGTACAGATTGGGTACTCTACCTCGGGACACTCGTACTGTCTAGTCATGACAGATCATTTCAACAAGTATGCGGTGGCTGTACCCACCAGAGACCAGACGGCAGAGTCAGCCACGGATGTGGTCTGTAAACACTTTATACAGGTGTTTGGGTGTCCTCAGAAGATACATTCGGACCAGGGGGCATGTTTTCAGGGTACTCTGATGAATGAGATGTATCAACTGTATGGCATCGAACGTTCCCGCACCACCCCGTATCACCCCCATGGAAACAGGGCGTGCGAGCGGCTCAACCGGACCTTGCTCCAGATGCTGCGGACTCTGGAGGACAACCAGAAGGCTCGGTGGCCCGAGTACCTACCTGAACTGATGTGGGCCTATAACAACAGGGTACACAGTACCACTGGTTACTCCCCACATATGCTCATGTTTGGGAGAGCCGGACGGGAGATCGAAGATCTCCACATGCCGCCAGCTAAGAGCAATCCACAAGGTTGTGGGGGAGCGCCTGGGACAAGTGGTACATCCTAACCCAAGACCAGTGCAGAGGGATGGGTTTGCCCAGGGTGATCGAGTGATGGTCAAAGCTAAGTGGCCGTCTGGAAAGTTGGATGGGCGGTCCCTTACACGGTGAAGAGGAGGATAGACCCTGACATCCCGGTCTATGAGGTAGAGCCAATAGGGACTGGGGGGCCTTCACGAAACGTGCACCGAAACATGTTGAGACGTTGTAATTTTGATAAGCCTGTGTGCGTGGAGGAGATGCCTCCTTCTGCTCAGGGTACAGAGCAAATACCCTTGGAGGAGTTGGAGGAGGAATGGTGGGTTGTCCCTGCCCCGGTACCCACAGAGGCTCCAGCCGTGACAAGTTTGCCACCTCGGGAAAGTGTTGAGCAGTCAGCAGCCCTCCCCCATTAGATGTGTCTGACGTCCCCAGTGCTTCTGAACTTATCCCTCTTCGAAGGTCAACCAGGCCCAATGCTGGTGTGCCCCCACAGCGCTATGCCCAGAATGAGTTTGTATGGGGAAGGTTGCCGAGGACGACAACCTCTAGTGGGGTGGCATGTAAGATGGGAAGCAGCTCTCATTGGCTGAACACTGTTTGTTTACAATTAAATATTTAACTGTCATTCTGCTGTTTGGCCACAAGATGCCGCTGGTTTTTCCTGACACAGATAACGGGCTGTAGCCATGGAGACGCTGTACACAAATCAGTGCTGTGCCACGCAGGAAAGAAAGTGAGAGGAGAACTGTAGTATAACAGGCTGTTTTGGACAGAGATTCAAGAAAGAGAGAGAGAGAGAGAAAGTGTGTAGCGAGCAGGCAGCCATTTTGAGAAGGAGTTTGTTCTGAGGACTGTGTGCAGAGAATCCTACAACATCCAGGTGTGGAAACAGAACTGCAGCTGAGTGAAGTTACTTGTGTCCAAGATCCTGATCCTGTCCAGAGGAACGAGGAATAGCTTGCAGGAAGACGGATGAGACCCGAGGAAAAAAACAATATACACTGCAGGACCATATACTTGTTAGAGAGACATTTTGTTCCGGTCAGAGTCACCAGCGGATGCAGAGCAGACCCGGGTCGGTAAGATCGCGCACGCAAGCCGTTACTTTGTTGGCGCCTAGAGACTGAGACCAGGCCTGTAGATAGTTAGTAGGGTCTCTGTTTGTGTCAGGCCACAAGTGTTGCTACTGTTCACTACAGGGACTCCATAACCTAAAGTGACACTTCACAATTGGAGAGCTGATGAACTTTCTACAAACTCAAGATAGACTGGCGTTGTGCTCAGGAGGAACACACAGACGCATGATACAACACCAGTTAAGAGGGGGGGAAATACGGTAGAGCTTTGTAAGTTTGTAAACTGTTGTGCTGCACCGCAGCTAGCCCGCACCACACACACATACAGTTATTCTTGTGTTGTTTTTAGGGTATTAACAGGTAAGGTGTGGCGGTTAGGTTGTGCCCACCAGTAGGCAAATTACTCCTGCATCCTACGTAGGGTGCCGCGCTATGCAGCATTAGGGTCTCAGCCTTCGGGCTGGGTGTCTGTAAATATATTGTATGTTCCCAGAATTGGCGGTTGGGTTCAATACCCCATCTAAGTAAAATTCAGTTTTAACAAGAGCTGGTGGTGGAGTGGGTTTCCTTGTCCGTGACTTCGCTGTATCCTGGGGAGCCCACCCCAGTACATATTCTACAGAGACGCGACAGCTGGGACTGGGGAGGAGAAGCAGGGGGGACGCCGCCACCTGGATGGAGTAAGTATGGGGCTGGCGGGGGGCCTGGCAGGTGATCTATCGAGCGACAGGGGGGGTGGGGGGTAGCAGTGATCAATTGAATGAGTGCCGGGGTTGGGAGGGTTATCTGGTTGGCTGGCTGGCTGGGGGGGCGAGTGTTTGGCTGGGGGAGGGGCGCCGGCCTCCCCCAAGAAAATTGAGCACCAGCTGCCACTTATCACCTATATGGCCTATGGTCTCCCTGCAGTTGATTTTTTCCCATTACTGAACTACCATGCCTTGTTCTGCACTGTGTTATGAGGAGGCAGACAATTTGAGAGAGGCACAGGGCTTTATTTCCTCACACTAGAGCCTTCAGAAAGGAGAAGTACACCACTATTTTTTAGTAGGGTTTCAAGGCAAAAAAAACATTTTTTTTAGTGTACTGCTTGGGTATAACTAACACTTTTAAACGTTCCCTATTATGTACCAATTCTTCACTTTTGAGTTATTTTTCATTTTAAGTAAGAAACAAACAACTTAAAGCCCAACTTCAGGGGGCGTGGCCAGGCAGCTGATGTAGCCGGCGAACCTTCAGTTCTCTCTGCCGAAAATCTGCTCTTTTATCCTGAACAATTGCCTTATACTTCACGCACGGCTCACCGGTTGTCGGAAGGTCCCCCGAGTGCCATCCTACCTTTAACGGCTCGATACCCGCCCGATGTCCGCCGCAAGAAGACAGAACGCGGCCCGGACCGTGGACAGCATGGCCCAAAATGGTGCCCTGGCACAGCGCTCTGCTAAGGAGAGACACCGGGAGGCAGCAGAGAAGTTGTTCTCTATGCCTCTTGTCACGGATCCCGCTACTTCATCTGGCACACCGGAGGACTCGTCCGGAGGTACATCTGAGGCTGATGACACAGTGCCCCTGGAGAATGCCGGCGGATCGGGGTTTGCATAGGACGCAGTGAGTACTCCAGAGGGTGGCTCCACTAGGCCTCACGTCCCCACCAGCCCCAATACTGATAGTAAACCCTCACTCAGAGACATTTTCGTGGCAGTAAACACTTGCAACGTCTCTTTGGCAGCCCTTACAGCTGAGATAAAAGGGGTAAAAGTGGAAATTACTTTCCTGCGGCAGGACACCCAAAAGCTGAGGGAGAGAACCTCTGCATTAGAAGGGAGAGTGAGCTCCATAGAAGATGACATGGCGCCCATGCAAAGGGATCTCACATACAACAATCATCTCCTCACACAGCATTCCTCTCGTTTAGAGGAATTAGAGAACAGAATGAGAAAAAACAATGAAAGAGCGATTGGGCTGCCTGAAAGAGTAGAAGGAAAGAATCCGGTGGAGTTCATTGAAAAAGAGTCCCAGCTAGGCCTCTGCAGCCAGGAGCTCCTCCAAGACCCTTCCTATTCAAGCTCCTTCACTATAAAGACAGAGATGCAATACTGCACAATGCCAGGATCAAGCCGGAGGCCCTAAAAATTGCTAATGGCAAAATTTATTTTTATCCACACTTCTCTGCTGAGTTGCACAGACAATGTGCAAAATTTATGGATGTTAAAAGTTGCCCCAGGGCCCTTGATTTGACAGCATGTCGCATCTTCCCCATCATCTCCAATGTCTCCGGAGGCAGCCGGAGTTGGTGGGCGGAGCTGGGGGTGTGGCTGCCCCCTCCACTCCTCCCACAGACTCGTTCACTCTGGCTGATCCCACAGCTGAAGGAGAAAGAAACGAGAACACAGCAGCCAGAGTGTCTTCATCTCCAGGCATGCATGCTGTAAGTTACTGCACTGCTGCACATATCACTACATAGAGTCCTAACCTGGCACCATACCACCCCAGCCTGCCCAATGCCACTGCACCCTGCCCTATGCGTGCCACCCCAACCTGCCTTATGCCACCGCACCCTGCCCTATGCCACCGCAACCTGCCTTATGCCACCGCAACTAGCCCTATGCCACCGCAAACTGCTCTATACCACCCCAACCTGCCCTATGCCACCGCAAACTGCTCTATACCACCCCAACCTGCCCTATGCCACCGCAACCTGCCCTATGCCACCGCAACCTGCTCTATACCACCCCAACCTGCCCTATGCCACCGCAAACTGCTCTATACCAACCCAACCTGCCCTATGCCACCACACCCTGCCCTATATCACCCCAACCTGCCCTATGCCACCCAGCCTGCCATATACCACCGCAAACTGCCCTATACCACCCAAACCTGCTCTATACCACCCCAGCCTGCCCTATACAACCCCAACCTGCCCTATGCCACCCCAGCCTGCCCTATATCACGCAACCTGCCCTATGCCACCCCAGCCTGCCCTATTTCACCGCAACCTGCCCTATATTACCCCAACCTGCCCTATATCGCCCGAGCCGGCCCAATACCACCCTATACTTTAATTTACAGGGGTCATTTGGGGGTGCGCCTCGTGACCGTGCGCTGCCTGCAGGGCGCTGGGCAGGATAGACAGGAGGGTGGTGACACCATGTTTTGCCGCACCAGGTGACACCAACTATAGTGATGCCACCGCCCCAGTGCACTCTCAGCTGCGAGTCGGAGCCACACTCGAATGACAGTGACACCCGTCAACACATCAGGGGGCCGGGACCCGCAACAATCCCCTTCTCTCTGGCAAGGTGGCCGCGGCACTGATGATCTGATCAGTCTCGGCTCGGCTGTCTCACACAGCCGAGCAGAGTGAAGCCGCCTCCCCCTCCTCCTTTATGTCCGCACAGGGGGAGGGGACCCAACATGCAGTCCCGCGCTGATCTGAGGTACATAATGGGTCTGAAGGGGGGGTCTGTATTGTAGGGGTGGTCTGAAATGTAGAGGGGGATCTGTATTGTAGGGGGGTCTGTAATGTAGGGGGGGTCTGTAATGTAGGGGGGTTCTGTAATGTAGGGGGGTCTGAAAAGTAGGGGGGTTCTGTATTGTAGGGGGGTCTGAAATGTTGGTGGGTTCTGTATTGTAGGGGGGTCTGTATTGTAGGGGGGGTCTGTATTGTAGGCGGGTCTGTAATGTAGGGGGGTTTGTATTGTAGGGGGGGTCTGTATTGAAGGGGGGTCTGAAATGTAGGGGGTTCTGTATTGTAGGGGGGTCTGAAATGTAGGAGGGGTCTGAAATGTAGGGGTTCTGTATTTTAGGGGGGTCTAAAATGTAGGGGGGTCTATATTGTAGGGGTGTCTGTATTGTAGGGGGGTCTGTATTGTAGGGGTGGTCTGTACTGTAGGGGTGGTCTGTACTGTAGGGAGGGGGTCTGTACTGTAGGGAGGGGGGTCTGTAATGTAGGGGGGTCTGTAATGTAGAGGGGTCTGAATTGTAGAGGGGGTCTGTAATGTAGGGGGGTTCTGTACTGTAGGGAGGGGGTCTGTACTGTAAGGAGGTCTGTGTAACATGCAGGGGGTCCAGAACTGTTAGGGGGTGTCTGTGTAACAAACTGTGGGGGGCTGTGTAATGTAAAGGGGTCCAGAGGTGCAGGGTGTTGTGTAATGTAAAGGGGTCAAGAGGTGCAGGGTGCTGTGTAATGTAAAGGGGTCAAGAGGTACAAGGTGCTGGAACCCCACATCCCATCATTAACCGCCGCCGCGAAGCGCCGCCGGGTCCCCCCCCCCCCGGGCTGCTCAGTCTAAAATGCCCGGGCCTATTTTTTGTCCCAGTCCGGGCTTGCGTTATACTATACCCTGCCCGCCTTAGGGTGGATCAGTGCATTTTGATTTACCATCTGCGACTGCACAATGGTTGGACCAGGAAGAACAATCGATTTAACCGGCGCCCTGCCCCTCCTGATGGGTAAAGTACCACTTCACTAGGCATCCACTATGTTCTTCCACTTCTAAATGCCAAGGCAGAGAAAACTGTTGATGTATGGACCTCTATTTACCACCAGGGCTTCTTGTTCTAGCTGTTGACAAGTTGTTAAGACACTAATGTGCACTTCCACTGTTGCCTCCAAGATGGTCTGGTTCAGACCTCCCATTATCTTTTGGGGACTCAGTTTGGCCATGTTGGCCAAATACTTATTGTTTTCTTACTTTTTTGACTATTCCACCACGAGATCTCCACTATTGTTACCCCTTTTGCTTTTTACGGATCCGGATCCTCACATGACTAACTCGTGCCTCCTCTCATTACCACGCCGCTCATTGGGACTGCTGACACCTTATTGTTTTTTTTCTTCAGAACACTGGAGCAAGATTTCCTCCCCAGTTTGCTCTCACCTTTTGATCTCTAGTCATACTGCATTATTTAAAGCGGTTGTATAGTCATTTTGGTAACTTTTACCTGCGGGTAAGCCTATAATAAGGCTTACCTGTAGGTAAAAAAATATATATCCTAAACCTTTACGGTTTAGGAGATATTCCCCTCGCAATGAGCCACTGACTGCAGCGGCGCATGCGCACAGGGGATTCTCGGCTGAAGGCCCGGCAGACGCGGTGCATACTAGCTCATTATGCCTTTTACCTTACAGGTGACAAAAAAAAAAAATGTTTATCTGACTATACAACCGCTTTAAAGATATCCTTGTTCTTATTGTTATAGCAATGCAATGTCTAAGATAACCAGAATTTTGTCCTGGAATGTCCAGGGTTTGAATAATACTGTAAAACGATTGGCCGTGCTTCGCACGATCAAGCGTGTGAACGCGGATGTAATTTGCCTACAGGAGACTCACTTTCCCCCGACTTCCACTCCTCAATTTGCTGTATGACAGTTTTGTCATCAATACCATGCTACTTATTCGGTGTACTCGAGGGGGGTGAGTCTCATGGTAAAACGGGATACGCAGTTCTCTGCTATAGAAGTTAAAATTGATCCAGATGGTCGTTATATTTTTCTTTTGTGTTCCCGTTATGGGACAAAATGTATACTGGCAGGGTTGTACATCCCTCCCCCATTCTCAGCCAGTCTCCTTAAATTTTAGCAGACTTCATATCCCGCTTTCGCCGGTCTTGGTCCTGGGGGACTTTAATAATTATATTGACCATGAGAAGGACAAGCTTCATGCCCGGACAGGGGATGGAACACAGAGACGACACGGGCCTACCCCGTTTGCTCGCCTTCTATTAGAGATGGGTCTTACGGATGTCTGGAGGATGCGCAACCAAGAAGCCAGGGTGTACTCGTGCCAGTCAGCCTCGATAGGGGCTCTATCCAGAATTGATTTGGGGTTAGGGAATGACCTTCTTCTGCCATTATTCGAATCCTCGCAATATCGCCCCAGACAGGTCTCGGATCATTCCCCACTCTCGATAGATATACGGGTGGGGGCAGTTAGAGGTAATACGCTATGGAAACTTAACCCTTTCTGGCTGTCACTTATTCCGGACCCTGATCCGATACCAGAACTTCTCACAAACTTTTTCAGACATAATATAGACTCAACAACTATAGGCACGGTTTGGGAGACAGCAAAGGCATACCTACGCCAGAGTGATATCAGAGTGATATCCCAGATTAAAACTTCTACTAAAAAATGGGAGGTGTCAGTCTTGGAGGAAGCGCAGCGCTCAGAGGCAAGTTATGTTGCTGACCCCACTGATGATACAAAAAGGTCATGGTTGGCAGCCCAATCCATGCTTAGGGACTTGTCTCTACAGTTGGCAGAGAACAAAAGATTTTTCTTACAGCGTCACTTTGAGGAAGGGGAAAATACGGGACATATGTTAACACTGCTGGCCAAATCACAACAATCGTCCTCACATATAGTGGCAGTGGCTGATGCACAGGGTGCACCATGTTACTCCACTCAAGCCATCATAGATGTCTTTAAGCTATTTTTTCAAGATGTTTATTCGTCTAAAGTCCATCCTTCCCAGGAGGATATCTGCTCGTTCTTAGATAAATATCCCATGCCTTGCTTGTCCGCTTCGGACTCAGCCCTGCTTAATGCCCCTTTAACGGAGGATGAATTGTTAGAAGCGCTGGCTCATGCACTGAACGGTCAGGCACCTGGGGCTGACGGCCTACCATCAGAAGTGTATAGGCGTTACACTGCACAACTCATCCCAACACTCCTAAAGGTTTACAATAAGGCTTTCGAGACCGGGACTCTTCCTCCTTCTATGAACAAGGCTCTTATAGTGGTACTGTTGAAGCCCGGTAAGGACGCTTTGTCACCAGACTTGTACAGGCCTATCTCATTACTTACATTTGATGTAAAGCTGCTGGCCAGGGTACTGGCGAACAGATTGGCCAAATGTATTCAACAGGTGATCCACAAGGATCACTCCGGTTTTATACCAACAAGATATACATCTCAAAACCTGCGTAGACTATTTCTTAACTTACAGGTTCCCTCTGACAACCCAGGTAATAGGGCCATCTTCTATTTGGATGGTGCTAAAGCGTTCGATAGCGCTGAATGGCCCTATTTATAGGAAGTATTAGCCAGATAAGGGGTAGGTCCATCCTTTTTAAAATGGGTTCAGCTGCTATATAACTTCCCATTGGCGAGAATGCGCATTAACGGGGACGTGTCGGATTCTTTCAGGCTTCATAGGGGCACGCGTCAGGGGTGCCCATTATCGCCCCTGTTGTTTGCCCTTGCCTTGGAACCCTTAGCCATAAATATCAGAGCCTCGCAAGACATCACAGGATTTCGACGGGGACCTAGGCAAGATGTCGTATCTTTATACGCAGATGACACACTGATTTACCTGGGAGACACTGACAATTCCTTGCAGAATGTGATGAGCCTGATAGATGACTTTGGACAGCTGTTGGGTTTTAGCATTAATTGGAATAAGTCGCTCCTTATGCCTCTAGACCCCTTGCCGAGGTCCTTACCTGACTGTGCAAAAGACATTGTCATGGTTGAGGAATTCCTCTATTTAGGCATACAAGTGACCCCGGACCCAACTCAATACCTTGATCTGAACATGGTTCCATTGCTTCGCTAATTCAGATTGAGATGCTCTGCATGGAAAAAGTTACCCCTTTCAGTTACCGGGAGGGTAAATTTAATTAAAATGGTTTGGGACCCTCAACTTCTTTATATATTTCACAATACCCACATATGGATAACGCACAAATGGTTCACTCAAATAGATGCTCAGTTTAGAGACTTAATCTGGGGTAACAAATCGGCGCAAATCAGTCTGCGTTCCTTACAACTAGCTAAAGACCAGGGTGGCATGGCAGAACCACATGCCATATATTATTTTGTAGCCTCCCAGCTGCAACACCTAGGTAATTGGGGGTGTGTGGATACATCAGACCCAATTAGATCCTTGCTGGTTCCCAATGAATCCAGTCTTCCAGCTCTGGCCCACTTAGAAGCAGGATTCACACATTTGCCAAATACTCTCCCCACTATAATATTACTGAACACCCTATGGAAATATATCCGGCCCCTCCTAAAAATAAGGGGGGAATGTCCATTTACACCCATATGGAGGAATAAGTACTTTAAGGAGCTTCTCAAGCTTGAGGACTTTTGCCCTTGGGAGGAAGCAGGCGTTCACTATATTACTCAGTCTGGAACCATACTTAAATCCTTTGCAGATATCAGAGAGAAATTTTCCCTTCATAGAACTCAATTTTATAAATACCTCCAACTGAGGCACGCAATTCAATGTGAGGGTAGAATATCTCCACTTGCGCCGATAGTGCATCCTCTGATGAATGATGTACTATTGACGGATGAGAGGAAAGGCATGATATCAAGGGTGTATGTTAGACTGCTTAACTCCACACATGAAGCTAGTACACTTCCTTGCAGAAGGGGGTGGGAACGAGACTTGGGACCTATAGACGGGGACACTTGGGAGTTATGTCTGACGTCTGCACCATTAGTGTCAGTATCTGCATCGCAGAGACTATCTCATCTATTACATAGGGTATACAGGACCCCAGCTCGCTTACATGAATGGGGATTTAGAGAAACACCGCTATGCCCGAAATGCAGTAGCCACAATGGTGATCTATTACATATGATGTGGAAGTGCCCAAAACTCTTCAGGTATTGGCAATGTGTTCGTAATACTATCTCACAAGTATACCAGTTCCCGATCCTGCAGGATCCAGTTGTGTGCCTACTTGGTGCCTTGGAGATACCCTCACTCTCACCGAACGGTCATACTGCTGTATTACATTTATTATACGTAGCCCGCAAGGCAATTGCGAGGCTCTGGATACCAAGGGTACCAACGGGTGGACAATGGGTGAAGCTGGTGAATAGCTTGCTAATACGTGAAAAGCTTACCTATCAACACCGTAATGTCCTGAAGAAATTTTATTCAATGTGGCAACTATGATTAGATACTCCGGGACTGGGTCCAATTCAGTTAGTGAAAGACAGACTGTGATGTGATGATTAGAGAGGCTCGGGTGTGATATGAGATGTGATATGGTATATGTCTGGGGTGGACTGCGGGAGGTGTCGTGGTGGATGGATTACACTTAATGATATATTTGGTATTTGGTAGTTAAGATAACCTTATACCCTCTAGGGGTATAGTTGTTTTATTTCTTTCTTTTTAGATTTATTAAAATCTATGTTTGTTATCCGATACTCAATACACTCAGGGAATACAGTCCAGTTTAATGCCTTCTCAATTTAATCGTCGACAAGCAGCACAGTATAATACATTGCTCTTATGCTTGTATCAGCCTAAGTTATTATAGCGCTTACCACCCTCTCCTCCTTGTCTTTCGGCTCCTCGCAGGAGGAAAGGGCACACCCAGCTCTATATGCCCGTACCCTCCTGTGTGAGGAGGTTGAGCGGTGTTGTGATGGGTCTCCGCAGCCAGATACTTCCTCCGAATGGCTCTTATCTATATAGCTAATAAAGACAAGTCTCTATTTCCTCCAATGACTTCAATGTCCACACCAGCTGTAACTCCAACGTAGAGTTTATTTCTTTTAAACGACAGTCTCTGATAGGAAAGGTTGGAGAAAGAACAGGACAGTATAAGGTGTGGGAGAGGTCCAGGCACAAACGTAATACACTTCACTGCTTGGCTTCTCAAGCAGACTTAGTCCATTTGGATAGTCTCCCTAGATAGGGACTAGCAGCCAAAATGGTACTCGAACTGTTCACCCAATCACTATTCAAACTGGCACACGGGTCTCTGCCACAGACCTGGTGAACTTGGTCTCTGCCACAGACCTGGTGAACTTGGTTTCTTTAAAGCTTGGCCTCTTTGTAAGGAGAAGACATCCCTCCAGAGAGTTACCGGGCTCCTTCCTTCACTGTGACTTCTCACCAGTCCCTCGTAACGGTCCTCCCCCGGCCTCCTCGTCTAAGATACGGGTCTCCTCGCAAGGCGGCACCCTGAGATTCCTTGATCCTTGATGGGCCCCAGCCGAAGGTGCTGGGCCCAAGGCCTTTAGCTGCAGCCCCAGGACTAAAGGTGCCTGGGACTGATCCACCGACCTCCGCCCCTGGGCCAAAGGTGCCCCGAGCGGACAGGAACACCCACTCCCTGGGAGTAGGACTCCCGACGACCAACGAACCCCTGAACAGGCAGCATCTGCCCCTTTTATATCCTCTCCCAGAATACACAGCAGGCCGACCACTCCCACTGTATGGTTGCCGACAGGGGACACACAAGGCACAGCACTATATCAGCAGTTCAATCCTGGCCCACTATGGCAGCACCACCTGCAGGCCACAGGGAACAGTACACTGATACTCTTCCTGCAGACAAAATGGTTGATAATGTCCTAACAATTTAGGTGTTTGAGCACAACTACCACTCAAACACTACCCCTAAGTTGAGGACCCCGCTACATAATTATATACATGTGAATGCATCACCTAACAGAATATAATGGATACTGTATTTGAATTTCTTGCTGCACATGTCTTATGACTGTATGTATATCTGATTGTTTTTTTCCAATAAACTCGTTTTTGATTTAAAAAAAAAGCCCAACTTCAGTTAAACATTAAAAATGTTTAAAACAAAAATAAACATATGCAATACATCTTTGCAATACATGCATATTTCCCTGAGTTTTATTCCTTTTAAGAACTCTGCAAGTACAGAGAAATACCCTAATTCTTGTTGTGGGCTAACAACGCACAGTATTTTTAAAGTGTTGTAAACTCTGCTCAGTTTTCTCATACCAAACTAATCAGATCCAACTGCTCCTCCATCTCTGTAACATAAAGGCCAATCATTTTGTTGTTACAGGACATCAAAATGGAAGGCAGGACAGCCCTGAACTTCTGAGATAATTAATAGGTATTTTTGGACTTATTAAACAGATATGACATATGACAAAACACTTACTTGTTCTATATTTGTATTAATTTTCAAAGAAAAGGCAAGGGATGGTACATAACATGTGTAGCGGCCTCACCCTCTCTCTCTTCTTTAGCGGTTACTTTGGCTCTGGTCTAGGGGTACCTTGAAGGGGAGAGCGAGGTGCGCCACGGCCCATGTCCTCTAGATTACTGCATGTAGAGGTGAAGGCCAGCACCAGATTACCTTCGGGCTGTGTATACGCTCGGAGCCAAGTCTGTTCTGCTGATAACCCCCTTTGCTCCCAGTAATTGGAGTGCCACACACTGAAAAGGTCCAACACTTATTTATTCCATAACGGCAAACAAATAGTCCTTTGCGAGCAGACAGTTTGAGACCCATAGAACAGTTCAGTATTGGTGGGGAGTAGGTCAAGGCACAATCCTCAAAGAAAACGAAACCGTTGAGGTTTCACCAACGGTTGCTAAGCACAGTGGCTGTAAAACATACTTTTTGGCTTCAGAGTCTCTTCCAGCGACTCTAATGAACAGGAACTGGAGTTACCTTCGCTACGTTGCAGCCCCTGTCAGGGGGAAGACATCCCTCCAACGGAGTTACCAGAGGCCTCGCCGTCACCGGATTAATGCTGTACCGGGCTATTCGGAAGGGTTACACTCCCCGGCTTCCTCACCTCAGATACGGGTCCCAACACCATTGGGCCCCTCGGACTCCTCCACCCTCGCGGAACCCAGTCAAAGTCACTGGGCCCCAGGCCTTGGTCATAGTACCTCACCCCAGGCTTAAGGTGCCTGGAATGGACTCCATCCCTGGCTCCGGCCAGGTCAAGGGTACCTGGGCCCAGAACTCTGGAACGCCAGCACTCAGGCTGAAGGTGTCTGGGCGTGGCTGCGTCCTCCAACTCTGAACCCAAAGTCAGGGCGTCCGCCCCTTTTATCTTCTCTCCCTTTGCGTCACAGCGGGTTCCCCGCCCCGCTGTACCAGCACCAGGAAAGGACAAAAAGGAACAGTCTTGCGGTGCGGGTTCAACTCCGGCCCAGGGTGACAACGCCACCTGCAGGCCGCAGAGAACCTTGCACCACCAGAGTCCTCCAAGAACCACAAAAGGGATTCTCAGACTCCCTAACAATTAGTACATCTGGGTTGAATAACCCAGATGTTCCCCCCCCCAAATTTACATGCCCGCTACACATGTATCACCAAAAAATGGTTTTACATACATGAGACAAGGACCTACAGTTAAAATTAGTTCGGCCAGATAACATAAAACAGGCAATATAGCTTTATATTCCAACATTTTGGTCCACACATGGGGATCCCATTAAGATCAATAGTATTATTATAGAATGTACAGCTGAATTGTACAGGGGGCATTTAGTGTAAGAAGGAAGAACTAGAGAAGAGGAGAGCAAGGAGGGGGAAGAAGAGAAGGGTAAAAAGGGAATGGAAAGTTGATCAGGAGAGTGCCAAGGTCCATGGGTCCGAGAGCATAGGGACATAAGCCATCAGAGCATCAAGAGACGGCAATCAAAGTCTCTTGGGAGATAGGTAGATTTTCAAGGGTCCCAGACACTATGAAATTTGGGCATGGTGCACTGAAGCCAATGAAACAAAGAAAGCTTCTCCAGGTGAGTAAAGCCTCGTACACACCGCCGAGATTCTCGTCAGGAAAAAAACGTTGTTTCTCCTGACGAGAATCTTGACAAGAAACTTGTCCCGGCCGAGTGTACACACGTACGATTCAAAAGAACCGCCGTTCTTTTGAATGGCACGAACGCGGTGACGTCATCGACTACGACGAACGTGCGCTCGTCACATTCGATGCCGTCGCCGCCATCTTGCTACACCCTATGCCTATGCCTAGGAAGCTACCGCGCATGCGTCAAAGTCATTTCGAGCATGCGCGGGTTTCCACGGCGACAGGTAAAGACCGCAGGTCTTCTTTTTTCTCGTCGAGAATCTGGGCAGTTTTCTTGACGAGAAAACTGAAACTCGCGTACACACAGACGGTTTTCTCGTCAAGAAAGCTCTCCCGGCAGTTTTCTTGTTGTTTTTTTACTGAGAAAACCGGTCGTGTGTACGCGGCCTAAGTCTCTAGGTAATCCCCACACACACACTAGTCGGGTGCTAGCCCAGCTCGCATGCTGTGTTTAATAAAGCAAATGATTCCGGATGGCTGCACTTCCAATAATCCTTTTTATTGAAGCTTCATGTGACAGGTGGTTAACAGGGGGCAAAGAGATAGATGCCTTTCGTGCAAATGTTAGCGCTTAGGCATTGTATATGGAAGTGCTGAAGGTATCAAAAGAAATAGATTGGTGCCTTCGTCCCATCAAATATTGTACAGGAAGAAGAGGCTTAAATGAACTATATTGGCCCCATATGTGAAACTGATATACAGTCAAAGATATAAATATTAAAGGTTTTTATTACAAAAGTATGAAAGAAATTTCATGTACATGTTTATAGATTAAAAATAATTTTTGTGACAATCACAAAATCACTCACTGTGGACATACCATTGTAACCAATGGAATATCATAAATGTACAGTTGCATAGTATACAAGGCTCAACATGTTTTGTGGTTAAAATTCCGTAGAATCCGCTTCTTCAGGAGCTAGATACAAGCAATATTTGTCAGTAGGTAAATATGAGTTTTTGTCACGTAACTATAAACAAAAAAGACATGATTAATATCATTGTATATTGTGGATATATAAATTTACATTTTACGATGGAAAAACATGCATCCATCACATGAACCATAAAACGCTTAGACATTACCTATTGGAACTAGTCACCACAATCACCTATATACTGCTCTAATGTGTCATCATTAGGTTACAGGTGAACTAACCAATTAACCACTTGCCTACCGCTGGACGCAGATGTACGTTGACTTAATGGCACGGGCAGGCAAATGGGCGTACCTGTACGTCCCTTTAAATTTGCCGCCCAGCACCGCGCGTGCCCGCCGCATGCCTTGTGAGCGTGCTCGCGGGTTCCGGGAACTCAATGTACCCGGGCGGCCCACGATTGCAGTCGGCAAAGGCAGAACAGGGGGATGCCCTTGTAAACAAGGCATTCCCCTATTCTGCCTAGTGACACTGTCACTAATGGCTGTTCCCCGTGATCGGCAACGGTCACCAGTGACATGTCACGTGTAGCCACGCCCACTAACAGTAAAAATCACTCCTTAGTACTGACTTAACCCCTGCAGCGTCACCTAGTGGTTAACCCCTTCACTGCCAGTGTCATTTTTACAGTAATCAGTGCATCTTTATAGCACTGATCGCTGTAAAAATGACAATGGTCCCAAAAATGTGTCAAAAGTGTCTGATGTGTCCGCCATAAAGTCGCAGTCACAATAAAAATCGCTGATCGCCGCCATTACTAGTAAAAAAAAAAAATATTAATAAAAATGCCATAAAACTACCCCCTATTTTGTAGATGCTATAACTTTTGCGCAAACCAATCAATAAACGTTTATTGCAGGTTTTTTTACCAAAAATATGTAGAAGAATACGTATCGGCCTAAAGTGAGGAAAACAAATGTTTTTTTATATAATTTTTGGGGATATTTATTATAGCAAAAAGTAAAAAATATAGAATTTTTTCCAAAATTGTCACTCTATTTTTGTTTATAGCGCAAAAAATTAAAACCGCAGAGGTGATCAAATACCACCAAAAGAAAGCTCTATTTGTGGGAAAAAAAGGACGTCAACTTTGTTTGGGAGCCAGGTTGCACGACCGCGCAATTGTCAGTTAAATCAACGCAGTGCCGAATCGCAAAAAGTGGCCTGGTCTTTGACCAGCAAAATGGTCCGGGGCTGAAGCGGTTATAAACAGTACTCGGATGGTTCTAACACTTTGCTTTCAAAATAATTTGTCTTTAACATCAACTTTATTGTATATGTATATTAGAGATTGGCTCAGGCATGTTTGAAATCCCATGTGCCCGATCCCACCAGGAAGCCGAAACTGCACACGGCTAATCACAGGCAGTGAGACCTTTCCCGATCTGTGCAACTGCAAACCAGGAAATGTCTCAATGCCTGTAATTAGCCATATGCAGTGTCTGCTTCCTGGTGGAATCGCGCACGTGCAAATTTCGAACATGCCCGAGCCAATCTCTAACGTATATATACTGTACATGTTTTTTTCTTTTTCTTTTGAATATTGAATTTTGAATATGTTGTTGCTACTATACAATGATTTTGAATGGTGTGTTGAGTTGGATCCAAGTTCAATTGGTGAATCAGATTCTTTCTGGGAGTGGATCTGGACCAAGCTCTTCACATAAGGTTAGAGTGTATGTACCGTGTGCTGCAGCTGCTTTTTTTTTTTTTGATACTGGCTGAGTAATGTTTTTAATTGGTTAGTTAGTTAGTAACTTAATGATGACACACTAGAGCAGTATATACTGTAGGTGATTGGGGTGACTAGTTCCAATAGAATAAGCCAAAGCGCTAACATTTATGCGAAGCGCGCCTACCTCTTTGTCCCTTGCTCCATCTGTTAACCACTTGTCATATGAAGCTTCAATGAAAAGGGTTATTGGAAGTGAAGCTGTCCAGAATCATTTGCTTTATGCACTGAAGCCAAGCTGTCAGTTTTTTATTAGTCATGGTCCAGTGGACTCAAGATTTATTGTCAGATAGAGGGATATGTTGTGATAACCAGGCCTTCGCTATAGCTTGTTTTTCAGCCGTAAAGATGTGAGTCATGACTGTGAATTGAGAGTTAGAGATCCCCTCAGACTTTTTATTGAAGAGAGCTTTGCTTGGGTAAGGGTTTAGCATGAGTGATGGATGAAAAGGTACATGGAGGATACAATACTCTTGCTGCCATAAATGTTTTTAATTGGTTAGTTCACCTGTAACCTAATGACGACACACTAGAGCAGTATATACTGTAGGTGATTGGGGTGACTAGTTCCAATAGGATAAGCCTAAGCACTAACATTTATGCGAAACGCGTCTACCTCTTTGTCCATTGCTCCATCTGTTAACCACCTGTCATATGAAGCTTCAATGAAAAGGGTTATTGGAAGTGAAGCCGTCCAGAATCATTTGCTTTATGCACTGAAGCCAAGCTGTCAGTTTTTTATTAGTCATTGTCCAGTGGACTCAAGATTTAATGTCAGATAAAGGGATATGTTGTGATAACCAGGCCTTTGCTATAACTTGTTTTTCAGCCATAAAGATGTGAGTCATGACTGTGAATTGAGAGTTAGAGATCCCCTCAGACTTTTTATTGAAGAGAGCTTTGCATGGGTTTAGCATGAGTGATGGATGAAAAGGTACATGGAGGATACAATACACTTGCTGCCATAAATGTTGGACCACTGGACAGGTCCATCAAGTATGGATAAATTAACTAGTATTAGAGCAACCACAGAAACAGAGCACAGAAAAATCTAAAGAGACATGCACTAATCCAGTGGGCACCATGTACCATCAAAGTAGCAATTTGTAGTTAGTTTCAACAGCATGTGCACTGTGGCAGCATGATTTCACTGTGGCCCAGATCTGGTCCCAATGAGCCTGGTCTATAGTTAACTGCAGGCCCTGTTCCCATTTGCAGATATAGTTTAACAGATTAAGTATTTGGTGATTAAAGTATTGTATACTCACTCTCTCTCTCTCTCCCTTTCTCTTTTTTTTTTTTTTTCTGATAGAATTTTGTCAGGATCCTCCTCGTCATTGTCTCGTTAATTTAAATATGGGAAAAAAACTTTTTTCTTATATATATATGTGCCCTACTGGATAAGGTGTCTGGTTGGTTGGAGCCCTGTTCAATATCGAAATCAAAAAATGAGTAATAAAATAACGGTGCTGTCATGGAATGAGGGGCATGGGAGATAGGAGGAAGAGGCAAGCAGTGTTTGAGGCAATTGAGTTTTATAAACCTGGAATAATCTTTTTGCAGGAGACCCACCTTGAGTGAGAAGACGCAATGCTTTTTGAAATTGCAAGATTTCCGTATCAATTTCACGCTGTGAACACTACTTATTCACGAGGTGTTAGTGTCCTGATTTCTCGCTCGGTTCGGTTCTCATGTAAAGAGAGTTTTATAGACCCAGAAGGTCGTTACATTGCGTTACGATGCTTACTAAATGACAGAATTTTTTTGTTGGTGAATGCCTATATTGCCCCTCCTTATAATGATGAAGTGTTGAAAAGTGTCTTTGGGAAAATGGTACAGTGGCTGTATTTGCCAATCCTAGTAATGGGAGATTTTAATAACATAATGAATGAGGAGGAAGATAGACATAGCACCACAAAGGGAAAACAAAAGATGACGAGAACTAGATTTGCTAGACAACTTCAAGAGATGGGGCTAATAGACATGTGGAGAATGAGATATCCATCAAGAAGAGAATACTCATGTTGCTCGAGCACATACGGTTCTCTGTCAAGAATAGATTTGGCCCTGGGGAATGATTTTTGCCTTGGGTAGAGTCAATCCAATATGGCCCTAGGGGGCTCTCATATCACTCCCCACTCATATTGAATTTACAGTCCGAGGGACAGATATCCTCTCCCCTTTGGAAAATCAACCCACAATGGCTATTATTACTGACGGAGGAAGATAAGATAGAGCTACAGTTGATTGAATTTTTCAATAAAAATAAAAACTCGGCTTCTTTACTAGTAGACAGGGATACCATGAAGGCATATATGCGTGGAATAATGATTAAAGAAATTCATAAAATTAAGAGTTCCTCTAGGAGACGAGAGGAGGAAGTAATGAAAATGGTGTCTCAAACAGAGCATGATTATATTATGAATCCCATAAAAGATAAGCGTTTAGCATGGCAGGAGGCTCAGAAAACGTATAAAACTTTGGCTTTAACTAATGCCTAAAATAGTAGATTTTTTCAAAAACAAAAATATTATGACATGGGAGAACAGGTGGGTCGTATGCTGGCGGTTATAGCTCAGGCACAAGAGGGCCTGATAACCATCTCTGCAGTCAAAGACTCTAAAGGAGTGGTGAGGTACGACACAGGCAGCATTCAGAAGATATTCATTGACTTCTACACCTCACTTTATGAGTCGAAGGTGTCGAATAGGGATGAGCCGAACACCCCTCGGTTCGGTTCGCACCAGAACCTGCAAATGGACCGAAAGTTTGCGTGAACTTTAGAACCCTATTAAATACAATGGACGCGAACGTTCGAAATCAAAAGTGCTAATTATAACGGCTAATATGCTAGTTATTGTCCTAAAAAGGGTTGGGGGACCCGGGTCCTGCCCCAGGGGACATGTATCAATGCAAAAAGAAGTTTTAAAAACTGCAGTTTTTTCGGGAGTAGTGATTTTAATGATGCATAAAGTGAAAAAAAAAGTGAAATATTCCTTTAAATATCGTACCTGGGGGGTGTCTAAAGTATGCCTGTGAAGTGGGGCGTGTTTCCCATGTTTAGAACTGTCCCTGCACAAAATGACATTTCTAAAGGAAAAAAAATCATTTAAAACTGCTTGCGGCTTTAACCACTTAAGCCCCGGACCATTTTGTAGCTAAAGGACCAGAGGTGTTTTCACACTGTTTGGCACTGCGCTGCTTTAACTGGAAATTGTGCAGACATGCAATGTTGTACCCAAACGAAATTTGCGTCCTTTTCTTCCCACAAATAGAGCTTTCTTTTAATGGTATTTGATTGCCTTTGCGATTTTTATTTTTTGCGATATAAATGGAAAAAGACTGAAAATTTTGAAAAAAAATGATATTTTCTAATTTTTGTTATAAGAAAAATCGAATAAACTAAATTTTAGTCATACATTTAGGCCAAAATGTATTCAGCCACATGTCTTTAGTAAAAAAAAATGTCAATAAGTGTATATTTATTGGTTTGCGCAAAAGTTATGGCGTCTACAAACTAGGGTAATTTTTCTGGAATTTACACAGCTTTTAATTTATGACTGCCTATCTCATTTCTTGAGGTGCTAAAATGGCAGGGCAGTACAAAATCCCCACAAATTACCCCATTTTGGAAAGTAGACATCCCAAGGAAATTGCTGAGAGGCATGTTTGAATATTTTTTTTTTTTTGTCTCAAGTGATTGAATAATGACTAAAAAAAATTAAAAATTACAAAAAGTTGTCACTAAATGATATATTGCTCACACATGCCATGGTTATATGTGGAATTGCACCCCAAAATACATTTTGCTGCTTCTCCTGAGTATGGGGATACCACATGTGTGGGACTTTTTGGGAGCCTAGCTGCGTACGGGCCCCCGAAAACCAAGCATCGCCTTTAGGATTTCTAAGGGCGCAAATTTTTGATTTCACTCCTCACTACCTATCACAGTTTCGAAGGCCATAAAATGCCAAAATAGCACATGACCCTTATTTTAGAAAGTAGACACCCCAAGGAAATTGCTGAGAGGCATGTTGAGCCCATTGAATATTTTTTTTTTTTGTCCCAAATGATTGAATAATGACAAAAAAATAAAAATACAAAAAGTTGTCACTAAATGATATATTGCTCACACATGCCATGGTTATATGTGAAGTTGCACCCCAAAATACATTTTTCTGCTTCTCCTGAGTACGGGGATACCACATGTGTGGGACTTTTTAGGAGCCTAGCCGCGTACAGGACCCCAGAAACCAAGCACCGCCTTCAGGATTTCTAAGGGCACAAATTTTTGATTTCACTCCTCACTACCTATCACAGTTTCAAAGGCCATAAAATGCCAAAATAGCACAAAACCCCCCCAAATGACCCCATTTTGGAAAGTAGACACCCCAAGCTATTTGCTGAGAGGCATGGTGAGTATTTTACAGCTCTCATTTGTTTTTGAAAATAAGGAAAGAAAATATATATATTTTTTTTTTTTTTTAATTTTCAAAACTTTGTGACAAAAAGCGAGATCTGCAAAATACTCACAATACCTCTCAGCAAATAGCTTGGGGTGTCTACTTTCCAAAATGGGGTCATTTGGGGGGGGTTTTGTGCCATCTGGGCATTCCATGGCCTCCGAAACTGTGACAGGCAGTGAGGAGTGAAATCTAAAATTTACACCCTTAGAAAGCCTGAAGGCGGTGCTTGGTTTTTGGGGTTCCGTACTCGGCTAGGCTCCCAAAAAGTCTCACACATGTGGTATCCCCGTACTCAGGAGAAGCAACAGAATGTATTTTGGGGTGTAATTCCACATATGCCCATGGCATGTTTGAGCAATATATCATTTAGTGACAACTTTGTGCAAAAAAAATTAAAAATTGTCTTTTTTCCGCAACTTGTGTCAACATATAAAATATTCAATGGACTCGACATGCCTCTCAGTATATAGCTTGGGGTGTCTACTTTCCAAAATGGGGTCATTTGGGGGGTTTTGAACTGTCCTGGCATTTTATACACAACATTAGGAAGCTTACATCCACTCTTCTAACCACTTGAAGACAAAGCCCTTTCTGACACTTTTTGTTTACGTGAAAAAAAATTTTTTTTTGCAAGAAAATTATGTTGAACCCCCAAACATTATATATTTTTTTAAAGCAAAGGCCCTACAGATTAAAATGGTGGGTGTTGCATTTTTTTTTCCACACAGTATTTGCGCAGCGATTTTTCAAACGCATTTTTTGGGGAAAAAATACACTTTTTTAAATTTTAATGCACTAAAACACACTATATTGCCCAAATGTTTGATGAAATAAAAAAGAAGATCTTAGGCCGAGTACATAGATACCAAACATGACATGCTTTAAAATTTCGCACAAACGCGCATTAGCGACAAACTACATACATTTTTAAAAGCCTTTAAGAGCCTTTACAGGTTACCACATTAGATTTACAGAGGAGGTCTACTGCTAAAATGACTGCCCTCGATCTGACCTTCACGGTGATACCTCACATGCATGGTGCAATTGCTGTTTACATATGACGCCAGACCGATGCTTGCGTTCGCCATTGCGCAAGAGCAGGGCAGGACAGGGGTGCTTTTTTTTTTTATTATTAATTTTGCTTTTTTATTTTATTTTTAAACTGTTCCTTGCATATTTTTTTTTTTTTATCATTTTCATTGTTTTCTCAGGGAATGTAAATATCCCCTATGATAGCAATAGGTAGTGACAGGTAATCTTTTTTTGAAAAAACGGGGGTCTATTAGACCCTAGATCTTTCCTCTGCCCTCAAAGCATCTGACCACACCAAGATCGGTGTGATAAAATGCTTTCCCAATTTCCCAATGGCGCTTTTTATATCCAGGGGGGGACATTCCCTCCCACTGCTTGTAAAAGCAGTCCAGAGGCTAATTAGCCACTAGGATTGCTTTTACATGAAAGCCGGCCGCTGGCTGAAAAGAATGATACCAAGATGATACCTAAACCCGCAGGCATCAATCTGGTATAACCATTCAAAGTCCAGCAACATACCAGTATGTTGCTGGTCCTTGTTGGACATGTATTGTAATCTTTTTTTTTCATGCAGCCTGTTGGCTGAATGAAAAAAGAGATTGATCGGTGGGTATGCCCACCATTAGAATACCTCCCTTCATTCACCCACTTCTAATGATGGGCATACATGCACCATTTATATATGCCGAAGCATGGGGGCATCCTTCCGCAAAAGTTATGCCGCACACACATGGTCGGACTTTTCCACGGGCAAGCCTCCGTGGGAATTTCGACCGTATGTACGGCATTAGGAGCAAAATCGCTCCTCCGCTCCTCCACCCCTGCTGCCCCAATGCTTCGGCATATATGCTTTTTTTTAACTGTGGTGGTGAAATCACCCCCTACAGCACTGGAGTCGCAGAGATCAGGCCTGTCTCTGCGAACGCTACAGTTATGTGTGTTGTGTTTTGTAAGTAACAGTGACCAATCAATACTGCACTTGGGTGGCCTGGGCTGGACGGAGGGGCAAAACGCAGGTGCTAGCAGGTATCTGGGCTGATCCCGCTAACACTGCGTTTTTGGGAACCCTAAATTGCTGGGGACGCTAGTATAGATCTGATCAGATCAGATATTGATCTGTTCAGATACTATACCACTAAGGGAGGTGTATGCTTCACGCGTGGGTGTTAGCGTTACTGGCACTAACCTGACGCTGCCTGGGGCGACGCAGACCCTCTCTGATGCTAAAACCTAATTGATATAACCCACCGGGCGATCAGGGGGTTAAACCTTTATTGGGTTATATACGGCGGGTGCCCTGACACTATAAAAAGCAAACTAACTAACCAGCGTCACCCGTAACACTTATATGGTGATCACTGGTGAAAGGGTTAACTAGGGGCAATCAGGGGGTTAAACCTTTATTAGGTAATATATGGGGGTACCCGACGCTATAAAAACCTGCGGCGAACCCTAAAAAAAATAACTGGCTACCTATCGGCATCACCGACACTAAGACAGCGATCAGAAAAACGATCGCTTAGTGACAGCGGTGCTAGGGGGTGAAAGGGTTACCTGGGGGGGGGCGATGAAGGGGTGAAACCTTTATTGGGTAATATATGGGGGTACCTGACGCTATAAAAACCTGCGGCGAACCTAAAAAAAATAACTGGCTACCTATCGGCATCATCGACACTAAGACAGCGATCAGAAAAACGATCGCTTAGTGACACTGGCAAAATGGGGTGAAAGGGTTACCTGGGGGGGGCGATCAAGGGGTTAAACCTTTATTAGGTAATATATGGGGGTACCCGACGCTATAAAGACCTGCGGCGAACCTAAAAAAAATAACTGGCTACCTATCGGCATCACCGACACAAAAACAGCGATCAGAAAAACGATCGCTTAGTGACGGCGGTGCTAGGGGGTGAAAGGGTTACCTGGGGGGGCGATCAAGGGGTTAAACCTTTATTGGGGGCGGTTAGGGAGCTACACTGGACCTAAAACTAACTGCCCTGACACTTTTACAGTCACAAATGTCACTGATTGCAGTGATCAGTAAATAAATGGTCACTGCAATCAGTGACACTGTGACTGGGGGCTGGGGGGTGATCTGGGGGTGTCTGGGGGGGCGATTTATGTACCTATGTGTGCTGGTGTTAGTGTAGTGTTTGTGCACTAACCTCTGTGTCTTCTCTCATACGGCGCTCGGTATATGTGAGCGCCGCATGAGGGATGACATCACTTCCTTCTGCCTGTGTAAACATTACACAGGCAGAGGAAGCATTTGATTCGCCGGGAGCGATCGCAAGGGGGTGGCCAGAATCGAATGGCGGCCCCCTCATCACGGATCGCTCCCGAAGCGATCCCGGCCGATCACTGTACCGGAGGGGGGTCCAATTGGACCCCCCACCCATACGAAGGCAGGCACGTACAGGTACGTGATTGTGCCTGTCCGTGCCATTCTGCCAACGTATATTTACAGTGGGCGGTCGTTAAGTGGTTAATGTAATGTCTGGTCCCGGCAATATGGATGAAAATCATTGAGAAAAATGGCATGAGTACCCCCCAGCCCACTATCAGCCCCTTTGGGTCTTGTATAGATATTAAGGGGAACCCTGCACCCAAATTAAAAAAAGGCCCTATATACTCTGAACAGCAGTATACAGGCGGTGCAAACAAGACAGGGACTGTAGGTTTGTTCTTAAGTAGAATCTGTTTGTAATTTGGAACAGGTAATTTTTTTAAGTGTAGCTCCAGCCAAAAAATCTATTTTTAAGCTTTTTGGAGAACATAGGGAAGGGTTATCACCCCTGTAACATTTGTTTTGCTGTCTGTGCACCTGTTCAGAACATTTCACCTCACTTTCCGTCCCAATGACAAATGTTTTTAGAAAATTTGGTGTTTTTATTGAAACAAGGATTGGTGATAAAGCATCAGTGGAGAGGAGACACCTTTTTCCCATATTAACTCTTATGCCCCATACACACGATCGTTTTTCATGCCGTTAAAAATGCCATTAAAAAAAATGGCCATTAAAAATGATCGTGTGTAGGCTCCAGAGCATTTTTAACGACGTAAAAAACGGCCATTAAAAATTTCGAACATGCTCTCTTTTTTCACGTCGTTTTTCATGTCGTTTTTTTTAACGACGTGAAAAACGATAGTGTGTATGCTTTAACGACGTGAAAAAAAACGCGCATGCTCAGAATCAAGTATGAGACAGGAGCGCTCGTTCTGGTAAAACTAGCGTTCGTAAATTTAAATTACACAGTGAAGGAAGTTCCCCGCTCAAGCCAATGACGTAGGCGGGTCCGACATACCGAGGGGGCGGACCTGATGGGGAACTGCTCTCACTTTGGTAATACATGTATAGACCCGCCCCTTCTCATGTTCCGCATCTGGTCCGCTGAGCGGACCTGATGGGGAACTTAAGAAGGGGCGGGTCTATACATTTAAAATACTGAGAGGGAGTTCCCCATCAGGTCCGCTCAGGCACAACCAATGAAGGACAGCGCTGGACATCGGGATCGCCGCGGGACACTGGATTTCACCGCTGGAATGTTTTTTTTTTTTTTTTTTTTAATAAAGGACTTTTTCAAGGTGTTTGTGTGTTTTTTTAAACATTTTTTTACGCTTTCTTCGTAAAATGGTAGGGGTACAATGTACCCCTTACCAATTCACATAGGGGGGGGCCGGGATCTGGGGGTCCCCTTTGTTAAAGGGGTCTTCCAGATTTCGATAAGCCCCCCGCCCGCAGACCCCCACAACCACCGGGCAAGGGTTGTGGGGATGAGGCCCTTGTCCCCATCAACATGGGGACATCCTCCCCATGTTGAGGGCATGTGGCCTGGTACGGTTCAGGAGGGAGGGGGGCCGCTCTCTCGTCCCCCCCTTTTCCCCTGCGGCCGGCCAGGTTGCGCGCTCGGATAAGCGGTCTGGTATGGATTTTTAGGGGGACTCCACGACATTTTCTTTTTAAATTTGGGGTGGAGTTCCCCTTAAAATCCATGCCAGATCTGAAGGGCCTGGAATGGATATTTGGGGGAACCCCACGTCAATTTTTTTTTAAATTTGCGGCGGGGTTCCCCTTAATATCCATTCCAGACCTGAAGGGCCTGGTAATTGAATTCTGGGGAACCCCCACGCTTTTTTTTCTTTTTTATCAATGACTTTTGTATGTATTGCCGGGAGCCGACAATTCATTAATAGCCGCGAGTCAGTTTTAAATGCATTTTTTTCTTTCAAAAATGACATTTTTTGCAGGGACAGTTCTAAGCACGGGAAACATGCGCCACTTCACATGCATATCATACACACCCCCCAGGTACGAAATTTAAAGGAATATTTCACTTTTATTTTTTCATTTTAAGCATTATTAAAATCACTGCTCCCGAAAAAACGGCCGTTTTTAAAACTTCTTTTTGCATTGATACATGTCCCCTGGGGCAGGACCCGGGTCCCCAAACACTTTTTAGGACAATAACTTGCATATAAGCCTTTATAATTAGCACTTTAGATTTCTCCCATAGACTTTTCGAATTTGCCGCGAACACCCCAATTTGTTCGCTGTTCGGCGAACGGGCGAACAGGCAATGTTCGAGTCGAACATGAGTTCGACTCGAACTTGAAGCTCATCCCTATTTGGTGGTGGTGCTGGTGCCAAAACACTGTAAGTCCCCACAGTTACTCTTGGTGGGTGCAGGAATGGACCCAGCTGTGAAATATTAGATTAAGAATTGTAATTACATGACATTGTTGAACAGTGGTAGGAAAAATTGGACCTTTGGTGGTGGTGCTGGTGCCACAACACTGTAAGTCCTCACAGTTACTCTTGGTGGGTGCAGGAATGGACCCAGCTGTGAAATATTAGATTAAGAATTGTAATTACATGACATTGTTGAACAGTGGTAGGAAAAATTGGGCCTTTGGTGGTGGTGGTGGTGTTGCCACAGCACTGTAAGCTCTCACAGTTACTCTTGGTGGGCGCAGGAATGGACCCTGCTGTTAATTATTAGATCAAGAATTGTAATTACATGCCCCTGTTGAACAGGGGCAGAAAAATTGTGCCTTAGGCACTGGCGCTGGTGCCACAACACTGCAACCCCTCACAGATAATGTACTTGGAGCGCAGCAATGAGCCCTGCTGCAAAGTATTGCATAAAAAATTGTATTTACACGCCCCTGTTAAACAGGGGCTGAAAAATTGGGCCTTAGCCACTGGTGGGCAAAAATTTTCTTTCAAGCTATCAGCATGATCATTGAGGACGAAGAGGATAGTCACTCAGCATCAGCATAGGCAGTCTTGAAGGGATCTGACATTTCAAAAAAAAATATTCGGTTACATCAGCATCAGGTGCTTGGTAGCTGGTGGTGATCCAAGACTGATTCATTTTTATGAAGGTCAGTCGATCAACTGAGACGGTGAACAGGCGTACCCTGTGATTGGTTACAAAGCCTCCAGCAGCACTGAATGTGCGTTCCGAAAGAACGCTGGATGCAGGACAGGCCAGTAGCTCAATTGCATACTGTGCAAGCTCTGGCCAGTGATCCATCCTCAAGACCCAGTAACCCAGAGGATTTTCGGTGGGAAAGGTGTCCAAGTCTGATCTTGCCTCTAGGTATTCCTGCACCATGTAAACCAGACGCTGGCGATGGTTGCTGGAAGTGATCTAAACTAAAAAGTTGTCTGAACGCATCGGTCAGACGGCCACCTTCTCAACCGCTCCTTCTTTGACTGACCGGAGCCTCAGCAACACGTTGTCCAGGACCAGGAATTTGTAACCTCCCAGTCTCTGGGAACGCGTTGCACAGACCTTTCTGCAAGGCCTCCCTAAGATGCTTCATCCTCTGCTCCCTCTGCGACGGCAAGATAAGGTCCACAACCTTACCCTTGTAACGTGGATCAAGGAGGGTTTCCAGTCAGTAATGATCCCTCTCCTTGATCGCATGAATACGAGGATCCTTCTGCAGGCTTTGCAGGATCAGGGAGGCCATGCAGCGTAGGTTTGCTGAGGCATTAGGTGCTGAGTCCTCTGGGTCACTGAGGACGACATGATCCGCAGCCACCTCCTCCCAGCCACGTACAAATCCATGGGTGTCTTGGGACTGTAATTGATCCCTTGAAGACTGCTGCTGATGCTGAGTGCTAGGCTCCACCTCCATGCTGACACAATAATCCTCCTCCTCCTCTTCCTGTGTGATAGCCGGGCCAGCAGGAACACTGTCTGGATAAAGGGGGCCTTGAGAGGTAAGGAACACCTCCTCTTCCTGCCTCTGTGTCATGTACCTGGGTGTATTTGAACCAGGATCTTCCTGGTCTCACAGCTGCAGCCTTACCTGTTGTGCTACGGAGCAGATCTAGACTTTTGCAAATGTCCTCTCAGTATTAAGCATTACCTTGGACTCACTAGCCCCACCTGCTGCCAGCTGTGGACAATTTTCAATCAAAGCAGCCCATAAAAAGGAAGTGATGCTATCTTTCAGCGCCTGTTTGTGTGGAATAGCTCTCTGGGTGTTGTGACTGCTTTTTGATCTTGATTTTCGTGTTGAACTTCTGCCTGAATTCCTGACTACTCTCTAGCCTGCTGATTTTGTACTTCACTGCCAGCTTGTGTATGACCTTTGCCTGCCTGACCACTCTCTGGATTTCGATCGTGTACCGTTTTGCCTGATCTGTTGCCAACCTAATCTGCCTGACTACGTTTTTGCCTGAATCCTCAGCACACAAGTTCCACTTCGGACACTACCTATCACAGTTACCTTACACTCTGTTCTGCCTCAAGTGCCCTGTCCATTATTCCACGCAGCGTGTGCTCCAACAGGTGGACAAGAGGGACAGTGTCACTGATGCATGCACTGTCACTGCTCACCATCCTCGTGGCCTCCTCAAATGGTGCCAGGACAGTGTATGCATCCCTGATCATGGCCCACTGGCGTGGGGAAAAAAATCCAAGCTCCCCTGACACTGTCCTGGTGCCATATTGCAACAGATACTCATTGATGGCCCTCTGCTGCGTGTGAAGCCGCTGAAGCATGGCCAATGTAGAGTTCAACCTGGTGGGCATGTCACAGATTAGGCGGTTCTTGGGCAGGTTGTAATCCTTTTGCAGGTCAGCCAGCTGAGCACTGGCATTATATGATCGGCGGAAATGCCCACAGATTTTCTTGGCCTGCTTCATGACCTCCTGTAAGCCCAGGTACCTGCCCAAGAACCGCTGCACCACCAAGTTAAGGATGTGAGGCAAACAGGGCACATGGGTCAGTTGTCCCTGTCGGAGGGCGGAGAGGAGGTTGGTGCAATTGTCGGAAACCACCTTTCCTGGCTTAAGCTGGCGTGGCGTCAACCACCTCTGAGCCTGCCCCTGCAGAGCTGACAGAATCTATGCCCCAGTGTGGCTCCTGTCCCCCAAGCACACCAGCTCAAGCTCTGCATGGCATCTTTTTGCCTGCGTACTTGCGTAGCCCCTTGAACGCCTACGGAGCACCGCTGGTTCCGAGGACAAAGCACAGGTAGAGGCCATGGAGGAAGAATAAGAGGAGGGGGTGGAGGAGAGAGGGGTGTCAGAATCACCAGTAGTAACATTTTGGAGGCGCGGTGGTGGAACAACCTCCAACATTACTGCACCTTGTCCTGCATCCTTCCCAGCTGCCAGCAGAGTCACCCAATGCGCCGTGAAAGATAGGTAACGTCCCTGTCTATGCCTGCTGGACCATGAGTCAGCGGTAATATGCACCTTACCGCTGACCGCCCTGTCCAGCGAGGCCAAGACATTGCCTTCCACATGGCGGTAGAGAGCCGGAATCACCTTCCGTGAGAAAAAGTGGCGTTTGGGAACCTGCCACTGAGGAACCGCCCATTCCACAAACTCACGGAAGGGGGCAGAGTCTACCAACTGAAAAGGCAGCAGTTGAAGTGCTAGCAATTTAGCCAAGCTAGCATTCAACCGCTGGGCATGTGGATGGCTGGGAGCGAACTTCTTTTGGCGGTGCAGCAGCTGGGGCAGGGAAATTCGCCTGGTACAATCGGACGTTGTGTACCGATAGCAGATTGTCCGCAAGTACTTGGCTGTGACACACCTAATTCTGCACCTTTATTCCTCTCAGTGCAGTTTTCAGAGAGGACTGAAGGTATAGTGGGGTTGGAGATCCCAGCTGATGAGGAGCAAGGAGAGGTGCGCTTTGTTCTTTGGTGTGGATCTTTTAGGTAAGCTTACCAACGGACTGCATGGCAGGTCGACATATGTCTGGTCAAGCACGTGGTTCCCAAGCGGCTGATGTTCTGGCCACGCGAGATACACTTTAGACATATGTTGCAAAAAGCAACGGTGCGATCTGCTGCACACGTCTGAAAAAAGGCCCACACCAAAGAACTTTTGGAATAACGCAGAGACAGCAGCGCCCTGCACATGTGCTGCCCTTAAGCTGGCCCCTGGAGGGCATCCTGCCTCATTGGAGATGTGCCTCCTCCTCATCCTCTCTCCTATCAGGCACCCATGTGGAGTCAGTGACATCATCATCCCCTCCCTCCTCATCACTGGAGCAAATCTGGCAGTATGCTGCACCTGGGGGAACATGACTGCCAGATAGCTGTCCTTGTTGGGCACCCCCTCTCTCTGGGCTCACTTTACTACCCACTCTCTCTGGGCTCACGTTACTGCCTTCCTCCAGCTGGGTTCCATCATCGGAGCCTTCAAAACGCTGGGCATCCTCCAGGAGCATGAACCCAACACTGTGCTCAAACAGTTCGGGGGACTCCTCAAGGGAACATGGTGGGGCTAGGGAAGGAGTGACCCTGGCTTTGGCCAATTATGGCGCTCTGTTTTTTCTGCGCTGTGATTGGCAAAAGCATGCGGGTCATAGTGCATGCTTGGCCAATCATCAGCCAGCAATGCACTGCGATGCCGCAGTGAATTATGGGCCGTGACGCGCCACTCGAATTTGGCGCGAACGGCCCCTTAATGTTCGCAATTCGGCGAACAGCCGATGTTCGAGTCAAACATGGGTTTGATTCGAACACGAAGCTCATCCCTAGTGTCGAAGTCAATGAACCAAGCTAAACAATTCTTGGATAAATCGTTTCGCCCAAAACTTAAAATGGAGGAGAGAGATTTTCGATAGTCCCATATCCCTGGAAGATCTAAGGCAAGCGGTTACACACACTCATAACAATAAAGCGCCAGGGATGGACGGATTACCGACAGAAATATACAAAAAATTTGATAGGATTTTGCTACCAGAACTATTAGAGGTACTAAACGATGCATATGAAAAACAAAAACTTCCAAAATCAATGCAGGAAACAATGGTAATAGTGCTTCCAAAACAGGGTAGGGACCCAATGTTGCCTGAATCCTATCACCCTATATCTCTCCTCACCTCAGATGTCAAGATTTTGGCAAGGGTCCTTGCAAACAGGCTATCAAATTATATTAACAGCTTGATACATGAGGATCAAACGGGTTTTATCCCAAAGAGAGCAGGGATCTAGAGAAATATTATGCTTAGATGCCCAAAAAGCCTTCGATATGGTGGAGTGGGAATACTTATGGGCCGTACTGGAGGCTTTTGTAATAGGACCGGGATTTTTAAAATGGGTTCAAATATTATATAGTGACCCTAAAGCAAGGGTAAGAATTAATACACTATCCAGCCGGTTTACCTTATCTAGAAGGACAAGGCATGGCTGCCCCCTGTCGCCATTACTGTTCGCTATAGCAGTGATGGAGCCTTTTGCCCTTGCCATTAGACAATCAAAAATAGTTGGGGTTCGACAGGCAGGTAGAGAGGATAAAGTGTCCCTGTATGCAGTTGACGCTCTTATTTTCCTGGGGGATACCTCAAATTCATTAATGGAACTTATGAGCCTTATCTCCATATTTGGGCTATTTTCGGGCTTCCAGATTAACTGGGATAAATCCATATTATTACCATTAGATGAGTTAAAAACCCCCTTATTAAATCAAGCTTCTAAAATTCGAATTAAGGATACAGTGAAATATTGGGGATAGAGATCTCTTGGAATGTAAAAGACTATATTAATCTAAATTTGAAACCTCTATTAGCAAAATTTAAGGATAAATGCCAAAGATGGTGTAAGTTATCTCTGACAGTGATAGGAAGAACAAATCTTATCAAAATGATTTGGGCAATTACTTTATGTGTTTAATAACTCACCCATATGGATTACTGTCAGGGAATCTAGTAGACCAGACTGTGTGACTACACAAAGGAGACCCAAAACGCATGTAAGTGAAAAAAAGGTGTTTATTAAAAAGGCGACAAACAAGTGAAAACATCCAGTGCACAACCAACAACAAATAGTATATACAAATAAAAGGGAGATACCGGAATCGTCAACAAGCCAGGCTGAGGTCATTCACAGGGAGATCAAACAGAGACAGGGAGAGGACGGATGGATAAGCTGCAATGCAGGGATCCAAGGTAATTAGGAAACATTAGGGACAGGTCCAGGAAGAGCTCGGGATAGGGATAAGATTGGATCAGGTCAGATACAGGCTCAAAGTCAGGATCGCAGGCTCAAGGTCAGGGAGAGAGATGCCAAGGCGGGCATGTGAGGGCTCGCCGGGTATTTATAGGACTGCAGCGATTGTCCTCATGTAACACCTGAGAGGAGGAAGTGCTGCCTGCCCCACACTGCCGGAATACACCCGCTGGTGGACGCCAGTACTACAGCCCATGGATCAGACAGTACCACCAGCAGGTGAGATCCTCCACCATAGATACTGGCTGCAAGAAGACACCTGCTGGTGGACACTAGTACTGCAATCCATAGGACCAACAGCGCCACCAGCGGGTGAACCCTTTCCTGACAGTACCCCCCCCTAAAGGAGTGGCCTCCGGACGCTGCAACCAGTCTTAATTGTCCATAGTCTATGGCAGGGGTCGTCAACCCCCGGCCCACTACCCACTACCGGGCCGTGGCCCTTCTGCAGTCGGACCGCGGGTGCGGGCAACCATCAAGAGACATGCTGGGCTGCCGGTGTTTCCCGTCGGAATCTGTTCCCAAAGCAGAGGGCTGGAGAGGCGGGGCGGTATTAGGATCATTAGCATTCGTGGGTACAGTAGGAGGAGCGGCAATGCAGAGGACTGGAGAGGCGGAGTTCCGATCGGAGCCGAGAGCCAGGGGGAAGAGATTCCGACTGGGAAACCATTCTCGGCACAACACCGGCATGAGAGCGCTGGGTGGATGGAAGAAGCGAGCGGGCGGGCAAGCAGAGATATCATCTCTCTCCACCCCCTGCATCACCGCTCTTCCGCTCTCAAAGCCAGTGCTCTGTCTCAGTGTCGGAGGGAGCAGAGAGATGACATCATCTCACACTGCCCACCCAGCATCGCCGCTCTCCTGCGGTGGAGCCAGAGATTGACAGCCAAGGAGTCCCGGACCCTCCCTCTGCCAGGTGAGACTGGCTGCAGCATGAGGAGGGAGACACCCTGCTACATCCAGAGGGGCAATCCCACAGAGATGTGACATCATCAGTGACAGGTGAGCTGTGTGTGGGTGTACAGGTGAGGTGTGCTGGGACTTGTAGTTTATCCCCTCAGCTGTCTGCCTGATATACCAAAAGGGGCGCTCCACTCACTCCGTATCTGGTGACAGGCAATGTGGCAGGTGACATGGCAAGTGACATTTCACATTTGGTGATAGGCAACATGGCAGGTGGCAAGTGACATTCCACATCTGGAGACAGGCAACGTGGCAGGTGGCATGGCAAGTGACATTTCACATTTGGTGACAGGCAACGTGGCAGGTGGCAAGTGACATTCCACATCTGGTGACAGGCAACGTGGCAGGTGGCAATCCACATCTTGTGGCAGGTGATGTGGCAAGTGACATTCCACATCTGGTGACAGGCAACGTGGCAGGTGGCAATAAACATCTTGTGGCAGTAAGCGTGGCAGGTGATGTGGCAAGTGACATTCCGCATCTGGTGACAGGCAGCGTGGCAAGTGACTATCCACATCTGGTAGCAGGCGACAGTGGCAAGTGGCACGCTCAGGGCTCCCACTGATTCTACATTATGGTGAGTTGAACTATTTCATTTATTACTACAATGTAATAATAGAAATAATGCGCTTCAATCACCCTGACACCATATTAAGCATGGTGCCGTGATGATTGAAGCACTTTTCTTCCATGCAGCCAGTCCCCGGTGCCAAAAAGGTTGGGGACCACTGGTCTATGGTATCTAGTAGCACAAAGGATGAGGGTACTTCAGGCTGGTCATCTGGCACTTTAAACTGGACAACGGGCACATTGAAGCGGACAGTGGGCACATCCGGGCAGACAGTGGGCACATCCGGGCAGACAGCGGGCACATCAAGCTGGGCAGCAGGTACGGGCACATCAAGCTGGGCAGCAGGTACGGGCACATCAAGCTGGGCAGCAGACAGTGGCACGTCAGGCTGGGCAGTGGACAGGGTCACGTCAGGCTGGGCAGCAGACAGAAGCTCATCAGGCTGGGCAGCAGACAGAAGCTCATCAGGCTGGGCAGCAGACAGAAGCTCATTAGGCTGGGCAGCAGACAGAAGCTCATTAGGCTGGGCAGCAGACAGAAGCTCATTAGGCTGGGCAGCAGACAGAAGCTCATCAGGCTGGGCAGCAGACAGGAACACATAAGGCTGGGCAGTGGACAGGAACACATCAGACTGGGCAGCAGGCTCCTCAGGCCGGGAAACGGGCACCACAACCTCAGGCCGGGAAATGGGCACCACAACCTCAGGCTGGGAAATGGGCACCACAACCTCAGACCGGAACGCTGGCTCTGGCTCTTCAGGTTGGAACGCTGGCACTGGCACCCCGGGTTGGAACACTGGCACCTTGAGCTAGAACACTGGCACCTTGAGCTAGAACACTGGCACCTTGAGCTGGAACACTGGCACCTCGAGCTGGAACACTGGCACCTCGAGCTGGAACACTGGCACCTCGAGCTGGAACACTGGCACCTCAGGCTGGAACACTGGCACCTCGAGCTGGAACACTGGCACCTCGAGCTGGAACACTGGCACCTCGAGCTGGAACACTGGCACCTCAAGCTGGAACACTGGCACATCGGGCTGGAAAGCAGGAACCGAGACAACAGGCAGAACTGCGGGTGCGTCGGGCTGGACAGCAGGTACTGGAACGTCAGACAGTTGGCAGATTCAGGTGGGTCATCAGGTTCAACTGGCATGAACGCAAGCTGGAGCAGGTTGGTCGGTGTGGAGGCAGATTGGGTTACTGGCAGGATTGTGTGGGTCGCAAAGAACTTCCGCTTCTTTTTTGGCTTAGCCACTGCAGATTTGTAAGTAACGGGATGACTGTATGAGAAGGATGTAATTGGGCAAAAGGAAGGGCTGGAATATGGTAGACACATGGGAGCAGTGGCCGGAGGAGATTTTTGTGGAATTGTTACAGGTGGAAGGGAAGAGGCAGGTGGATTGAAGGCAGGATAATTGCAACAAGTAGAGACTAGGTAATAGTACTTGGTGGGAAGCTGAGTATACTGGGCTGTAGCTGAGGTTGCTTTGGGCGACGGGGAGATAGGTTCTTGGGAAGGCAGATGACCAATGGCAGGGCTGGATTTGTTGTGGCTTGGCTAAATACAGCAGATCTGACCATGCCTTCAGCACAGGCTGAACAAAAGCTGGTTCACACACACTGTCTAATCAGAGACTGCACTGAACTAATGCAATCAAATAACATGTGCTGGGAACAAGAGAAATAATGTTCATTGAAAGAAGCCGGATCATCCTCTAATAACCATAACAGGGATTCAACTTGGTCACCATTGAAGGGAGGAGAGAAATCATCAGTACCTTCGGGAATCCATGACAGGGCTGGCTTTACACATAACCGGATTAACGGCTGAACATCCTCAAACTGTATATAACCCTGATCCACCAAGGAATGAGCTGATCGGATGGTTTCCATCAGCTGGTCACTAGTCCACCCTTTTAAAATCTGGCGACAACATTCACCATCCTCTGCTGCCAGCAGAGAATAGTAAATGATTTAATCAAAATCCATATCGGCAAAACGCACAACACCAGGATGGTTCCTCTATGCAACCACGTCTGGTCAGGGATGGCCTTGGTATACTGTCAGGGAATCTAGTAGACCAGACTGTGTAACCTCGTACACACGACCGAGTTTCTCGTCCAAAAACGACAAGAAAACTGCAGAGAGAGCTTTCTTATCGAGAAAACCGTTCGTGTGTATGGTTTTTCGTCGAGAAAACTGCCGTGAATCTCGACAAGAAAAATATAGAACCTGCTCTTTTTTTCTCGTTCGGATTCTCGATTTTCTCGTCGTGTTTCTCGTTGGCCTGTTTTGCGACGAGAAAAACGTTCGTGTGTATGCTTTTACGAATCTTCCAAAAGCGCGCATGCTCAGAATCAAGTATGAGACGGGAGCGCTTCTTCTGGTAAAACAAGCCTTCGTAATGGAGATAGCACATTCGTCCCGCTGTAAATTATTGCATCGTTTAAATGTTGCGCATTGAAATCTTCTTTAGAATGTTCCAATAATGAAAACTAAAGAACTTTCTTTGCTGCTGATATTCACACAGAGTTCTGACTAACTATTTTAAACCTTTTTCATGCTGATCTCATGAATATTTAGCTGTATTATATCGAGCAAGATCTCCTTAATAATTATCTTATTTTAATTTTTAATTCAGCTCTTCATTTTAAATGCTTCTTAATTTTATAGTGATCTCCATGTTTTTTTGTTTGATTTTTGTTGTGTCAAGTTTACCCCTTATTTATTTTGTTTTTAATTTTTTGACCTTCAAGGACATTTTTTTTGTGTTATCTGTCCCTTTTATTTTATTTGTTAAAATGTATCTGCCTACTCCAAAATTACATTTATAATTATTATAAAAACACATAGTCAAGTATTAACTGTCAAAATAAAAAACATTTATTCTGGTCTATAACAAAATAAATAGAAGGCAGCGCTGGAGAACCTGCTGCCATTTGTGCATCCATGGGACCCCAGAGCACACATCAACCCTGTGTGGCCCATAAAATTGGGAGCTTGAGAAGCACAACAGTTGTGAGCACAATCTGATCCTGGACTCCCAGAGGTCAGGAACAGCAGCAGGTGATATACATGTCCCAAGTCTGTGGTACTACAACACCTTCCTTCTGCGTGTGGCTGGAGGCTGTGCCACTGGAGGTGTACTCGTGTCAGGAGGAGGAGAGGGAGGTGGAGGAGAAGAAGAAGGTGGAGGAGGAGGAGGAGGTTGAGGTTGGGATAGCTGGGCGACCTCACATGGCCGTATTGGGGGTAATTCTCTCCATCACCCCCTTGTTCAGCAAGGTGATGAGCAGGGGCTCACATAGGAGGCGTTGCTCCATGCTCATCACCTTAAACTTGGCCTCAACTAGGCCGGCAATGGCCTCTTCAGGGGATGTGGGCTCCTGGAGGGTGGCATGTGCCTCTCTAATAAGGGCCATTGCTGCCTCGCTTGTGGTCCTGTCCCTCCTGGATCTTTTAGGAAGGCGGATGGGAGGCACCTGCGATCTGGTCCTGCTACTTGGCCCAGCCACCTCCTGTGTGCCACTGGGCCCAGCCACCTCCTGTGTGCCACTGGGCCCTGCCACCTCCTGGCTCACAGTGGGCCCTGCCTCCTCCTGGCTCACAGTGGGCCCTGCCTCCTCCTGCCTGACACTTTCCAGACCCTCCTCCTGGCTGATGTCATCCTGTGTAGGAAAAAGGGACATAGTTTTTGTTTCTGGTTCATCACTTTCACACAAATTATAGCTCATGACTGTTGCAAATTGAATGTAAATCAATAGAAAAGACTATTATTATGACCCCAAACAGATTTAATTCTTCTGGCCCAAATTTGGGCCCACTACTGTCTATTGATATTGAGATCACTTTTTGTTCCCAATTTTGGGGGGGGGGGATTCACATATTATCTTATTTATCATGCATTCATTTTCTCACAATACATTTTATGGGATTCTGAAAATACTATACCTGGCTCCAGATGTCCAAATCAGGTTCTTCCAGGATGGCTGCCTCCTCTTGCTCCAGAGAAGGCTCAGGTTGGCTGCAGGGAAGTCTGGGGGGAAGACTGGACAGTGATGGCCTTGCCTCAAGCTGGTTGCTCAGAAAGGACATCCTGCTGTAGTACCACAAATTTGGGACATATACATCATCTGCTGCTTCTCCTGACCTCTGAGAAGCCAGGACCTTAAAGCGCTCAGTCCTGTATGTGCCTCTCAAGCTCCCAATTTTATTGTCCACCTGTTTTGTGGTTGGTGTGGGTACCTTGGTCTGCACAAATGGGAGCAGGGTCTCCAACGCTGCTTTCCTTACACCTTTCTTCCTGTGAATGTTTTTTTTTATCTCCCACAGAGCGGGCAGCTCCCTTACCCGGTCTATAAATTCAGCCAGGAATTCCCGGTCACTGATAAAAGCATTCATTTTGTTTCTGCAAGCCAAAAAAAAACAATGTCAGTCACACAGTCTAATCTCCTGTAAATCTGAGTCCCCATATATATCCTACAACAAGCTCTAGCCATTATAGGCCACCGATTTCACAAAGTTTAAAAATCACATACCTTTGTTACCACGTCCGTCACTTTTCCTCCTCTCTCCGCACACCGAACGTATTATCGTCACATGTGTGCTTGCTTTATATACACCACGCATGCGTAAAACTCCGCACACGTTGCCCACCCATGACGTTCAAAGTATTAATTTTTCCCCGCCCCTTCTCTTTCGGCCCGCAGACAGATATGGCGGAGTCACAGCAGGTGTCTGCTAATTCCTCAAATAACGAGGAGGAGACCAGCAGCCCAGACCGTGAAACGTCACGATCAGGGAGGAGATTCAAGGCATCTAATATGTCTTACGCGGAGATGGTGGACATATTGCTAAAGTCGGATTATGACGCAAAGCATAGCCCGTATACCCACCCTAATCTAAGGAAGTCTAAAATAATGAAGAAAGTAGTAAAAAGTCTGAAGAAGAATTTCAGGGTGAAATGATCAAAAGAGCAGCTCAGAAAGAGGTGGTCTGACCTCAAACTGAGGGAGCCAGAGCAGTTAAGGAGCATTAAGAGAATGCTAGAAAAAAGTAAGCACTTGTCATGTGTTCCTATTATTGTATTTCAGAACTTGCATGTTGCTCCATGTTGTTGCATTTGACAATTGTAACTTACAAAATGTCAGCGTTAGGACTTGTTTTTGCCCAGTAATCGTTCGTTACAGACACATCGTTCGCCCACTATATACGATGTTTTGTGATTTTACAGGGTTCCAAAAATTTACAGAGATGCCTGTTTTTTTGCATAAATGTTAGTACATTGTTGGCTAGATGATGTGTTTTGAAAGAGAATGAAATGCAAACTTTAATCAGTGTAAAGGAGAGGACACTCAGCAGCTGTTTCCACATCTGGACTCTGTAGCACTATAGTGTGGGCCACCAGAACCACCTTTTTAGGGTGCCCCACACAGGTGCATCAGTGAATTTTTGGGGTGCCTCCATGTGTAAAAATTGTCAGCCAAAGTCAAGAATCTTTATTTTTAAAATGTCTTCATCTTAAAATTCCTCCCAAACAGACACGTGTACCCCACTTCCAAGCAATGTATCATGTTCATTTATTTATTCACAAATATCTGTGTGCTAAGTATACCTTTTCTTTGATTCTCATAGATGAGAGAAGACTGGGAGGAGAACACTCCAGGGAGCACAGGAACCCCACACCTTCTAAACAACCCCAACCTCACCAAGACCCACAACCTGAGGATGTTGAGGAAGTTGAAGAGGTGGAGGAAGGAGAAGTGCAGGAAGGAGAAGTGGATGACGTGGTGGAACTGGTCACCACAACAGGTCAGTATCTGTCACCACAGCTTCAGGTAAGAGATGTAGGCCTGCAGAGTTAAAATACCTTTTGTATTTTTTTCTAGGGGATGAAAATGTTGGGGTGAAAGAAAGTACGCGTTTCTCTGCTGACAGTGCCCTACGAATCATACAGCAAGTGATGGAATGTAGTACAGAACTGGACAGAATTAAGCAAATAATTAATGTGATGGATCAAACCTTTAAAGACATCCTAGATGTTTTGGGGCGAATTCAATAAGGCACAAAACACCCCATTTTTTGTTTAATATCGTTTTTCTCCCTTTTTTCAGCTTTTGGACAATCAACCAAGCCAAAATTTGAAGATGCACACAGTGTGTCAACATGCGCCATCTGCCATCAAGGGATATCTATGAACGGGTTTTGGGGGTGCAACCCCTTCCTCGCATCTCAAGTAGGCGAACTGAAGAAGGGGTTGCACCCCCAAAACACGTCCATTGATCACCCCTGATGGCAGATAGCACATGTTGACTATAGGGATCAGGATTCAAAAATCCCTTCTTAAAAAGACTCTAAATTGTGTGCATCTTCAAATTTTGGCTTGGTCAGGGGTGCCAATACCCCATATTCTGACGGTCAGATAGAGACATTTTTCAAATAATTGAATGTCTCATATTGCCGATAGGTATACAATGTTGTAGTTTGTTGGATGCTACTGATGTTTTTGTATTTTCTTACCAAAAAAAAAAGGCCTGTTTCTGGGCAGGCAAATTTTTTTAAAAGAGTGTTCTATTTACCATGTGTGTGAATGTGCACAGAGTAAAATGTTTGAACAACCACAAAGTGTAGCTTATTTTTCTAATACGCTATAACCTTATTTGTGATTTTTTTTTTTTGGTGTTACTAGTAAAATGGTTGGTATTTACTAAAGGAAAATACACTTGGCACTACAAATGCACTAAGACAAACTAGGAGACTGCAAAAAAATTATACAAAATACAGATTAAACCAGAGATTTATTTGTTACTTTATCAAGAAATATTCAGACATGGCCTGGCATAGGAATTGCCCCCCTACCCGTGAAATATTCAAGATATTTCTGGCGAACCTCACGGGCATTTTGGGGGGGCAAGCCAGGACGGCCAGATTCAAGGCCCGGCAGGGTATTGCCAGTTTGAAGTCCTGCGTCAGGAACAATTGAGGCAATATAATTTGGGGATTTCCTTAGAAGAAAATTATGTAGCACACAGCAACAGAAAACAACGTAGTTAATTTTGTACTCCGCCAAGTAAATTGGCGTCATGAAAAGGCGGAACCGGCTGGCCATTATCCCAAAGGCATTCTCAACGACTCTTCGTGCCCTGGCCAGCCGATAGTTGAACACCCTCTTCTCCGGGGTGAGGGTCCTTAGGGGAAATGGCCTCATGAGGTGCGGTCCCAGTCCGAAGGCTTCATCAGCCAAAAACACAAAGGGGAGTCCTTCAACATTCCCTGCATCCGGTGGCAATGCAAGGTCATCACTCTGGAGACGGAGGGCAAACTCCGTCTGGCTGAAGGATCCCCCATCGGACATCCGGCCATTCTTCCCCACATCCACATAGAGGAATTCATACCGTGCTGACACCACCGCCATCAGCACAATGCTATGAAACCCCTTGTAGTTGAAAAAGTAGGACCCAGAACGGGGTGGCGGCACGATGCGGACATGCTTCCCGTCAATGGCTCCACCGCAGTTGGGGAAGTCCCACCGCGTACCAAACTCTGATGCCACAGTCTGCCATTCCTGTGGCGTGGAAGGAAGCTGTGGAGTCAAACAAGAAAAAATAAGAAAAAATTAATACTTTTGCACATAACATTGCAAGCAGATTATACAAAAATACATTCTAGACCAACATCATTCTAAAAATCAGTTTAATGTGTTTTTCAAAAATCAAAATGAAGGCTCAAGTATCATATTCATCACCCCCTCTGATGGTCCATTCCAAAAATATTTGGGGGGGGCTAGATGAGTTTGGGAATGCTCAAAAATAAGGAGACCGAACATTTCTCTCCAAATTTTAGGGGGTGATTAGGGGGGGGGGGGTAAAGCACTACAATGGAGCTGAATAAATACATTGGGAAGTGACTCGGCTAGGTGTGTTTGGGCACAGGATAGCATGGCAGTGGCGGTGCGTCCATAGTGGGTGCTGGAGCGCTGCCCCCTCTCTCTCCTGCGCCCGTCACACAGAACAATACATAGGTTCATGCCTTGCATGAACCTATGTATTGTCTATGCCGCCCACTATTCAGGTGGATGGCCCCCTGTTGTACGGCAGACATCTGAATAACAGCATCTTTTTTTTTAAGGGAAGTGCCTATCAGAGCCAACGACTCTAATAGGCTTGCCGATTACAGCCTGAGGGCTGTAATTGGCTTCCTAAAAGATAAGCAGGGGACGCAGGGGGGTTGCGTTCCTTGGTTAAACACTGACAGGCTCCTCTGCCAATCATGTTCACCGAGTCTGTTTACCGGTAACCTGATTTGCTGATGCAACATCGAGGGCGGGAGAAGACATCGAGGAGAGAAGGACGGTGCAGACCAGAGGAAGGTAAGTGCAGGGCTGGGGGGGGAACTGGCTGCATTTGAAGGGACAAACTGGTGGCGTTAAATAGGCACAGTCACGGAAATGTTTTTTTTTTATTTGTAAATTTTGGGGGTGGACCCCCAAAACTTTGGAACACCAGCCGCCAATGATGGAGAGGTTAGTGAAGGGAAATATGCATGGAGGAGAAAATAGGGGCATTTAAAAGCTTCCAGCATGCATGAGGACAAAGGGGACATTCTCAGCATATTACAATCATGGTAATTAGTGAAGGATGAAATAAATACAATACATTATCATACATTAAATACATAAAATGCGATGTAAAAGGAGAAAACTTACCCTCATATAGTCCTCCTGCAGGACTTGGATAATGGCAGAACAGGTGTCTGGGATTATGACGCCCAGAGCCAGCGGGGAGATGCCTGTCGTGAACTTCAAGTCCTGCAGACTTCTCCCTATCGCCAGGTAATGTAACGTGGCGATGAGCCTCTGCTTAGCACTGATGGCTTCCCGCATAACGGTGTCCTGCCTGGTAATATAGGGGGACACCAAAGCCAACAGATGCTGAGAAACGGGGTCAGACATCCGCAGAAAATTCCTGTAGTCCTCAGGATTATTCTCCACGATCTCCCGCAGCAGAGGCATATGGCAGAATTGGTCCCGCTGGAGCAGCCAATTCTTGGTCCATGAACTCCTCCTCACCCCGTTCATGGACTCGTCTTGGTCCAAAACAAGCAGACCAACACCAAGCGCACGCACAGCACGAACTCGACGACGAGAACGTACCCGCGACATGGCTAGGAAACGGTCGTCTGATCAGAACGTACAGTACTAAACAGAACACACTTTAGAACAGCAAGGCCTATGAAGAACAAACTGAAATTCAGAAACGAACGGGCAAGAACGCACTGTAAAACAGATATGACCTGCCTACACGCCCTGAAAGACAATATACGAACCCACAAGCACAAACTGAACCGCAGAAAACGAACTGAAAGCACGAAGACTGAAAAGCGCGAATCGTCTCTTCCCAAACTTTTACTTCACACGCGTAAACACGAGATCAGCAAAAGCAGCCCAAGGGGTGGCGCCATTGAAATCGATCTTCCCCTTTATACTGCCGTCGTACGTGCTGGATGTGACCGCGCAGAACAACGACCAGATTTGGAATTGACTGTGTGTATGCAAGGAAAGCTTGACAAGAATCTCATCAAGCTTGACAAGGATCTCATCGAGAAAAACAACGTGTTTTTAACGACGAGAAACTCGGTCGTGTGTACGAGGCTTGTGACTACACAGAGGAGACCCAAAACGCATGTAAGTGAAAAAAAATGTGTTTATTAAAAAGGCGACAAACAAGTGAAAACAACCAGTGCACAACCAACAACAAATAGTATATACAAATAAAGGGGAGATACCGGAATCGTAAACAAGCCAGGCCGAGGTCATTCACAGGGAGATCAAACAGAGACAGGGAGAGGACGAATGGATAAGCTGCAGGGCAGGGATCCAAGGTAATCAAGAAACAGGAGGGACAGGCCCAGGAAGGGCTCGGGATAGGGATCAGATCGGATCAGTTCAGATACACGCTCAAAGTCAGGATCGCAGGCTCAAGGTCAGGTAGAGAGATACCAAGGCGAGCATGTGAGGGCTCGCCGGGTATTTATAGGACTGCAGTGATTGTCCTCATGTAACAGCTGAGCGGAGGAAGTGCTGCCTGCCCAACACTGCCAGAATACAACCGCAATAAATAGAAGTCTATTCTGGGCTTGTAAACTCATAGCACAAAATGGTTATTACCATTTCCACCAACTGTAGCGGAATGGAAGATACAAGTAAGGGAAACTTTAATTAACTACTTGCTTACTGGGCACATATACCCCCTTCCTGCCCAGGCGAAATTTCAGCTTTCGGCACTGCGTCGCTTTAACTGACAATTGCGCGGTCGTGCGACGTGGCTCCCAAACAAAATTGACGTCCTTTTTTTTTCACAAATAGAGCTTTCTTTTGGTGGTATTTGATCACCTCTGCGTTTTTTATTTTTTGCGCTATAAACAAAAAAAGAGCGACAATTTTGAAAAAACACAATATTTTTTACTTTTTGCTATACTAAATATACCAATTAAAAAAATAAAAATAAAAAATGTCTTAGTTTAGGCCGATACGTATTCTTCTACATATTTTTGGTAAAAAAAAATCGCAATAAGCGTATAGTGATTGGTTTGCACAAAAGTTATAGCGCCTACAAAATAGGGGATAGAATTATGACATTTTTTTTATTTTATTTTTTTACTAGTAATGCCGGCGATCTGCGATTTTTATTGGGACTGCGACATTATGGCGGACACATCGGACACTTTTGACACATTTTTGGGACCATTCACATTTATACAGCGATTAGTGCTATAAATATGCACTGATTACTGTATAAATGTGACTGGCAGGGAAGGGGTTAACACTAGGGGGCAAGGAAGGGGTTAAGTGTGTTCCCTAGGAGTGATTGTTACTGTGGGGGGAGGGGACTGACTGGGGGAGGTGACGATCTGTGTCCCTATGTACAAGGGACACAGCATCGGTCTCCTCTCCCTGAGAGAACGTGGATCTCTGTGTTTACACACAGAGATCCACATCCTTGTCTGTGTACCTGGTGGACATCGCGGCCGCCAGGCACGCGCATCGGCATCTCCCAGTGGCCAGAGGAGCCGAGGCCGTCTATTGACGGCCTCCCGGATTTCTAGAGCCACCTTGTGGCCATCATTTGTACATGGCCCGGGCTCCTACAAGTTAAGGAAGAGTATACTTTCTTACATAGAGGCTGTTTAGGGAAATTTGAAAAAATAAGGAGAAGGTGGTTTGATATCTTGGAGGTATGACGAGAGAGGAGAGGATTAACGTGTGAGAAGTGGGGTGGAGGGTGAGGTGGAGCATGGGGGCCAAGGGTGTGGATTTTTTTTTTCCTTCGCAATACGGGCTGGGGTTGTATGTCGTTGTGTTGTTTTTCTTTTTTTGTGTCTCTTTTTTGTTGTCTGTATTAGGGGTGCAACGGATCAAAAAACTCACGGTTCGGATCGTTCCTCAGATCAGAATAACGGATCTGATCATTTTTCGGATCAGCAAAAAAAATTGCAGCCTCATTGTGTCCCCATTGTAGCCTCACTGTGCCCCAAATTGTAGCCTCACTGTGTCCCCATTGCAGCCTCATTGTGCCCCAAATTGCAGCCTCATTGTGCCCCAAATTGCAGCCTCACTGTGCCCCAAATTGCAGCCTCGTCAGGGCGGAGGGAGTGAGAGGGTCGGCCAGCAGGGCCGGATTTGCTCTCCCTGCCGCCCCAAGGCCAGGTTCTGCAATGCACCCCCTCCCCACCAACCAAACCCCCCCCAAATCAACGGAGAATGGCAACTGGATGGCAGGGGCGGCACGGTTAGTTCAAACATTTTTGTTTCTTTTTTTTTTTACTTTTTTTATCACTTTTTTTATTTTTATTTATTTGTAGCTTGTCTTTTATTTTTGTATAATTTTCTTATTATTTTTAATATTTTTCTTATTCTTTACTTTTTTATTTTATTAATTTATTATTTCTTATTATTTATTTCTATTTTATTTTTTTATCAAATTTTTTTTTCACTTAACTTTATTGCTATCACACAGGAGAAAACAATTCCCTGTGTGATAGCAATTGGAGGTGACAGGTTCTCTTTATTGACCCTGTCACCTCCAAAACAGGAGTCCTAGCACTGTGCTAGAACTCCTGCCACAGCTGAGATGGGAAGAGCACAGCTCACCCCTCTCACTGTGTACATCGGGGGGATGGACAGGAGACAGACTCGGCGGCCGGGGGGAGGATGGAGTCCCGAAGACAGAGCCAGCAGAGAGAGGTATGTGGGGGGGAGGACGGACGGCAGCACACATTGTACAAGTGAAGTCCGGCTGCTAGAAAGCAACTTACCGCCTGTATGTTCCGGCCATTGAAACTGTCTCCGCTCTGCTCACACTCACACAGCCCCGCCTCCTTCTAACCCCGCGCTGTGATAGACCGAACACATCCCAGCATTGGACCCGCATTCTGTCTATCACAAGCGCGGGGTTAGGAGGAGGCGGGTCTGTATGAGTGTGAGCAGAGCGGAGACAATTTCAATGTGTTTTACCGCCCTGCTCGCCCCCCTCTACCTGCGCTGCGGATCACGTGGTATGCCGATCCGAAGTCATTGATCCTGCGGATCACGGATCAATGACGATCTGTTGCACCACTAGTCTGTATATAAAATGAATAAAAAGACGAATTGATTTAAAAAAAAAAAAAAAAAAGGAAAAGGGGAAAGTATTGTATACTGTAGGAAGAAGACCAATTCTCAGTGAATGTGGGTAATTTTTGCATTTTGATTCAAAGGGTGTAAGAGATATATGACCCCCACCTAGATGTGCAGTGGACAGAACATAATGTTTGAACTGTAAGTATTGAAAAAGCTTAGATTGCTGCAAGCAGTGCAGAGTTTTTACTTCAGAAAAGGATTTACAGAGTCAGAAAGGAGTGAAATAGGGTAATCTTTGAAGAAATTCAATGTCTAAAGGCCCTGGGATGCTCAAATCAGGGTGGGAGCAAGGGATTGCAGATGATAGACAGCAGTGGCAGATGGGGGAAGAGGAAGCTATCTAAGTATTGAGACTGTCAGAGATACAGCAAGTTCCAAGTATTGAGGGTTTAATATGCCCTTTCTGTCCAGAGGATTAAGCCAAAGTTGGTTATGGATCGAGAAGGGAGTGCTGCCATGGGCTTCCATCTCAACCCACTGTGATGTCTCTTGGCTTGCATGACACTTTTTCAGTTGAGCGATTTGTGCAGCATGGTAGTATCTCAAAAAGTTTAAGTAAATAGCTCAGGTGCCCATTTGATGGCCCATGGGCACCTTGTATACTGCTCGTGCCACGTCTTAATATATGTACATAATTGAAAACTCTAAAAAATCATAGACTTAATAGGCACATATGTACGTACATTAAAATCATTTGTATACATTTGTATAACCATGCATTATTATATACAGAAATTAAGTATTTCTTTATATAATAATGTATTCTAATAAATGTATGTTCCTATTTGAATAGATTATTAAAGCTCCTGAATAAGTGACCAGGTCGCAAAACATGTAGAGGTCTATCGAGGACAAGTGAAACCCCAGTATCTGTAGATAATGTGAATTTTGGTGTATACCTTATTATGCACAATGTTTAATATACAGTATGCTATACCATTCTCTAGAGAGGGGATTTACATTTAGTCCGTGACCAATAATGTTTTAAATAGAAAAAGTCTCTTTACTCAATTGTCATATTGTGTACAAATTATTTTAATGTAGATTTTTTAATTTTATACATATGTGCCTATAAAGTCCATGATCTTTTTGAGTTTCCAATTATGTACAGTATTTCAAAAAGTATGGAATGCCTAGGCCCCCCCTTGGCCTGTTCTACTACATAACATATTTAGAAATCCAGATTTTTATAACAGACTGAAAGGGAGCAAATAAGAGACATTATTTTTTTAGCGTTTACATACACTTTAAGCTGTATGAGTAAAGGCTAACTATTAAAGTCAAGCCTGTCAATGTAAAAAATATTATTTGATAAAGGAACCCAATGCTAGCAATAGTGCAAAAAGAAAAAAGGAAAAACTATTTTTCAGAGCAGCTACCACAAAAAGTGCAATCACCACAATAATAATAAAAAGCATACAGTATACCTAGAATGATAAGTGAAATACCCTGTAACTAAATCCTCTCCCTAAATTATACAATTTAAACAAAACAATTCTAAATCTGTGCAAAAAATGTGCAATATAACAAAAACATCAGAAAGCACATTAAGCCTAGGTTCACACTGGAGCGATTTTTCATGCAATTTGAGAGATCAAAGTTGCAACCTATTGGAGGCAATGGCACTGTTCCAGTCAGTGCGACACTGATTTGCAAAAGTAGTTCCTGCACTACTTTTGCCGATTTCAGGTGCGACTTCAATAGACATCTGTGCATGAAGCCACACAGATGTCTATCAAGTAGCACCTGAAATCGCACTGACCTTGCTACTTTGAAATCGCACTACTTCAAGTGAAGTAACACAATTTCAAAGTAGCAGCAATGTGAACCAGGGTTTACAGTATGAATCAGTATAATATAGCAGATATAGTCCTTGAAATATATACCCCAAAGAAAAAATGTGCAGGTTGTTTAAAAAAATAATAACAGTCCCATACACCATCCAATCTTCATGTGTTAACAGTCTTTAGAAAGTGCAACAAATTTCTTCCATGAGAATAAGGAATTCACACTTTATCCCCCAATGAAAACAGCACCGATGTGCCCATCACCAAAGCTCCTCTCTGGGTGTCCCCTCACCTGGTCTGATGGACCCCACTAACAACAGGAGGTCAAACTCACTTTTTAGATGTATCACAGCTTGCATCCAGGGCTACTCTTCATACTGGTCATCAGTCTCTCCAATATAGATGTCATAGAAAAGAAAAGGCAAGATAGTGGAGACTGCAAACCACTATTTTATGAAATAACTTGTAAAAATACACTCACATGGCAGAAAGGGTCAAACTTATTTTTTCACTGTACAAAAAAACCTCAGCAAGATGGCATCTTAACTCCACCCTACGTAATTGCATCACCGCCCAGCTAACGCGTATTGCCCAATTGGGTTTCTCAAAGGCTCAGGCAGGACGTCAACTTCATACCCTATATAACCATAGCAGCCAAACAACAAAAAAATCCATATTAGAAAGCGATGGAAGCGGTGGAAAGGGAATGGGAATTGGAGCGTTTTTCAAATCTGAAGAAGAAACCTAAGAAATTTATTCTGGAAAGTTTAAAATTTGGTCTAACCCATAACTATTTCTAGTGTTGGTCAAAATACTATCAACAAATGATTGGCATAGCAATGGGAGCTAAAGTTTCTCCCAGCATTGTCAACATTTTCTTGTCAATGATATTTATTGGTTGCATAATAATAAATACATACATTGGTTATTTATGCAAGGATACAGATAAATAAAATTTACATAAAAATATTCTATAAGTAAATAATACATAACATAAAATATTTAAATTAAATTAATTAGATCTTCACTAACTAGATAGTCGGTGGGTAACATTGTATTCATGCCCACCGTGTCTTAACAAATTGCCATTACATTATACACAAAGATTGTGGTAAAAATAACTTATGTTAATTGTAGTGAAGAACAATATTACTTATAATAAAAATAAAGGAGAGTAAAGAGAGAAAGAAAATAGTGAGAGAGAGAGAGAGAGAAAGTCCACAAGGTCGGCCCATGAACCAGTACGATGCGTATGGTTTACCATTCCTTAGTTACATGGGATTTGCATTGAAGCTATTAATCCGCTACCATGGCAAAAGGACCTCATCATTAAAATCCGGAGGTAAATAGTGTTTTATCCATGGGAGCCAAAAATTTTTGAATTTTGGGAATTGGTCTCCATCAGTGGCTATCATTTTGGCGTGTGACATTGTGGTGTTCATTCTGTGAATTTTTTCTGCCAACCCTAATGTTGGGGATTTCCATGCTTTTGCTATTGTTTGTTTTGCTGCAGTTAAAAGTGGAGTTAAGAGTTTAAATTGAAATTTTTTTAAGCTTTCCGGTTTTAGGTTAAGTAGTGCCGTAAACTGGTCAGGCTGTATCTGCTGTCGGAACATTTTAGACGCCATTGCAAAGATTTATTTCCAGAAAGATTGCACTATCGGACACATCCACCATACATGCAAGTGAGTGCCCAAGTTTGAACAGCCCCTAAAGCAAAGAGCTGAATGTGTAGGTGCAAACTTGGCTACTCTTGTTGGTACCAGGTACCATCGTGTCACGACCTTGTAATTTGTTTCCATCGCGATGACATTGGGCGAGGATGATTTTATGGTTGACCAAATCTTAGTCCATTCAGTGTCATCTAGGGTGCGTCCCAGGTCCTCCTCCCATTTTCGAACATAGGTTGGTTTGTCATAATTAGGGCCTACTAGAATTTGGTTATAGTTAGAGGATTGATATCATTCCTCTGGTTAGTGGATCTTTTTTACAAATTTTCTCAAAAATAGATAAGTGGGTCAAGGGTGTTACAACTAGTGTGAGTGGGGAAAATACATTTTTGATTTGGAGGTGTCTGAACTATTCTGATTCTGGTAATTTGTGCTTCTCTCTGAGTGTAGAGAAAGGTACAACATTTTCTGAAGTGACCAAGTCATGTAATGTCAGTATACCTGAAGTTGTCCAAGCTTTAAAAGTGTTTGGGAATATCCAAGCCGGATAGAAGGCTGGATTTTTAAGGAAAGATAAGAGGGGGTTGTGAACCGACTGCAAATGATGTTTAATTTTAGATTTATCCCAAAGGGATAAGAAGTGTTTTGTTATCGGATTACTCAAATCATGCCTATCTCTGGGCCTCATCCATAATAAATTTGAAATCAACAGAGGATCACTATCTCAGGCCTCTATCGATACCCATAGGGGACATTCCTATGTTGCGTGGTACTTTGGAAGACTAGCTAAGTGAGCAGCTTTGCAATAGGCATCAAAATTGGGGTAGCCTAGACAACCATGTGTTTTAGGGAGATGTAATGTGCGGATCGGTATGCGCGGTTTAGAGGTACCCCATATAAAGGTATTTGTTCTTTTTTGGATCAACCTTAGATAATAGGAAGGGATTGGGATTGGCAGGGCTCTAAACAAATAAAGTAGTTTGGGCAGGATAGTCATTTTAGATGCATTGATCTTACCTATCCATAATAGTGGGAGATGGGACCATTGTTTTAGTAAGGTTGTGATCTGTTTCAATAGGGGGGGGATAATTGGCTGAGAATAATTCTGTTATGGAGGCTGTTAGGTGTATTCCTAAATATGGTAATGATTTCTCTGCCCAAGAGAAGGGGAGTCCTGCTTTTGTTGGAAATAATTCGGCATCTGTAAGTGAAATATTAAGAGCTAAACATTTTTTGGGGTTAATGACCAAGCCAGAAAAGGCTGCGAATTTATCTAGAATAGGTAGCAAGATGTCATACGCGAACATACAGATTTTATGTGGATAACCTCCAATATCAATGCCGGTAATTGTGGGATTGGTTCTAATATATTGGGCTAAAGGTTCTAATATTAGGGTGAATAAAAGGGGAGATAATGGGCATCCCTGATGTGTACCTCGCTTGATGTTGAAAGATTCTGATTTGTATCCGGCATATTTTATGTATGCTTTTGGATTATTATAGAGTGCCTCTATCCAATTTATAAAATGAGGACCAAAACCCCATTTTTGTAAAGAATAATACATATAAGGCCAGGATACCGTATCAAAAGCTCTCCTTATATCGAGGGATAAAAAGCATGAGGGAATACGTCTCTTTCTGGCTATATGCGCAAGAAGCATTGCTCTGCGGACATTGTCACCCGCTTGTCTGTTTGGCATGAAGCCAACCTGATCTTTGTGTATAAGTTTATTAATGATACTGTAAAGGCGTTTAGCCATAATTTTTGCCAGCAGCTTGATATACAGATTCAAGAGAGAAATGGGACAGTAGTTTGTACATGAGGTGTCATCGGTGTGTGGTTTTGGAATCATACAAACAATTGCTAATAATGATAATGATAATGTCCATTTAGTAATGTATTAAATGCCTCAGCTAACATGGGGAATAGGGTCTCTGAAAATGTTCTATAATATAATGCTGAATATCCATCTGGACCAGGTCGCTTATTTATTTTTAAATCTCTGATGGAAGAAGCTACTTCTTCAATTGTTATAGGTTCCTCCATCATATTTTTTTGGGTTTGCGATAATTTTGGTAGGGTGATCTGGGAAAAGAACGATTCTGCTTCTGAGAGCTTAAATTCATTGGTTGTGTCATATAAAGAAGCAATGTGTCAATGAAATTTGCGGACTATTTTGGTGGGGTTGCAAGTATATATATCTTTTGCTAGTTTTAAACTAATTGGCTTGAACTTTTTGTTTATTGAGTTTAGAGCCTGTGCCATAGCTGTACCTGTTTTGTTGTTTCTGGTATAGAAATTGTGTTTAGAGCGTTTGTAAAATTTATCTACGGATTCTGTGAGAAATAGGTCGTATTCTAATCTAGTTTTTTCTAGGTGGATTTTCGTGAATGTCGATGGATTTTCTTGAAATGCTATGAAAGCAGCATTGAATTCCATTTCTAACTTGCGGGCCAAGGATTTTCGTTCCCGTTTAAGTGTAGCCATTTGTTTTTGTAGGGTACCACGCAAGACAGGTTTGTGGGCCTCCCAGAGTGTTAAAGGGGATATGTCAGGGGTTTTATTGTGGAGCAAATATTCCTTTAAAGCTTGTTCAACTTTAGTGCGGTGGATTTGGTGCTTAAGCAATGTGTCAGGGAGATACCAGGTTGGATCCTGTGCTTTTGGTATGGTGCACGCAATAGTTTTGCATGCAGCATTATGGTCGGACCATGGTATGGGAATTATGTCGGATTCAAGAATTTCTGGGATCATTCCGTTAAAAAGATATGATCAATACGGGTGAATAATTGGTGTGGGTGAGAGAAATAGGTGAATCTTTTTTTAGTCGGGTTGCTTTCTCTCCATGAGTCTACCATATTATATTTTGAGAGGAGCTGTGAGAAAGACAGTTTGTTTGGACTTGCGGGTGGAACATAAGGTGATTTATCCAGAAATGGGAGGAGGACCTGGTTCGAATCCCTGCACATAATTACTGTTCAGAATTTATGGTCATTGATCACTTGCATGAGGTGGGAGAGAAATGAGGTGGGTTGTTTATTGGGGGCATAATACGAGATTATCGTGACAGGGGTATCCACTATGTGACCTATCAATAATATAAATCTCCGTTCTGGATCTATGATGTCTTTTGCGAGTGTGAATGGAGTGGATCTATGGAACGCTATTAGAGTTCCTCTTTGTTTAGTGTTGGCAGAAGCAGTGAAAAATTGTGGATATGAGGGGGACATGAATTTGGGGGTGAATTCTTTTGTGAAATGTGTCTCCTGTAAGCACACTATGTGCGCCCTACGTGACTGGAACATGCAAAATGCCTTAGTCCTTTTCTGTGGAACATTAATGCCCTGAACGTTCAGGGACAGGATGTTCGATGGTGCCATGGCAACTGATCAAAAATATAGAACTTACCAAGTACCTTGCATTTCTGATTGGGTGGATCAACCTGTGTGGACTTGAAATATATGAGAGTAGAGAAGAATCCAGTGAAGCCTGGAGTAAAGAATAAAATAACAGAAAAAAATTAATAAATACATTGCTTTTACAAATATAAGTAAAATTTCAAAAATAGCCCGTGATAGAGGGTTTGAAACTCCATCAGGGGGAAAAATGCCCATGTTGGACACCCACATATTATGGGTGGGTGTACGAGGGAGGCTAAGGAGGGCACACGGATCTTCCGCGTACAGGAGAAAAAAACTATAAAGAAAGCATCTAAATCAGGGGTCTCAAACCCAAATTACCTGAGGGCCACAAGACAAGTTTTCATATCCCATGGGGGGCCGCATGCAAACATTCAAACTTCAAAAACAGCAGCACTGGTGTCAGCAAACGCATTATTAAACCTGACCACTACACTGCACACTGAACAATACACACTGACCACTGCACACTGACCAATAACACACTGACCACTGAACAATACACACTGACCACTGCACATTGACCACTACACTACACACTGACCACTACACTGCACACTGACCACTACACTGCACACAGAACAATACACACTGACCAATAACACACTGACCACTGAACAATACACACTGACCACTGCACACTGACCACTACACTACACACTGACCACTACACTGCACACTAACCACTACACTGCACACAGAACAATACACACTGACCACTGCGCACTGACCAATAACACACTGACCACTGAACAATACACACTGACCACTGCACATTGACCACTACACTACACACTGACCACTACACTGCACACTGACCACTACACTGCACACAGAACAATACACACTGACCAATAACACACTGACCACTGAACAATACACACTGACCACTGCACACTGACCACTACACTACACACTGACCACTACACTGCACACTGACCACTACACTGCACACAGAACAATACACACTGACCAATAACACACTGACCACTGAATACACACTGACCAGTGCACACTGACCACTACACTACACACTGACCACTACACTGCACACTGACCACTACACTGCACACAGAACAATACACACTGACCAATACACACTGACCACTACACTGCACACTGACCACTACACTACACACTGACCACTACACACTGACCACTACACTGCACACAGAACAATACACACTGACCAATACACACTGACCACTACACTGCACACTGACCACTACACTGCACACTGACCAATACACACTGACCACTACACTGCACACTACACTGCACACTGACCACTACACACTGACCACTACACTGCACACTGACCACTACACACTGACCACTACACTGCACACTGAACAATACACACTGACCACTACACTGCACACTGACCAGTACACTGCACACTGACCACTACACTACACACTGACCACTACACTGCACACTGACCACAACACACTGAGCACTGCATACTGACCACTACACTGCACACTGACCACAACACACTGAGCACTGCATACTGACCACTACACTGCACACTGACCACTACACTGCACACTGACCAATACACACTGACCACTACACTGCACACTGAACAATACACACTGACCACTACACTACACACTGACCACTACACTGCACACTGACCAATACACACTGACCACTACACTGCACACTGAACAATACACACTGACCACTACACTGCACACTGAACAATACACACTGACCACTACACTGCACACTGACCACTACACTGCACACTGACCACAACACACTGACCACAACACACTGAGCACTGCATACTGACCACTACACTGCACACTGACCACAACACACTGAGCACTGCATACTGACCACTACACTGCACACTGACCACAACACACTGAGCACTGCATACTGACCACTACACTGCACACTGACCACAACACACTGACCACTACACTGCACACTGACCACAACACACTGAGCACTGCATACTGACCACTACACTGCACACTGACCACAACACACTGAGCACTGCATACTGACCACAACACTGCACACTGACCACTACACTGCACACTGACCAATACACACTGACCACTACACTGCACACTGAACAATACACACTGACCACTACACTACACACTGACCACTACACTGCACACTGACCAATACACACTGACCACTACACTGCACACTGAACAATACACACTGACCACTACACTGCACACTGAACAATACACACTGACCACTACACTGCACACTGACCACTACACTGCACACTGACCACAACACACTGAGCACTGCATACTGACCACTACACTGCACACTGACCACAACACACTGAGCACTGCATACTGACCACTACACTGCACACTGACCACAACACACTGAGCACTGCATACTGACCACTACACTGCACACTGACCACAACACACTGACCACTACACTGCACACTGACCACAACACACTGAGCACTGCATACTGACCACTACACTGCACACTGACCACTACACTGCACACTGACCAATACACACTGACCACTACACTGCACACTGAACAATACACACTGACCACTACACTACACACTGACCACTACACTGCACACTGACCAATACACACTGACCACTACACTGCACACTGACCAATACACACTGACCACTACACTGCACACTGAACAATACACACTGACCACTACACTGCACACAGAACAATACACACTGACCAATACACACTGACCACTACACTGCACACTGACCACTACACTACACACTGACCACTACACTGCACACTGAACAATACACACTGACCACTACACTGCACACAGAACAATACACACTGACCAATACACACTGACCACTACACTGCACACTGACCACTACACTACACACTGACCACTACACTGCACACTGACCACTACACTGCACACTACACTGCACACTGAACAATACACACTGACCACTACACTGCACACTGACCACTACACTGCACACTGACCACTACACACTGACCACTACACTGCACACTGAACAATACACACTGACCACTACACTGCACACTGAACAATACACACTGACCACTACACTACACACTGACCACTACACTGCACACTGACCAATACACACTGACCACTACACTGCACACTGAACAATACACACTGACCACTACACTGCACACTGAACAATACACACTGACCACTACACTGCACACTGACCACTACACTGCACACTGACCACAACACACTGACCACAACACACTGAGCACTGCATACTGACCACTACACTGCACACTGACCACAACACACTGAGCACTGCATACTGACCACTACACTGCACACTGACCACAACACACTGACCACTACACTGCACACTGACCACAACACACTGAGCACTGCATACTGACCACTACACTGCACACTGACCACAACACACTGAGCACTGCATACTGACCACTACACTGCACACTGACCACAACACACTGAGCACTGCATACTGACCACTACACTGCACACTGACCACAACACACTGACCACTGCATACTGACCACTACACTGCACACTGACCACTACACTGCACACTGACCACAACACACTGACCACTACACTGCACACTGACCACAACACACTGACCACTGCATACTGACCACTACACTGCACACTACACTGCACACTGACCACTACACTGCACTTCACATTACACTGCACACTGACCACTCACCATTAGGGCACAGCACATCAGTGCACAGAGCCCAGCACATCAGGGCACAATCAGGGTACATGGGGCACATCAGGGCACAATCAGGGTACATGGGGCACATCAGGGTACATGGGGCACATTCAGGGTACATGGGGCACATTCAGGGCACATTTAGGGTACATGGGGCACATCAGGGCACAATCAGGGTACATGGGGCACAATCAGGGTACATGGGGCACATCAGGGCACAATCAGGGTACATGGGGCACATCAGGGCACAATCAGGGTACATGGGGCACAGGTCTGCATTTACTTGTTGTCGTTCTCTTCAAATGCAGAGTAGCGCAGGAAGCGTCTGTCATAAGTTTACTTCTCTCTCATGTCACGCTGTTGCTCCCCGGCGGCCCCTCCTCTCTTCGTCCATCCCAGATGATGTCACAAGCAAATAGGGATGGACGAAGAGAGGAGGGGCCGCCGGGGAGCAACAGCGTGACATGAGAGAGAAGTAAACTTATGACAGACGCTTCCTGCGCTACTCTGCATGCATCTCGATCTACCGTCAGGCACCAGCAGTAGGCGATTGACGGGTAAATCGCTGCGGATGTCCGGCCAGTACATGCCTGGCAGTAGAACACTGCCAATTTGCGCCCCCCCTTCCGCGACACCCCCGCGCTGCCTGCGGGCCATTTATAACCGGTACTTTGAGACCCCTGATCTAAATGATGCTTGAGTAAAAGTATTACAGTGTAGCCAATGGACATTATGCTAATTTAAATAGGTGTGAGGGCTAAACCCATACTGCGTCCATCAGCATATTTTGGTACCATTAAAATCATGGTGGGAAAGGGAATTTTGACTATTACTATAATATTACAATAACTAACTTATAAACTAAAATTAACTTCTAGATAACCCGTACCTATTATATTTATCTAGAACAATGATTCCTTATAAAGTAATTCTAGTGTTCTGGGGAATGTGGGGGGTAAATACAAGTTAATTGTGATAATGAAGGGTTAAGGGATGCAGTTAGGAGGTAGTTTCATATGCATCCAACTTCCATTTTACAATCCTACAGTGAGTGTATCATTAAAACTTGTTGTGAATATATAGATACATGGGAAGGGGATACCTCGGGGGACATTAGGGGTCTCAAAGGAGGGTAACTAATTTAAAGTTTTGTGTTTATAGTAAGCATAACCTTGTTTAGGCCATGCGACTATAAGAATGGCTTGATATTTTCTTTCAGTCAGACTATTGTTGAACCACTTTGCGTCAGTTTAATAATAGTAGAATGTAACTGGTGCATGTCTTCAATCCATGGAATCTTCTGGCCCTACTATGGAAGAGGCGTAGAGGCTTCTCTTATGAGAATGATGGCCTCCTTTTTTCTTCCATGGTTGTGAGGCATTGGTTGGAGGTGATGATGAGGCTGCTCTTCTTCGTTTTGAAGGGGCATTAGTTGAATCTTCTGTCAGATGTAATTTCAACAAAGTCTGTTGTAGCTCCTCAGCAGATCTACATACGTTTCTGGTGCCTTGGTAAGTAAATCGAATAGAAAAGGGGAAACCCCATTGGTAAGTTATGTTGCGCCTTTGCAGCTCCATAAGCTGGGGTTTCATAGATCTTCTCTTTGCTATAGTAAGCTGTGATATGTTGGCGAATATTTGATAGTTGTGTCCTTGGAATGTTAAATCTTTTTTTTCTCTTGCAGCAGACATTAGTTGTTCTTTAGACCTGTAGTAATGTAATTTTGTGATTATATCACGTGGAGGGCCATCCACTTTTTTGGCTGTGAGTGCACGGTGCACTCTGTCAAGTTCCAAGCGCTTAATGGGGATAGCAGGTTGTAATCCCTGATTGTTTCAGGGATTCCTCTTATTCGGATATTGGAACGTCTGTCCCTGTTCTCTTGGTCTTCCAATCTAGATTGAAGTGACAGGTTCTCTTCTTTTAGGTTTTCCAATTACATCATACAGTCTTGTGAATTCATTTCAATTTCTTCTACTCTGAGTTCCAGTGCCGCTGTGCGGTTTCCCGGCTCTCTGATTTCTTTTGTGAGGCTTTTAGTTATTTGTTCTGTTGTCTGTTTCAGAGCTTTATGCAGCATATGTTCAAATTGCTGCAATATGGCTGGTGGTACTAATGAGGCTTGTGAGGAGAATTGTGAGGGAGTTTGTTCTGTTTCTGACTCACCTGGGGAGTCTGTCTGAACAAGCTTCTGTCTGTGTTTGCGCACTGAGGCAGTGTGTGAGGTGGTGACCGGCACCATTCTAGCTGCAGTGCGTGCCTGAGTGTCCTTTGTGAGGTGATTCTTCATTTTGCCACAGCCGCCTCCCTGAACCATCTTTCCGGTCCAAATTTTCCCAGTTGGTTCCCGGGTACTTTATCTTTCCGTCTAGTACCTTTTTGTAGCGTTGTCGCCGTTAGAAATAATGGTTTCTCTCCTCAGCGAAGCAGAGCTCTAGCTGTGCATGTCTGCTCTGCTAGACTCCACACATGCGCTTACTCCGCATTGTCAACATTTTCATGTCAAAATGTGAATTCGAAAATATTTTCAACGATCGACCCGCTAAATTAAAGTGCTACTGTTGTTTTATAGGTGATATTCTGCTTATCTTGGAAGGTGATATGAGCGACCTTGAAGATTTTAAATCCATTCTGGATAACAACGATAAGAATGTGATACTTACCTAGAAACAAGATGGGCGTGGAATGCTGCCGCCTGACAGGCATACTCTGATACCCCTAACTAAAATTTAGTGGAACCAATTGCTTTCAGAAGTCACCTAATTAATAAATAGAGTCCACCCGTGTGTAATTTAATCTCAGGATAAATAAGCTGTTCTGTGAAGCCCTCAAATGTTTGTTAGAGAACCTTAGTAAACAAACTTTGCACTAGTTGCAGCATTCTGTTCCAATACGTACAGTTCAAACATTATGTTCTGTCCACTGTACATCTAGGTGGGGGTGATTTAACTGTTGCACCCTTTGATCAAAATGTAAAAATGACCGACATTCATTGGGATTGATCTCCTTCCTACAAAATACATTAACCACCAAGTACTAAATCTGTTGAACTATGTCTGCAAATGGGAACTTGACCTGCAGTTAACTATAGACCAGGCTCATTGAGACCAGATCTGGGCCACCATGAAATCATGCTCCAGCAGCACACCTGCTGTTAAAACTAACTACAAAGTGCTTCTTAGGTGGTACATGGTGCCCACTAGATTAGTGCATGTCTCTTCAGGTTTTTCTATGCTCTGTTTCCGTGGTTGCTCCAATACTAGTTTATTTATCCATACCCGGTGGACCAGTGACCCACATTTTTGGTAGCAAGTGTATCTTATTCTCCATGCACTTTTTCATCCACCACTCATGCTAAACTCATGCAAAGCTCTCTTCAACCAAAAGTCCGAGGGGATCTCTTAAGCTGTGTACACCCGATCGGTTTTACAGATGAAAACAGTCCGATGGACTGTTTTCATCGGACGAACCGATCGTGTATGGGCCCCATCTGTCTTTTTTCCATCAGAAAAAAGACCGTTGTTTAACATGTTTTAAATTTTTCCGATGGGAGAAAAACCGATAGCAAAATCTGATCGTCTGTGTGGAACTCCATCGGATAAAAAACCCTCAGAATCAAGTCGACGCATGCTCAGAAGCATTGAACTTCATTTTTCTCGGCTCATCTGAGTGTTTTACGTCACGGCGTTTGGGACGATCAGTTTTTTGACTGATGGTGTGTAGGCAAGACTGATGGAAGTCAGCTTCATCAGATTTCCGATGGAAAAATCCATCGGATTAGAATCCATAGGAAATCCGATCGTGTGTACACGGCTTAACTCTCAATTCACTGTCATGACTCTCTTACTCAATTCACTTTCTCTTACCTACTGTACTTACTTAATTCTTACTCAACTTACAATATAATAATAATAATATAATATATTAAAATATAATAATATAATAATAAGTAGACTAAGATCTCCTCACTACCCCTGGAGTTTTCACCAGCACAGTATCTCCTCCACCTCTCTAAAATTTCAAAAAAGACATACCTCGGTTGCTATCCACATGGTCAATGCAGCCAGATTGTGTGTTCCTGTTCATTGAAGGGATACGACACCTCCGTCGATAAAAGACTGGCTGACACGCCTTAACCGTATTGCAGCGATAGAGGAACTGATTTACACTGCTCAAGATAACATTTCTACTTTCACTACTGTGTGGGATGATTGGTTCAAATTTCGAAACTCAGCAGACTATCAGACTCTCATGCTGAATGTGGTTTGATTTGGGATTTGCGAAATTACTCTTACTTGACAAAGTCTGGTCCACAACTTCGGGTGTGGGTTTCCGCCTGTGGGTGGCATGAGCGGAGAGGGTAGCTGGTGGTATCCCCACCCCCTCTCTAGGCTTTTGCCTCTCAGTGGAGCATTCCCTACGCCCTCCTCTTCCTCCCCCCTTTCTTTTTTTTGTGTGTGTGTGTGTGTGTTCCCCTCTCTCTTGTCCACCCCCCCTTACTTCCTACCCCTCTCTCTCTTTCTCCCCCCCTTTTTTTTTCTGTATGATTCTGTTGGGCGGGGGGCGTGGGAGCTGGGGCCGCGGCGGGTGGCCCCTCCGCACATGCTCTCCTGAATTGGCGGATCCTTAGATTGGATTACATTTAGCTTTAAAACGAAGGCTCCGAATTAATGTGGCAAGGGACCCGATGTGATATTTTTTTCGATGGTAGTTACCAGACCATTGGCTACATTACTCTGGGCAGGCTCCCTTGTAGACGTCCTGATGCATTTCTCTCTGGCTAGGGGAGAGGGGAGAGTAAATATGATGTATATTGAGTATGCTCTCCGGAAATTGCCACGTTTCTGTGTTATTTATCTTTTGAACTGTTCCGTGTGTGGAGCTAGAGCTTTTTTCTTCTAATCTGTGTCTCTGGATATTATTGTGAACTTCTCTGTGATAACTGTAATTTGTTTTCATTAATAAAAACTTTTAATGGAAAAAAAATAAAAATAATGAAGCAAACAAGATACAATTGCAGCTTGTGCCATTGAAGGATCTGATTTATTGTAATTGAATTTCAATTGGCACTCACTACCACCTTGAAATGACAGTTTGGGGAATGGAATGTGTCAGTAAATTTGCAGGTAATGCAGAGCTAGTCAAAGGTAGACACAAGGAGGAAAGGATTATTTTTTAACTAGCCATGCATAATTAATATCTGTTGCTAATGAAAGCTGAGACATTTTATAAAAATAATGCATGTATAATTTCCTAAAATACACCCTGTCTTTTTGTAACCGTACCAAATGGTTTTAGACATAAATAATGAATTATTTATATTATTCATGAAACCCAATTTAATCGGATGTCTAATTTTCAGATTCATTCCCCTCTTAAAATTGTTGCATCATTTCCTTCTGTGTCTTGACCCTATATCTGACGTTAAATCCACTGGGTCCACTGGACCATGATTAATGAAAAACTGACAGCTTGGATTCAGTTCACCATGCCAACATTTTTGCACAGATTGAACTTTTAAGAAACATATCGTTTTGTTTAGATTGTATAATTTAGGGAGAGGATTTAATTACAGAGCACTTCACTTATCTTTTTAGGTATATTAACTTATTCCTTTCAACCCCTACATCTGCTGATTTTGCTGGAAAGCTTGTACTGTTACAGAAAGTGTAAAACCAACCAATCACCTGCCAGGAATACCAGGTGATTAAACACTGTTTGGGGGAGGGGGTGGTGTTAAAAAGAACAAATATTGTTATCACCCTTAACAGATTGCTTTGTTCATGTAATTTTTTTCCATCATTGAGGTACACAGGATTGAGAGGCATTTGGGTTATACTGTTGCCTACAGTAGGATGTTGGCAAAAAAGAGTGGTCTAACCCTTCCCACCAGTTTTCTACTGAGAAAAATTAACTATTTTTACAAGCCATTTTTTCTGTTTTCTCTAAAATATTTTGGTTTCTAAACCAAGAATTACTCTACACGCTGCTTGAGCTGGTGTCTCATGCAACTATCTGGATCAGCGTATACTTGGCAACAACTTTGGTTGCTGTACCCCACTGGACTGGATGATTGCGACGCCTACCTATAATGTGACCTTTGGGCACTGACCTTTTCCTTTGAAATGTTCCCAACCTAAGCACTGTGTTTATAAGCTTTCCAGGTTCAGGGCTGTGGCACAGACTCCGGGTTGAACCAGTCTCTGAACACACATAAGTAGGCCTTGTGAGCTGAGTATTTTGAGCACCATTATTATTCACTTTTTCCCATTGGTCTTTATGAAAAAGGTTAAAAAGCTAAGGAATAGGGATGAGCTTCGAGTCGAACTCATGTTCGACTCGAACATTGCCCATTCGCCCGTTCGCCGAACAGCGAACAATTTGGGGTGTTCGCAGCAAATTCGAAAAGTCTATGGGAGAAATCTAAAGTGCTAATTTTAAAGGCTTATATGCAAGTTATTGTCATAAAAAGTGTTTGGGGACCCGGGTACTGCCCCAGGGGACATGTATCAATGCAAAAAAAGTTTTAAAAACTGATGTTTTTTCAGGAGCAGTGATTTTAGTAATGCTTAAAGTGAAACAATAAAAGTGAAATATTCCTTTAAATTTTGTACCTAGGGTGTGTATATACAGGTCCTTCTCAAAAAATTAGCATATTGTGATAAAGTTCATTATTTTCTGTAATGTACTGATAAACATTAGACTTTCATATATTTTAGATTCATTACACACAACTGAAGTAGTTCAAGCCTTTTCTTGTTTTAATATTGATGATTTTGGCATACAGCTCATGAAAACCCCAAAATCCTATCTCAAAAAATTAGCATATTTCATCCGACCAATAAAAGAAAAGTGTTTTTAATACAAAAAAAGTCAACCTTCAAATAATTATGTTCATTTATGCACTCAATACTTGGTCGGGAATCCTTTTGCAGAAATGACTGCTTCAATGCGGCGTGGCATGGAGGCAACCAGCCTGTGGCACTGCTGAGGTGTTATGGAGGCCCAGGATGCTTCGATAGCGGCCTTAAGCTCATCCAGAGTGTTGGGTCTTGCGTCTCTCAACTTTCTCTTCCCAATATCCCACAGATTCTCTATGGGGTTCAGGTCAGGAGAGTTGGCAGGCCAATTGAGCACAGTAATACCATGGTCAGTAAACCATTTACCAGTGGTTTTGGCACTGTGAGCAGGTGCCAGGTCGTGCTGAAAAATGAAATCTTCATCTCCATAAAGCTTTTCAGCAGATGGAAGCATGAAGTGCTCCAAAATCTCCTGATAGCTAGCTGCATTGACCCTGCCCTTGATAAAACACAGTGGACCAACACCAGCAGCTGACATGGCACCCCAGACCATCACTGACTGTGGGTACTTGACACTGGACTTCAGGCATTTTGGCATTTCCCTCTCCCCAGTCTTCCTCCAGACTCTGGCACCTTGATTTCCGAATGACATGCAAAATTTGCTTTCATCCGAAAAAAGTACTTTGGACCACTGAGCAACAGTCCAGTGCTGCTTCTCTGTAGCCCAGGTCAGGCGCTTCTGCCGCTGTTTCTGGTTCAAAAGTGGCTTGACCTGGGGAATGCGGCACCTGTAGCCCATTTCCTGCACATGCCTGTTCACGGTGGCTCTGGATGTTTCTACTCCAGACTCAGTCCACTGCTTCCGCAGGTCCTCCAAGGTCTGGAATTGGTCTTTCTCCACAATCTTCTTCAGGGTCCGGTCACCTCTTCTCGTTGTGCAGCGTTTTCTGCCACACTTTTTCCTTCCCACAGACTTCCCACTGAGGTGCCTTGATACAGCACTCTGGGAACAGCCTATTCGTTCAGAAATTTCTTTCTGTGTCTTACCCTCTTGCTTGAGGGTGTCAATGATGGCCTTCTGGACAGCAGTCAGGTCGGCAGTCTTACCCATGATTGCGGTTTTGAGTAATGAACCAGGCTGGGAGTTTTTAAAAGCCTCAGGAATCTTTTGCAGGTGTTTAGAGTTAATTAGTTGATTCAGATGATTAGGTTAATAGCTCGTTTAGAGAACCTTTTCATGATATGCTAATTTTTTGAGATAGGAATTTTGGGTTGTCATGAGCTGTATGCCAAAATCATCAATATTAAAACAAGAAAAGTCTTGAACTACTTCAGTTGTGTGTAATGAATCTAAAATATATGAAAGTCTAATGTTTATCAGTACATTACAGAAAATAATGAACTTTATCACAATATGCTAATTTTTTGAGAAGGACCTGTAGTATGCATGTAAAGTCGCGCTTGTTTCCCATGCTTAGAACTGTCCCTGCACAAAGTGTCATTTCTGAAGGAAAAAAAGTCATTTAAAACTCACTCGCGGCTATAATGAATTGTCGGCTCCCAGCAATACATAGAAAAGTCATTGATTAAAAAAAAAAAGCGTGGGGGTCCCCCCAAATTCAATTACCAGGCCCTTCAGGACTGGTATGGAAATTAAGGGGAACCCTGCTGCAAATTAAAAAAAAAATGCGTGCGGTTCCCCCAAATATCCATACCAGGCCCTTCAGGTCTGGTATGGATTTTAAGATGAACTCCACCCCAAATTTAAAAAAAAAACGGCGTGGAGTTCCCCCCAAAATCCATACCAGACCATTTATCCGAGCACGCAACCTGGCAGGCCGCAGGAAAAGAGGGGGGGACGAGAGAGCGCCCCCCCCTCCTGAACCGTACCAGGCCACATGACCTCATGTTGATGGGGACAAGGGCCTCATCCCCACAACCCTTGCCCGGTGGTTGTGGGGGTCTGCGGGCAGGGGGCTTATCAGAATCTGGAAGAACCCTTTAACAAAGGGGACCCTCAGATCCCGGCCCCCCCTATGTGAATTGGTAAGGGGTACATTGTACCCCTACCATTTCACGAAAAAAGTGTAATTTTTTTTTAAAGAAACACACACCGACACCTTGGAAAAGTCCTTTATTTAAAAAAAAAAACATTCCTGCGATGAAATCCAGTGTCCCGCGGCGATCCGATGTCCAGCATTGGCTGAGCCTGAGCGGACCTGATGGGGAACTTCCTCCGCAGTGTATTAAATGAATACACCTGCCCCTTCTAAAGTTCCCCATCAGGTCCGCTCAGCCAATGACGTAGGTGTAAGGCTGAGGACCTGATGCGGAACGTGTGAAGGGGCGGGTCTATTCATGTATTATACTGGAGGAAGTTCCCCATCAGGTCCGCTCCTCCAATGACGTAGGGGGGGTCTGACATACGAGGGGGCGGACCTGATGGGGAACTTCCTCCAGTATAATAAATGAATAGACCCGCCCCTTCTCACGTTCCGCATCAGGTCCTCAGCCTTACACCTACGTCATTGGCTGAGCGGACCTGATGGGGAACTTTAGAAGGGGCAGGTGTATTCATTTAATACACTGCGGAGGAAGTTCCCCATCAGGTCCGCTCAGGCTCAGCCAATGACGGACAGCGCTGGACATCGGATCGCCGCGGGACACTGGTCTTCATCGCAGGAATGTTTTTTTTTTCCTTTTAATAAAGGACGTTTCCAAGGTGTCGGTGTGTGTTTCTTTACATTTTGTTTACACTTTCTTTGTGAAATTGTAGGGGTACAATGTACCCCTTACCAATTCACATAGGGGGGGTGGAATCTGAGGGTCCCCTTTGTTAAAGGGGTCTTCCAGATTCCGATAAGCCCCCTGCCCGCAGACCCCCACACCCACCGGGCAAGGGTTGTGGGGATGAGGCCCTTGTCCCCATCAACATGGGGACATCCTCCCCATGTTGAGGGCATGTGGCCTGGTACGGTTCGGGGGGGGCGCTCTCTCGTCCCCCCCCCTCTTTTCCTGCGGCCTGCCAGGTTGCATGCTCGGATAAAGGGTAGGGTCTGGATTTTTGGGCGTACTCCACGCCATTTTTTTTTTTAAATTTGGGGTGGAGTTCCCCTTAAAATCCATACCAGACCTGAAGGGCCTGGTATGGATATTTGGGGGAACCCCCACGCTTTTCTTTTATCAATGACTTTTCTATGAATTGCCGGGAGCCGACAATTCATTATAGTGAGTTTTAAATGACTTTTTTTCCTTCAGAAATGACACTTTGTGCAGGGACAGTTCTAAGCATGGGAAACAAGCACGACTTTACATGCATACTATACACACACCCTAGGTACAAAATTTTAAGGAAAATTCTACTTTTATTTTTTCATTTTAAGTATTATTAAAATCACTGCTCCCGAAAAAACTGCAGTTTTTAAAACTTTTTTTTGCATTGATACATGTCCCCTGGGGCAGGACCCGGGTCCCCAAACACTTTTTAGGACAATAACTTGCATATAATCCTTTATAATTATCACTTTTGATTTCGAACGTTCGAGTCCATTGTATTTAATAGGGTTCTAAAGTTCACGCGAACATTCTGGCTGTTCGCAGGTTCTGGTGCAAACCGAACAGGGGGGTGTTCGGCTCATCCCTACTAAGGAACTGAGTACTACATCACTGTTGGGTGCATGCACTCCACATTCTGTTCCTGCTATCAAAATAAGGTAGCATGTTGCCAGCATTTCTCCTCATTGCAATGGTTCAGGCTCAGTTAGTCCCTGCTTACACACACACACAGTGACTTATTTCCAGCCATTTGAGGCTTCCCTGCTCACAGCAGTTAGTGTGTGAGTACGCAAGGTCTTTATCTGGTATGTACATGGGGTGGTGGGAGGAATTGTTCATTTATCATTTATCCACATTAAACTTAATTTTACATGTAGTTGCCCACCCCATTATTTTATTCAGGTCTTTCTGTAAAATGTCTATATCCTGATGTGAAGTTATTGCCCTGCTTATTTTTGTGTCATTCGCATTTCAAATAGAATCAAGTAAAAAAACAAGAGAGGGGATATTCCCTTTATCTAATTCAGTGTAGCAAGAGTCTTGATTCTAAAAGAACAAGGAATAGTCTTTTTCAAAAGGATTATAACATAAGTAGTTCTGTTTTGGACCAATGTGTTACTTTTGTAATAACTTTTCCATGGCATTCCAAAGTATCACAAATAAACACTTACCAGTGTTATGCAGTGATAGGGAGCTTTATGACTTGTTAAAAGAAGGATACTATTTCTCTAGCAGGAGAGCACCACCTTGGGGTTAATTCTATCACTGAGTTATTATAAATCATAGAGTGGACCTAAGAAAACTTGAGTGTCCACCACTGGATGTGAGTTTAACACATATATACGTAGATACTACAAGGTACACGAGAAAACGAAAGTTATGCCCTGTACACACGATCGGATTTCCGATGGAATAAAATCTGATGGAATTTTCCGTCGGAATTCTGATGAAGCTGACTTTCATCAGTCTTGCCTACACACCATCAGACAAAATTCCGACCGTCCAAAACGCTGTGACTAGGGATGAGCTTCGTGTTCGAGTCCAACATACGTTCGACTCGAACATCGGCTGTTTGATCGTTCGATGAAGATCGAACGATTTGGGCCGTTCGCGCCAAATTCGAGTGACGTGAACGGCCCACAATACACTGCGCCATCGCAGTGCAATCCCGGCACTGTGATTGGCCAAGCATGCACTGTGACCCCGCATGCTTGGCCAATCACAGCGCCGGAAGCGAGGAGAGTCATAATTGGCCACAGGCAGGATGCCTGTGGCCAATTATAGCTCAGGGGGGTTTAGTACATGCCCCACACTATAAAAGGCTGCCAGCGTGGCGGCCTTGTGTAGTGTGTTGGCCTGCAGGGAAAGAGATACATAGGCAGGGACAGTGTGTTCTATGTTCTGTTTTATTTTCTCAGGCATCTGCAGGAGTTAGTGGCACAGTATACACCTGTATATCCGTCATTGCTGTTCTCAAATACAGGCATCTGCAGGAGTTAGTGGCACAGTTGGCGTGCAGGGAAAGAGATACATAGGCAGGGACAGTGTGTTCTATGTTCTGTTTTATTTTCTCAGGCATCTGCAGGAGTTAGTGGCACAGGATACACCTGTATATCCGTCATTGCTGTTCTCAAATACAGGCATTTGCAGGAGTTAGTGGCACAGTATACACCTGTATATCCGTCATTGCTGTTCTCAAATACAGCATCTGCAGGAGTTAGTGGCACAGTATACACCTGTATATCCGTCATTGCTGTTCTCAAATACAGGCATCTGCAGGAGTTAGTGGCACAGTATACACCTGTATACACCCGTCATTGGTGTTCTATAATACAGGCATCTGCAGGAGTTAGTGGCACAGTATACACCTGTATATACCCGTCATTGCTGTTCTATAATACAGGCATCTGCAGGAGTTAGTGGCACAGTATACACCTGTATAGCCGTCATTGCTGTTCTCAAATACAGCATCTGCAGGAGTTAGTGGCACAGTATACACCTGTATATCCGTCATTGCTGTTCTCAAATACAGGCATCTGCAGGAGTTAGTGGCACAGTATATACCTGTATATACCCGTCATTGCTGTTCTCTAATAAAGGCATCTGCTGGAGTTAGTGGGTGTTGTGTGCCTCCAGCACAATATACACTACCCAATTGCTGGTTTTCCCATCTCCCTGCAGGCCATTACTATGTCTGGAAGGCCAACAAGGAGAGGCAGACAGTCACGAGCCAATAAAAGAGGGCAAGCAGGCTCTGTGTCTAGAGACAACAGTGCAGGTCGTGGACGCGGTGCATCGTCATCAGCACGTGGCCATGGGACACGCTTGTCCTTATTTTCGGCAGCTGGACGTGTTGAGCCGCATCATGCCGAAGACTTGGTAGAGTGGATTACCCAGCCCTCCTCATCCTCTCTCACCCAGGCTCTGGGTACTGGCAAAGCAGCTGCCAAAGCGTCCTCAATGTCATCATCAGTCACTCCTTCCCTAGACCCACCGTGTCCTCCTGAGGAGTCCCCCGAACTGTTTGAGCACAGTGTTGGGTACATGCTCCAGGAGGATGCCCAGCGTTTCGAAGGGTCTGAAGATGATACCCAGCTAGAGGAAGGCAGTAGCGTGAGAGCAGAGAGAGGGGATGCTCAAGAAGGACACCAATCTGGCAGTCATGTTCCAGCAGCTGCAGCATACTGCCAGATTGGCTCCAGTGATGGGGAGGGAGGGGATGATGAGGTCACTGACTCCACGTGGGTGCCTGATAGGAGAGAGGAGGAGGAGGCACATCTCCAATGAGGCAGGATGCCCTCCGGGGGCCAGCGTAAGGGCAGCACACCGACTAAATCACACCGCAGAGCTCCGCCTGGGCAGGGCGCTGCCTCTGCCCGTTATTCCAAAAGTTCTTTGGTGTGGGCCTTTTTTGAGTCGAGTGCATCAGATCACACCGCTGCTGTTTGCAACATATGTCTGAAGCGTATCTCGCGTGGCCAAAACATCAGCCGCTTGGGCACCACATGCTTGACCAGACATATGTTGACCTGCCATGCAGCTCGTTGGCAAGCGTATCTTAAAGACCCACACCAAAGAACAAAGCGGACCTCTCCTTGCTCCTCATCAGCTGGGATTTCCAACCCTACTGTACCTTCAGTTCTCTCTGAAACTTGCACTGAGAGGAATGAAGGTGTAGAATTAGGTGTGTCACAGCCAAGTACTTGCGGGCACTCTGCTAGCAGTACACCGACGTCCGATTATAGCAGGCAAATTTCCCTGCCCCAGCTGCTGGACCGTCGAAAGAAGTTCACTCCCAGCCATCCACATGTCAAGGGTTGAATGCTAGCTTGGCTAAATTGCTAGCACTTCAACTGCTGCCTTTTCAGTTGGTAGACTCCGCCCCCTTCCGTGAGTTTGTGCAATGTGCGGTTCCTAAGTGGCAGGTTCCCAAACGCCACTTTTTCTCACAGAAGGCGATTCCGGCTCTCTACCGGCATGTGGAAGGCAATGTCCATGCCTCGTTGGACAGGGCGGTCAGCGGTAAGGTGCATATTACCGCTGACTCATGGTCCAGCAGGCATGGACAGGGACGTTACCTTTCTTTCACGGCCCATTGGGTCACTCTTTTGGCAGCTGGGAAGTATGCAGGACAAGGTGCAGTAGTGTTGAAGGTTGTTCTGCTGCCACGCCTCCAAAATGCTACTACTGGTTGTGACACACCTCTCTCCTCCACCCCCTCCTCTTCTTCTTCCTCCATGGCCTCTTCCTGTGCTTTGTCCTCGGAACCAGCGGTGCTCCATAGGCGTTCAAGGGGCTACGCAAGTACGCAGGCAAAAAGATGCCATGCCGTGCTTGCGCTGGTGTGTTTGGGGGACAGGAGCCACACTGGGGCAGAGGTTCTGTCTGCTATGCAGGGGCAGGCTGAGAGGTGGACTTGTACGTGACTGGGAGGAGGTGGCTGCGGATCATGTCGTCCGTAGTGACCCAGAGGACTCCGGACCGAATGCCTCAGCTAACCTACGCTGCATGGCCTCCCTGATCCTGCAAAGTCTGCGGAAGGATCCTCGTATTCTTCGGATCAAGGAGAGGGACCATTACTGGCTGGCCACTCTCCTTGATCCACGGTACAAGGGTAAGGTTGCAGACCTTATCTTACCGTCGCAGAGGGAGCAGAGGATGAGACATCTCTGGGAGGCCTTGCAGAAAGGTCTGTGCAACGCGTTCCCAGAGACTGGGAGGTTACAAACTCCTGGTCCTGGACAACGAGTTGCTGAGGCTTCGGTCAGTCAAAGAAGGAGCGGTGGGGAAGGTGGCCGCCTGACCGATGCGTTCAGACAATTTTTTAGTCCACAGGCCCAAGGTATGATCGGTTCCAGCAACCATCGCCAGCGTCTGATATACATGGTGCAGGAATACCTAGGGGCAAGGTCAGACTTGGACACCTTTCCCACCGAAAATCCTCTGGCTTACTGGGTCTTGAGGATGGATCACTGGCCAGAGCTTGCACAGTATGCAATTGAGCTACTGGCCTGTCCTGCATCCAGCGTTCTTTCAGAACTCACATTCAGTGCTGCTGGAGGCTTTGTCACGGATCACAGGGTGCGCCTGTCCACCGACTCGGTTGATCGACTGACCTTCATAATGATGAACCAGTCTTGGATCACCACCAGCTACCAAGCACCTGAAGCTGATGTAACAGAATAATTTATTTTGAAATGTCACATCCCTTCAAGACTGCCTATGCTGATGCTGAGTGACTGTCCTGTTATGTTGACTGACTATCCTCCTCCTCAATGATCCCATTCCTGATGATAGCTTGGAAGAACATTTTTGCCATTTTTCTCAAAGATTTTCATCCATATTGCCAGGACAAGACATGACATTAAAGCCGCAAGCAGTTTTAAATGGCTTTTTTTCCTTTAGAAATGTAATTTTGTGCAGGGACAGTTCTAAACACGGGAAACACATGCCACTTCACAGGCATACTTTAGACACCCCCCATGTACGATATTTAAAGGAATATTTCACTTTTTTTTTCACTTTATGCATCATTAAAATCACTGCTCCCGAAAAAACGCAGTTTTTAAAACTTTGTTTTGCATTGATACATGTCCCCTGGGGCAGACCCCGGGTCCCAAACACTTTTTAGGACAATAACATGCATATTAGCCGTTATAATTAGCACTTTAGATTTCGAACGTTCACGTCCATTGTATTTAATAGGGTTCTAACATTCGCGCGAACTTTCGGTCCGTTCGCAGGTTCTGGTGCGAATCGAACCGGTAGGTGTTCGGCTCATCCCTACTCAGAACAGACCCATCAATTGGTCATGTTCGCTTTCTGAGCTAGTCAGGAATTACACTTTAAATAATAACTTGGGATGCTTTTCATCGTTACCCATGCAAAAATTTACTAAACAAAAAAATATAAATAAACTAAGATACTACTCAATTCTTTGGTGTGGTTGAGCCGCTTCTTGTAGTGGCTGGCGTGGTCTCATCCCTCAAGCTTCTTTACAACGACCCAGTCACCTGGTTGGAAAGAATGTAAACCAGTTATTGTGTCAGGGTCCAGGCAGTGGCGTCACTAGGGTTGGTGTCACCTGGTGCGGTATAACATGGTGTCACCCCCCCCCCCAATAATTTTTTTCACCCTAATAACACTGCATATATTGGCACCAGTAGTGCCGTTAATAACTATCAATCAACTAGCAAATTTGAATAACAAAATCATATGAAAATAATAGAAATCAAAGCTTAAACTGTTAAAGAACTGTATTTATTTTAACTTTAAACTTTACTGAATTAATAAATAAATAACACAAAAACAGGAACAAATATGAAAGCATTTAGTTAACATCTAAATCAAAACTTTGCTTTTCTAGCCTTGACAGCTGCAAAATTGTGAACAACATCATCAAAATCAATACATTTCGCTAGTTCACTTTCAACTGATAATATTGCAAGATCAGAAAGCCTTGCCTGTCCCATCGTTGAACGCAAATAGTTTTTTATCAGCTTCAACTTTGAAAAGCTCCTCTCACATGAAGCTACAGACACACAGATTGTCAGAAATATTTTTAGACATAGTGAAAGGGTTGGAAGAGATTCAATGAAGTCCCATTCTGCTATGAAGGTCAAAACTTGTAAAGCCGACCAATCTTTGACTTATTCTAGGTTGATCTTGGCTGCTTTGAGATGTCTCCTCAGTCTGGGTATTTCCATTAACAGCTCACTCTCAGATATTTCGTCATAAAAAGTGGTCAGTTTTGGAATGGACACCTTTAATGTTTCTTCAGTTTCATATATGAGACTCTTTGCTTGAACAGCCTCAAACATGGCTGCAACTTCCATGATGGCTCTTAATCTGATCTGGAGTTCAGAATGGAAGCGATCAATGCACTCAAGCATTGCCCTCTTGTTCTCGTCTTGTAGACTTATGCCTCCAGCATCACGTGCCTGTTCCCCTGCCATCCTCTTCTTAAACCTGGCTCTTCTCTCTACGGCAATTCCATATTCTTTAGATTTTAAATGTGCCTGCTTAATTGCATGTTCCACTAGGTGACTGCGCTCTTCAAACAGAAAAAGTCTTAGTGACTCTAGCTTTGTCACCACCTTGTCCAGACTTAAGCCTTTGGTCTGCAGGTACTGTTGTGTAACATCAACTTCTTGAAGTACATCACCCCAGAAGTATAGGTAGCACAAAAACGTAAAATCACAGACAGCAGGCAGTAGACATTCTGCTGCTCCTCTTGTGTCCATATTTTCAGAAGGATCACAAAGCGCTTCGATTGCAGACACAAACATATTCAATTTTTCTTTTACTGGCTTAACTGCAGCATGATGAGCACTCCAGCGTGTTGTTGATAATCTTTTCACTGACACTCCAGTGTGACACTACAGTGCAGTGTGATGATGTGACAGGCTGAGTCGCTCGCTGGCTCTGTAGGGTAGGGAGGAGGATTGGAATTTAGGAATAGGAAGAATAAGGAGCCGGAGGACACACACCAGGCGCGGCCGCGGCGCTGGAGGTGTTGTTCCAGGCTTCCAGCCCAGCGGGGTGAAATTAATCAATGAATGGGTCAGCTGTAAAAAAAAAAAAAAAAAAAAAAAAAAAAAAGGGAGGGTGTCACCCCTCTAGCGGGTGTCACCCGGGGGCGGACCGCACCCCCCGCACCCCCCTAGCAACGCCTCTGGGTCCAAGAGGGACTCGTGAACCCTGTGGTAGACATTTTGAAGTTCATGTCACAGCGATTGCACCCGCCCCATCAGCTGAGAATGTAAGTGACAGCTAATGAGGAAAGTACGACCCTGGTTTTGATTGACCTCCAAACAACCCTCATATGACAATAACCCAGACATCGGGACTGTGGTCAGTGCATAACCTGTGCGTGGCTTACAATACCTGGAACCATTGACAAAAGGTTCTTAGCATCTGGGATGGGAACCTACTTCATCAGACTGCTGCTTGCCAATTCAAATTGTATCAAAGAAAGACAGTCTTGGCACAAACTTGGTTAGAATTACAGAGGTTAACATTATTAGTTGGAAAAAAAAACTGTCATTCTTACATTTATCATCCCCCCTTTTCTTCCTCATTACAGACTGAAGGAAGAAATGCGTGGTGCAGGAAAAAAGAAACAATGAAATGGCTTATGATACTTTTACCTCCTTAGACTAGTGTATTTATCCATATGTACAGCTGTCTACATACACCTGCTCTCTATGTACATACTTTTTCAGAAAGAAATGACATTCTTTCAAAACCGATTCAAACAAAACCCTCTGTAACCCTTACTTTTCCCGTTCCTACAAAAATACAACAGCCGCGACGCATCGGAGGATCGCCGTGGTAAGTTTGAACATATTCACGTTACTACATACAAACATTCCGATACAAATGTGGGGGAGATACTTCATAGTTTCCAAAACAAAAAATAAAAAAAAAACATAAACAGACAGAATTTTCCCTTCACTCTTTCAGAAATAGAAAAAAATACAATAGGAAAAACATGAGAGCAGCTCGAGAACTTTGCATGGACCAGCCATACAAAGTTCAAACAAACGGGCATGAGAATTTTGACCACCGTTCCTCCTCTGAGAATCACAAAAACCTGTACTACACCTCCATCAACACTCATCATTACAGATTTCTGAAGCCACAGCTGAACTACATCAACTCCAGAGGGATACCCAAAATAGTATCCTTGGACCACCTATGTTAATCTTTTTTTTTGGTTCAAAGGCCTTTGCCCCAAAACTAGGCTCTGTGCACCGTGTAACCATCTGACTGTGGGAAGCCTCCATTCCTTCCCTTTGCACAGACCTCCTTGTGTCCATGGCGATTAGAATCGGCTTATCGTCTTATCCCTGCGGCCAGGAAGACCATTGCACCCATTTCGGGGAGCACTGCCCGGTGTCTTCTTCTACGGTGGATTGACTGACTACAACCATTATATCTGGTCCAGTCCCCCAACTAGAAACCCTAACCGAGGCGTTATCACACCCGAATTAGGCCTCTACCCCTCACAGTGTATGCATACACAAGCGTTTTCCGCTATACACCCATACACTGCGTCGCCAGACTAAACCACACAGAACACTTACGCCCGTTTACCACCTACAGAACAATGTGGCTTCTTTCTACCTGCATCTAGATGTTACAACAATAATGGTGATGCCCCCCATACTACTCTCTAGCCAAAACTGAATTACAGTACAAAACTTCACAAACTGGAACAAAATATAAAACACCTTTTCAAACGCCAAAATGCTTTCCATCTTCCTTCCAAGCACAAATCTCATTGCCCACCTTTCAGTAGACCCCAAGCTCCTCCCACCAACTTCCTGCTGATACATAAATGCTGAAAAGAACTTCATGTGGCATGCTCAGCTCTCAAATAAACCCAAACTGGTTTATTTACATATCAACGTACAGGAAGAGGGAGGGGGAGGGGGGAACCTAGCCCCATCACCTTGTCTATTAAGACACCAAAAAAAATCCATGGCTAAACATCATATATATTTCAACAATTTAAAAAACCTTTGTCAAGGAAATGATGGAACAAACCCCCCTTTTGCAAATGGAGGGAATCCCCCCTGACCCGAACATCCCCTGGAAGTCAAACCACAAGTTTCGAGACTCAAATACAAACTCCTGCCAAAAGATGGCTATACAATACAAGCTTAAAAACAATGAATTGCCTTCTGGGAAACTCCCAAATATTTAAACATAAAAACACACACCACTGTACAAAAACTCAGTTAAAGTTAGTCTTACAATCTATCAAAATTCAGTGTAAGGTAGGGATTTCACTTAAAACCAAAATCCAATACAAAAACCGCCGCTCTTATACTGCAAAGTCAGCTAAACCTGCAATAGCTTACATTCACTTAAATGAAAACAGGGAAATCCCCATCCCAACACCATCTGCCTGGATTTTGCATGCTCTCCCCGTGCCCGCGTCGGTTTCCTCCGGGCACTCCGGTTTCCTACGACACTCCAAAGACATGCTGGTAGGTCAACCAGATCCCGTCCATAAATGGGCCTCAGCATGTGCATGTGTCCGCAAGCGCGTCGGGACCCCTCGGGGCAAGATCGCGATATATCAAGATGGTGGACAAAAAAAGCCAGGTCACAACAAAATGGCGCCATTAACGCATGCAATGCAGTTTTTGATTTCGCCAAAATCAGCACAAACTTCCCTACCAGCCAAAAACTGACAAACATGGGACATCAAATGAACACTTAAATATAAAACACAAGACCACATGGGTGCCCACACACAAAGGAAAAAAAAAATGGTGTCCACCAGATTCCAAAACAGAAAAGACCGCCCTACTAAATTCGCACCAAACATCAAAATCTGCCCCAAAAGCTGTGAAATCCCAATAACAAGATAGCCGACGAATGCCACAGCACAGTCACACGGTATCACACCCAAAGGAAAGGTGTCTGCACCTTCCCCTTATAGGATGACCCACAGGCTAAAGAGAAACTGCATCTCTCAAGATGGCCGACAAGCCGCATGGAAAATATGGCCACCAAATGCAGTTTTTCCCGCCAAAACCAGGATCTCTTCCCTAGAATCTTTCTCTACAAAGCCACAAACTTGAGACATCACATGAGCACTTACAAACATTTTAATAACAATCTTTACACACTTTAGGCTACTTCAACTCAGACCCTTTGGCCAACTAAAAAGCACATTCAAGAAATGTTAGTTACATGTGCAACATTAAAAACAACAAAGTTCATATCACCACACACACACCGTATAATATTGCTTGTATTCTTTCTCAGAACATCAGATTATCATCTCTCAGGGCGTAGCCCCAACACAAAACTCCTGCATGCTATTTACAAAGAGTAACCAACTTTCACCATTGTAAATGATAGCCATGCTGGCTCCCCTCCCCCACTAAAGCACATGGCACACAGGGACCAGACTTTGAAAAATACAAACGGCTCAGCTGCCCACACAAATATTGCAGGCTGCACTAAATCCCACATCTATACCTTCATTTCATATACAATATACAGTTTCCATATGCATCCCGCAGCTTCCCCACACAAACCTCCAGGCATACCCACTCAGGCACACACGATCAAATTCACAGGCATACGATCCATGACAAAATCACACATACACACACTCTCTTCCAGCCAGCATCATTTAAAAAAAGACGAAAAATTTGTTCTTTTACAGAGCAGAGCCCCCCCACGCATCGGAACGTAGATCCACTCTCCCCCATCTGGACCCGATGCCCAAGGAGGCCCCATCTATTCCTGGGTCCTGACTCGCCTTGCTGTCGTGGCAAAATTGGTTGTTTGCAGAGCACATAGCCATTTTGCCTTGTGCTAAATAAGCACACTTCGTCGTAATGCAATAATGCTTCTTAAACTAAAATTCACTCACCTTCCATTCGATCCCCATTCATACAAATCAAGACGCATCACCAGACTGGTCTCATCATCAAGGCATCCCAGCAAAGACTGCCTGCCGACGCCCTAACAGCGTCCTTTTGTTATCACAAAAGATCTCACCCACAGGAGGCGATTCGCTGCAGCATGTGACCTCCTCCATAGGAAGTGATGTCACAGCATGTGACCTCCTCCATGGGAAGTCAGGACACAGCATGTGACCTCCTCCATAGGAAGTGATGTCACAGCATGTGAGCTCCTCACAGCAAATGCCCATATATGGATTTGGCAACACAGGATGTGACAATACATGATAACCCTTCCAACAGGGATATTTAAATACATACAATATAATACCAATACAAAATAACACAATAATACAACAACATATTCAACAACATGATGGCTAAAGTCTTATGGGCGTGTCCGGGCAGGGAAAGCGTGTATGCTCCCAGCAAACAAAGCCGTATTGCTTTAAAACATGGACGCTTTCCCTGACTCTGAAAACGCTTGCAAGCTCTCATATTACCGCTGATAGGAATCCTTATTTGACGCTATTCCATAGAATAGTGCATATTCAGATTATACTATTATTGCTTGTGCGTAGGGAGGCTATCTGCAGCTGTGCGCTACGAATCTCGACCAATGCTGATCAGACACAGCTGAGACAAGAGCGCACACCTGCCTATAACCAATGATGTAGTTGTCGAGCGAGCATACCCCCTCCTCAACGATCGTCCATGCTAATGCACAGAGGGCCCCTTGTCGGCGGACATATCCCCACGCTGCAAACATCACACTCCAACCTCAAGACGTTTTCCACTACCAGACGGGATTCAACCAGCCTCAGACTGCCCCAGTCAGCTCTTTAGAGTGGGTTGCGGAAGTACTAACACTGGGTGACACTATGACAATACATATTAAATACATCTTCATAAAATTTTCCACAACACCAAGAAGGACAAGAAACTGGCAGTCATGTTCCCCCAGCTGCAGCATACTGCCAAGTTTGCTCCAGTGACAAGGAGGGAGAGAATGATGAGGTCACTGACTCTACGTGGGTGCCTGATAGAAGAGAGGAGGAGGAGGAGGCACATCCAGGGGCCAGCTTAAGGGCAGCCACCTGACTGCATCACACCACAGAGCTACGCATGTGCAGGGTGCTGCTGACTCCCTGCGTATTTTGAAATGTTCTTTGGTGTGGGCCTTTTTTGGGACGTGTGCAGCAGATCGCACCGTTGCTGTTTACAACATATGTCTGAAGCGTATCAAGCGTGGCCAAAACAGCAGCCGCTTGGCCACATGCTTGACCAGACATATGTTGACCTCCCATGCAGTCCATTGGCAACAGTACTTAAAAGACACACACCAAAGAACAAGACGGACCTCTCCTTGCTCCTCATCAGCTGGGATCTCCAACTCCACTATACCTTCAGTTCTCTCAGAAACCTGCACTGAGAGGAATGAAGGTGTAGAATTAGGTGTCCCAAGCACTTGCGGGCAATCTGCTAGCGGTACACCTAAATCCGATTGTAGCAGGCAAATTTCCCTACCCCAGTTGCTAAACCGTCGAAAGAAATTCGGTCCCATCCATCCACATGCTCAGCGGCTGAATGCTAGTTTGGCTAAATTTCTAGCACACACTTTTCAGCTGGTAGACTCTGCCCCCTTTTGCAAATTTGTGGAATGTGCGGTACCTCAGTGACAGGTTCCCAAAAGCCATTTTTCTTCTCGGAAGGCCATTCCGGCTCTCTACCGGCATGTGGAAGGCAATATCTTGGCCTAGTTGGACAGGGCGGTCAGCGGTAAGGTGCATATTACCGCTGACTCATGGTCCAGCAGGCATGGACAGGGATGTTACCTTTCTTTCATGGTGCACTGGGTAACTCTGATGGCAGCTGGGAAGGATGCAGGACAGGGTGCAGTATTGTTGGAGCTTGTTCCGCCACCACGCCTCCAAAATGCTAGTAGTGGTGATTCTGCCACCCCTCTCTCCTCCACCCCCTCCTTTTCTTCTTCCTCTATGGCCTCTTGCTCTGCAGATTTGTCCTCGGAACCAGTGGTGCTCTGTAGGCGTTCAAGGGGCTACGCAAGCATTCAGGCAAAAAGATGCCATGCAGTGCTTGAGTTGGTCTGTTTAGGGGACAGGAGCCACACTGGGACAGAGATTCTGTCAGCTCTGCAGGGGCAGACTCAGAGGTGGTTGATGCCATGCCAGCTTCAGCCAGGAATAGTGGTTTGCGACAATGGCACCAACCTCTTCTCCGCCCTCCAACAGGGACACTTGACCCATGTTCCCTGTTTGGCTTACGTCCTTAATTTGGTGGTGCAGCTTCTTGTGCAGGTACCCGGGCTTACAGGATCTTCTGAGGCAGGCCAGGAAAGTCTGTGGGCATTTCCGCCGGTCATATAATGCCAGTGCTCGGCTGGCTGACCTTCAAAACGTATGCAACCTGCCCAAGAACTGCCTCATCTGTGACATGCCCACCAGGTGGAACTCAACATTGGCAATGCTGCAGCGGCTGCACACGCAGCAGAGAGCTATGAATGAGTACCTGTGTGAGTATGGCACCAGGACAGGGTCAGGGGAGCTTGGCTTTTTTTCGCCATGCCAGTGGCTACTGATCAAGGATGCATGCACTGTCCTGTCACCATTTGAGGAGGCCACGAGGATGGTGAGCAGTGACAGTGCATGCATCAGTTATACTGTCCCTCTCGTCTTCCTGTTGGAGCACACGCTGCGTGGAATAATGGACAGGACACTTGAGGCAGAACAGAGGGAGGAAGAGGAGGACTTCCTTACCTCTCAAGGCCCCCTTTATCCAGACAGTATTCCTGCGGACCCGCCGATCACACAGGTAGAGGAGTAGGAGGAGGAGGATGAGGATTGTGTCAGCATGGAGGTGGAGCCTAGCACTCAGCATCAGCAGCAGTCTTCAAGGGATCGTTTTCAGTCCCCAGAAACCCATGGACTTGTACGTGGCTGGGAGGAGGTGGCTGCGGATCATGTCATCCTTAGCCACCCAGAGGACTCTGGATAGAATGCCTCAGCAAACCTACGCTGCATGGCCTCCCTGATCCTGCAAAGCCTGCAAAAGGACCCTCGGATTCGTGGTATCAAGGAGAGGGATCATTACTGGCTGGCAACCCTTCTTGATCCACGTTACAAGGGTAGGGTTGTGGAACTTATCCAGCCTTCGCAGAGGGAGAGAGGATGAAACATTTTCGGGAGGCCTTGCAGAAAGTTTTGTGCAATGCGTTTCCAGAGCCTGGGAGGTTACAATTTCCTGGTCGTCCTGGACAACGTGTTGCTGAGGCTTCGGTCAGTCACAGAAAGAGCGGTGGAGAAGGTGGCCGTCTGACCGATGCGTTCAGACAATTCTTTAGTCCGCATCCCCAAAGGTCTGATCGGTTTCAGCAACCATCGCCAGCGTCTGATTTACAGGTGCAGGAATACCTAGGGGCAAGATCAGACTTGGAGACCTTTCCAACTGAAAATCCACTGGGTTACTGGGTCTTGAGGATGGATCACTGGCCAGAGCTTGCACAATATGCAATTGAGCTACTGGCCTGTCCTGCATCCAGCGTTCTTTCTGAATGCACATTCAGTGCTGCTGGAGGCGTTGTAACCGATCACAGAGTGCGCCTGTGTCATGATCAGTGTCATTGCCTGGGTCACCTGCTGGTGGTGCTATTGCTTTCAGCACCAAAGGGTGCAGTTCTGGTGGCCACCAGCGGGTGTCTCCCATTTGTCTGGAGCCGAAATCATCTCCTGCAATCAGGCGTCACCTGAGACTGATTGCAGGAGGTGTGTATAAATACCCAGCAGACACTAAAGCATTTGCTCTGGTATTGTCTTGGAACCCAGACCTGTATGCCTGAACCTGAACCTGAACCTGAACCTGAACCTGAACCTGAACCTGAACCTGTTACCTGTTACCTGTTACCTGTTACCTGTTACCTGTTACCTGTTACCTGTTATCTGTTATCTGTTACCTTGTATCCTGTGTTCCTGAACCCTGCATCCATCCCTGGACCCCTGCCTCTGTACCTTGTATCCTGTGTTCCTGAACCCTGCATCCATCCCTGGACCCCTGTCTTGCAGACTCATCCCTTCCTCCTGTTGTCCCTTCCGGCTCCCTGTTCAATCGGACTGATCTCTCGTGTATGACCCTGGCTTGATTACATTTACGCTTTAATCTCTAAACTGTATTCACGTTGGTGTAGGGAGTTGTTTTGTGTGTCACTGTGGTTGTTTGCTGGTTGCCTTTATTGTTTTAGGAATAATCCTTTCAATAAACTCATATATATATTTACTTACCTTGTGCCTAGTTCCTTTAGTGCAGCCCACTGATCTGCGTACCCTGTGCTGGATGCCGTGTTAGGCATCCGTGACAGAATACCAGAGCCATTCAAGCAGATCGGCTGCACTTGGGAATTGGGTCTGGGCACTGCTATTGCTTTAAAAATGCAGCTTGACGATATTCTGTATTTTTCGCTACTAGCAACAGAGGACAGGGAGTTTTGTTCTCAAACATTAAGTGAACACACTAGAGAGCAGTTGTTGGAATGCATCCGCATAGCCCATGTTTTTGTGGATCTGGGCAGTTTTGTGTTTGAGGATGTGCAAGATCTGATCTGTATCTGTACAGAGTTGGCCCTGTCTGATGCCTCCAGTGGAGACGATGACTATACACCCCCTTTTAGTGCAGCTCAGGTAGAGTCCTTGGTGTGGCTGTTGGAAGATGACTCAGGCCTCGTACACACGACCGATTTTCTCGGCAAGAACCAGCAAGAAACTTGCTGGCAGAGAGGTCTTGCCGAGTAAATCGGTCGTGTGTACGCTGCTAGCGTGTTTCTCGTCGAGAAAACCGACAAGAAACCTCGACGAGAAAATAGAGAACCTGCTCTCTATTTTCTCGTCGAGATTCTCCTCGGCGTGTTTCTCGACGAGAAAAGTGAGTGTGTGTACACTTACCTGTCCGCCCGGAAGCCCGCGCATGTTCGAAATGAATTTGACGCATGCGCGGTAGCTTCCTAGGCATACGTAGGGTATACCAAGATGGCGGCGACGGCATCGAATATGACGAGCGCATGCTCGACGTAGTCGATGACGTCACCGCGTACACTCCTTTCAAAGAACCGCGGGTTCTTTGAAACGAGCGTGTGTACACTCGGCCGGGACAAGTTTCTTGTCCAAGAATCTCGTCGAAAAAAACGACATGTTTTTCTCAACGAGAATCTCGGCCGTGTGTACGAGGCCTCAGTCTTTTTCCTTGAGCAGTACTCAACTTGTCCTACACAGGTGCTTGCAGCATGTATTGAGTCAGTGCAGTCTCTGGTCAGACAAGCAGTATGCAAACCTAACTTTGTGCAATCATTACTACAGGCCTGGTCAAGTTTATTGTACTCAGCCCCTGTCGGTTCCCTGCCACCCATAGCTGTGTCTAGACACCAGCCTGCTGGGATGTCTGCGTCTCCTTTACTCCCAACTACCACAGTGGCCAACCAATACACCCTCCTACCAATGAAGTACCAGTACCCTGTTTCCCCCTGCTGCACTTACCCTGCCTTTAACCCTCCTGCTTCGTCTCGGCTGCCTCCATCAGTTCCCCTAAGACCCCCTTCAAAATCCGCACCCTCTGCATCACCATCCTTCCGCTCTTCGCCTCTACCAGCTGCATCCACCACCTACAGCCCTGTATACATATACAAATCTTCGGTGGCTAAACCAAAGAAAAAACGGAAGTTCTTTCCAACTCACACGATCCTGCCAGTAACCCAGCCTGTTTCCACACCAGCCGACCTGTTGCAGCCTGTCTCCGCACCAGCCGACCTGTTGCAGCCTGTCTCCGCACCAGCCGACCTGTTGCAGCCTGTCTCCGCACCAGCCGACCTGTTGCAGCCTGTCTCCGCACCAGCCGACCTGTTGCAGCCTGTCACCGCACTAGCCGACCTGTTGCAGCCTGTCTCCGCACCAGCCGACCTGTTGCAGCCTGTCTCCGCACCAGCCGACCTGTTGCAGCCTGTCTCCGCACCAGCCGACCTGTTGCAGCCTGTCTCCGCACCAGCCGACCTGTTGCAGCCTGTCTCCGCACCAGCCGACCTGTTGCAGCCTGTCTCCGCACCAGCCGACCTGTTGCAGCCTGTCTCCGCACCAGCCGACCTGTTGCAGCCTGTCTCCGCACCAGCCGACCTGTTGCAACCTGTCTCCGCACCAGCCGACCTGTTGCAGCCTGTCTCCGCACCAGCCGACCTGTTGCAACCTGTCTCTGCACCAGCCGACCTGTTGCAACCTGTCTCTGCACCAGCCGACCTGTTGCAGCCTGTCTCCGCACCAAGCGACCTGTTGCAGCCTGTTTCCAAACCAAGCGACCTGTTGCAGCCTGTTTCCAAACCAAGCGACCTGTTGCAGCCTGTTTCCAAACCAAGCGACCTGTTGCAGCCTGTTTCCAAACCAAGCGACCTGTTGCAGCCTGTTTCCAAACCAAGCTACCTGTTGCAGCCTGTTTCCAAACCAAGCGACCTGTTGCAGCCTGTTTCCAAACCAAGCGACCTGTTGCAGCCTGTTTCCAAACCAAGCGACCTGTTGCAGCCTGTTTCCAAACCAAGCGACCTGTTGCAGCCTGTTTCCAAACCAAGCGACCTGTTGCAGCCTGTTTCCACACCAGCTGATCCGCTCCAGCCTGTTTCCACACCAGCCGATCCGCTCCAGCCTGCTTCCACACCAGCCGATTCGCTCCAGCCTGCTTCCACACCAGCCGATTCGCTCCAGCCTGTTTCCACACCAGCCAACCTGTTCCAGCCTGTTTCCACACCAGCCAACCTGTTCCAGCCTGTTTCCACACCAACCAACCTGTTCCAGCCTGTTTCCACACCAGCCAACCTGTTCCAGCCTGTTTCCACACCAACCAACCTGTTCCAGCCTGTTTCCACACCAGCCAACCTGTTCCAGCCTGTTTCCACACCAGCCAACCTGTTCCAGCCTGTTTCCACACCAGCCAACCTGTTCCAGCCTGTTTCCACACCAGCCAACCTGTTCCAGCCTGTTTCCACACCAGCCAACCTGTTCCAGCCTGTTTCCACACCAGCCAACCTGTTCCAGCCTGTTTCCACACCAGCCAACCTGTTCCAGCCTGTTTCCACACCAGCCAACCTGTTCCAGCCTGTTTCCACACCAGCCAACCTGTTCCAGCCTGTTTCCACACCAGCCAACCTGTTCCAGCCTGTTTCCACACCAGCCAACCTGTTCCAGCCTGTTTCCACACCAGCCAACCTGTTCCAGCCTGTTTCCACACCAGCCAACCTGTTCCAGCCTGGATTTTCGGTGCCCGTCACCCAGCCTGATATTTTGGTGCCCGTCTTTCAGCCCGCTGAACCAGTGCCTGCCATCTGGCTTGCTGAACCTCTGCCCGGTGGCCAGTTTGAAGTGCCTCTGCCCGGTGGCCAGCTTGAAGACCCAGCGCCATTTGCCCAGCCCGCTGACATGGTGCCTGCTAAACCAGTTCTTGATGCCCGGCTTGCCGCTGATTTTGCCCTGCTTGATTCCCAGCCTGACTGTGATGCCCTTGTGTTGTTCGCCTCCGTTAGGTTCATGCACATTGCCCTGCCTGTTTTCATTTCCAGATCCCAACTTCCAGACCCTGGTGGTGGGGTGCGTGTTCCATTGCCGGACTCTGGTGCCACGCCTCCCAGTAAGTTTAAGGACTCTGGCCGGAGGAGCACAAGTAGTCCGCAGACACAGGGGAGACTTTTTGGGACCTTTCCACACCTACCAGCACTGCCAGATCAAGGGCAGAATGGAGCGTCCGGAGGCCACTCCTTGGGAGGGGGAACTGTCATGATCAGTGTCATTGCCTGGGTCACATGCTGGTGGTGCTATTGCTTTCAGCACCAAAGGGTGCAGTTCTGGTGGCCACCAGCGGGTGTCTCCCATTTGTCTGGAGCCGAAATCATCTCCTGCAATCAGGCGTCACCTGAGACTGATTGCAGGAGGTGTGTATAAATACCCAGCAGACACTAAAGCATTTGCTCTGGTATTGTCTTGGAACCCAGACCTGTATGCCTGAACCTGAACCTGAACCTTGTGACCTGTTATCTGTTACCTTGTATCCTGTGTTCCTGAACCCTGCATCCATCCCTGGACCCCTGACTCTGTACCTTGTATCCTGTGTTCCTGGACCCCTGTCTTGCAGACTCATCCCTTCCTCCTGTTGTCCCTTCCGGCTCCCTGTTCAATCGGACTGATCTCTCGTGTATGACCCTGGCTTGATTACATTTACGCTTTAATCTCTAAACTGTATTCACGTTGGTGTAGGGAGTTGTTTTGTGTGTCACTGTGGTTGTTTGCTGGTTGCCTTTATTGTTTTAGGAATTATCCTTTCAATAAACTCATATATATATTTACTTACCTTGTGCCTAGTTCCTTTAGTGCAGCCCACTGATCTGCGTACCCTGTGCTGGATGCCGTGTTAGGCATCCGTGACAGCCTGTCCACAGATTCAGTTGATCGGCTCACCTTCATACAAATGAATCAGTCTTGGATCACCAGCTACCAAGCACCTGATGCTGATATAACCGATTTATTTTTCTATGAATGTGAGATCCTTTGAAGACTGCCAATGCTGATGCTGAGTGACTATCCTGTTATGCTGACTGACTATCCTATTCCTCCTCAATGTTCATGTTGTTAGCTTCTAAGAACATTTTTTTTCAGGGCACCACCACCAGTGCCTAAGGCCCAAGTTTTCTGCCCCTGTTTAACAGGGGCGTGTAATTACAATTGTTGCTGTAATATTTCACAACAGGGCTCGTTCCTGCGCTCAACTAGAATATCTGTGAGGGGTTGCAGTGTTTTGGCACCGCCACCAGAGGCGTTGCTAGGGGGGTGCGGTCCGCCCCCGGGTGACACCCGCTAGAGGGGTGACACCCTCCCTTTTTTTTTTTTTTACAGCTGACCCATTCATTGATTAATTTCACCCCGCTGGGCTGGAAGCCTGGAACAACACCTCCAGCGCCGCGGCCGCGCCTGGTGTGTGTCCTCCGGCTCCTTATTCTTCCTATTCCTAAATTCCAATCCTCCTCCCTACCCTACAGAGCCAGCGAGCGACTCAGCCTGTCACATCATCACACTGCACTGTGATGATGCGACGACACGCACTAGCGTTGCTAGCCAGGTGCGGGGGGGGCGGGCCGCACCCGGGTGACACCCACCAGAGGGGTGACACCCGTGGGTAGCGCAGCGGCACCACACTGACATTGCCCGCTGCCCTGTGCCTTAGGCTCACGCTGCGGCTGTGTCCCTCAGCGGAGCGGAAGGAAGCCGCCGCCCCCTCTGCCTCCTCTCTGTTTACATCCACAGAGGAGGAGGAGGAGCCCGCGCTCGAGAGACACACCGCTGTGTGTATCTGCCGCTCTGTTCTGAGGTCTGTAAGGTAAGGGGGGCATCTTTACTGATGGGGGGAGGGGGTGTCTGTACTGCTGGGGTCTGCACCAGGGGGGCTGTAACTGAGGGGGTGTCTGTACTGAGGGGGGTGTCTGTACTGAGGGGGGTGTCTGTACTGAGGGGGGTGTCTGTAACTGAGGGGGGTGTCTGTAACTGAGGGGGTGTCTGTACGAGGGGTGTCTGGTACTGTGGGGGGTGTCTGTAACTGAGCAGGGTGTCTGTAACTGAGGAGGTCTGCACTGAGGTGGGGGTGTCTGTACTGAGGTGGGGGTGTCTGTACTGAGGGGGGTGTCTGTACTGAGGGGGGTGTCTGTAACTGAGGGGGGGTCTTTGAGGGGGGGTCTTTAACTGAGGGTGTGTCTGTAACTGAGGGGGTGTCTGTAACTGAGGGGTGGTCTGTACGAGGGGGGTGTCTGTACTGAGGGGGGTGTCTGTACGAGGGGTGTCTGTAACTGAGGGGGTGTCTGTAACTGAGGGGTGGTCTGTACGAGGGGGAGTCTGTACGAGGGGGAGTCTGTACGAGGGGGTGTCTGTTACTGAGGGGGGTGTCTGTTACTGAGGGGGGTGTCTGTACTGAGGGGGGTGTCTGTACTGAGGAGGGTGTCTGTACGAGGGGTGTCTGTAACTGAGGGGGGGTGTCTGTAACTGAGGGGGTCTGCACTGAGGTGGGGGTGTCTGTACTGATGGAGCGGTCTGCACTGAGGTGGGGGTTCATACTGAGGGAGGCGGGTCTATATTGATGGCGGAGAGTCTGTACTTAGTGGAGCGGGTTTGTACTGAGGGAAGGGATCTATACTGTGGGAGTGGGGTCTGTAGTTAGTGGAGGGGGGTCTGTACTGAGGGGGGACTATAGTTGTTGGGGGGTGACACCATTTTTTTTCGCACCGGGTGACACCAACCCTAGTGACGCCACTGACCGCCACCAGTGCCTAAGGCCCAAATTTTCTGCCCCTGTTTAACAGGGGCGTGTAATTACATTTTTTGCTGTAATATTTCACAGCAGGGCTCGTTCCTGCTCTCAATTAGAGTATCTGTGAGGGGTTGCAGTGTTGTGGCACCACCACCAGTGCCTAAGGCCCACGTTTTCTGCCCCTGTTTAACAGGGGTGCTTAATTACAATTTTTTATCTAATATTTCACAGCAGGGCCTGTTCCTGCTCTCAACAAGAGTATCTGTGAGGCTTTACAGTGTTGTTCCTCAGCCACCAGTGCCTAAGGCCCAATTTTTCTGCCCCTGTTTAACAGGGGTATGTAATTAAAATTTTTGCTGTAATATTTCACAGCAGGGCTCGCTCCTGTGCTCAACTAGAGTATCTGTTAGGGGTTGCAGTGTTGTGGCACCACCACCAGTGCCTAAGGCCCAATTTTTCTGCCCCTGTTTAACAGGTGTGCGTAATTAAAATTTTTGCTGTAATATTTCACAGCAGGGCCTGTTCCTGCGCTCAACAAGAGTATCTGTGAGGCTTTACAGTGTTGTGCCACCACCACCACCGCCTAAGGCCCAAAATTACTGCCCCTGTTTAACAGGGGCATGTAATTACAATTTTTGCTCTAATATTTCACAGCAGAGCCCGTTCCTGCACCCACCAAGAGTAACTGTGAGAGCTTACAGTGTTGTGGCACCACCACCACCACCAAAGGCCCAATTTTTCTGCCCCTGTTCAACAGGGGCATGTAATTACAATTCTTGATATAATATTTCACAGCAAGGCCCGTTCCAGCGCCCACCAAAAGTAACTGTGAGGACTTAAAGTGTTCTGGTACCACCAACACCTAAGGCCTAATTTTCTGCAGAGTATATAGGGCAGGCTTTATAGTATATACAGGCGGTCCCCTACTTTCAAACATCCGACTTGCAAACGACTCCTACTTACAAATGGAGGGAGACAACAGGAAGTGAGAGGAAATCTACCCCTAGGAGGAGAAATTCTCTCCTGTAAGAGTTAATATGGGAAAAGGTGTCTCCCACTGATGCTTTATCACCAATCCTTGTTTCCCTAATAACCCCAAATTTTTTAAATCCAATTGTCATTAGGACAGAAAGTGAGCTGAAATCTTCTGAACAGGGGCACAGACAGCAAAACAAATGTTACGGGGGTGAAGATTGTCATCTACCTGGGTGTATTTGAACCGGGATCTTCCTGGTCCCACAGCTGCAGCTTTACCTGTTGTGCCACGGAGGAGATCTGGACTTATGGAAATGTCCTCTCAGTATTAAGCATTACCTTGGACTCACTAGCCCCACCTGCTGCCAGCTGTGGACAATTTTCAATCAAAGCAGCCCATAAATAGGAAGTGATGCTATCTCTCAGCGCCCGTTTGTATGGAATAGCTCCCTGGGTGTTGTGACTGCTTTTTGATCTTGATTATCATGTTGAACTTCTGCCTGAATTTCTGACTACTCTCTAGCCTGCTGATTTTGTACTTCCCCGCCAGCTCGTGTATGACCTTTGCCTGCCTGACCACCACTCTCTGGATTTCGATCGTGTACCGTTTTGCCTGATCTGTTGTCAACCTAATCTGCCTGACTACGTTTTCGCCTGAATCCTCAGCACACAAGTTCCACTTCGGACACTACCAATCATAGGTACCTTACATTACAAATGGGCCAAAATGGCAATGGACCCTGCTGAGATTGTTACGGCGTTTTCATGTCAGGGAAAATTGAATGGAGCTCATGAACAGCATCTTTCTTTCCTGGAGCACCTCTTCCCAAAGGAAGGACCTGAACAAAAATCTATGGAGGAATACATAAAAGACAACTTGGAAAGAAGTTTTATCTGACCCTCTTCTTCTCCAGTAGGGGCAGGTTTTTTCTTTGTTGAAAAAAAGATGGGGGTCTTCGACCATGCATAGACTATCGAGGGTTAATTCAAATCACCGTAAAAGACTCCTACACTTTGCCTCTTATTCTTGAACTGTTTGATGTACTTAAGGGGGCTCTTATCTTCTCCAAGCTAGACCTACGAGGGGCTTATAATCTGATTCAAATTAAAGACGGGGATGAGTGGAAGACAGCATTCAACACTCGTAATGGACATTTCGAATATCTGGTTATGCCATTTGGGTTGTGTAACGCCCCTGCTGTCTTCCAACATTTGTTGAATGAAAATTTTCATGCTTTTAGCAACAGTTTTGTGATAATCTACTTGGACAACATTTTAATCTCTTCCCAGACTCATCTAGAGCACATCTCGCATGTAAAGCAGGTATTACAACGACTGAGAGAAAAACATCTTTACGCGAAGATTGAGAAATGCAGTTTCCATCAAAGCCGTATTCCTTTCCTTGGATACATTATAAGTGCTGTCGGTTTCCAAATGGACCCTCAAAAACTTTCTGCTGTCTTGCAATGGCCCCAACCGACCACTTTAAGAGGACTCCAAAGCTTTCTAGAGTTCACAAATTACTACAGACGCTTCATCAAAGGTTTTGCCTCCATTGCGGCCCCCCTTACTGCTATGACTAAGAAAGGAACAAATTGCAAGGTGTGGTCCTCAGAAGCAGAATCGGCTTTCCAGCAATTAATAGACATGTTCAGCAAAGCTTCAATTCTTCAGCATCCAAATCCTGATCTCCAGTACATAGTTGAGGTTGATGCCTCTGAGGTAGGAGCAGGTGCCGTGCTCTCCCAGAGACAGCCTAAGTCCGGTAGAATCCATTCAGTATTTTTTCTAGAAAGTTTTCTCCAGCGGAGATGAATTCCGATGTTGGGAATTGAGAACTACTGGCCATCAAATTGGCATTGTCTGAATGGTGACATCTTCTGGAAGGGGCTCCCAAGCCTTTTTCTATCCTCACTGACCATAACAACCTACTGTAAGACGTTTGAACTCACGTCAGGCTCGATGGGCTCAGTTTTTCTCCCGTTTTAATTTTGTTCTTTCTTATGTTCCTGGGCATAAAAACAAGAAAGCCGATGCTCTTTCCAGACAGTTCGCTACCTCTGAAGAAGACCAACCTACCGAGCAGTATATAATCACACCTCACAAAATTGACGCAGATCTCTACGGCTCTTTCCCAACAGTTACAAGAAACCCAGAATCGTGTTCCCCAAGGCTTGAAGATACCACCAGTTCGCCTGTTCGTAGCCCCTAGCCTCAGAAAACCTGTACTCCTCTGGGCACATGATGGTGTGTTATCCGGTCATTCTGGTGTCACCATCACTCTTCTCTTTAAAAGATTTTTATTGAATTAAAAAAAAAAAAACTAACATCTGATGGGATGGTTCGCGAACGCGCGCAAATGTTTGCGAACCGCAGGTTCGCGGCGGTTCCCATTCATTTTAATGGCAGGCGAACATGAAAAACCTCCAGGTCATATTTGCAGCCACAAAATACTTACTAACTGTGCACACATAGTCCCACAACATGGACACTGACATACCAGAAGTATTAAGCGAATCTGCGATCGACAAGCATTCTTTTTTTATCTGCGAAATTTCGTCAATTCAGGAGCGCATGAAGGCCATGGAGGAGAGGCAAGGCCAGGCTATGAAGGGGTGCAGGAGATGATCCTGCTATTGGAAAAGTTGCCATAATTGTATTTTTATTTTTTATAAGTTAAATAAATTGTTTATACAGTTATAATGTGTATTTTGTTTTTTGTAATATTGCTCGGTTTTAGTGTAATAGCGCGGCCTAAATCAGCCAGAACTGACAGCACCCGGTAAATACATGTCAAATACATATAGGGTCCATTCACACGTCTGTAAAATGGGTCTGCATCCGTTCCACAATTTAGCGGAACGTTTACAGACCCATTGATTTTCAATTCCAGTCTGAAAAATTAGGCATTCACAGCCTGGATAAAGAGAGTAAGTGTCGGCTAGTACAGGCCCCAAAAATTAGCCAACAGGCGTTCACCTGACAGCAAAGAACTTTGTATTCTGTGGCTGGAGGTTACATTAGGCATTTACAGGATAAATACATTTCGGCCATTACAGGCCCCAAAAATTAGGCATTCAATGGACATAAAAGGCCTTTTATGCCGCTGTATTTACCTAAGACAGGGACCATGAATTGTTATGGGTGGTGGAGGATATTTGTGGCCTGTCATGAGGAATTTGAATCAAACATGGTCTACTGGTCACATGTGTTGAATTCCTGTGAGATCCATGCCTCATTAATTTTTAGAAATGTGAGGTAGTCAACACTGTCGTAAGCTAGGCGAGTGCGCTTATCGGTCACGATCCCCCCTGCTGCGCTGAACGTCCTTTCGGACAGGACACTGGACAAGGGGCAAGCCAACAGTTCCATTGCAAATTGTGCAAGCTCTGGCCAGAGGTCAAGCCTGCCCACCCAGTAGTCCAGGGGTTCATCACTTCTCAGAGCGTCCACATCCGCCGTTAACCCGATGTAGTCGGACACCTGTCGGTCTAGGCATTCCCTGATGCTGGATCCGGATGACAGCTGTCGATGGGTCGGCTGAAAGAATGATCTCATATCAGAAGTGACCAACACATCTTCAAACCGCCCTCTTCTTGCAGGCGCTGTTGGATTGGTACCCGCAACTGTTTCTCTGTGAGTGGAAATTCCTCTGCCAGTGCACGCAAAAGCAGAATGCAGCATTTCTCTAAGCAAGGCCTGGAAGTGCTCCATTCTGACAGCCCTCTGTGATGATGGTAACATTTCCGGCATTTTTTGTTTGTACCGGGGGTCTAAGTACGTTGCCACCCAGTACTGGCCCTTGCCCTTTATGCTTTTATACGAGGGTCCCTCTTAAAACACTGGAGCATGAAGGCCCCCATTTGCACTAAACTGGAAGCGGTGTGGTGGCCTGGCTCCTGTTCATCATCCAGGATAATGTCGTTCTCGTTCTCCTCCCCCATCCATGGACAACAACAGGGATCCCAGAAAGGTTTAAAGCATGCTCTTCTGGCTCCTCCTCATCCGCCCTGGCACCATCCTCCTCTGACTCCTCTTCAGACTCCTGTTGACTTGTCTCAGATGGAGTAGCCCCCCCTGGGAATTCATCCAGCATTGCGACTTCCTCATCTTCCTGCTCCTCAACGGTTTGATCAATGACACGACGCAATGCATGCTCCATAAAGAAGGCGTAAGGTACGATGTCACTGATGGCGCCATGGCTGCGACTGACCAGTTTGGTGATCTCATCAAATGGCCGCAGAAGTCTGCATGCATCGCGCATGAGCAGCCACTGGTGCGGTGAAAAAAAAACCAAGCTCCCCAGAACCTGTCTTGCCGCAGAGTTCGTACAGGTAGTCGTTAACTGTACGTTTCTGCTGGAGCAGCCTATCAAGCATATACAAGGTTGAGTTCCATCGCGTCGGGCAGTCACAAATAAGACGTCTGATGGGCAGATTGTGTCGCCGCTGAATGTCAGCAAGGCAAGCCATGGCCGTGTAACATCTTCTGAAATGGGCCGAGATTTTCCTTGCCTTCCGAAAGACGTCCTGGACCTCAGGGTATTTGACAACGAATCGCTGCACGACCAAGTTCAAGACGTGTGCCACGCACAAGTGTACTTTTTCCCTGTTTCAACGCGCTCAGCAGATTGGCACCGTTGTCGCACACCACTTTACCAACTGTCAAATTGAGCGGTGTTGGCCACTGATCTGCCTGTGAACGCAAAGCTGAAAGGAGTGCAGGGCCAGTGTGGCTCTTGGCTTCCAGGCACAACAGACGCAGCACAGCATGGCAACGTCTCACCTGGCATGTCGAATAGGTTCTGAGGATCTTGGGCGGCGCAGTGTAAGAGATGGTAGCAGCGGAAAAGGAGGAGTCAGCCGAGGAGGAGAGGGAGGATGGAGTAGGAGGAGGAGAAGAAGAGGCAGGCCTGCATGCAATCCGTGGTGGTAAAACCAAATCTACACGGGTGCCACGGGTTACATGCTTGACGGCCGTCAGAAGGTTCACCCAGTGGGCAGTAAAAGTTATATACCTTCCCTGCCCGTGTTTGCTAGACCACGTGTCTGTGGTCAGATGTATCTTGGCACCGACACTGTGTGCCAGAGATACATTCACTTGCCGCTGAACATGGCCATATAGCTCTGGGATGCCCTTCTGCGAGAAATATTTCCTTCCGGGGACCTTCCATTGTGGTGTTCCAATGGCCACAATTTTTCTAAAGGCCTCCGAGCCCACCAGTTTATATGGCACTAGTTGGTGGGCTATCAGTTCCGACAAGCCAGAGGTCAACCGTTGGGCAAGAGGATTATCCGGCGTCATCATTTTTTTACGCTCGAACATTTGGCCTTTTTCCAGAAAAACGTGAGGGAGGGCATGATGGAAGGTGGAGTGGAGGACAATTGTGAGGAGAGAGGAAAAGGAGAAGTAGAAGAGGCTGGATGGTGAGAGCCTGGAGTTTGGCTTTCTGGGTTCTGACGGCGTTGCTCCCACTGGGCTTGGTGATGGGAGTTCATGTGCCTTCTTAAGGCGTCCTTGGTGGGTGTTGGGCTTACCGCGACTTATGCGTTGACTGCAAATGCTGCAGATGGCAACACTATTGTCAGCAGCGGACACGTTAAAAAAAGCCCACACTGCGGAGCCATGTGCCGGTGTCCTGGGAGCGCCAGATGTGACCATACATGGTTGATGGCTCGCTCCTGATACATTAGCAGTCTGCTTTGTCCCTCCTGTGCAATGTAAGTTCGGCCTGCTTCTCCTCCCTATCTGCTGGTCCATCTCTCCCTCTGAACTCCTCTCCTCTTCCTCTCTTGTGGGCACCCACGTGACGTCCATAGACACGTCATCATCGACGTCACCTTCCCCACCACTAACATTAGAGATCTCGGAGTAGGCAGCAACAGTGGGGACCAACCTCCTTGGGCTGATCTGGGTACTGTCGTCAGACTGCTGAGTGGCGGTTGTTGCTACCTCCTCTTCCTGATCCAATGCCAAGAATGGCTGCGCATTGGAAATGTCTTGTGATGGGTCGGAAAATAATTCCTGTGACTCAAGCGGAGGGTATATGGTGGTGGTGGTGTTGGTGGTAGTGTCTTTGGGGGTGCACACAGCAGAGAGTGAAGAGGGTTCAGATAGAGAGGATGAGGAGGGTGCAGAAGAGGAAGGCTGAGTGAGCCACTCAACCAAGTCTGGTGCCTCCTTTGATGTAATCGAACGCACCTTTTGCAACTTCCCACTTTGGCTCCGGCCTGGTGCTCCTGCCCTACCCCTACGACCCCTGCGGAAGGGCCTGCCTCTTCCTCTGACTGTCATTTTTTAAATGACTCTGTGACAAAAGTCTCTAGAGAAGCGCAGTATATGTGGAAGAAGGTATATAACACCCGCTTTAATCTGACGTTTTGGGGGGCCACTGGTCTATCACACCAGTTATAATACCTTTTTCTAATTGCGTTTGTCACTCTTTGTAGTTGTAGTATTGCTGCAGAACCGCTCAGCAGTCACAATGCTGCACAATACAAATCCACTATAATATGCTTTCTATATTAGATAGTATATTATAAGTGTATTACACCCCTATATACTGCACACCAAACAATAGTACACCTATACCAGTCCTTAAAAGGACTTTTGTGGACCTATATTAGTTAGCGATTTGTGTCACTACAGTCTGTCCCTGTTCCACACAGCAACCTCTCCCTACACTGACAAAAGACAGCTGCAGAACCGCTCAGCAGTCACAATGCTGCTCCATACAAATGCACTATAATATGCTTTCTATATTTGAAAGTATATTAAAAGTGTATTACACCCCTATATACTGCACACCAAACAATAGTACACCTATACCAGTCCTTAAAATAACTTTTGTTTTGTTTTGTTAGCGATTTGTGTCACTACAGTCTGTCCCTGCTCCACACAGCAACCTCTCCCTACACTGACAAAAGACAGAATGTGAAATGGCAGCCAGATCAGGACTATTTATAAGGTAGGGGGTATGTCCATGTGCTGAAATGTCTCAATTGGCTGTCCTGTACCACATGATGGATGTGTCATGGGTCAAAGTTCTTCACAATGTAAAAGAATATGGCGGCCGCAAATAGCGCCAAATGTTCGCCGGTTCGGCGAATAGCGAACGTGCAAAGTTCACCGCGAACCGACGGCGGGGCGAACCACAAGGCCATCTCTATTCAGGAGCACATTTAATAGTTTTTAGAATTCTTCAGAAAATTGGAGGCCCTAGGATGAGTAATCCATTCATTCCATTTTTTTAGGAATTTAACTGGATCCTTTTTTGTGCGCTAACATTAATTCATAGTGAGCCTGAGTGTTGAGTCTCTGAATAACATCTGATAAGTTAGGTGCTGGGGTAGATTTCCATAATTTGGTTATGGTGAGTCTTGCTGCTGTGAGGATATTAGCGATTATAACTCTATGATGGGGAGGGTAAACATCTAGGTTTAAACTTAATAAGGCCATTTCTGGTGTGAGTCTCTTTAGATTTCCAGTGAGAGACGCTATAAAGGAGGAGACATTTTTCCAAAAACTAGATAAGGCACTCTTAAGACCTTGCAGCATCATGTCTGGTGGCCTCATATGAAAAGGGATGTTACTGACTATGTGGCTGCCTGTCCAACTTGTGCTGCTAATAAAGTACCCCGCACATTGCCTACTGGACTGTTACAACCACTTCCAGCACCTCGCCAGCCTTGGACTTCATTACAGACTTACCCAAGTCCGAGGGCATGACTGCTACATGGGTCATAGTGGATCACTTTTCCAAAATGTCTCATTTTGTGCCGATCCAGGGATTACCTACAGCGGAAGCACTGTCTACTCTCTTCCTTTCCCATATTGTGAGATATCATGGCATACCTACCAATGTCGTCTCAGACCGCGGATCCCAGTTTGTTTCCCGATTCTGGAGAGCGTTCTGCAAGAAACTGGGAGTAACGCTCTCACTCCCTACCTCATTTCACCCTCAAACAGATGGTCAAACCCAATGCATGAACCAGACCCTAGAAACCTATCTTCGACATTATGTCAATGCCTTACACTCCAACTGGTCTGAGCATTTGCCTTTAGCTGAATTCGCCCTTAATCCCTGTTGGCACAGTGCTCTTCATACCACACCATTCTACGCAGCCCTAGGCAATCACCCTCAGACTTTTCCCCTACTTCAGCCTTCTTCTGGTGTACCAGCAGCAGATCAGTGGGTGAAAAATATTCTGCTACATTGGAAAAAGATTTGCTTATTATTTCGGAAGTCAGCAGGCAAGTATGCGGTTTTTTCCAACAAACGAAGACGCCATATACCTATATATGTGGTGGGGGACAGGGTTTGGCTATCAACCAAATATGTGAGACTGAATCAGCCTTCTACCAAATTGGGCCTTTGATTCATTGGTCCTTACAGAATTATTGCTCGAGTAGGGCCAGTCTCCTATCGGTTGAAATGACCCTCCTCTCTCTGGATACATCCCGTGTTCCACGTTTCCCTCCTCAAAAAAGCAATTTTCAATCGCTACTCCAGATTGCAACAGCTACCTTGTTCTTGTTGATGGACAAAATGAGTTTGAAGTCTCCAAGATTCTTGATTTTAGAAGACAGGGTCGTGGCCTTCGGTATCTGGTTCATTGGAAGGGATATCCCATCACAGACCGTTCCTGGGTTCCAGCCAAAGATCTGCATGCCCCTTCTCTTATTCGAGACTTCCATGCCTCCTTTCCCACTAAGCCCCGCTAGGCCCCCGAAGGGGTCCACTGGGGAGGGTGCCCTGTCATGTACCTGGGTGTATTTGAACCAAGATCTTCCTGGTCCCACAGCTGCAGCCTTACCTGTTGTGCTACGGAGGAGATCTGGACTTATGGAAATGTCCTTTCAGTATTAAGCATTACCTTGGACTCACTAGCCCCACCTGCTGCCAGCTGTGGACAATTTTAAATCAAAGCAGCCCATAAATAGGAAGTGATGGCATCTCTCTGCGCCCGTTTGTGTGGAATAGCTCCCTGGGTGTTGTGGCTGCTTTTTGATCTTGATTATTGTGTTGAACTTCTGCCTGAATTCCTGACTACTCTCTAGCCTGCTGATTTTGTACTTCACCGCCAGCTCGTGTATGACCTTTGCCTGCCTGACCACTCTCTGGATTTCGATCGTGTACCGTTTTGCCTGATCTGTTGCCAACCTAATCTGCCTGACTAAGTTTTCGCCTGAATCCTCAGCATACAAGTTCCACTTCGGACACTACCAATCACAGGTACCTTACAATGATAACCCTTCCCTATGTTATCCAAAAAGCTTAAAAATATTTTTTTTGGCTGGAGCTACAACTTACAAAATGTACCTGTTCCAAATTACAAACAGATTCGACTTAAGAACAAACCTACAGTCCCTGTCTTGTTTGGACCACCTGTATACTGCTGTTCAGAGTATATAGGGCCTGGTGGCCCCACGCCTTTTCTTTTTTTAATTTGGGTGCGGGATTCCCCTTAATATCCATACAAGACCCAAAGGGTAATGGGCTGGGGGTTGTACCCATGCAGTTTTTCTCAATTTTCATCCATATTGCTGGGACCCGACATTACATTACAGCCGCAAGCAGTTTTAAATGACTTTTTTATTCCTTTAGAAATTTAATTTTGTGCAGGGACTGTTCTAAACACGGGAAACATGCGCCACTTTACAGGCATACTATACACACCCCCAGGTATGATATTTAAATATTTCACTTTTATTTTTTCACTTTACGCATTATTAAAATCACTGCTCCTGAAAAAACGTCCGTTTTTAAAACTTTTTTTTGCCCTGATACATGTCCCCTGGGGCAGGACCCGGGTCCCCAAACACTTTTTAGGACAATAACTTGCATATTAGCCTTTAAATTTCACATTTTTGATGTTCGGGTCCCATAGACTTTAATGGTGTTCGAATGTTCGCGCAAACTTTCGGTCCATTCCCATTTTCTGCCGCGAACCAAACCGGGGGGTGTTCAGCTCATCCCTAACGTGCAGCAACGCACTAAGAAATGCTGCGGTAAATGTGCAATAACACACTGAACTAGACTGTGTTAAATGTGCACTAACGCACTGCAGTAAACCTGCAATAATTCACTAAATAAACTGTGTTTAATGTGCAGTAACACATTGCAATATGCTGCGGTAAACATGCAATAATGTACTGAAATATACTGCATTAAAGGTGCAGTAACGCACTGAAATATACTGTGGTAAACATGCAATAATGCACTGAAATATACTGCATTAAACATGCAGTAACGCACTGCAATATACTGAGGTAAATGTGCAATAACGCACTTAAATACACTGCGTTAAACATGCACTAATGCACTGTAATATACTGTGGTAAACCTGTAATAACATACTGAAATGTAGTGTGGTAAATGTGCAGTAATGCACTGCAATATACTGCGGTAAACCTGCAATAATGCGCTGAAATATACTGGGTTAAACGTGGAGTAACGCACTGCAATATACTGCGGTAAACCTGCAATAATGCGCTGAAATATACTGGGTTAAACGTGGAGTAATGCACTGCAATATACAGCTGCAAATATGCAATAATGCACTGAAATATACTGCGTTAAACGTGCATTAACACACTGCAATATACTGCGCTAAACGTGAACCAACATACTGAAATATACTGGGTTAATGGTGCACTAACACACCGCAATTTACTGCAGTAAACCCACAATAACGCACTGCAATATACTGCGCTAAACCTGCAATAATGCACTTCAATATACTGCGGTAAATGTGCACCAATGCACTGAAATATACTGCAGGAAACCTGCCCTGACAAAAGAAAACTAAACTAAAGTAAAAATTAATGGTCGCACTACACTCACACTGTACTATCACTAGATTCACACTAAAGTGACACTAAAATAAAAATAAATGGTCGCAGGACACTTACACTGCACTATCACTAGATTCACACTAAACTAACACTAAAGTAAAAACGAATGGTCGCACTACACTCACACTGCACTATCACTAGATTTACACTAAACTGATACTTTACACCCACAATAGAATCAAAATAGCCCACTATAGCACACTAATTCGCTAGTAGCACTGAACCCTGTTCTATCTCTCTCTCTACGCCAATATCACACTGAAAATGGCCGCTATGGGAAGAATATTTTTATAGTGTGGTGTGGGACTAAGAGCAATGAGCCATGATTGGATAGAGTCATCATGACAGTGTCCAATCATGGCTCTAACAGTGCTATGTGCCCTGATTGAGCAAAGCTTTCATTGCTTCAGCCAATCAGGGCTTCCAATGCACTGTGCGGCGGCGCAGTGCATTGTGGTCGTTTGGTGGGCCGAGCAAACGGTTGAACGCCCCAATAATTTGGGTGTTCGTCAAATGGGCAAACAGCCAATCTTTGGCTTGAACTTATGCTCAGGCCAAACCGTTCGCCCAACACTAACCTGCAGGTAAAACAGAAGATGTTTCCAGTGCAAACCAGGAAGCCAAATGGTGTCATATTCTAAACCTCATTGATCTGAAGGGTTTCAGGAAAAGCCCTGACACCCCACGTGCCTCGTAGCTGCCTCCAACTCAGAGCACAGCTTTCCCATTCCCAAGATGGCCACCTGAGCGGCCACCCACCTCGTGCCTGCACCAGACTGTATATGCCATAACAAATATGGCCACCACACGAGGCCCGCTGCATAGCACATGCACGGATGCCATAGTCAGCCCTGAGATGAGGAAACAGGCACAAAACCTGGACTGGATTGTGCACGCACTCTGGTCACAGGGAATGCCACAGTTGAAAGGAGGTACTGTAGACAAAACAAAAAATCGCGATTTGCTCCCACAAAGAAAGAGTGACGAAGCCTTGCGAAGCTAAAACACATGCAGCACAGATTCCAGCATCCAAGCACCAGAACATCATGGTCTTGCTGATGTAGATCTTGAGGACAAAGAGGAGAACGAGACAAGCATCTGTTTACTTCCTTTTTAAAGATTTAAACAAGTCCTGTGAGTGGAGATAGGGGTGGAGCTACAGTATATCATATGTATGCTGCCATATTGACATCAGGAAAGACAGTTTTTTGTGCTGGTATTCGAACTACAATCAGTTCACTTTAAAAAAATATATATAAAAAGGGTACCTTGATACCCAATGGAATGTTCACAATAAATGTGCAGCTTTCTTTCTGTAGTTTCATAAAACACTTGTGATAATTTCACCAGCACTGGAGTTGATTTAACTACTTGAACTTTAGAGAGGAGTCATTTAAATTTCCTTTTAGTTTTTAATCATATTATTGCTACCATGGGCGTTAAAAGAGAAGTATGATTTTTTTTTTCTTTCCTATTCATACTTACCTAGGTGGATGCAGCATCAGATCGATGCTACAGCTGTCCCCCGTTGTCTCTGCACTGAGAACCGAACACCGCCGATGGCTCGGTTCTCTCACCTCCCTGAGAGGAGAGATGCTGCCTGTCAGTCAGCATCTCTCCTGCTCTGATCCTCCATGCTCACTGGAGCACTGGGCTGTGGCGGGGCAAGGAGCCGCCGTCTCAGCGGCTCGCTGAGAATGTCATCAGTCAAGGTAGCTGGTGGATCCAGACTTCGTAAGTAGGGATGATGCGCTGCCTCGACTGATTGCAGTGACGTCAGCGGAGAGCGGACTTCAGACCACTCTCTGCTGAAAACGGGTCACAGGAGTGCAAAACGAATTGCACTCCTGTGACCCAGAGGAGAAGCATTGCCGAATGAGCTCAGGCTGGACTTCTCCTTTAGGGGAATGTGTAATGTTGTTGTACAATTTTGAAGATGTATTTTCTTTATGTATTATGTTTGATACTATTTTTCAGTTTCCAGGGTTCTGGGTGTATATATTAAATCTTTTATATGTATAGTTTCTATCTCTTAAAACCTCATAAAACGTCTTAAAATTGAAAAAGGTTAACATAACCCAAAACATTATAGTTTCCCTTTAAGAAAAAGATTCAAAACGATTCAGTTTTTTTTTTTTGGCAGCAAGTTTTGATGTCGGTAAAACCAGCAAAATACGTGAATAATACTTTAATTATAAAAACTTGAAAAACAGCTTGTATTTGATTGCTTAAAGTTTTGTTTGCATGGCAGTTAAACAGGTTGAGCAAGAAAAGTTTAACTGTAGATTCTTCCAGCTTTTTCCAGCTCTCACTCAACTCATACCCACCTGAACAAAAATTACAGATTAACCTAAGGCTGAAATGCATTGAGCTTTGAAACATACACAGATAAACATTTATCATATATTTTAGATAAAATATAAAAATATGTTTAGCTTAATAAGATGCTGTCTGGGAACAGTGACCACAGTGCTTTCTATCAACCAATCTACTAAATTTGTAATGCGTTTGTATTACGTAGAGCTGCTTTCTTTTTACTTTGATAGGGAATAGTGTTGAGCGGACCCGAACTGTAAAGTTCGGGTCCGTACCGAATTTTGGCTTTTTCCCGACCCCGGACCCGGACCCGGATTTTGCGCTAAAGTCCGGGTTCGGGTCCGGATTCGGGAATTTAATGGCGCAGTTAGAAATGCTTCAGGGGCCAGCCAATCACCATTTGATTAGCTGGTGTGCCCTTAGAAGCCATCATAGCCATGCCTACTAATGGCATGGCTGTGATTGGTCAGTGCAACATGTGACCCAGCATGTGACCAGCTTCTATATAAGCAAGAGGCACACAGCACAGATCGTCACTCTGCTTTTAGACAGTGTAGGGAAAGGATCCTGGCTGCTGTTGCTGTGAGGGAGAGAATTATATGATAGGAGTTAGTCCTGATTCTGCAATCTACTGATAGAAAAGATAGAGAGACAGTGTAGTGTAGTGTAGTGTAGGGGCAGGATCCTGTTTGTGCTTTCAGGGAGAGAGATTTAGATAGGAGTCCAGATTGAGAGATATAATAGCTCAGCAATCTGCATAGGTTTATCTGTTTGTGTTGCAAGCTCAGTGCACCAGCACTGCATTACGTTGAGTGATACACCTATTCCATTTAGTGGCTGTATTGTGCTCTTGCTAAAAGACCCATTTCGGGCAGAAAAAAAAAAAGGCACTTTATTGTGCTTTTGCTAAAAAGACCCATTTTTGGGCCCCCCCAAAAAAAAAAAGCCACTTTATTGTGCTGTTGCAAAAAAAAAAAAAAGGCACTTTCTTGTGCGCAAAAAAGACCTATTTTTGGGCAAAAAAAATATTTTGCAGTGTATATCTCTAGTTGTGTGAAATAACCAATTTCTATATATTTTTCTTGTACTATGCTATACTAAAAAAAAAAAAAAAAACTTTTTTTTGAATAGCATTCTCTGCAGCTGTGCGATTCAGCGGTTATATACTGTGGGTGTGTTGTGCTCTTCCAAAAAACGCCATTTAGGGCCACAGAAAATATTTTGCAGTGTGAAATACACATCTGGAGGTGTGTGAAAAAACAACATTATTTTTGAATAGCATTCTCTGGCCTCTGCAGCTGTGCGATTCAGCGGTTATATACTGTTGGGGTTGTTGTGCTCTTCAAAAAAACGCCATTTAGGGCCACAGAAAATAAATTGCAGTGTGAAATACACATGTGGAGGTGTGTAAAATAAACAATTTCTATATATTGTACAGTGCTATACTAAAAAAAAAAACATTTTTTTTGAATAGCATTCTCTGCACTTCTATAGCTGTGCGATTCAGTGGTTAAATACTGTGGTTGTGTTGTGCTCTTCCAAAAACGCCATTTAGGGCCACAGAAAATATTTTGCAGTGTGAAATACACATCTGGAGGTGTGTGAAAAAACAACATTATTTTTAAAAAGCATTCTCTGGCCTCTGCAGCTGTGCGATTCAGCGGTTATATACTGTTGGGGTTGTTGTGCTCTTGCAAAAAACGCCATTTAGGGCCACAGAAAATATTTTGCAGTGTGAAATACACATCTGGAGGTGTGTGAAATAAACAATTTCTATATATTGTACAGTGCTATACTAAAAAAAAAACACATTTTTTTTGAATAGCATTCTCTGCACTTCTATAGCTGTGCGATTCAGTGGTTAAATACTGTGGTTGTGTTGTGCTCTTCCAAAAAACGCCATTTAGGGCCACAGAAAATATTTTGCAGTGTGAAATACACATCTTGGAGGTGTGTAAAATATACAATTTCTATATATTCTTCTTGTACAGTGCTATACTAAAAAAAACAACCTTTTTTTTTGAATAGCATTTTCTGTAGCTGTGCGATTCAGCGGTTACGTGCTGTGGGTGTGTTGTGGTCTGGCAAAAAACGCCATTTAGGGCCACAGAAAATATTTTGCAGTGTGAAATACACATGTGGAGGTGTGTAAAATAAACAATTTCTATATATTGTACAGTGCTATACTAAAAAAAACAACATTTTTTTTTAATAGCATTCTCTGCACTTCTATAGCTGTGCGATTCAGTGGTTAAATACTGTGGTTGTGTTGTGCTCTTCCAAAAAACGCCATTTAGGGCCACAGAAAATATTTTGCAGTGTGAAATACACATCTGGAGCAGTGTTGCCAACCGTACGTAGATTTACGTACAGTCCGCGAATTTAACCCCTTTTTCGGGGTGTACGTTAAAGTCCGTTATGGGCACCGGCGCCCATAAAAAAGATGTCCGCGAGCCGGTCATATAACTGCGCATGCGCCGTTCCGAAACCCGGCCGAGCTCAGGGAAACTTGTTCACGCTCGGCCGGGCGGCGCATGCGCGGTAACGTGATGGCGCCGCTGGCGCCATTTTTGAAAAGGCCACAGCGGCTGGCGTGACGCCTGTAGTGAGTGCATGCATGCCATGCACTCATCATAGGTGGAGGAGGACTCGGAGCGAGCGGACTCGGAGGCTCGGAGCACTGACAGGGCCCAGGCCCCAGGGCCCAGGGGTGAAGAGGACGGACTCAACTCGAGTTTTAAGGTCAGTGAAACTGGGGGGGATACAAGCGAGTGAGAGCCTGGCGTCCTGAGAGCCTGAAGCCGTGCCATGCAGGGGAGAGACTGATGTGCTCTGTCCACCACCATATTACTTCTCAAAATCATCAGTGTGTGCTGTGTCCTCCTCTGGTTCCTGTGCCCCTTTCACCTCTCCACAGGTCAGGGCAGCACAGTGCAGCACTGACCTGTGGAATGGTGAAAGGGGCACAGGAGGAGAACACAGCACACTGATGATGTGGAGAAGTAATATGGTGGTGGACAGAGGAGGAGGCTACTGTGAGGGGGTGAGGAGGGCACCATCATGTCCGCAGAGTGTCTCCACCGGCACCTCCTGTAGTATGTCCGCAGCCTCTGTCCCCCCTCCTGTAGTATGTCTGCAGCCTCTGTCCACCTCCTGTAGTATGTCTGCAGCCTCTGTCCCCCTCCTGTAGTATGTCCGCAGCCTCTGTCCCCCTCCTGTAGTATGTCCGCAGCCTCTGTCTCCCTCCTGTAGTGTGTCCGCAGCCTCTGTCCCCCTCCTGTAGTATGTCCGCAGCCTCTGTCCCCCTCCTGTAGTGTGTCCGCAGCCTCTGTCCCCCTCCTGTAGTATGTCCGCTGTCTCTGTCCACCTCCTGTAGTATGTCCGCAGCCTCTGTCCCCCTCCTGTAGTATGTCCGTAGCCTCTGTCCCCCTCCTGTAGTATGTCCGCAGCCTCTGTCCACCTCCTGTAGTATGTCCGCAGCCTCTGTCCACCTCCTGTAGTATGTCCGCAGCCTCTGTCCACCTCCTGTAGTATGTCCGCAGCCTCTGTCCCCCTCCTGTAGTGTGTCCGCAGCCTCTGTCCACCTCCTGTAGTGGGTCCATAGCCTCTGTCCCCCTCCTGTAGTATGTCCGCAGTCTCTGTCTAGTGTCCACCTCCTGTAGTATGTCCGCAGCCTCTGACCATCTCTTGTCTTTTATCATGTCTACAGTCTCTGAGGGGATCCTAGAAAGGAGTCAAGAGTGGAAGTGCTGCCGGAATGGGGGTTACGGCCCGGGAAGAAACAGACGTGTGGACTGGGGAGAGGAGATCAGAGCCACCAAGCTGGAGCCGTCTGACTGAACCCCACACTGTGCACCTGAGAGGAGGTAAGTGACAGTGCCGCCAGGCCATTCTAAGGGGGGGGGGTCACTGATGTAAGCAGGTGAATGAATACAATAATGTAAGGGGGCACTGATATAAAGGTTTCCCCCTTATATTAATACCCCCCCTTACCTTAGTGTATTCACTCTGCGGAAGGTGAATACACTAAGGTAAGAGCCCCCCTCCACATCAGGGTTCCCCCTTACATCATGATCTGCAGCGTTCCCCTTTACATAAGAGTTCCCTTGCACTGTAAGGGGGCATCCTGCAGACTCTGATGTAAGAGGAAACTCTGTGCTGGCCGGGTTATAGTAACCTGACCTTCATGTAAATTGAGAAAAATGTTTTTTTACTTTTGTTTAACTTAAACACATTGATAAATAGCATTAGCTGTGTGTTTATAGTTCAAATATGGATATTTGCACTGTTTAGCACTAAAAACAGTGATTGTAGGTACTTTTTTGCAGCGTCAGTAAAAAATGCGGCTCTGCCAGCAATTTTCATGATTTTTGCCAGTAAGAAATTGGTGCCGTACAGAAATTTTGTCATCCTTGCCAGTAAATTTCACTTCAGGGGGTTGGCAACACTGATCTGGAGGTGTGTGAAAAAACAACATTATTTTTAAAAAGCATTCTCTGGCCTCTGCAGCTGTGCGATTCAGCGGTTATATACTGTTGGGGTTGTTGTGCTCTTGCAAAAAACACCATTTAGGGCCACAGAAAATATTTTGCAGTGTGAAATACACATCTGGAGGTGTGTGAAATAAACAATTTCTATATATTGTACAGTGCTATACTAAAAAAAAATGTTGTTTTTTCACACACCTCCAGATGTGTATTTCACACTGCAAAATATTTTCTGTGGCCCTAAATGGCGTTTTTTGGAAGAGCACAACACAACCACAGTATTTAACCACTGAATCGCACAGCTATAGAAGTGCAGAGAATGCTATTCAAAAAAAATGTTGTATTTTTAAAAAGCATTCTCTGGCCTCTGCAGCTGTGCGATTCAGCGGTTATATACTGTTGGGGTTGTTGTGCTCTTGCAAAAAACGCCATTTAGGGCCACAGAAAATATTTTGCAGTGTGAAATACACATCTGGAGGTGTGTGAAATAAACAATTTCTATATATTGTACAGTGCTATACTAAAAAAAAAAACATTATTTTTGAATAGCATTCTCTGCACTTCTATAGCTGTGCGATTCAGTGGTTAAATACTGTGGTTGTGTTGTGCTCTTCCAAAAAACGCCATTTAGGGCCACAGAAAATATTTTGCAGTGTGAAATACACATCTGGAGGTGTGTGAAATAAACAATTTCTATATATTGTACAGTGCTATACTAAAAAAAACAACATTTTTTTTTTAATAGCATTCTCTGCACTTCTATAGCTGTGCGATTCAGTGGTTAAATACTGTGGTTGTGTTGTGCTCTTCCAAAAAACGCCATTTAGGGCCACAGAAAATATTTTGCAGTGTGAAATACACATCTGGAGGTGTGTAAAATAAACAATTTCTATATATTGTACAGTGCTATACTAAAAAAAAACAACATTTTTTTTGAATAGCATTCTCTGCACTTCTATAGCTGTGCGATTTAGTGGTTAAATACTGTGGTTGTGTTGTGCTCTTCCAAAAAACGCCATTTAGGGCCACAGAAAATATTTTGCAGTGTGAAATACACATCTGGAGGTGTGTGAAAAAACAACATTATTTTTGAATAGCATTCTCTGGCCTCTGCAGCTGTGCGATTCAGCGGTTATATACTGTTGGGGTTGTTGTGCTCTTCAAAAAAACGCCATTTAGGGCCACAGAAAATAAATTGCAGTGTGAAATACACATGTGGAGGTGTGTAAAATAAACAATTTCTATATATTGTACAGTGCTATACTAAAAAAAACAACATTTTTTTTGAATAGCATTCTCTGCACTTCTATAGCTGTGCGATTCAGTGGTTAAATACTGTGGTTGTGTTGTGCTCTTCCAAAAAACGCCATTTAGGGCCACAGAAAATATTTTGCAGTGTGAAATACACATCTGGAGGTGTGTGAAAAAACAACATTATTTTTAAAAAGCATTCTCTGGCCTCTGCAGCTGTGCGATTCAGCGGTTATATACTGTTGGGGTTGTTGTGCTCTTGCAAAAAACGCCATTTAGGGCCACAGAAAATATTTTGCAGTGTGAAATACACATCTGGAGGTGTGTGAAATAAACAATTTCTATATATTGTACAGTGCTATACTAAAAAAAAAAACATTATTTTTGAATAGCATTCTCTGCACTTCTATAGCTGTGCGATTCAGTGGTTAAATACTGTGGTTGTGTTGTGCTCTTCCAAAAAACGCCATTTAGGGCCACAGAAAATATTTTGCAGTGTGAAATACACATCTGGAGGTGTGTGAAATAAACAATTTCTATATATTGTACAGTGCTATACTAAAAAAAACAACATTTTTTTTTAATAGCATTCTCTGCACTTCTATAGCTTTGCGATTCAGTGGTTAAATACTGTGGTTGTGTTGTGCTCTTCCAAAAAACGCCATTTAGGGCCACAGAAAATATTTTGCAGTGTGAAATACACATCTGGAGGTGTGTAAAATAAACAATTTCTATATATTGTACAGTGCTATACTAAAAAAAACAACATTTTTTTTGAATAGCATTCTCTGCACTTCTATAGCTGTGCGATTCAGTGGTTAAATACTGTGGTTGTGTTCTGCTCTTCCAAAAAACGCCATTTAGGGCCACAGAAAATATTTTGCAGTGTGAAATACACATCTTGGAGGTGTGTAAAATATACAATTTCTATATATTCTTCTTGTACAGTGCTATACTAAAAAAAACAACCTTTTTTTTTGAATAGCATTTTCTGTAGCTGTGCGATTCAGCGGTTACGTGCTGTGGGTGTGTTGTGGTCTGGCAAAAAACGCCATTTAGGGCCACAGAAAATATTTTGCAGTGTGAAATACACATCTGGAGGTGTGTAAAATAAACAATTTCTATATATTGTACAGTGCTATACTAAAAAAAACAACATTTTTTTTTAATAGCATTCTCTGCACTTCTATAGCTGTGCGATTCAGTGGTTAAATACTGTGGTTGTGTTGTGCTCTTCCAAAAAACGCCATTTAGGGCCACAGAAAATATTTTGCAGTGTGAAATACACATGTGGAGGTGTGTAAAATAAACAATTTCTATATATTGTACAGTGCTATACTAAAAAAAACAACATTTTTTTTGAATAGCATTCTCTGCACTTCTACAGCTGTGCGATTCAGTGGTTAAATACTGTGGTTGTGTTGTGCTCTTCCAAAAAACGCCATTTAGGGCCACAGAAAATATTTTGCAGTGTGAAATACACATCTGGAGGTGTGTGAAAAAACAACATTATTTTTAAAAAGCATTCTCTGGCCTCTGCAGCTGTGCGATTCAGCGGTTATATACTGTTGGGGTTGTTGTGCTCTTGCAAAAAACGCCATTTAGGGCCACAGAAAATATTTTGCAGTGTGAAATACACATCTGGAGGTGTGTGAAATAAACAATTTCTATATATTGTACAGTGCTATACTAAAAAAAAAAACATTTTTTTTGAATAGCATTCTCTGCACTTCTATAGCTGTGCGATTCAGTGGTTAAATACTGTGGTTGTGTTGTGCTCTTCCAAAAAACGCCATTTAGGGCCACAGAAAATATTTTGCAGTGTGAAATACACATCTGGAGGTGTGTAAAATAAACAATTTCTATATATTCTTCTTGTACAGTGCTATACTAAAAAAAACAACCTTTTTTTTGAATAGCATTTTCTGTAGCTGTGCGATTCAGCGGTTACGTGCTGTGGGTGTGTTGTGGTCTGGCAAAAAACGCCATTTAGGGCCACAGAAAATATTTTGCAGTGTGAAATACACATCTGGAGGTGTGTGAAATAAACAATTTCTATATATTTTCCTTGTACTGTGCTATACTAAAAAAAAACAACCTTTTTGTTTTTGAATAGCATTTTCTGCAGTTCTGTAGCTGTGCGTTTCAGCGGTTAAATACTGTGGGTGTGTTGTGGTCTTCCAAAAAACGCCATTTAGGGCAAGATCCTAAATTTGGAAAATATGAGGGGAAGGTCAAAGGGACGTGGTGGCCCCGGTCGTGGTGCTGCTGGTGGAGCTCCTGTTGCAGGGAGAGGACGTGGTGGATCTGTGCCAGCTACACGCACAAGTGAAACACCTTCCTCAGGTGCGAGTAGGCGACCGAGCCTGCGGCGGTATTTTGTCGCGCCTAATGAGGCTGTACCAATGTTTAGGCCAGGACAAGTACAGGCGATAGTAGATTGGGTTGCTGACAGTGCCTCGGGTTCCTTCACATTGTCTCCCACCCACTCTTCTGATGAAAGATCAGAGTTGGCACCTGAAGCCCATGTCCATCAGTCTTTCACCTCACCCCCTTGCAAATCAGCCAAGCAGTCTGAGCCCCAAATCATGCAGCAGTCTCTTCTGCTTTTCGATGACTCTGTTAGCAGGGTTTCCCAGGGCCATCCACCTAGCCCTGCCCCAGAAGTGGAAGAGATTGAGTGCACCGATGCCCAACCACTTATGTTTCATGATGGGTACATGGGAGGACCATCGCAGCACGTCTCGGATGATGACGAAACACAGGTGCCAACTGCTGCTGCTTTCGCAATTGTGCAGACAGACATGGAGGGCAGGGGTGAAGACTGGGTGGAAGATGATGTGGAGGACGATGAGGTCCTCGACCCCACATGGAATCAACGTTATGCAGGTGACCAGTGTAGTTCGGAGGAAGAGGCGGTGGTCGCACAGAGCCACCAGCACAGCAGAAGAGGGAGCAGGGTGCAAAAACGGAGCATTCGTCCCCTAGACAGTACATCTGCTACTGCCCAACGCAGCAAGGGACCGAGCACACCAAAGCCAGGTCCAAGGACTTCCCTAGCGTGGCAGTTCTTCACACAGTGTGTTGATGACAAGACACGAGTGGTTTGCACGCTGTGCAATCAGAGCCTGAAGCGAGGCATAAACGTTCTCAACCTGAGCACAAGCTGCATGACCAGGCATCTAAGTGCAAAGCACGAGCTGCAGTGGAGTAGACACCTCAAAAACCAAGAAAGGTCTCTGGCTCCTCCTGCTTCCTCTTCTGCTGCAGTCTCGGCCTCTTCATCCACCTCTGTAGTGACAGTGGCACCTGTCACCCCGCAAACAGAGGATCTGCCAGCAACACTACCACCTGGGTCACCAACCATCTCCACAATGTCCCATGGAAGCGTTCAGCTCTCTATCTCCCAAACATTGGAGCGGAAGACGAAGTACCCCCCTAGCCACCCGCGATCCCTGGCCCTGAATGCCAGCATTTCAAAATTCCTGGCCTTTGAAATGCTGTCATTCCGTCTGGTGGAGACGCAGAGTTTTAAAAGCCTGATGGCATTGGCTGTCCCGCAGTACGTCGTGCCCAGCCGCCACTACTTTTCCAGGCGAGCCATCCCTTCCCTGCACAACCAGGTGGGGGACAAAATCAGGTGTGCACTGCGCAACGCCATCTGTGGCAAGGTCCACCTAACTACGGATGCGTGGACCAGTAAGCACGGTCAGGGACGTTATATCTCCCTAACAGCACACTGGGTAAATGCAGTGGCGGCTGGGCCTGAGGCAGATAGCAGTTTGGCGCATATCCTTCCACCACGAGGATTGCAGGGCGCTTCAGTTTGCCTCCTGTTGCTAACTCCTCCTTCTCCGCTTCCTCATCCTCTACCGCCTCCTCATCCATTCAGCGTAACACCTTCACCACCAACTTCAGCACAGCCAGGGGTAAACGACAGCAGGCAGTTTTAAAACTTTCCTGTTTGGGGGAAAATCCCCACACCGCGCAGGAGTTGTGGAGGGACATGGAACAACAGACCGATGAGTGGTTGCTGTCAGTGAGCCTCAAGCCCGGCCTGGTGGTGTGCGATAATGGGCGAAATCTCGTAGCAGCTCTGGGTCTAGCCGGTTTGATGCACATCCCTTGCCTGGCGCATGTGCTGAACTTGGTGGTCCAGAGGTTCCTTAAAAATTACCCCAATATGCCAGAGCTGCTGCAGAAAGTGCGGGCTGTCTGTGCGCACTTTCGGCGTTCTCACCCTGCTGCTGCTCGCCTGTCAGCGCTGCAGCGTAACTTCGGCCTTCCCGCTCACAGCCTCATATGTGACGTGCCCACAAGGTGGAACTCCACCTTGCACATGCTGGCCAGACTGTGCGAGCAGCAGCAGGCAATAGTGGAGTTTCAGCTGCAGCAATCACGCGTGAGTCGCTCTGCGGAACAGCACCACTTCACCACCAATAACTGGGCCTCCATGCGAGACCTGTGTGCCTTGTTGCGCTGTTTCGAGTACTCCACCAACATGGCCAGTGCCAATGACGCCGTTCTCAGCGTTACTATCCCAGTTCTATGCCTCCTTGAAAAAACGCTTCGTGCGATGATGGAAGAGGATGTGGCACAGGAGGATGAGGAGGAGGAGGAGGAAGCGGGATCATTTCAAAGGCTTTCAGGGCAGTCTTTCACAAGTGGCTACGAGGGTGGGTTCCTGCACCAACAAACGCCAGGTACACAATTGTCCGGCAGAAAGGGCACAGTTCTGGAGGATGACGAGGTGGAGGAGGAGATGGAGGAGGAGGAGGAGGAGGAGGAGGAGCAGCCATGTTCACAGAAGGGTGGCACTCAGACCAGCTCGTGGCCATTACTGGTGCGTGGCTGGGGGGATACAGAGGACACAGACGATACACCTCTCACAGAGGACAGCTTTTCTTTGCCTCTGGGCAGCCTGGCACACATGAGCGATTTCATGCTGCAGTGTTTCCGCAACGACAGCCGAGTTGCCCACATTTTAACTGGTGCTGATTACTGGGTGGCCACCCTGCTGGATCCCCGTTACAAGGACAACGTACCGTCCTTAATTCCCTCACTGGAGCGGGATCGTAAGATGCGCGAGTACAAGCGCACGCTGGTAGACGCGCTGCTGGTGGCATTCCCACCTGACAGCGGGCGTATGGTGGAAGCACAAGGCGAAGGCAGAGGAGGAGGAAGAGGTCGCCAACGCAGCCGGGGCACCGGCAGCACCTCAGAAGGCAGGGTTAGCATGGCCGAAATGTGGAAAAGCTTTGTCAGCACGCCACAACAACCAGCACCACCAGCTGAGATGGAACGTCTTAGCAGGAGGCAGCATTTCACCAACATGGTTGAGCAGTATGTGTCCACAGGCCTACACGTACTGGATGACGGGTCTGCCCCCTTTAACTTCTGGGTCTCCAAATTGGGCACATGGCCTGAGCTTGCCGTTTATGCCTTGGAGGTGCTGGCCTGCCCTGCAGCCAGTGTATTATCTGAACGTGTATTTAGCACGGCAGGGGGCGTTATCACAGACAAGCGCAGCCGCCTGTCCAGAGCCAATGTGGACAAGCTCACGTTCATTAAAATGAACCAGGCATGGATCCCACAGGACTTGTCCGTACCTTGTGCAGAATAGGCATGTATACCGGTGTTGTGACAAACTGTCCGGCCATCGGATTGTGCCCGGCCCGTACTGTGCAGGCGCAGCGCTTGCGCAGTACAGAGGACAAGGAGATTCACAAAATCTCCGAAGATGAACGGCGCCTGCGCTGTGAGTGCAGGTTCAAGCCCCACCATCCAAGAGGACATACGGTAGCACATAGTAGCAGGGCCCCTCACGGGCTCGCTTCGATCGCGGCCTTGCTTGGCTCGGCTTGAACCACGGATGGTGTGGCCTTCACCTGAACTCAACACGCAGGCGCCGTTAGTCTTGGGAGATTTTTGAAATCCCCTTGTCCTACATACTCAGCAAGCGCAGTACAGGGCGGACACTATTCGACAGGGGACAGAATTCGACACATCACCGGCCTTACCCAGCCATTGTTGTATTTTTGAACCAGTGTTGGCTACCTCGTCCTCCTCCACCGCCGCTTCCACCTACACAGCCACATCCACCGCCACCTCAACCTCCTACTCCATATGGACCTCGTCCTGCTAGGCCAAGATTAAAATTTTTATTTTATTTTTTTGTAGCGCACAGATCCTTTCCCCCTTACCTGCCTTTATGTTGTTGGCTCTTCGCAGGAGGGAGAAAGGCACACCGCACTACCAGCCCGTATCCTCCTATATAAATAGGTTGAGCGGTGTACTTGACGGGCCGTGTCCACAGCCGGAGTCAAAACTCCTCCAGAGGATGATTCTCACCTCTACTGTAGGTAGAGGCAAGTCCTTTAATTGCCAGTAAAGTCAATGTCCACACCAGCTGAAACTCCAACTCTTATTCTCTCATGGCAAAATAAACTGTACTCAGATAGAAAAGGTTAGAGCACAGAAACAGGACAGCTTAAGGTGTGGAGGAGGTCCAGGCACAAACGTAGCACATTCACTTCACTGCTTAGGTTTCTCAAACAGTTTTTGGCGCACGGTCTCTGCCACAGACATTGAGGTTGGTCTCTGCCACAGACCGGGTGTACAAGGCCCCTGCCACAGACCTGGAGAACTTTGGTCTCTGCCACAGACTAGGGTGTATAAGGCCCCTGCCACGGGCCTGGAGAACTTTGGTCTCAGCCACAGACCAGGGTGTATAAGGCCCCTGCCACGGGCCGGTTGAATAAGGCCTCTGATACAGTCAAGGTGACCTTGAGCTTCTCCTTCTACGAACCTAGCCCATATCAAGGGGAAGACATCTCTCCAGGGAGTCAACAGACCATTCCTTCACCGTGACTCCCGCATCGGTCCATCAGAATGATCCTCCCTTCCCTGGAACAGGGTCCCCTACACGAGGCGGCTCTGGACTCCAGGCTTTACTCCCGCCCCTAGGCCTCCATACCCAGGGCAGCAAGAACTCCAGGATAGTACCTCACCCCGGGCTAAAGGTGCCCGAGATGGAACAGGAACACATGCACCCAGGCCGAAGGCACCTGGGCGCGGACCCCACTGGACATCAGCCCCCAGGCCAAAGGTCTGCCCCTTTTATATGCTCTCCTGGCATGCACAGCAGGTTCCCCGCCCCGCTGTACTACTGCCAAGAGGGGACACAAAAGGCGCCACCTGTAGGCCGCAGGGAACTGCACACCAATACTGTCCCCCGAGGACAAAATGGCCCATGAATCCTACAGAATTAGGGTATTTGAGCCTATTTACCACTCAAACACTTTCCTTAAATTTAGCACCCCGCTACATTTTTATTTCAAAGTATTTTATTTTCCCACTAGCTTATCCATTAAATTAAATAATTTATTCCAGAAAGGGCGTATTCTGGGGCATTCCCACCATATGTGTCGCATCGTGCCGTTGAGTTTCTGAGGTTCTTAATGACTTCCTGTACCTCTTCTGCTGAAAATCGGGCCTCCAGCATATTTTTTTATTTTTTTATTTTTTTTATGTTCTTTTAAGTTATTTCCTATCCACATTTGTTTGCAGAGCACTTGCCATGTTCTTAACAACATTTTGCTGCCATTTGCAGCCCTCTAGCCCTTTCCATTACTTTTTTAGAGCCTTTTTAGTCGTCAGAAGTCCGGGTCCCCATTGACTTCAATGGGGTCCGGGTCCGGGTTCGGGTTAAAGTTCGGTCCCGAATCCGAACTTTTTTCCGAAGTTCGGCCGAACCCGCCGGACCCGAATATCCAGCTACCCGCTCAACTCTAATAGGGAATCAATATGCAGAAATATTACTTAAACAAAAGAAACCATAACCTTGTAGGTAAGTGTACAGTTTTATTTTTGTTTTTTTTCTGCACAACTGATAGGTAGCAGTTACAGTATCCTGATCCTTATCAGACATTAGTGAAAGCAATACCTAGTGTGTTCTTGTGGAGGGGGGAGAAGTCCACCTTTCAGAGCACAAAGACACAGCGGAAGAGATCGCTACACTAACATTTCTTATGTTAGTACAGGCCAGGGGCGTAACTAGAAATCACAGGGCCCCATAGCAAAATGTTGTATGCTCCCCCCCCCCTGAAAAAAAAATTTCGGGGCTTAAATTAAATAGTGGGCGGGGCTTAAAGGGGGTGTAGTTCAAGTCTGAGATGAAGGAGGGAAGATAGGGAGGGAAAGAGCGAGAGAGGAGGAAAGAGGGATGAAGGGACAGCCGGCCCGGATCCTTCACCACAATAGAAATCTGTGTATTCCAGAAAGTTTAACAATCAGCAGATAAAGATACTCCAAACACCTGGGGTTAGCACTTCAATCATCCCGGCACCATGGTTGTTATGGTGTCAGGATGATTGAAGGGCATTATTTATATTATTACATTGCAATATAAAATCATTCAACTCACCATAATGCTGAATCAGTGGGAGCCCCGAGTGTGTCGCCTGCCACGTCTCCTGTCACCAGATGCCATCAGGCATTCCCAGTAGAGTCCCTCCTTATATCAGCTCCATCAGTACAGACCCCCTGGACGAACCAGCCCCATATGTACAGACCCCCCAGGACAACTCAACCCCCCCCCATCTGTACAGGCCCCCTCCAGGAGTACAGACCCCCCCATCTGTACAGACCCCCCCAGGAAAATCCCCCCCCAGGAGTACAGACCCCTAGGACAATTCACCCCCCCAGGAGTACAGACCCCCCCAGGACAATTCACCCCCCAGGACAATTCATCCCCCCAGGAGTACAGACCCCCCCATCTGTACAGACCCCCCCAGGACAATTCACCCCCCAGGAGTACAGACCCCCCAGGACAATTCACCCCCTAGGGAGTACAGACCCCCCCCTGCTCAAGGACAATTCACCCTCCAAGACAATTCACCCCCCAGGACAATTCGCTCCCCCATTCATGCACCTGGGCGTGCAGCCGCCCGGAGTGTTACTTGCTCAGACTGCCACTGACTCCCCGGGTGGAACGATGTGATAGGAGGCAGCCAGTGAGACAGACAGCTGAGTCTCAGTCAGAGAGGGATAGCGCGGCGCCGGGACCCAGGATTCTCCATCGGGCCTTGGCGCTGCTCAGGACTCACTGTGCTCGTCTCTGCGCCTTTTACAGAAACAGGAGGCAGAGCCTGGGTGGCAAGAAAGCGGCTGCAATAGAAATGGAGCTCCGTATCTTGGTTCTTCCTTAGCTGGTCTTCTGTAAAATGGCGGAGACAGAAATGACCACTGCCGTAGACCTCTAGCGGCGGCAAGAAAAAAATAAAAAAGTTGGCAAGTACAGTATGCATTCCTTATCCTCCCCGGGCCCCACTCGGCTGTGGGCCCCATAGCGCCCGCGTGTGTCGCTATGGCGGTAGTTCCGCCACTGGACAGGCATCTCTATTTTTTTTTTTTTCGTTCAGTCCGCTGGGTTGAATGAACAAAGAAACTGAATGTGTGTACCGGGCATTGCTAATCTGCGTTGTCAATGCTTCTAGTTATGTCAGCTTAGGCAGTGAAGGAGCTTCCCACTTCAAACGGTTGAGTTGGAAGGTTAAAGGGAATGGGGTGTTTAATTTGTTTATTACGTTCGGAACTATTCTAGGCTTACTTCTTCATATCTATCGAGTTCAAATATGTCCTAAACTAAAGAACAAAAATGTGATATATTGCAGTTTAATATTTCGTAGATGTGGTGACTACATTTTGTTTTATTTTTTCAAGCTAACACACATTGATTTTCCAGATATTTGTACGCACAGAACTGATATCTCAAACAATATTATCTGTCTTCCCAGTTATCTTCTCTGAACTACAGGACACTCCTTACCTATGTAAAGGAGATAAGCAGGTTGAGAGGTGTTTGTAGCTCAAATTAGGAGTGCAGTGAGGCCTTGTACACACGGCCGAGATTCTCGTTGAAAAAAACATGTCGTTTTTTTCGACGAGATTCTTGGACAAGAAGCTTGTCCCGGCCGAGTGTACACACGCTCGTTTCAAAGAACCCGCGGTTCTTTGAATGGAGCGTACGCGGTGACGTCATCGACTACGACGAGCATGCGCTCGTCACATTCGATGCCGTCGCCGCCATCTTGGTATACCCTACGTATGCCTAGGAAGCTACCGCGCATGCGTCGAATTCATTTCGAACATGCGCGGGCTTCCGGGAGGACAGGTAAGTGTACACACACTCACTTTTCTCGTCGAGAAACATGCCGAAGAGAATCTCGACGAGAAAATAGAGAGCAGGTTCTCTATTTTCTCGTCGAGGTTACTTGTCGGTTTTCTCGACGAGAAACCCGATAGCCGCGTACACACGACCGATTTACTCGGCAAGACCTCTCTGCCAGCAAGTTTCTTGCTGGTTCTTGCCGAGAAAATCGGTCGTGTGTACGAGGCCTCAGTGTTGTCACTTTAGGAAAAGAAGTAGGTTATGAGCAGAATAAACACGTAAAAAAGCAGAAAAAAGCCTGTTGCTCAGTCTTATGCGGCGTACACACGATCGTTTTTCATGCCATTTTTTAAACCAACGTTTTTCTCGTCGTTTTTTTTCATGTTTCCTCTCAAGCCTGTCTTGCGTACACACGATCATTTTAAAAAACGTTCAAGCAATGCGCAGTGGCGTACAACACGTACGACGGCACTATAAAGGGGAAGTTCCGTTCGGATGGTGCCACCCTTCATGTTAGTAACGTTTGTTGAGCGACAATTCGCGCTTTTCAGCCTCCTGCTTTTCAGTCCGTTACAGCGTGACGAATGTGCTATCTCCATTACAAATGCTAGTTTTACCAGAACGTGCGCTCCCGTCTCATACTTGATTCTGAGCATGCACGTTTTTTTTCACCTCCTCAAAGCATACACACCATGGTTTTTCACGTCGTTAAAAAAAACGACATGAAAAACGACGTGAAAAAATAGAGCATGTTCGAAAATTTTAATGCCCGTTTTTCACGTCGTTAAAAATGCTCTGGAGCATACACACGATCGGTTTTAATGCCCATTTTTAAAAATGGCAATTTTAACGGCATGGAAAACGATCGTGTGTATGGGGCATTACAGAACGAAACTGAGCTAAATCAGTAAGCCTTACCCTGACACTGTTAAACACATTCTCACCTAAAATCTAAATGGGAAAAAAAAAATCTAAACATCTGACATCAGAAGCAGGTCAGCACGTGTCATTACGAATGATAAATGGCTCTGATCAGGCTCTGGGATTGACTGTACTATATAGTAAGAATACAAGATTTTGAAAATGAAATTCAGGGATGCCCTGACCATGCCTGCAAACCCACACCCTCATATGTAGCTACACCTGTAAACCATGCTCAATTTGTTAAGCTGAAAAATAATTACCAAAAAAGAATGGTATATGTAGCACATCATAGCAAATTGTGGGTGTGGCCAAATAGCAGTTAAAAGTCGGTGGGGCTTTAAAGGTAATAGTTAATAATTTAAATATAAACCTATGCTGCTTTGGGTCAAGAAAGTGTAGAGCATAGAGTGCAGGGGTCAGGATTAAGCAACTCAGAGTTCAGGGGTCAGGATTAAGTGCAGAGTAACGCACAGAGTCCAGGGCTCAGGATTAACATTTAAAGCGGTAATAAATCCAAAACCAAAAATGTAATTTGGTGGCTGCATTCGTTTTCTTTTTTTCTTCTTTTTTCAGTTTTTTATGCAGCAAGGGTGTCACTTTGCAACGTAGCTAATAGACTACAGTTTGTGATAACCAAGAACTCAGCTCTCTCCGGTGTTCAATTGTATTTTGCTTCAACCTGTTCAGTTTAATTATATTAGAACAATGTTTATGGACCTTGAAGTACAGGGAGATAAAAGACTCCATTGCCTTGGGTGTTAAACAGACTACAATACCCACAGTGCTACTGTGCTACCAGAGTGCATTGCAGCAAGCACAGCACTCTGGGAGAGGCTTTTTAAAGGAGGAGAAGGTGGACATCCGGCCTCTTGGGACGCGGCCTTCAATCAAGCAGGAAGCCTGTGCTGGGGCCTGCTACCAGGGTGTGTAGGCCCGAGAAGCCTGGGCCCACCGTTGCCAGAGCGGATTGCCTAACCTGAGAGGGATCCTTTTCGTAGTGTCTGACCTACGCTCCACAGCAACCAGAATCGCCCATCCACCGACACCTTGTGATGGACGCACGGAGGACCAGGGACTGCAAGTTGCGGAGAGGCCGAGAACCGGGACACTAGAGGTGTAACATACCGGAGAGGCGAGGCCTCATTGGGTGAGAGGGCACTTGCCCAACTATATAAATAACTGTATCGCAGGAAGGTGGATCTTTTAGACTCAACATTACTGTCTGGAAGTTAACACGCCACGTGCAAAGACACATTGCATCTTGCAGTGGCAGTGCCTTGAAAGGATTGGTGCTTATGCCGCCAGCACGTTATATATACTGTGAATGTTTGGTTTCTTCATACCAGTTGGATTACAAACTATAAATGTGCACCAACTAAAGCTAGCGAAGACTAATATTAACTGGAAGGAACACTTACAGGACTCAGTTTGTTTGTTTGAACTAAAGCAGTAGGACACGTATATGGGAGCCAAAGAGCATATAGACTCATCTACATATATATAATAACTGTTTATGCTAGTTTGTACAGTCATCGTTATTACTGAGAGCTGGGTGAGGCCTGGTGAGAAGGTACTCCAGTGCTGATCTTATTGCATTGGGGAAATCCCTCCACTGAGTGCTTACTTAGGTCTGACTTCAGCTCATATTGCTAAACCTGTAAATGAATTCTATGCCATTGACTCTTACAGGGCCCTGTTTGAAGTCAACTGTCAATTTGTTAACTTTGTTTCATCCTTCTCTCACCAAGTAAACACTTTATCCTTGGTTAAACTACACTTGTGTGGAATCTTGTCTGTTACAGTTGGGACAGGTAACCAGCATGAGGTAACAATATTTCACTATATTATCATTACTGTATGATATCATTGTGGTTCCCAACTACCAGTGGGTTTCACAATCATTGTGTTGTCCAGTTGTGCCAAGGGAGGATTTGAGCCAAACTTCTGGGGTTGATAGGCAGAGCGTAGACCCAAAACTTAAACCAGCAGCTCCTACGGGGTTAGTGCTACATTTAGTTTTTTCCCTCTGTTTTCACTCGGTGATTTGTCCAGCAACACACCCCCTGTATTAGACTGCCCCCAGTCTGGATGAAGGAGCACAGGGGCCAAATTTGGACAGCAGCATTGTAAGTCTGGGGGGAGGGGAGCGTTAGATGGACTAGCAAATTTAAAATGCACTAGCAAATCAAGCCCATCATGCCCGGGTCTGTGACATCACAAGGGGGTCAGGGTCCAAGGTTGATGTCACAGCATGGCGATGCCCCATAGCAATATTAGGACTGTCAGACATCGGAGCTCACAGACTGGCAGAAGCCAGCACGTTTTTTTAATTTTCAGCGGGTCAGTGGCAGCAGCGGTGGAGGAAAAAGACATCCGCGAAGGAACTGGAGAAAGAAGACATTGTGATTCACATTGGAGCTATGATTCCGATAAGCCCCCTGCCTGCAGACGCCCACAACCACCAGCCAGGGTTGTGGGGAAGAGGCCCTTGTCCCCATCAACAAGGGGGCAAGGTGCTTTGGAGTGGGGGGGCTCTGCCCCAAAGCACCCACCCCCCTATGTTGAGGGCATGTGGCCTGGTATGGTTCAGGAGGGGGCACTTGTTTGCTCCCCCTTCCTGACCTACCGGGCTGCATGTTCTGATAAGGGTCTGGTATGGATTTTAGTGGGGACAAAGTCGGGTGTTCGCCGAACAGCGAACAATATGGGGCATTCACGGGAAATTTGAGCGGTGCATTAGTGTCTGATTGGCAAAAGCATGCACCTGACCTGCATGCTTTGGCCAATCACAGTGCACTTTGGCCGATCATGGCTCAGGGGGACTAAGTCCACGCCCCACACTATATAAGGCTGCTTACATAGCGGCCGTGTATAGTGTGTGACTGCTAGTTGCAGTGTATTTTATATATATATATATATATATATATATATATATATATATATATATTAGGGCTGTGGAAATTAACTATTAATTCCTCGATTAATCGATTAATTGCTTTGATCGATCAAAATTATTTTGATCGATCAAAATTTGATCAAAATTCTTTGGGCTTGCCGTGTCCATCTGAATGGCTCCTTTGCTGTGCCTTCATATCTGCATACCGGCAGGACCTTACTATCTGCCACACGCAAGGGCTGTTACATTTCCCTCTATCAACCTGGGATTCTACAGCCATCCACTGGGAGTTGTGATAGTTCCCTTCACAGGACATCTACATGCCAACAGACTGATGTTAGCCCCTTCTCATCTGGATTCAGCAGTGGCATCGTTGTACACATTTTTATACCAGTATCATACTTAGATACATGTTTTTATGACTGCTTTTGCTACCATAGATTTTATCTCCAGTGCAATATTTATTTTGTTACCTACTTGAAGACTATAAAAGTTTTAATGCTATTCCCATCGAGCGCTGCCTTTGTGTGTTTTTTGTATCCTGCTATCGATTTTTCCAGTGGTTGGTAGCTGCACTGGGAATCCACCTGCAAGGAGATCAGCTAAAAATAGTTGGATATCTATGTGCGTTATAATTAATCTAAATTAGTCGATTAATCGATAAAAAAAATAATCGATTAATCGAACACGAAAATTTTAATCAGTAACAGCCCTAATATATATATATATATATATATATATACTGTGAGGGGGTTAGCTCGGCAGCGGGTGTGTGTGACCCCCGGGATGGGCTCCCCACACAAAACAGGCCCAGCAAACGGAGGTTGTGGTTTTCAAAATCAAAAAAAGGTGCGGTTTATTTTCTATTTACAGTGACAAAACACAGCAAAGCAAAAGAAACATAACCAAAATAAATCCTGGTCAAGTTGACCTCTGACTAAACATACAGGTTTCCTAACTAACAACTGGGATCAGCCTAGTGCTGTCCTAGTCCCTAAGTCCCTGGTTTAGTAAAAGTCCAAACAAATAGCCACACAGGCTTTGCCTCACCGCACAGGGGTTCACTCTCCCTAGACAGTCCACACAGGTCTGGTTCCAGGCATGAGCTAACACCTAATGAATCTGGGAGTTCTTATAGAGGCCTAAATGAGCTGACAAGCTTCAGCTGGCCTCATCAACTCCCTGTCTGTACGACGCCCCACACTCTCCCTAGAGGTATGAGTCATCCATGAGCCTACTAGCCTCAGCTGGGCTTATACAACTCTCCACCCTAGTTGTATAAGTCAGCATAAAGCCTGAATCTGGGAGAAATATATCTACCCCCCTGGATGCAACCAGGTGACTTTACCTTCCTGCTGTCACATACCCCCCCCCTCTTGTTTTAACCTTGGGGTTGGAACACCAGCAATCAGGCATTCATGTACTCGAGACAAAGCATCCACATTCCCCATTTGAACGCCAGGGCGATGCTTTACTGTGAAGTTGAATTCCTGTAGGGCCAGGAACCACCTATTCACTCTTCTATTTGTCTCCTTGTTTTGAGCCATCCACTTTAACGGAGCGTGATCCGTAACCATGTCAAAGTGCCTACCTAGCAGATAGTACCGAAGGGAATCTAGAGCCCACTTCACCGCTAAACACTCCTTTTCAACCGTGGCGTAATTTACCTCATGGGACTTCAACTTCCTGCTGAGGTAAATGACTGGGTGCTCTTCCCCGTTCCAGACCTGGGACAATACTGCTCCTAACCCCACATCTGACGCATCACTTTGTACGACAAAGTCTTTAGAGAAGTCGGGTGAGTACAACACTGGCTGGCTACATAAGGCTTGTTTCAAGAATTGGAATGCTGCCTCAGCCTCGGGGGTCCATTTAATCATGACCGACCCTTTCCCTTTCGTCAGGTTGGTTAGGGGCACAGCCTTAGAAGCAAAGTGGGGAATGAAGCGCCGATAATAACCCGCGATTCCCAGAAAGGCCCGTACCTGCTTCTTGCTGTTGGGACGTGGCCAACTCTGGATGGCCTCGACTTTGTTGAGTTGGGGTTTTATCACTCCCCTGCCAATGGTGTACCCAAGATATTTGGCCTCCTCCTGCCCAATGGTACACTTCTTGGGGTTAGCCGTAAACCCCGCTTCCCGGATAGAGTCTAGGACTGCTTGCACTTTTGGCAGATGTGAGGCCCAATCTGTGCTATGGACAATTACGTCATCCAGGTAAGCCGCAGCATACTTCCGATGGGGCCTCAGTATCTGGTCCATTTTCCGCTGGAATGTGGCCGGCGCATTCTGTAACCCGAACGGCATTCTCTTATATTGGAACGCCCCGTCTGGGGTTACAAATGCGGTTTTCTCTTTGGCCGACTTGGCCAGGGGAATTTGCCAATACCCTTTTGTGAGGTCAAGAGTCGTCATGTATCGGGCTGTTCCCAGCCGGTCGATCAACTCATCTATACGTGGCATGGGGTAGGTGTCAAATTTTGTAACTTTGTTCAACTGACGAAAATCGTTACAAAATCGCCAGCTCCCATCCGGTTTAGGCACCAACACAATGGGACTAGACCAATCACTTTGGGACTCCTCTATCACCCCTAAGTTCAGCATTTTCTGTACTTCCTCCCGTATTGCCTCCCGTCGGGCCTCTGGGATCCGATAGGGTTTTAACTTCACCCTTTCACCGGGCGGGGTAATAATATCATGCTCTACCCCAGATGTTTGTCCCGGCAGCTCAGAGAACACCTCCTTGTTGCGAAGCACAAACTCCTTAACCTCCTGTTGTTGGGGTTGTGACAAGGTGGCTGCTATTCCAACCTCCGGAATCACGCAACCAGTTTGAGCTGGTGACCAAGTTTCTGCGACTAGGGACTCTCTATCCCTCCAGGCTTTCAACAGATTAACGTGATATATCTGTTCGGGCTTTCGCCTTCCTGGTTGTCTGACCTTGTAATTCACTTCGCTCACTTTTTCCATTATCTCGTAGGGGCCTTGCCATTTGGCAAGGAATTTACTTTCAACCGTAGGGACAAGTACCAATATCCTATCCCCCGGGGAAAAGGTACGGGTCTTTGCTCCACGGTTGTACACTCTCTGCTGTGCCAACTGCGCTTGGGCCAAATGTTCCTTCACGATGGGCATTACCTGTGCAATTCGATCTTGCATCAGGGCGACATGCTCAATCACACTCCTGTGGGGAGAACTCTCACTTTCCCAAGTTTCCTTGGCAATATCCAACAGCCCTCTTGGGTGTCTCCCATACAGTAACTCAAAGGGGGAGAATCCCGTAGAGGATTGGGGCACCTCCCTAATAGCAAACATCAAATAAGGAAGTAGACAGTCCCAATCCTTTCCATCTCTATCCACCACTTTCTTCAACATTTGTTTTAGGGTTTTGTTGAATCTTTCAACCAGCCCATCGGTTTGGGGGTGATACACAGATGTACGCAATTGCGTCACTTTGAACAATTTACACAGCTCTTTCATAACCCGGGACATAAAGGGTGTACCTTGGTCCGTAAGCAGTTCTTTACAAATACCCACCCGGCTAAAAACAAGAGATAGCTCTTTGGCTATGGTTTTGGCCGAGGTATTTCTGAGAGGGATCGCTTCTGGATAACGGGTGGCATAGTCCATTATAACCAATATGTACTGGTGCCCCCTAGCGGACTTGATTATAGGACCTACCAAATCCATTGCGATTCTCTCAAACGGGACCTCAATGATGGGTAGAGGGACCAGCGGGCTACGGAAATGTGGCATCGGGGCCGACCTCTGACACACAGGGCAGGAGGAACAATAATTTTCTATGTCCTTCATCACCCCAGGCCAATAGAATCTCTGTAATACCCTCTCTCGGGTTTTCTCTGTCCCCAGATGACCTCCAAGAATGTGCCCATGGGCCAACTCCAACACCAACTTCCTGTAAGGTTTGGGCACCACAAGCTGCTCAACGGTTTCTTCTGCCCTTTTTGCCACCCAATACAGTAGGTCCTTCTCTACGCTGAAGTATGGGTAAGTGCAGGTATTATCTGGGTTCACTAACTCGCCATCTATTTCCACTACGTTTTCCCGTGCCTTTATTAGGGCGGGGTCTTTTAACTGTTCTGTGGCAAAATTTTCCCTGTGAACCTCCAGATCAGAAAACTCCACAGACGGTAGGTTTTCGTCTGAGGAGGTGGGCTCCTCTCCAGTTTCTTGAGTCTCCCCTGCCAATACTGACAAGGGAAATTCTGGAGAGTCCTCACCACTCTCAGAGGAGTTCTGGCTATCACATTCCTGGTACATAGGGGCACCAGTGGGGGGCTCAGGATCATCCCACAGTTCCCAGAACTTCGGAAAATCTCTTCCCACAATGGCATCATGCGGTAATTGAGATACTAACCCCACTGGATGAGAGAGGGTACCTTTGGGGGTCTCGAAACACACTGTAGTCACTGGATACTCTCGGGTGTCCCCATGCACACAAATAACAGCTACCTTGCTATTCCCAGAGACCTCTGTTTTAACTAATTCAGCCTTTATCAGGGTCACAAGGCTACCTGAATCCAGTAATACCACAACATTTCTACCATTAATACACATTTTGCATAAATGTTTCTCAGTTCCCCGAATGGCAGTGCATGCGACTGTCGCACACAGCGACTGACGTCTGTCCGTCAGAAAGTCACATTGCATGGGTTCCTCCACAACCGGGCAATTTGCTGCAATATGTCCTGCTTGCCGGCAGCGGTAGCAAACAATCCTTTTGGCTGCCTCTTGAGCCCCTGACTTCCCAGGCTGTTCTCGCCAAACTTTGGGTAGAGCTCCCACCCTCTCACTCTCTCCACCCTCACCCCTTGGAATCCTCTTATCCGCCCCTGGGGATGGTCTGGTCTTAGGGTGGAAAGTCCGAGAGTCTCTGGAAGAGGCCGTCAGGTTCTCTGTAGCCAAGTATTTCTCTACACGATCCACAAGACCACCGGCCGTCTCTGGGTCTCCATGGCTTACCCACTTTTGGATGGCAGTAGGAAGAGCTCTCAAAAACCGATCCATTACAACACGTTCCACAATCTCTGGTGCGGACAAAGTCTCTGGCTGTAGCCACTTCCTGCTCAGGTGAATGAGATCATACATTTGAGACCTGGGGGGTTTTCCAAGCTGGAAAGTCCAGTTATGCACACGCTGAGCCCGGACAGCCAGGGTGACACCCAGCCTTGCCAATATTTCAGCTTTTAGCATCACATAGTCTTTTGCTTGGTCAGGCTCTAGGTCATAGTAAGCCTTCTGCGATTCACCAGTTAACAGAGGAGCCACCAGTCCAGCCCACTGCTCCTCAGGCCACTTTTCTCTTTCAGCAGTCCTTTCAAATGTGGTCAAAAATACCTCTGGATCATCCTCTCCAGTAATTTTTGTCAATAAACGACTCACCCCAAAGGACGCGGTATTAGTGGGACGGCTTTCCTCACTGGTCTGCGGACGTTGCTGCATTACTGCTTCCATTTGTTGTAGTCTCTGCTCTTGCTTCTGTAACAGGTCTATGAAGCGGGCCTCAGATTGCTGCTGGGCTTGTTGATGAGCTTGCTGCTGGGCTGCAAGGCTCCTTTGCAAACCTGCATTTGTCTGCTGTTGATTGGCATTTGCTAGAGCCAGCTGTTTCAGTATCTCCTCCATGCTGGCTTAAAAAAAACTGCCACTGGTTCTCCACCAACTGTGAGGGGGTTAGCTCGGCAGCGGGTGTGTGTGACCCCCGGGATGGGCTCCCCACACAAAACAGGCCCAGCAAACGGAGGTTGTGGTTTTCAAAATCAAAAAAAGGTGCGGTTTATTTTCTATTTACAGTGACAAAACACAGCAAAGCAAAAGAAACATAACCAAAATAAATCCTGGTCAAGTTGACCTCTGACTAAACATACAGGTTTCCTAACTAACAACTGGGATCAGCCTAGTGCTGTCCTAGTCCCTAAGTCCCTGGTTTAGTAAAAGTCCAAACAAATAGCCACACAGGCTTTGCCTCACCGCACAGGGGTTCACTCTCCCTAGACAGTCCACACAGGTCTGGTTCCAGGCATGAGCTAACACCTAATGAATCTGGGAGTTCTTATAGAGGCCTAAATGAGCTGACAAGCTTCAGCTGGCCTCATCAACTCCCTGTCTGTACGACGCCCCACACTCTCCCTAGAGGTATGAATCATCCATGAGCCTACTAGCCTCAGCTGGGCTTATACAACTCTCCACCCTAGTTGTATAAGTCAGCATAAAGCCTGAATCTGGGAGAAATATATCTACCCCCCTGGATGCAACCAGGTGACTTTACCTTCCTGCTGTCACAATATATATATACAGTCTAATATGTATCACTCTGTATTCAGTATAGCCTATATATACAGTGCATTCGGTGGTGTACAATTTCTAATACACTTCAGGCGGTGTATACAGTATATAATACAGTGTGTACAGTTTCTAATACAGTGCAGGTGGGGTGTATGTATGTATGTATGTATGTATGTGTGTGTGTGTGTGTGTGTGTGTGTGTGTATATATATATATATATATATAACAGTGTAGTGTGCTGTGAAAAGAAAAAATCCCCATGTCCGGAAGGTCACCAAGGAGAGGCAGGTGCTCACTAAAAGAGGACAAGAAGCCTCTGTGTCTACAGTCAACAGTGGTGGTCGTGAACATGATGCATCCTCTGCAGGTGGCCGTGGGTTACGCTTGTCCTTTTTTTTTTCTGCTGTTGGCTGTGTTATTGAGCCACAACATGCAGAAGAGTTGGTGGAGTGGATAACAAAGCTGTCCTCATCCTCTGTCACCCAGGCTCATAGTAGTCTGCCCTCCAACGCAGCTGCCAAAGCGGCCTATTCCACCGGCTCCTTGTCCACAGTTACTCCTTCAGTAGCCCCACCATCATGCACGGAGGAGTCCCCAGAATTAATCGACCACAGTGTCGGTTAAATGCTGCTGGAGGATGCGCAGCAATTTGAACGCTCCGATGTTGGTTCCCAGGTGGAGGAAGGGACTAACATAATCCTAGAGAGAGGGGGTGCCACAGAAGGACAAGAAACTGGCAGTCGTATTCCCCAAGATGCAGCATACTGCCAAGTTTGCTCCAGTGATGCGGAGAGAGGGGATGATGAGGTCACTGACCGTACTTAGGGTGCCTGAGAGAAGAGAGAAAGAAAGTGAGGAGGAGGAGGCACAACTTCAACAAGGCAGGATGTCCTCCAGGGGTCAGCTTAAGGGCAGCCGCCCTATTGAATCACACCACAGGGTGCTGCTGACTTCCCGCTGACTTTTAAAAGTTCCTTGGTGTGGGCCTTTTTCGACCTGTGTGCAGCAGATCGCACCATTGCTGTTTGCAACCTATGTCTGAAGCGGGTCAAGCGTGGCCAGAACAGCAGCTGATTGGGCACCACATGCTTGACCAGACATATGACGACCTGCCATGCAGTTCGTTGGCAGCAGCACCTGAAAGACCCACATCATAGAAAAAGGCAGATTTCCCCTTGCTCCTCATCTGGGATCTCAAACCCTACTATACCTCCCAGTCCTCTCAAAAACCTGCACTGAGAGGAATGAAGGTATAGCAATAGGTGTCACAAGTACTTGCAGCAAATCTGCTATCAGTACACCACCAGTTGATTTCAGCAGGCAAATTTCCCTACCCCAGATGCTGAACCGTAAAAAAAAATTTGGTTCCAGCCATCCACATGCTCAGCGTCTAAATGCTAGCTTGGCCAAATTGCTAGCACTGCAATTGCTGCCTTTTCAGTTGGTAGCCTCAGCCCCCTTTCATGAATTTGTGGAATGTGCTGTACCACAGTGGCAGGTTCCAAAACGCCATTTCTTTTCTCGTAAGGCTATTCCGGCTCTCAACTGCCATGTGGAAGGCAATGTTTTGGCCTCTTTAGACAGGGCGGTCAGCAGTAAGGTTCATATTACCTCTGACTCATGGTCCAGCATGGCGCACTGGTAACTCTGCTGGCAGCTGGGAAGGATGCAGGACAGGGTTCAGTGTTGGAGCTTGTTCCACCACCGCGCCTCCAAAAAGCTAGTGGTGATTCTGCCACAACATCTGTATGCTCCCCTCCCTCCTCTTCTTCTTCCTCTATGGCCTCTTCTGCAGAATTGTCCTCTGAACCAGCAGTGCTCCCTAAATGCTCAAGGGGCTACGCAAGCAGTCAGGCAAAAAGATGTCATGTGGTGCTTGAGTTGGTCTACCTAGGGGACAGCAGCCACACTGGGGCGGAGATTCTGTCAGCTCTGCAGGGCAGGCTCAGAGGTGGTTGACGCCACAACAGCTTCATCCAGAAATGGTGGTATGTGACAATGGCATCAACCTTCTCTCTGCTCTCCGACAGGGACACTTGACCCATGTTCCATGTTTGGCACATGTCCTGAATTTGGTGGTGCAGCGTTTCTTAACCAGGTACCCAGGTTTACAAGATCTCCTGAGGCAGGCCAGAAAAGTCTGTGATCATTTCCGCCGGTCATACAATGCCAGTGCTCACCTGGCTGACATTCAAAGGGAATGAAAACTACCCATCAACCGCCTCATTTGTGACATTCCCACTAGGTGTAACTCTACATTGGCAATGCTGCAGCGGCTACACACACAGTAGAGGGCCATCAATGACTACCTGTGTGAGAATGGCACCAGGACAGGGTCAGGGGAGCTTGGCTTCTTTTCGTCACATCAGTGGCTACTGATCAAGGATGCATGTACTGTCCTGTCACCATTTGATGAGGCCACAAGGATGGTGAGCTGCGACAATGCATGCATCAGTGACACTGTTCCGCTAGTCTTCCTGCTGGAGTACACGCTTTGTGGAATCATGGATAGGGGAATTGAGGAAGAACAGCAGAAGGAAGACGAGAACTTCCTTACCTCTCAAGGCCCCCTTTATCCAGGGTCCGCCAAACACACAGTAAAAAGAGGAGGATTGTGTCAGCATGGATGTCGAAGATAACAAGAAGCAGTCTTCAAGGGATGGTTTTCTGTCCCCAGAAACCCAAGGAGTTGTACGTGGCTGGGAGGAGGTAGTTACAGATCATGTGATCCTTGGTGACCCAGAGGACTCAGAATCGAATGCCTCTGCAAACTTACGCTGCATGGCCTCCCTGATTCTGCAAAGCCTGCAAAAGGACCCTAGGATTCATGGTATTAAAGTGGATGTAAACCCGATTTTTTTTTTTTTTTTTTTTTTTTTTTTAATTAAGGCTTTTATCTTTTACAGTATAGGGTTTCATGTCATCTGTGCCCAGTCTTGCCACAAAAAGTTAATCCAGCTCTGAGCAATCCTCTTATCCTTTTCAGTAAGATAAAAACAGACAGACAGAGAAACAGTAGTCAGTTCTTCCCCCTTGCTGTGAGTGACAGGTGATTTAAATATCTCATGCACGAGTGTGAGATCGACATTCTGTGTATTTCCCATCCCCCCTCCTTTCTTCTGGATGTTAGTGATCATGGGGCATAATCCACAAGACCAGCAGAAGTTCAGTGAAAGAAATATCGATGCCTGGCCAAGGGGAGTGAAGAGGTGGGTGGGGAGTCTACTGACATCACAACTCCACCCACCGAGCTCCAGACAACAGACCTGCCTACATAATCTGCAGTTTTTTGGGTCTCATAACAGACAGAGTGGAGACATTTGACAGCTAAGGATACATGCAGGAGGCATGTATATCCTTATAGATAACCACTATGGCAGTAGTTTAGAAAGGATGAGAGTGGGTTTACATCCACTTTAAGGAGAGGGATCATTACTGGCAGGCAACCCTTCTTGATCCTTGTTACAAGGGTAAGGTTGCAGAACTCATCCTGCCTTTGCAGAAGATGAAACATCTTCAGCAGGGATGAGCCGAACACCCCCCTGTTCGGTTTGCACCAGAACCTGCGAACAGACAGAATGTTTGCGTGAACTTTAGAACCCTATTAAATGGACTCGAACGTTCAAAATCTAAAGTGCTAATTATAAAGGCTAATATGCAATTTATTGTCCTAAAAAGTGTTTGGGGACCCGGGTCCTGCCCCAGGGGACATGTATCAATGCAAAAAAATGTTTAAAAAATAGACGTTTTTTCGGGAGCGGTGATTTTAATAATGCTTAAAATGAAAAAATAAAAGTGAAATTTTCCTTTAAATTTCGTACCAGGGGGGTGTGTATGATATGCATGTAAAGTGGCGCATGTTTCCCGTGCTTAGAACTGTCCCTGCACAAAGTGTCATTTTTGAAGGAAAAAAAGTCATTTAAAACTCACTCACGGCTATTAATGAATTGTCGGCTTTTATCAATACATAGAAAAGTCATTGATAAAAAAAAAAGTGTGGGGGTTCCCCCAAATTCAATTACCAGGCCCTTCAGGTCTGGAATGGATATTAAGGGGAACCCCGCCGCAAATTTAAAAAAAAATGGCGTGCGGTTCCCCCTAAATATCCATACCAGGCCCTTCAGATCTGGCATGGATTTTAAGGGGTACTCCACCCCAAATTTAAAAAAAATGGCGTGGAGTCCCCCCAAAAATCCATACCAGACCCTTATCCGAGCACGCAACCTGGCCGGCCGCAGGGGAAGAGGGGGGGGACGAGAGAGCGGCCCCCCCTCCCTCCTGAACCGTACCAGGCCACATGCCCTCAACATGCTTTTTGGGAGCCTAGCCGCGTACGGGACCCCAAAATCCCAGCACCGCCTTCAAGGTTTCTAAGGGCATAAATTTTTGATTTCACTCCTCACTACCTATCACAGTTTTGAAGGCCATAAAATGCCAAGATGGCACAAAACCCCCCCAAATGACCCCATTTTGGAAAGTAGACACGAATTTTATAGAGCCGGTCGTATTCAGGGTCCCCACGTGGACGACAAAGTTCATTGTCGTTGAAGTGCATGAACCGCAAAATCTGCTCGTATCGTGCCCTGGACATGGAGGCAGAGAACACGGGCATGTGGTCAATTGGGTGCGTGGACCAATAAGCACGCAATGACGGAAATTTATGTGTGCCCATGTTGAGGGAAAGGCCCAGAAAGGTCTTAAATTCGGAAACCGTAATTGGTTTCCAATTTCTGGCAATTTTAGGCAACTGGGGGTTAGCGGCGATAAATTGACCAGCATATAAATTACTCTGGTCCACAATAGATCTATAGAGATCTTCCATGAAAAACAGCTAATAAAAATCAATTGGAATAAAATCAGCTGTTTCCACCTGAATACCGGGTTGGGCAGTGAATGGGGGAAGTACGGGTTCTGCAGAAGTGGTGGGGACCCAATCAGGATAGGCGAATTCTGCAGGAAGGGCAGTATGGGCACGACGGGCCTGCCTTTGTCTTCTTGGTGGCAGCGGGACACTACTTGTGCTTGCCACCTCGCCAGCTTGAACTGCACTTATGGGACTCGCCACGTCACCAAGTGTTACTGCAGTGCTGGATGTACGTCCAGGCTGTACTAGGCCGCTGGTGCTTGCCAGTTCACCAGAAGGAATAGCGGCGCTAGTACTACTCTGCTCCATGATACGAGAGACCTGCGGTTCTTGCTCCTCAACAACCTCAGAAGATCGGGATCGGGTACACCTGACCTTAGCAGGGACCTCAACTTCGTCGTCAGAGCTATCTGACGTGGGGCCGCTGACGTCACTGTCTTCTACGGGAAGATATTCTGAGCCTGAATCTGACAGATACGTGACCTCTTCTTCACTATCTGTCATGCTCAGAATCTCGTAGGCCTCTTTACTAGTGTACCTTCGTCTTGCCATTTTGGGCTCTAAATTTAGGGGTACACTAGTAAGATTCACAGGAAAAAAAGCACCTGACTGTCGTCAGCAAATATATCAAACGCTACAAAAAAACTGTTAGCGATCGCAGGGATCAGGCCTGTCTCTGCGAATGCTGCAGTTATGTGTGTTGTGTTTGGTAAGTGACAGTGATCGATCGATACTGCACTTGGGTGGGCTGGGCTGGGCTGGGCGGAGGGGCTAAACGCAGGCGCTAGCAGGTATCTGGGCTGATCCCGCTAACACTGCGTTTTTGGGAACCCTAAACCGCTGGGGATGCTAGTATAGATCTGATCAGATACTATACCACTAAGGGGGGTGTATGCTTTGCGCGTGGGTGTTAGCGTTACTGGCACTAACCTAACACTGCCTGGGGCAACGCAGACCCTCTCTGGCGCTAAAACCTAATTGATCTCACCCGCCGGGCGATCAGGGGGGTTAAACCTTTATTGGGTTATATACGGCGGGTGCCCTGATGCTATAAAAAGCAAACTAATCAACCAGCGTCACCCGTAACCTTTATATGGTGATCACTGGTGAAAGGGTTAACTAGGGGCAATCAGGGGGTTAAAACCTTTATTAGGTTAAATATGGGGATACCTGACACTATATAAAAACCTGACGGGTAACCTAAATAACTAAATAACTTACTGGCTAACCAGTGACACCAGTGACGCTTATACGGCGATCACTGGTGAAAGGGTTAACTCTAGGGGCAATCAGGGGGTTAAAATAATATATGGGGGTACCTGACACTAATAAAAACCTGCGGCGAACCTAAAAAAAAATAACTGCCTATCTAAAACACCAGCGACACGAATACAGCGATCGGAAAAACAATCGCTTAGTGACGCTGAAGTTAGGGGGTGAAAGGGTTACCTGGGGGGTGATCAAGGGGTTAAACCTTTATTAGGGGGGGTTAGGGGGCTACCCTGGACCTAAAGGGGCCTAATCCTAACTGCCCTGCAACTTTTTACAATCACAGATGACACTAAATGCAGTGATCAGTAAAATAAATGATCACTGCAATCAGTGACACTGTGATTGGGGGCTTTGGGGTGACCTGGGGGGTGATCTGGGGGTGACTGGGGGGTGATTTGTGTGCCTATGTGTACCTAAGTGTCAGTGGACTGTTGGTGCACTAACCTGCTTCTTCTCTTCTCGGCGCCGGGAACGAAAAGACCGCCGCGGGGGAGATGACATCACTTCCTCCTGCCTGTGTTTACATCACATGGCGGAGGAAGCATTTTCATTGGCCGGGAGCGATCGCGAGGGGGGAGCGGAATCGAGCGGCCGCCCCCTCATGCCTGATCGCTCCCGAACACTTAACGGCCGCTCACTGCAGTGAAGGGGGGTCCGGATGGACCCCCCAACTGCACAAAGGCGATCACGTAGATCTACGTGATTCTGCCTGTCGGTGCCATTCTGCCGACGTAAATCGGTGGTGGGCGGTCGTTAAGTGGTTAAAATCCATGCCAGATCTGAAGGGCCTGGTATGGATATTTAGGGGGAACCGCACGCCATTTTTTTTTTATTTGCGGCGGGGTTCCCCTTAATATCCATTCCAGATCTGAAGGGCCTGGTAATTGAATTTGTGGGAACCCCCACGTTTTTTGTTTTTTTTTATCAATGACTTTTCTATGTATTGATAAAAGCCGACAATTCATTAATAGCCGCGAGTGAGTTTTAAATGACTTTTTTTCCTTCAAAACTGACACTTTATGCAGGGACAGTTCTAAGCACGGGAAACATGCGCCACTTTACATGCATATCATACACAACCCCCAGGTACGAAATTTAAAGGAAAATTTCACTTTTATTTTTTCATTTTAAGCATTATTAAAATCACTGCTCCTAAAAAAAAAACTTCAGTTTTTAAAACTTTTTTTTGCATTAATACATGTCCCCTGGGGCAGGACACAGGTCCCCAAACACTTTTTAGGACAATAACTTGCATATAAGCCTTTATAATTAGCACTTTAGATTTCTCCCATAGACTTTTGGAATTTGCCACGAACACCCCAAATTGTTCGTTGCTCGGCGAACGGGCGAACAGGCAATGTTCGAGTCGAACATGAGTTCGACTCGAACTCGAAGCTCATCCCTAATCTTCAGGAGGACTTGAAGAAAAGTTTGTAACGCATTTCCAGACTCTGGGAGGTTACCATTTCCTTACATAGTAGTTACATAGTAGGTGAGGTTGAAAAAAGACACAAGTCCATCAAGTCCAACCTATGTGTGTGACTATATGTCAGTATTACCTTAGATATCGCTGTATTTTGTAGTCGTTTAGGTGCTTATCTAATAATTTCTTGAAACCATCGATGCCCCCCACTGAGACCACTGCCTGTGGAAGGGAATTCCACATCATTGCTGCTCTTACAGTAAAGAACCCTCTAAGTAGTTTAAGGTTAAACCTCTTTTCTTCTAATTTTAATGAGTGGCCACGTGTCTTGTTAAACTCCCTTTCGCAAAAAAGTTTTATCCCTATTGTGGGGTCACCAGTAAGGTATTTGTAAATTGAAATCATATCCCCTCTCAAGCGTCTCTTCTCCAGAGAGAATAAGTTCAGTGCTCGCAACCTTTCTTCATAACTAATATCCCCAAACCCCTTTTGGCTAGGGTCAGTGTCACTACTGGTAGCACGAGGCGATACTTGGACCCTATAAAGCTTGCACAGGCAGTCCAACTCCTCCAGGATGGCACATCAATACGTGTCATTGCCAGAAGGTTTGCCGTGTCTCCCAGTCTCAAGAGCATGGAGGAGATTCCAGGAGACAGGCAGTTACTCTAGGAGACCTGGACAGAGCCGTAGAAGGTCATTAACCCATCAGCAGGACCGGTATCTACTCCTTTGTGCAAGGAGGAACAGGATTAGCACTGCCAGAGCCCTACAAAATGACCTCCAGCAGGCCACTGGTGTGAATGTGTCTGACCAAACAATCAGAAACAGATGGTCAAAGAGTGGGCAGAATCCAGAAAAGTAACAGTCCTAAAAAAAATGGCACCAACATCCCTGTAATTTTGGAATAATGTATGTACAGGATATGGCGTCCGTGCGGGAATCTAGGCAAATGGACAGGAAGAGTGGAGGGAAAAATTGCCCGCAGATACTGGAAGCCTGACCACCATGTATTAACCATGTATTAACTAACTGTACTCATTACTTTTAAAAACGTTGTATTAATAATTTTTTTAAATTTTTCTTACTCTGCTTTTGAGTGAACTTTCATTGCACCGTTAAAATCCCATATCCTGTACATACATTAATCAGAAACAGACTTCATGGAGGTGGCCTGAGGGCCCGACGTCCTCTAGCGTGCTCACTGCCGGACACTGTGGAGCTCAATTGACATTTTCCATTGAACACCAGAATCTGCAGGTCCGCCACTGGTGCCCCATGCTTTTCACAGATGAGAGCAGGTTCACCCTGAGCATATGTGACAGACGTAAAAGGGTCTGGAGAAGCCACGGAGAACTTTATGCTGCCTGTAACATCGTTCAGCATGACCGGTTTGGTGGTGGGTCAGTGATGGTCTGGGGAGGCATATCTATGGAGGGACGCACATACCTCTACAGGCTACACAATGGCACCCTGACTGACATTGGGTATCGGGATGAAATCCTTGGACCCATTGTCGGACCCTACGCTGGTGCAGTGGGTCCTGGGTTCCTCCTGGTGCACGACAATGCCTGGCCTCATGTGGCGAGAGCATACAGCCAGTTCCTGGAGGATGAAGAAATTGATACCATTGAATGGCCCCCATGCTCACCTGACCTAAATCCAAAATAACACCTCTGGGACATTATGTTTCAGTCCATCCGGTGCCGCCAGGTTGCACCTTAGTCTGTTCAGGAGCTCAGTGATGCTCTGGTCCAGATCTGGGAGGAAATACCCCAGGACACCATCTGTTGTCTCATTAGAAGCATGCCCTGATGTTGTCAGGCATGCATACAAGCACTTGGGGTCCATACAAACTACTGAGGACCATTTTGAGTTGTTGCAATAAAATTTCAGCAAAATGGACTAGTTTGCTGCATACTTTTTTCACTTTGATTTTTGGGGTGTCTTTGAATTCAGCCCTCTGTAGGTGGATAATTTTCATTTCCATCAAATGATCGGCCATCCTTTCATTCCTAACACATTGCCCAGTCCATATCAGTATAGATATCCAGCATGAGATTTTGCCCCGTTGAGATCTGATGTGTTTTCAAAGTGTTCCTTTAATTTTTTTGAGCAGTGTATATAGGTGCTCCCAGCAGGCCAAGGGATTCAAGAAAACCCCTGCCCATTGCCTGGGATACCTCATATATCCATAACCTGACCTTGGGTTGCCCTTCTTATATCTAGTACCACCAAGTACCCGGTCACCTAGTGGTAGAAGAGAAAAGTGCAACAAGGCTAAACTTAGGTAGAAATCAATGGATCTCTATCAATCAACCAGGATAACTACTCCTGGCAAGTAAATTTGTGAGGAGCTCCCTGCCTAAACTACAGGATGCAACACACATATTACATATATTACATCTACATACAGTTTACCACAACAACAATGAATTAAAGATAAAAAATAAATAAAAAATCTCTATACTTACCTGCTCTGTGCAATGAAATTGCACAGAGTGATCCAGAACCTCCTCTTCTCGGGTCCCCTGTCAGCGCTACTGGCTTTAGAAACACTTTAAATTTTAAAAGAGAATTGCAGGGGAAACACGTGTTTGGAACTGAGTGGATCAGCCGTGCTTACAGTTATACTGTACAGTATTCAACATTAATTTATTCATCCTTGTATCTCTTTAAAGCAGACCTAAAACCTGCCTCACAATTTGAACCCCATTGCTGCAGACCTAAAACCTGCCATACAATTTGACCCCCATTGCTGCTCCTTTCAGAATAATTTTTAAGCTTTTGCCTTCCTTCTCTGCAAATGTTAGTAAGCCCTGGTTCACACTGGTGCGATTTCACTTGCAATTTGACATGTCAAATCGGCAATATTTGCCTCAAATTGCCGGCAATGGCACCGTCCTAATCGGTGCGACGCTGCAATTGCGGCGCTGCACCGATTTCAAAAAGTAGTTTCTGTACTACTTTTTGCGATTTCGGCCGTGATTTACATTGACATCTGTGTCAGATGTCTTTGTAATCGCGGCTGAAATCGGGACTGCCAGCGAGAGTGAAATCGTGCAAGTTCAGCTGATCTCGCATGGCTTCACTCCCGCAGCCCAGTGTGAACCTGGGCTAAAACAAACAACCCAATAAGTAATGAGCAGATTGAGTTGCAAATCAGGTGAATTCGACAGGTGCACACTTCTTGATTGACCTGAACATTCTGTATACATGCAGACATAGGCGTGCGCACATTATGTGTCGGGTGTGCCTAGGCACACCCTAATCACCCCCTGTGTATTAGCATTATCCAGGAGCAGCACCAGGTGGGTGGTTGGGGGTGCCAGTGGCCATTGTAAATACATCCATTATATTAAAATCTAGGTTCATCTTTAGGAACACATTACACCTGTATTTAGGGTGTATAGTAATATGCTTCCAATCAACTGGCTCCCACCACCAGCGCCCCTTCCTGTGACAGCAGGTGGCGTTCATGTGTGTTTGAGCTTTGGGGTGCACACCCTAATGCAATAGGCTGCGCACACCTATGCATGCAGAGTTGTCTTTTCTTCAGAGGATCATGTCATTTATGAATCATGTTTGTCCAGATTCCTGACATGTGTAAATATCTGTAGCTCTGACAGCTCAGCAAGCAAATCAGCATAGTTAAAAATGTGTGGATAGCTGATCTTGACATTAATCAGTACCAATAAAGATTATGCTTTTTCAGTGATATCACGAATCCTATATTTCATTACATTTATAAGAAAGTGAAAACCTAACAAAACTGTATGGTAGTTTCATATCCTAGAAACTTCCCATGGCCTAAGGGACAGAATTCTTCATGGTGCTCCTTCTTCCAGGCATCTGGCTTACTCCGGCTTGCAGTTCACATTCTCAAAATGGTTCCCAACAGAAGCCTGGGAAGGAAGTTGTGTTTATTTAGGCACACAAAATACACAAAATCTCGCAACTCTCTGAAATAATACAGAGGGACACCTATTGGCACACAGTATGTCAGCAAAGGATATGTTCCTGCCATGACCTCAGTTCAGGGACCCCAAGGATCTAATATGCAGAAAATAATTGACTATAGCACACAAGTAGGGAATATTGGCATCAATGGGCACAGAACAGAAATGGGAATTCTTCAAAAAGACTGTTTGTGAACTCACTGCAAAGTATATTCCCATGGGCAATAAGTTTAAAAGGCTAAAAATAAAACCTATGTGGCTCACGGCCAAAGTGATAAAAGCTATAAACTACAAGAAAAGAGCTTTTAAAAAATATAAAAATGAGGGAACACTAGTGTCATTTAAATGTTACAAAGAATATAACAGGATATGTTAAAAGGAAATCAAGGATGCTAAAATTCAAAACTAACAGATTGTAAAAGATAGTAGGACAAACCCCTAAAAATTCTTCAAATATATTAACCACTTGCTTACTGGGCACTTAAACACCCCTCCTGCCCAGACCAATTTTCAGCTTTCAGTGCTCTCACAATTTGAATGACAATTACTCAGTCATGCAACACTGTACCCAAATTATTTTTTTGTCCTTTTTTTCATACAAATAGAGCTTTCTTTTGGTGGTATTTGATCACCTCTGGGTTTTTTATTTTTTGCGCCATAAATGAAAAAAGACCGAAAATTTTGAAAAAAAAAAGCATTTTTATTAGTTTCTGTGATAAAATTTTGCAAATTATAAATTTTTCTTCATAAATTTTGACCACAATTTATACTGCTACATATCTTTGATAAAAATAACCCAAAATTTTTGGAAATTATTTGGTCTGTGTGAAAGTTTTAGAGTCTACAAGCTATAGTGCAAATCATAAAAAATGTATCACATCTGATGTACTGGCGGCCTATCTCATTTCTTGAACAAGCCAGGAAAGTACAAATGCCCCCCAAATGACCCCATTTTTGGAAAGTAGACATTCAAAGGTATTTAATAAGAGGCATGGTGAGTTATTTGAAGTTGTAATTTGTTCCCACGATTCTTTGCAATATTAAGATTTATTGAATTTTTTTCTCAAAATTGTCATTGTAATAGCTTATTTCTCTCACATGGATTGTGCATACCAGAAATGACACCCCAAAATACATTCTGCTCCTCCTCCTGAGTATTACGATACCAAATGTGTGGGACTTTTTTACTGCCTGGCCACATACAGAGGCCCAACATGCAGGGTGTCAAGGTCACCTGTGGCCAGGTGACAGATGCACACCGTAGGGGGACAGGTGTGCACCGCAAGGTAGTGAACCCTATGGCTGACTTCTGCAAATAGGAAACTGGGTGGTTGTGGAAAGCGGGACCAGAGGAGCACAACCGGGATCCTAACGGAAGCTAGAGCCAAGATTCCCCAGGGCGCGGAGTCTAAGACCCAGCAGGTCTTCTCCAGAGCCTCTAGTGGTGAGGATGTTATGCTGCAGGCTGGGTCCAGGTCGCAGCCCCTGGAGACTCCTAGCTCACGCCCCATAGGATAAGGGGAAAAGAGGGGAAGCAGCAGCACAAGATATGAGAGAAACGAATAACAAGCTGAAGGTCAAGGGCCACAAGCAGACAAGGATGACGAAAGAACGAGCCGAAGGTCAAGGGTCACGAGCAGACAGGGATAGTCGGGGACAAGCCAAATATGTAACAGAGAGACAGACGTAGCACACGGCAGGCAGGAACCCAAACACACAATGCCTAACAAACACGTTGATCAGCAAAGCAGGCTTGCAGTGCACAGGTTAATATAGTGTTCTGTGATAGGGCCTGGGGTGGAGTCAGGCTGGGAGGAGATTATAAAGGAAGCCAGGTGAAAGGGTTCTGGCCTCTAAGATGAACACATGAGGAGGAAAGGTAAGATGGCAGACAGACATTAATGCATATCCATGACAGTACCCTCCCTCTTACGAGGCCTCCCCCTTCCCCGCCTGGGCCCAAGTTTAGAGGGAAACTTCAGATGAAACTCCTTTAACAGACGAGGTGCAAAGACCTCAGATGCAGTGATCCAAGACCTCTCCTCAGGACCAAACCCTTTCCAATGAACGAGGTACTGAAGAACGCCTTTACAGAGTCGGGAGTCCAGAATTTGACTGATCTCATACTCCTGATTATCCTCAGAGACAGGCGCCACGGTAGGGAGAGGACGAGAGAATTTATTGAGGACTAAAGGGTTTAGAAGAGCAACATGGAAGGAGTTAGTGATTTTAAGGCTCTTAGGAATCTGGAGTTTGAAACAAACCGGATTCAGTTTAGCAGTTACCGTGTATGGACCGATGAATCGTGGAGCAAACTTCAGAGAAGGAACTCGGAGCTTGATGTTCCTGGTAGAGAGCCAGACTTTGTCCCCTGGCTGAAGAGAAGGTGGTTTACGCCTGCGGTGGTCGGCAAAGCCTTTGAATTTTTCAGCAGCTGCCCGGAGGGAATCATGAACGTGACCCCAAACGGAATTGAGAGACTCCTGAACCGAAGCCAAAGCTGGAATGTCTGGAGAACAGATCATGGGAAGAGGAAGTTGAGGGTGTTTTCCATAAACTGTGAAAAAGGGTGTCTTCTGCAAACTGGTATTCACATGATTGTTATGGGAGAATTCTGCCCATGGGAGTAGAGAGTACCAATCGTCATGGTGAGAAGACACAAAGGTGCGAAGAAAGACCTCTAACTCCTGATTAACCCTCTCAGTCTGTCCATTGGATTGGGGATGGTAAGAAGAAGAAAAATCCAAGACAATATTGAGGGATTTGCAAAAGGCTCTCCAAAAACGAGACCTGAATTGGACTTCCCTGTCGGAAACAATATGAGAAGGGACCCCATGTAGGCGGAGAATTTCTCGAATGAAAATGGGAACCAAGGCAGGGGCAGAAGGAAGACCAGGAAGAGGAACAAAATGAGCCATCTTGGAGAACCGATCGATTACCACCCAAATGACTGTATTATTCTCAGACAGTGGGAGGTCGGTGATAAAATCCATGGCAATATGGGCCCAGGGTTCCTTAGGAATGGGCAAGGGCATGAGGAGACCAGCAGGAGCTTGTGTGGAGGATTTGGACTGAGCACAGACATGACAAGCTTTAACGTAGTCTTTGACGTCTGAGCGGAGATTAGGCCACCAGTAGTGACGACTGATGAGTAGGAAGGATCGGAGGAATCCAGAATGACCTGCCACCTTGGAATCATGTCCCCAATGAAGGATCTTAGCTCTTAGCTCAGTGGGGACAAAGGTCTTACCAGGCGGAATTTTTGACTTTGTGGTGGTAGAGTGGGCAACAATGCATGAGGTTGGAATGATCGGCTCAGGTTCAGGGGCGGACTCCTCGTCCAAAGTGTCAAATGACCTAGAGAGCGCATCAGCCCGACCGTTGCAGGAACCAGGTTTGTAGGTAATCGTGAAATTAAAACGGGCAAAGAAGAGACTCCACCTGGCCTGTCTAGGATTCAGACGTTTAGCATTCTGTAGATACTGTAAATTTTTGTGATCAGTAAAGATCGTTATGGAGTGAGGGGAACCCTCCAAGAGATGACGCCACTCTTCTAACGCCAATTTAATTGCGAGAAGTTCCCGATCACCGATGGCATAATTCCTCTCTGCCTGAGAATTTTTTTTGGAGAAGAACGCACATGGTTGGCGTCTCTTCTCAAAGATTTGAAGAAGCACAGCTCCCACCCCCATTGAGGAAGCGTCCACTTCAATAAAAAATGCATTCCCAGGATTTGGTCTCCTCAAGAGGGGGCCAGAAACAAAGGCCTGTTTCAGGTTGTGAAATGCAGAGACAGCTTCGGGAGGCCAGTCTCTGACATTCACACCCTTCTTGGTCAAAGCGATAATAGGCGCGGCAATGGAAGAGTAATTCCTTATGAACTGCCTATAATAATTAGTGAAGCCAAGAAAGCGCTGTGTGGCCTTGAGGCTAGCAGGAAGAGGCCAGTTGGTGATAGCCAAGACCTTCCCAGGATCCATACGAAGACCCGAACATGAGACAAAGCACCCCAAAAACAGGACCTCAGAACATTCAAAGGAACATTTCTCCAGCTTGGCATAGAGATTGTTCTCTCTAAGACGCTGAAGTACAGTGCGGACATGGTTTCTGTGGACGAGCAGATTTTCAGAAAAGATCAGAATGTCATCCAGATAGATGACAACAAACTGGTACAGCAGATCTCTGAAGATTTCATTGACAAAGTTTTGAAACACGGCTGGAGCATTACACAGACCAAAAGGCATCACCAGATATTCGTAATGCCCGTCTCTAGTGTTGAATGCAGTCTTCCATTCGTCACCCTCCCGTATTCGAATGAAATTGTACGCGCCTCTGAGATCCAACTTGGTGAAAATGGAGGCACCCTTCAACCTATCGAATAGCTCAGATATTAAGGGTAAGGGGTATCGATTTTTAATAGTAACCACATTTAAACCCCGATAATCGATGCAGGGTCTTAAGGTACCATCCTTTTTGGCAACAAAAAAGAACCCTGCCCCTGCAGGCGATGAGGATTTCCGGATGAAACCTCTCTCCAGATTCTCTGCGACATACTCAGACATGGCCTGGGTCTCTGGGATGGACAGAGGGTAGGTACGACCCCTGGGTAGAGTTGCTCCGGGGACAAGATCAATAGCACAGTCAAAAGACCTGTGGGGAGGAAGCACCTCAGCTGATTTCTTACAGAACACATCCCGGTAATTACTGTATGCAGCAGGAAGATCAAAAGAAACAGAAGTGGCAGCAACCGGAAGACTCTCCTTGGGGGTCACCTTGAGAAGACACGACGAGAAACATGAGGAACCCCAGGCCAGGATCTGCCCAGAGACCCAGTCCACATGTGGAGAGTGGAGCTGTAGCCAAGGGAGGCCCAATATAACTGGGGTAGAGGCCTTGGGTAGAATAAGAAAGGATATCCACTCCTGGTGGAGAATCCCTACCGACATCCTAATGGGTAGCGTCTGGAAGCGAATAGGGCCCCCTGGGAGAACAGTGCCATCAATTGCCGAGACTACCAATGGGGTAGTGAGAGGTGAAAGGGTAAGCTTCATAGAAGAAGCAGTACTCCAATCCATAAAATTGCCGGCAGCCCCGGAATCCTGATATGCAAGGGTTGACTGAGGAGAAGTGCCTACATGAAGGAACACCAGCAAGAGCAGGCGAGAAGGTGATGTTTCTGGGTCCAATACTCCACCTTCCAAATGTATTAGACCCGAGCGTTTCCCGGACGAAGCGAGCAGGAGTCACGAAAATTACCCTTGCCCCCACAATAGAGGCACAAGCCCAGAGTTCTGCGCCTAGCACGTTCTTCGGGAGTTAGTCTGGTCCGGCCCAGCTGCATAGGTTCTTCAGCAGGTAGAGGATGCTCCACGTGATGAAGGGAGGGGAGCTCAGACTGGCTAGGACCCAGAGAGTGCTGGCGTCTTTTTTCTGAGGACCTCTCTTAAAAACGAATGTCGATCTGGTTGCATAACGAAATTACATCGTCCAGACCGACGGGAATGGCTCTTCCCGCTAATTCGTCCTTCACTCGGTCAGAGAGGCCATGTAAAAAGGTAGCGACCAGGGCCTCATTATTCCAGCTCAATTCAGCTGTGTGGATACGGAACTGAAGAGCATATTGTCCCACTGAACTAGATTCTTGGCGAAGACGTAAGACAGCACTAGCCGCTGAAGAAGCCCGAGCCGGCTCTTCGAAGATATTACGAAAGAGCTTCAAGAAATTGGACAGGTTGGAAACCACCGGATCATTCCTCTCCCACAGGGGGGCAGCCCAGGCTAAAGCCTCACCGGAGAGGAGGGAAATGATATAGGCTACCTTAGCCCGGTCAGACAGGAAGTTTTGAGGCTGAAGCTCAAAATGAATTGTGCATTGGCTGAGAAACCCCCTGCAGGCCTTGGAGTCCCCAGAGAAACTGGACGGAGCTGGCAATTTTAGTGAGTGTGTGGCTGCGACTGGTGCGATAGGTACAGCCGCTGGTTGTACTTGAGGTTGCGGATTCGGGGTTCCCAAGGAGGCCTGAAGCTGCTCGAATCGAGAAGCCAGATCCTGGAGGAATCGCATCACCTGAGTCTGATTTGATTCCTGGGTTTCAAGTCTGCAAACTATGCCCTGCAATGGGATCATCCGTGGGGAGCGGGATGTCAGCCGGGTTCATGGCTGATCAAACTGTCAAGGTCACCTGTGGCCAGGTGACAGATGCACACCGTAGGGGGACAGGTGTGCACCGCAAGGTAGTGAACCCTATGGCTGACTTCTGCGGATAGGAAACTGGGTGGTTGTGGAAAGCGGGACCAGAGGAGCACAACCGGGATCCTAACGGAAGCTAGAGCCAAGATTCCCCAGGGCGCGGAGTCTAAGACCCAGCAGGTCTTCTCCAGAGCCTCTAGTGGTGAGGATGTTATGCTGCAGGCTGGGTCCAGGTCGCGGCCCCTGGAGACTCCTAGCTCATGCCCCGTAGGATAAGGGGAAAAGAGGGGAAGCAGCAGCACAAGATATGAGAGAAACAAATAACAAGCTGAAGGTCAAGGGCCACAAGCAGACAAGGATAACGAAAGAACGAGCCGAAGGTCAAGGGTCACGAGCAGACAGGGATAGTCGGGGACAAGCCAAATATGTAACAGAGAGACAGACGTAGCACACGGCAGGCAGGAACCCAAACACACAATGCCTAACAAACACGTTGATCAGCAAAGCAGGCTTGCAGTGCACAGGTTAATATAGTGTTCTGTGATAGGGCCTGGGGTGGAGTCAGGCTGGGAGGAGATTATAAAGGAAGCCAGGTGAAAGGGTTCTGGCCTCTAAGATGAACAGATGAGGAGAAAAGGTAAGATGGCAGACAGACATTAATGCATATCCATTACACAGGGAGCACCATCAGGTGTTCTAGGAGCATAAATTACTAATTCTAACTAGTTGACTACCTATACAATTTTGAAGGCCCCGGAGCAGAGCACCAGGACAATGGAAACACCCACAAAATTAACCCATTTTGGAAAGCTAACACCCCAACATATAATCTATGAGGCATAATGAGTCTTTCGAACGGTTCATTTTTTTCCAGAAGTTTTTGGAAAATGTGGAAAAAAATGAAAACGCATTTTTTTTTTTTTACGCAAAGTTGTCCATTTATAAGATATTTTCAACACATAGCATGTACATAGCAAAAATGACACCCCAAAATACATTCTGCTACTTCTCCTGAGTATGGCGATACCAAATGTGTGGGACTTTTATACAGCCTGTCCACATACAGAGGACCTACATTGAAGTAGCACCTTCAGGCATTCTAGGAGCATAAATTACACATCTCATTTCTCAACCACCTATTACATTTTGAAGGCCCTGGAGCACCAGGACAATGGAAACACCCACAAAATGACCCAATTTTGGAAAGCTAACACCCCAATGTATAATCTATGAGGCATAATGAGTCTTTTGAACGGTACATTTTTTCCCAGAAGTTTTTGGAATATGTGGAAAAAAATGAAAACGCATTTTTTTTTTTACACAAAGTTGTCCGTTTATAAAATATCCCCAACACATAGAATTTACATAGCAAAAATTACACCCCAAAATACATTCTGCTACTCCTCCTGAGTATGGCGATACCACATGTGTGAGACTTCTACACAGCCTGGCCACATACAGAGATCCAACATGCAAGGAACACCGGCAGGTGTTCCAGGGACACATAGCATGCACATACCAAGAATTACACCCCAAAATACATTATGCTGAGCAAAGCGTAAACAAAAGATTACCTGTGGTTTTAGTAGCGCAGTTCTACACAGCAGGATAGCACTGGTCCAGGCAGCAGGCAGGGACTTGGTCAGCAACGGCATACACAATTGTCCAGGCAGCAGGCAGGTATACTGTCCATATACAGTCCAGGGTCAGTGCAGGCAGAGATATTGTCAGCAGTGCCAAAAATATCGGTCCTGGTAGTAGACAGGAACATGTGGTGTGGTCAGTGCGACAGGCAGAGACAAAATAGCAGGAAGTCCTACAGGCAGCAGACAGAAGTAGGGCCTTGTTCAGGAAAGAATGGGGACAGGGGTAGAGGCTTCTCCCACCCAAATCTCTTTGAAGCCTCCGAGTCTCCAGACCCTAATCTAGGAATGAGAAAACAAAATTATTTTCTTCATCCAGAAAAACAATTCTGGAGCCCCTCACATATGTGAGACCCCTGTGTTGAATCCCACTAGTCCAGTAGCAGGGTACAAGATCAGTCCATGAGGCAGGCAAAAACATGGTCAAACAGTCCAAGGTCTGTTCCAGATCAGGCAGAGGTATTACAGAATCGTTAGGCAGAAGCATGGTCGAATAACAGTCCAGGGTCAGTTCCAGATCAGGCAGAGGTAGTACAGAATCGTTAGGCAGAAGCGTGGTCGAATAACAAGCCAGGGTCAGTTACAGAGCAGGCAGTGGCATAAGGGGTGTGAAGGCAGGAACTGAGGATTACGTTTACCATACTTCACTAATAATTTAGTGAAGTATGGTAACGGCGAAAACAGTCAGTTACACAGAGGCCTGGTTGGGAAGGACACTCGGCACAATAATAAGATGTGTCTCGTCTGACTCCTCCACTGGTACACACCTTACATCTTTTTTTATGTCGTTGGCCTGTTGCTGTTGGAGAGATTTTATCGGGAAAGTGGCGTTCGGAGAGTCGACTAAGAACAGATCGGATGTTTTGGGGTGGGCCGTTCGGGAATATAAGGGCAGTGACAAGGTCCTCCTGGTAGCCAAGGAAGCGTTTGGGGTTTTGGGTGGAGTTGCGGTAAATGATATACAAGTTGTATATGGCCAATTGAAAAAAATAAATTGCAACTTTTTTGTACCAATGGTATGTCCATCTTGTGGCAAGATAGGGTTCCAGCATCTGGTCATTGAAGTCGACTCCCCCCCCATAAACAAATTGTAGTCCTGGATGCATGTGGGCTTTTGGATGGGGCCGTTCCTTCTGGGGATTTCCACTAAGGTATCATTGTGGATGGAAGACAACATATACACATCCCTTCTGTCGCTCTACTTCACTGGCAGAACCTCCTGGTTTCGCAGACTTGCTGATTCTCCTTTTCTCAGCTTCTTATTGACAAGACTTTGAGGAAAGCCCTTCCAGTTCGTTCTTACCGTGCCACATGCTGGCGTCTGCTTCAGGTGAAGGTTGCGGAACAGGGGAAGAGATGTATAAAAGTTATCTACGTACAGATGGTAGCCTTTTTCCAGTAGTTGCCAAACAACTTTCCCGCTTGTTCCCAAGTAGTCTGGGCAATTGGGGGGATGCAGCTGGGTGTCCTTCCCTTCGTACACTAAGAAGGCATACAGGTACCCTGTGACTCGGTCACATAGTTTGTATACCTTCACCCCATAGCGGGCCCTTTTGCTGGGGATAAATTGCTTTATTTTAGCCTGCCACTAAACTTAACAAGGGACTCATCCACACATATGTGTTGGTCCGGGGTATACAACTGGGGGAATACTTCTAAAAAATTATTTAGTAATGGCCGAATTTTGAAAAGCCTGTCATAATTTGGGTGATTTCGGGGAAGGCACTGGGTATTATCATTGAAGTGGAGGAACCTCATGATCATGAGGTATCTTGTTCTGGGCATTGCCGTGGAGAAGATTGGCATATGATAGATGGGGCGTTTGGACCAAAAGGAACGCAAGGTGTTTTTTGAGTTGAGTCCCATACAAAATGTGAGGCCTAAAACTTCAGCTCCTCCACCGTTAGGTCTCTCCACTCGAAGGGACGGGCATAATATGAGGTTGGATTATTTGCAATAAATTGCTGTGCATATAGGTTGCACTGGGTCACAATGTTGGATAGCATGTCCTCGGTAAAAATTAGTTCAAAAAAATTGATTGGGGAAAAATTGTCCGTGTCCACCTGGACTCCTGGCTGGGCAGTGAAAGGGGGAATGTTGGCTTCTCCTGAATTAGGAGGAAGCCACAAGGGGTTCTGGAGGGCATAGGGAAGGCCGGTATGGGTCCTTGGCCTTTCTTGCCGAGGCACTGTGGTGCTGGTGGATGGCACTGTGGTGCTGGTGGAACGCCTTAGTTTGGCGGGCAGATCTTCCTCTGAGTCGGTCAGTGTTGCACTAGTGAGGACTGGCTCATATTCTGAGTCCGCCTCAGAATTTGAAGGGGAATCCGAAAAAGATGGTTCACCGTTTGTTCTCGTCAGGCGTGGAAAGAATTTGGTACGCCTCCTCGGCAGAATAGTATCTTTTGGACATGGTTGCTGGTGGTGATGCGCTGATGAGGCAGCACAGATGGGCACTGAGGCGGTGGCACAGATGGGCACTGATGAATCTGCACAGATGGGCACTGATGAATCTGCACAGATGGGCACTGATTGCACAGATGTGCACTAATGAGGCGGCACAGATGGGCACTGATTTATGGCACAGATGGGCACTGATGAGGTGGCACTGATTGGTGGAACAGATGGGCACTGATTGGTGGAACAGATGGGCACTGATTGGTGGAACAGATGTGCACTGATTGGTGGAACAGGTTGGCACTGATGAGGCGGCACGGGTGGGCACTGATGAGGCGGCACGGGTGGGCACTGATGAGGTGGCACGGGTGGGCACTGATGAGGTGGCACGTGTGGGCACTTATCACTGGTGGCACAGGTGGGCACTGATGGCACAGGTGGGCACTGATCACTGATGGCACAGGTCGGCACAGGTGGTCAGATTGGTAGATAGGCACAGCACAGGTGGGCACAGATCCCCAACAGGCACTGTGGTACCAATGGGGCACTGTATGGGCACTGTAATGACACTAATGACGCTGTAATTACACTTTTAAACTCACAGCTCGCTCTCTTTTCTCACACGCGGTCTCTGTGTGAGGAGGGAGAGCCGGCAATGAGAGATGATCTCATATAACAAACAACAATACAAATGGAAAAAATTGCGCTACCAGTGAAAAATAAAAAAGTGTGGAAAAAAGCAGCTGACATAAAGGAACTTTTAAACTCACAGCTCGCTCTCTTTTCTCACACGCGGTCTCTGTGTGAGGAGGGAGAGCCGGCAATGAGAGATGATCTCATATGACAAACAACAATACAAATGGAAAAAATTGCGCTACCAGTGAAAAATAAAGTGTGGAAAAAAGCAGCTGACATAAAGGAATTTTGGATAAAAAAGAGAAGGAATATCTAGTGCCGGTGGTTCCTCGTATCCCGGTAATGTATTACCTTCCAAAGATACACAAAAATACCACTCATCCCCCGGGAGACCCATCGTCAGTGGGATAGATTCTGTTACATCCAGAATCGGCAAGTATATAGACTTCCATCTGCAGCCACTAGTGTGCAAAACACCGTCCTTTTTGAAAGATACCGGAGACACCATACGGAGGTTACAGTCTGTTGCATTCAGCGACGATTGTATCCTGGTGACTGCTGATGTAACGTCTCTCTATACTTGCATTCCTCACCGGTTGGGATTTAAAGCAGTGGAACATTTCCTATCTTGCAGTAGCGTGATGCCAGAATTACAACAAATTTACATCATGCAATTACTTAAATTTGCTACGCAAAGCAATTATTTCTGGTATCATGACAAGTTTTTTCTTCAGCGAAAGATGGGTCGCCATGGGGGCCAAATTCGCCCCCAGTTTGGCGAACCTTTTCATGGCTATGTGGGAGGAGGATGTCGTCTATGCCCTCCAGCGCCCTGTATTGGTGCTGTGGGCAAGATATATAGACGACATACTCCTCCTGTGGAATGGCGACGAAGAATCTCTTCATGAATTTATAGTCACATTGAATGATAATGAGATGAATATTGTTCTCACGTATGAGAACAGTCGCAGTTCGATCCATTTCTTAGATTTGGAGATATCCGTTGTTGATCATCGCTTGGTTACGAAAACGTTTTTCAAGCCGACTGATCGTAACGGGTATATCCCCACGGATAGTTGCCACCATAATTACTGGCTAAAGTCGGTTCCTTATAGTCAACTGCTTAGAATCAGGAGGAACTGTACCAATGTCGGAGATTTTCAACAACAGGCAGAGGTTTGCTGAGAAGGGTTATGTACCAACTGACATTGATAGAGAGATTGATCGTATCTCCAAGATTGATCGTTGGTTTGACGTGGTGGACGCGCCGCTATGAGGGTTAAGGACTCGCTGATTGGGGATATTGTCTACAGCTGCCGATACACACGGAGCCTGGTCTGTGATTTTCATGACCGATTGCCCGTGGTTTATTGGCTTAGTTATATGGGATGTGAGGCGCGTTGTTGTGACGCCGCCCCCTTTCCCATTCATGGGTTACACTGTTGGATCTAGTGGGATGGGCCTTGCATGACAGGTGATCTGTGTGTGAGCAACCCACCCCAGGATGACTGACTTGGGTAATTTGGGAGGCGGATCCAACTTCCAGCTGACCTGCATGACCACCAATTATTAGATAACATATATAAAGCGTGGTGCAAGCTGGAAGGCTAACACCCCAGTTGAAGAGCCATTGCTCGAAACATGTCGGGTTTTTAGTCTGCTGTACCCTTGTTATCACGTTCTTTTACCTCGAGGATTCATTATTTTTACTGTTTTTTACTTGTAACTATGAAGGCTACATGTATTGCCATTTTTGGTGATATTTATGCCAATAAAGGCTGTCCATTTTCTTACTACTTGCTGGATTTACTTTCACTATGTGGAGCTATTTTGTTTTTTTCTTATGACATCTGGCCAAGGGGACATCCACCTCAAAAGGTTTGTTGGGGCTCATACCCCCTGTGCTATCTCTGCTGAGAGTGACCCTCCTGCATCACAGTAGGCTTACTGCTGGATTGGAAACATCCCCTTTTGGAGCACCTGGGGACGGGATCTTGTCCATGCCTATTTTCATCTGACCCACGGTAAGAGTATCCATTACTTACCTTTCCTCCATTGATGTTGGATGATACGCTTGGGGTATCTAGACATAATACCATCTGCTACGGTGACAGTCCATGCTTCACAACAGATTTAGCACATCCATTGTGGATCAACATAGACTTTGTCTTTCATTCATTTTGTTATAGGACACTTTGATGTGCACCATAACAGTCACATTTGGGTGTTTGTTACACCACATATGTTTTTTTATATACTTTTGTATACCTGATTTATTTTTACGTCACAATTTAAGTGAGTTCTATCTGGAGATTATCCTTTGTGGTCAATCACATAGATTCTCTCTGGCAACACTTTTGATTTATAGCGCTGCATTTTTTTCCTATATGATCTCATATGTTTACATTTGAGATCATCTCTCATTGGCCACGCCGATCATGCTGTAAATAGCCGCTGTGATTGGCTATTTACAGCGATCTGTGATTGGCTGTGTCCAAGGGACACGGCCAGCACAGAAGTTCCCCGATGCGCAAGCGGGAGCGTGCGCGGGGAGCGAGGAAAGGGGCGGACATCTATTGACGTCCTCCCGGCATTCTAGGTCCGCGCTGTAGCCGTCATTCGGCTATAGCGCGGGCCTGTAGTGGTTAATAGTAAAAAGGTTAAGTCTGAGCATGTAGGCCCTTTACAAAATCTAGAGTGGGTGACTGGGGGCAAATAGAAGGCTAATTTATTAAATGCTTTCTTCAGCTCTGTGTATACAAAGGAGCATGGGGGAGCTCATGTCCAAAATGGGGGTGGTAGTGACACAGCCCTAAATCCACAATGGCTCAAAAGTGATATGGTCCAGAAATATTTAGACAGAATAAAGGTGGATAAAGCACCTGGACCTGATGGCATACACCCACGGATCCTAAAAGAATTGAGCTCTGTAATTTCAAAGCTATTGTATCTAATTTTTAGGGACTCATTAATGACAGGAATAGTACCACTGGATTGGCGCAGGGCCAATGTGGTGCCTATATTTAAAAAGTGAACAAAGTCTTTACCAAGTAACTGTAGAGGGGGAACACCCCAAGATGATCAAAAGGGGTGTAAAAGTTGCTACTTAATACAATCGTGGGTATAGACTGGGGGAAATTATTAAATAATTTATTATTATCAAAAAAGAATGCTCAACAAACTGTTCCTTAAAGGGGTTGCTCCACCGGAAAAAAAAAATTAAAAGCCAGCAGCTACAGCTACAGCAGCTGCTGGCTTTTAATATTTGGACACTTACCTGTCCTGGAGTCCAGCGACGTCCGCAGCAGAGGACGAGCGACCGCTCGTCGCTCTGCTGCTCCCTCCGCCATCCTCGCTGAGGGAACCAGGAAGTGAAGCCCTGCGGCTTCATGCCCGGTTCCCTACGGCGCATGCGCGAGTCGCGCTGCGCCGTTCTGATTGGTGCTCCTGTGTTCTGGGAGCCGAGTGTCTCCCAGAACACCAAGGGAAGTCTGCGGGAAGTGACGTAACTCCCGCAGATTCCCGGAGACAGGACTCCCGGATGTGGGTGAAAATACCTGTCTTAGACAGGTATCTTCACCCCCCCCCCTGAAAGGTGTCAATTGTGACACCGGAGGGGGGGAGGGTTCCAAATAGCAAAAGTTGCTATTTAGGGTGGAGCTCCACTTTAAGCATAAGTCTGTGGTAATCAAATTAGTTGAGCCCTGCAACTATATAGTGATGGTCAGTGGAGCCTGTTTCATACGTTACCATCCCGGGAGCGTTCATATATTGCAGTGGGCACCAGTGATGTTGCAGCTCTTTCCGGTACTAGTGAATGAGTAGTTTGGATTTACTCGGTCCGTTATCATCTGCTGCTATTTCAGGAGCCTTCTCCGCTCACCTGGGTGGATCACGGGTGGATCAATTTTATGCCGATGTCCGGACTTTCTGTGTTGTGTGTTCCCTTATTTTGTTATTTGTCATGTCTGTTAGTCCTGTCCTGTCCTGTTTGACCACCCCTCCCCCCTACTGAGATCGCCAATTGATGATCGTCAGTAGTCTGTGGTAGCAGTTATCCGTGTAATTTTTAATGCAATTTGAAATTTTCTGAGCATTCTTTTTTGATAATAATAAATTATTTAATAATTTCCCCCAGTCTATACCCACGATTGTATTAAGTAGCAACTTTTACACCCCTTTTGATCATCTTGGGGTGTTCCCCCTCTTTTTTTGCCTAGCCTCTTTTGCTACAACAATGGTGTTACTACAGATTAATGGTATTTAGATTTACATTATTTAAATTAGAACTGGAGGAAATGCACTTTAGGGATTTGTTTTTCCTTTCTTTTTGTTTTCTGTCCAAGTAACTATAGACCTGTTAGTTTAACCACTTTAATACCAGACACTTATGCACCTTCCCGCCCAGACCAATTTTCAGCTTTCAGCGCTCTCACACTTTGAATGACAATTACTCAGTCATGCTACACTGTATTCAAACAAAATTCTTATATTTTCTTCTCACAAATAGAGCTTTCTTTTGGTGGTATTTAATCGCCACTGGGTTTTTTATTTTTTGCGATATAAGCAAAAAAACAGCGAGATTTAAAAAAAACACACTTTTTTTTAGTTTCTATTGTAAAGTTTTGCAAATAAGTATTTTTTCTTCATAAATTTGTGCCAAAATTTATGCTACATATCTTTGGTAAAAATAACCCAAATTTGTGTATATTATTTGGTCTTTGTGAAAGTTATAGAGTCTACAAACTATGGTGCCAATCACTGAAAATTGATCACATCTGATCACGCCTGATGTACTGAAGGCCTATCTCATTTCTTGAGACACTAACAAGCCAGGAAAGTACAAATACCCCAAAATTACCCATTTTTGGAAAGTAGACAGTACAAAGTATTTACTAAGAGGCATGGTGAGTTTTTTGAAGTTGTATTTTTTTCCCACAATTCTTGGGAAAATTTGGATTTTTTTTTTTACACAAACTGGTCATATTAACAGGTTATTTCTCTCACACAGCATATGCATAATTGCAACTACACCCCAAAATACATCTTGCTACTCCTCCTGAGTATAGCGATACCACATGTGTGAGACTTTTACACAGCCTGGCCACATACAGAGGCCCAACATTGAAGTAGCACTTTCAGGCGTTCTACAACCATGCAGACACCCACTTCCAACATTCCAAACTAAAGAATAATTCGATTTTTAACCCAAAGATGCAACATAATGAAAACATTTTGGTTTTTAAAAAAATGGTGGAAGAAGATATTAGGAAATTAAAAACTAGCAAAACCAAAAGCGACAAAATCTGGAAGACCATAAAAGAAATAGAAAAGAAGAAAAACATCATAATCAGACCAGCAGACAAAGGAGGGGGGCTGGTCATTATCAAGAAAAAGGACTATGAAATAGAAATGAACAACCTATTAAGCGTCCAGGATACATATAAGAAACTAAGGGGGAATCCAAAAATGGAATATGATAAAAAACTGAAAGCACTGATCAAAAAAGGTGAAGACAAAGGGATCCTAACCAAAAAAGAAGCCATTTTTCTGACCCCAGAAACAGCAAAGACACCAGTAATATACTATGTCCCCAAAATACATAAAAATCAAACATCACCACCAGGAAGACCGATTATTAGTGGTATCGACTCACTTTTTTCAAGACTAGGCTCTTATATAGATGGATATCTGCAACCTCTAGTAACAGAGGGAAGGTCATACTTGAAAGATAGTATACAACTCATTGCAGAAATAAAAGATCTTAACATCAGGGATAGCGACATACTAGTGACAATCATACAAAAAGATGGCATCAATAGTGTAGAATGGGCCCTGTATAAACAAACAAACATGAAGGAACAGCAAATTAAATTTATTTTAGAAGGATTGGAAATGGCTATGAGCCATAATTATTTTTAATATAAAGGCGAGTATTACACCCAAACCAAGGGGGTAGCCATGGGAGCAAAGTACGCTCCAAGCGTAGCCAATTTGTTCTTAAACCGATGGGAAGAAGAGCAGGTTTTTAGTGTACATAGAAAACATCTAATCCTATACAGACGGTATATAGACGATATTGTCATTATATGGGGAGGCACAGAACAACAACTGCAAGATTTTTTTGATGAAATCAACCAGAACATTTATGGCATTACTTTTACCGGCATATGGAACCATAACAGCATAGACTATCTGGATCTGCAAATATATAAAGATAATGGACATCTGAATACAAAGACCTTTTTCAAACAGACAGATAGGAACGGGTACATCCCAACAAAAAGTTGCCACCATCCAAAGTGGATTGGGAATATACCAAAGGGCCAACTGATGCGTATTTTCCGCAATTGTAGTAACCCCAATGAATATGAAGAACAAGCAAACATCATCATTAACAGATTCATAGCCAAGGGCTACAAAGAAAAAGACCTACTCAGTCTAAAAGAGCAGGTCAAGAAAATGGATAGAAATACCATGGTAACAGGAAATACCACAAAGAATAAGAACAAGAAAAATCTAAATATGGCCTTCCTCACAGGTTTCAATAGACAGCACAAAAGTGTAGAGAAAATTATAAGGAAACACTGGCCAATCCTAAAATCCGACAAAGTACTAAACAGCATATTACCAGCCAAACCATCCTTCATCTACAGAAAAGCCCCTAACCTAAGAAACAGATTAGTTCATAACGTACTGGATCCTCCAAAACAGATCAAGATCTTCAAAAATCTTAAAGGATTCTTTAAATGCGGACATTGCCTTCCCTGCAGAACCAGTAAGAAGACTGAGAAGAAAACATCAAAATTCACCTCAACTGCAAATGGAACTGAATACAATATCAGAGAACTGATCACATGTCACAGCACACACGTAACTTACGTGTTAGAATGCCCATGCCACAAGCAGTATGTGGGGAGAACCAACAGAGAGCTACATGTCAGAGTCAGAGAACACATAAATAACATTAAGAATGGGTTCCCTAAACACAGCGTCTCCAGACATTTCAGGGACTATCATAAAAAAGACCCCTCCTGTATGGTCTTCTATGGCATAGACAGAATAAAAGGTCATTGGAGAGGGGAAAATAAGAAAATTAAAATATCACAAAACGAGACTAAGTGGATATACCAGCTAGAGACCCTCCAACCAACAGGAATGAACATTGATCTCAACCTTAACTGCTTCCTCACCAATTTTTAATAATTTTCAACTGAGATTTTTTCATATAATTCTAATTTAATTTTGCTTTAAAATAGCCACATTCCTAACAATCCATACTTCTTCCACCAATTATCCACCAATTATCCACCAATTATCCTTAAAGGTACAAAATATCCAGTTCCCATTTAATCAGATATATTTTTTCCTCCTTTAATACACATATTGCTTACACAGTAGGATTTACACCTATTTTAATTGTATTTTAATCGTACTTCAATACAAGCATTTTGGTACCTACAGCACCAACATAAGATGGTCGCTGTGTTTTTTACGAATCTTGTCTACACTGAGATTGAATAATTTTAACATTTCTTGATTTTTTCCAAGTTCCCGTAATATTACATGGTTCATTTTTACTTTTATTTTAACTTTTTTTTATTTTAATGAAATTTGTATCAAATATTCTATATTAAAGTATAAGTGTACACATATATATATGTTTCTGCAAATTAGAATGCTATAGCCCCTCAGAGCACTTTTTAGTAATGAGATTGCTGTTAGACCTGAAAGAAACTGTTCTGATTTGCAAAAAACCTATTAAATACAGCCATGGACTTCTGTCCTCAAAATCTCATCCAAAATGGCGGCTGAAAAGTTTTATCACACATGCGCAAGAAGGGCTATAAATTCTAGAGTGAAGTGCAGACCGACGTTACGCTCCCGATGACGTCAGACTGACGAAACGCGTAGGGCGGAGACACATCGGCACATCACTTCCTACTTGGAATCACTTTGTATTGGCTGAGCGCCATTTTATACAAAAACGCTCAATTTTACTTGTCGTATTGTAAGTACCCCCTTCTGATTTTAAAATTAAAACATTTTAAAACGGGTTCACGCTATGGACATCCTTTCTTCCCTCCTATAACAACTTTTTCATCATCTCGGAATCTGCACCCCGGAGAACCGCAAGGAACCCCTGGAACCATCCCCTGATTGCTACACAGTGGCACATACTGTGGCTGCAGCATACCCCTAGAGGGTATGAAGGATCTGGTGAGTGCATATATTTAAACTCTTACGGATTGTCTCACTCATAAGAAAACTGAAGGAACATAAAGCATACCAAGAAAAAGTCAAATTTTTTCACTGCCACCTAATTGGACTTTTCACTGCCACTGCCACCTAATTGGACTTTTCTGTTATCACTATACTATGTATATCGCATGTTTTATATAGTTTTGAACATATTAGGAGTAGTAAACACCCGGCTGAGACCATATCAGCTTATCTACCCCTTTACTAGCATAGACTATTACCAATATCACACATCTCTTTATGAACACATCTTTAACACATTTTGGACAATTTTTTGTTTTAGCAAACACCCGGCCGACCATCGGTCTCACTAATGCTTTTCCATTAAAAAAGTATTTTATTCACTTTTTCAAATAAAATTTTCGCTTCACACATGAGGGACACGTCTTGCTGGAAAGACACCCAATCAAAATATTTCAATTTAACAAAAAAATATTTTTAACAAACACCCGGCTGAGCCAATTTAATTTTTTCAATTTTATTTTAATTTTATTTTAATTTATTCTTTTATTTATATATTTATTTTTCTTGTATTTATAATACTCTAAAGTGGATACCGTCATAGGTATACCATCACCTAAAATTTCCTTGTCTATTACATTGCATATCTGGACAGCGCCACATCTACCACCCCCCCTTTTTCATAAATTGCACATATCCTTTCTCAACTACCTATTACCTATTACACTTTTGAAGGCCCTGGAGCACCAGGACAATAGAATTGTCCACAAAATGACCCAATTTTGGAAAGCACACACCCCAACGTATAATCTGTGAGGCATAATGAGCCTTTTGAAAGGTTCATTTTTTTCCAGAAGGTTTTGGAAAATGTGGGAAAAAATAAAAATGCATTTTTTTTTTACACAAAGTTGTCAATTTATAAGATATTTCTAACACATAGCATGTACATAGCAAAAATTACACCCCAAAATACATTCCGCTACTCCTCCTGAGTATAGCGATACCACATGTTTGAGACTTTTACACAGCCTGGCCACATACAGAGGCCCAACATCCAAGTAGCACCTCCAGGCATTCTAGCAGCATTAATTGCACATATCATTTTCTGACTACCGATCACATTTTTGAAGGCCCTTCATATATCTAACACATAGCAGGTACATACCAAATAACAGAAGATTACCTGTGGTTTTAGAAGTGCAGTGGTCCACAGAGGAGAGCATCGGTCCAGGCAGCAGGCAGGGATGAGGTCAGCGACAGCAAAAGCAATCATCTAGGCAGCAGGCAGGAATACTGTCCATAGTTCGTACAGGCAGAGATACTGTCAGCACAGCCAGAGCACAGCCAAAGCACAGGTCCAGGTAGCAGGCAGAGGTGTCCCGGCAGAAATACTGTCCAAAGTCAGTAGAGGCAGCAGGCAGATATATGGTCAACACAGCCAAAGTATTGGTCCAAGCAGCAGGAAGAAACATGGTCTATAATGTCATGGGTCATTATAGGCAGTAATATGGTCAGCACAGCCAAAGTATTTGTCCAGGCAGCAGGAAGGATCATCAAGCTTAGGACCAGGGGGACAGGGGTAGAGGCTTCTCCCACCCAAATCGCTTTGAAGCCTCCAGGCAACCAGACCCTGTTCTGGGAGCACAGAAAACAAAAAACTGTTTTTCTCTACTCAGAACGCTATTCTGAAGCCCCTCACATATGTGAGACCCCTGTGTACTAAAAGTAGATGGCCAAAAGATCAGTTTAAGTGGCAGGCAAAAACATGGTCGATTAACAGGCCAAGGTCGGTACACGTGGAAGTCAGAAACGTGGTTTAAATCGGCAGGCAGAGGCATCGTCGGTAAACAGGCTGAAGTTGGTGCACGTGGAGGTCAGAAACGTTGTTTAAATCAGCAAGCAAAGACATCGTCGGTAAACAGGCCAGGGTCAGTTAATTAACATGGAAGGTAGTAACATGGTAGCAGGCAAATGGGGAAATGGCAGTCTGTTAATAATAAGGGGAACTAATGGATGTATGATAATTTTTGAAGCAATTTCCGATGCACAGGCCAGGTTGGGAGGGACAATCGGGACAATAATAGGTGGTGTCTCTTCTTACTCCTCCTCTGCTGCATACACGGCATTTCTTTTGGCGTCTTCTTCCAGATTCTGTGGGGGGGATGCTAAAGGGATAGTGTCGCTCGTGAAGCCGACTCACACTATCAGAGCGAATGCTTCCTGGGGCAGGATCTTGTTGGTAAATGAGGGCATCGATGATATTTTCGATATAATGGAGGTAGGGGAATTGTTGATTTTGAGTTGCTTTTTGGTAGCAGACAAACAAATTAAAAAGGGCCATGTGAAACAGATGTAACGCAACTTTTTTGTGCCAATAACGGGACTTTCTTGTTGATAAGTAGGGCTGTGGCATCTGGTCGTTTAAATCCACCCCCCATGTACAAATTGTAGTCGTGGACACATTCGGGCTTAACAATGGGGCCGCGTCTTCTTTGGATCTCCACCACGGTGTCATTGTGGATCGTAGAGAGGATATGGACATCTTTCTTGTCCCTCCACTTCATGGCCAACACCTTCTCGTTCCTCATGAATGCCGATTCTACAGGGTGCAATTTTTTGGTCAACAAATTTTGTGGGAATCGCTTCCGTTTTTTTTTTTAAGGTACCGCAGGCCGGGGTTTGCTTACTGTAAAGGTGGCGAAAAAGGGGCAGGCTGGTATAGTAATTGTCAACATATAAATGGTAACCTTTTCCGAGGGGGTATGCCAACTCCCAGACAATTTTCTCACTGGTTCCAATATATGTGGGGCAATCACGGGGCTGGAGCTGGGAGTCTTTGCCTTCATAGATCCTGAATGTGAAGACGTATCCAGTGGCTCGATCGCATAATTTATTTAATTTTAACCCATACCTGGCTCTCTTGCTTGGTATATACTGCTTGAAGTGCAGTCAGCCAGTGAAATGTATGAGGGACTCGTCCACACAAATGTTTTGGTCTGGGATGAAAACTTCTTGAAATCACTGGGAAAAGGCATTGATTAGGGGGCGTATCTTGTACAATTTGTCGTAGTTGGGATGATCTCGGGGAGGGCACTGTGAATTGTCATTGAAGTGGAGAAAACACATAATCATGTCGTATCTTGTCCTGGACATGACAGCGGAATATATGGGCATGTGTTGGAAGGGGCGTTTGTACCAATATGCATGGACTTCGTTCTTTTTTGTAAGCCCCATATTGAATGTAAGGCCCAAAAACAATTTAAATTCGTCCAATGTTAGACGCCGCCACTGGAACATGCGGGCGTAGGAAGAATTGGGGTTGGCAGCAATGAATTGGGATGCATAGAGATTAGTTTGATACACTATATTCTGCAGAAAATATTGTGGGAAAAATAAACAAAAATAATCAAATTGAGAAAAATTTGTAGTGTCGGGCTGCACACCTGGCTGTGCGGTGTAAGGGGGGATGATAGCGGATCCTGAGTTGGCAGGCAACCATAAGGGGTTTGCCAGGGCATTGGGAAGGTAGGACTGGTACTGGATTCTTCGGGTTGGGCGTGTATTTCCATTACTCATACTGGGCTCCTCTTACTGGGGTATGGCACTGCTGGTGATGGGCAGATCTCCTAATCTTGGTCCTGATCTTGGTCCTGATCGCATTCTTTTGGGAGGGACGGTTTCCTCTGGGGACTCGGACTCTGAGCCACTATCCTCCACTGGCTCGTATTCCGAACCAGAATCGAATAATGGGAGCTCCCCGCTGCTCTCATCATCCGACATGGCAAGAATGGCATATGCCTCCTCAGGTGTGAAAACCCTTTGGGACATTATGGCAGTGCTTATTGGTGGGCCTGTGTAATGGTACTGCTGGTGGTAGTGGTGGCGGCCTGTGTGGTGGTACCGATAGAGGTATTAGTGGTGGGCCTGTGTGGTGGTACCGATGGCGGTATGGGTGGTGGTGGTACCAATGGCGGTACAGGTAGTGGTGGTGGCCTGTGTGGTGGTACCGATGGAGGTATTAGTGGTGGGCCTGTGTGGTGGTACAGGTGGTACCGATGGGGGTACGGGTGGTGGTGGTACGGGTGGTGTTGGTACCGATGGTGGTACAGGTGGTGGTGGTGGCACTACCGACGGTGGTGGTACTGATGGCGGCACTAGTGGCGATACTGTGTGACAGTTTAGATGCTGGGCCTGATGGCGGTACTGTAGCTTGCGTGGCGTACCGATGGAGGTGGGCCTGTGACAAATAATTGACAGTTGGGCTGATTGATTGATTGACAGATGGGCTGATTGACAGATGGGCTGATTGATTGATTGACAGATGGGTTGGGCTGATTGACAGATGAACTGATTGATGTGCTGGGCTGTGTGACGGGTCCTCTTTATTGGGGGGGGGCGTGTTGTGCACAATACTGTAATGTAGACAAAACGCTACACTGATCTCACTTTCTGATCCCTGCTCTCTCCTCACAGATCGGTGTGTGAAGAGAGAGCAGGGATCAGGTAGTAACTGCTGCTCTGTTTACATTTGTGACCGGCTGTGATTGGACACAGCCGGTCACGTGGTAAACAGCCAATTTCATTGGCTGTTTACCCTGATTGGGGACGCGCTGTGTCCAAAGGACACTCGCCTTCCCCGATCCCCACTCTGCAAGCCTCTGGCGACAGCACGGAGCGCGCCGCCGAGTTTGTTGTGACATGTGATCGGCTGTGACTTTGACACAGCCGTCCCCGATTACCGCGATGCGTGCCCACGCCGGCATGCGCTAGGCATTATCGTGCAGGACGTCAATGGACGCCCAGTCAGGATAATGCAACCACTGCCCGGCCATCATTTTCCTATAGGCCGGGCGGGAAGTGGTTAACTTCTATAGTTGGGAAGATACTGGAGAGATTAATAAAAGACCACATAGATGAGTTCTTGCTGAAAATAAATATTTTAAGCAACAGACAGCATGGATTCATGAAAGACATAAGTTGTCAGACAAACCTGATTTATTTTTATGAAGAGGTAAGTAAAACCTTGGACAGAGGGGTGGCGGTGGACGTGGTATACTTGGATTTTGCAAAAGCGTTCGATACAGTTCCCCACACGCAGCTCATGTGCAAGGTAAAGTCTACAGGATTGGAAATATCAGTTTGTAAATGAATAGAAAACTGGCTAAAAGACAGAATTCAGAGAGTTGTGGTTCAATGATTCTTACTCTGAATGGTCTAAGGTTATCAGTGGTGTACCCCAAGGTTCAGTGTTGGGACCCTTACTTTTTAATATCTTTATAAATTATATTGCGTCTGAGATCAAAAGTAAAATTTCTGTCTTTGCAGATGACACTAAGCTATGCAGTGGAATAACGTCCTTACAGGATGTCGCCAATTTACAAGCCGACCTCAATGCCCTGTCTAATTGGGCGACTATGTGGCGGATGAGGTTTAATGTTGATAAATGTAAAGTTATGCACTTGGGGGCTAAGCATATGAATGCATCATACATACTAGGGGGAGTACAACTGGGGGGGGGGATCCGTAGTGGAGAAGGATCTGGGGGTTTTGGTAGATCATAAGCTCAATAATGGCATGCAATGCCAAGCTGCGGTTTCCAAAGCGAGCAAAGTCCTTTCTTGTATTAAGAGAGGTATGGACTCCAGAGAGAGAGATATCATTTTGCCCCTGTACAAATCATTAGTAAGACCTCATCTGGAATATGCAGTTCAGTTTTGGACCCCAGTTCTCAAAAAGGATATTGGGGAACTTGAGAAAGTGCAGAGAAGGGCAACCAAACTAATAAGAGGCATGGAGGAGCTCAGCTATGAGGAAAGATTAGAGGAACTGAATTTATTCACTCTTAAGAAGAGGAGATTAAGGGGGGATATGATCAACATGGTGAACTTGTTGAGTTATTCACTTTACGGTCAACACAAAGGACAAGGGGGCACTCTTTACGTCTAGAGGAAAAGAGATTTCACCTCCAAATACGGAAAGGTTTCTTCACAGTAAGAGCTGTGAAAATGTGGAATAGACTCCCTGCAGAGGTGGTTCTGGCCAGCTCAGTAGATTGCTTTAAGAAGGGCCTGGATTCTTTCTTAAATGTACATAATATAACTGGATACTAACATTTATAGGTAAAGTTGATCCAGGGAATATCCGATTGCCTCTCGGGGGATCAGGAAGGAATTTTTTCCCCTGCTGTAGCAAATTGGATCATGCTCTGCTGGGGTTTTTCGCCTTCCTCTGGATCAACTGTGGGTATAGAATTAGGTATATGGGATTGTATGATATTATTATTAAATTTTTTATGGTTGAACTGGATGGACTTGTGTCTTTTTTCAACCTGACTAACTATGTAAGTACATTTTTTACTTCTATTTTTATTTGCTTTTCTAAATACAAAACATAGTAATCTAGGTTGGATAAAAAGTGTAATGCAATATAACACTTTTGGAAGTAAAATAGTACATTTTGTATAGAAATATATCTCCGACCAAAAATAGGGACAACTGAAGCTGCACGAGGGACAGAGGGATTTGGTCTCTAAAGAGGGACAGTCCCTTCAAATAGAGGAAAGTTGGAAACTATGTGGATGGCACTGTGATCAATAAGCCTAGATCAAACTGTAGGCAGGCTGCTTATTGCTGCACTAGTTAGTAGCTGGCCCAGGGAAGGAAGAGGTAAGTGTGTGTGCTCAGTTCCTGGGCTTTTTGGATACAGCCTACTCACCAGTAATATAAATATGAGAGAAGGCTGAGTTCAGGGGTCTCGCTGACTTTTTGTTGACTCTCGCTGTGAATCATGTGGAGGAGGCCCCGGGGGTTCCAGAGAACATCCAAGCATTGGAAACGCCAAGATGGACTACTACCTTGAAGAGGTATGCCTGGATAGCCATTCAGTTGTAGTTAGGGTTAGAAAATTGACTATATTCTTACTGAACTGTATTGCTAAAGGACTGTTACGTAAAGTTGCATCAACTGTCATGAACCTGGTCTGAAGTTATTTAAAAGAGAAGTATGCGGTTTTGTTTTTTGTAGAATCATACTTACCTAGGTAGATGCAGCATCGGTCCAATGCTGCATCTGTCCCTCGCCACCTCTAACACTGTGAACCGAGTGATCAAACACCACTGATCGCTCGGTTCTCAGGGCTTCCTAAACAGAGAGCTGCTCAGTGGAGCGCTGAGATGTGGAGCTGCAGGAATGGTCAGCTCAGGCTCTCAGCAGCTCGCTGAGAGGGGTGCCGGCCCAGGAATGTGGGTGGATTCCAACTTTATTGTCGCGACCTTTCCCGAGCTTGTACCGGCTCTGTGACTGTCTGCTGTAAACGGGTCACAGGTGTGCAGAACGAACTGCACTCCTTCGATCCACAGAATAAGTACAACCAAATGAACTTCTTCTTTAAAGGGGTGCATGTTTGTTCTGGTGTATGAAAACGAACAAGGGTCTATAAAACACAAAGGGGTACGAAGCTCACCTACTACAAAAGAGTTAACACAGCAAGACAAGGATGATGAGGAATGCACTGTAGTTGCTATGAGTAACCAAGTACTAGTTAAAGACACAAAGCAACCAGTTGTTAAGCCTAGTACCTGGTATAGATAATGGGTCCTCCAGTAGCGAGCAGGTCAATGTACTGGCTCCCTCCCTAGCGTTGGTTTCCAGTAGCAACTGAAACCAAACCTGTGTCACGGAGATCCATGGCCTGATCACATAGGTACAGAAGTGAAGGAGTTAACAAGTATTGCATGAGGTCTACGCTAGGTGCACAGTGGAACCCCACTCTGTTACTGAGAGTGAGGTGACGGAGGTTTTCTGAACTGGTGGAGAGGGTGCAGCATGTCCCTCATAATGCAGCATACATCAAGTTACAGTGTGTAGTGACACGGGACAGTACTGTTCAGATGAATTCTGCACTTTTACTGCACACAGTGTGAAAGCTTGTCTTTAAGTTGCGGAACTACCTCAATGTTAGACTTTTACATGTCCGCAGTCCCCGCCTGGTCCTGGGCATTGATTAGTGTGCTCTGTGCAAAAGGTACCCTGTGTGCAGGGAGAGTAAACCCCACCCACAGGACAAGCTGCTGACCTCCATGTGCTGTATTCTGTCGTGGAGTTCAACAGAAGGAGCCAGTAAATGGGTGGGGGACCATAGAAATCATTGCTTCTAGACTGGTTCTAGGGGACCAATTTTCTGCAACAGAACAGTGCTAAGTGGCAGCCAGAAAATGTGTTAACTAATGGAAATTACAATTTAAAAAGTCACTTGGCGAAAAGGTTCTGCACCAAGATATAGAAAATAAAATTGCATAAAAATATTTCTGTATTACATTCTAATACAATAAAAATAATAATCAAATTTCTTAATTAATATTCACTTTAAAAACAAAAGCAGCCCATCTTTCCAATATGAATAGCAAATACAGTTCTGGAAAGTCTCCTTTTTGAAATTTGAGAGTCACCTGATATTGCTGGGGGGTCTCCTGGTCTCCTGGAACCATGACCAGTGGCAGTGCGTTCATAAAGGGCGCACGGGTGCCGCCCCCTCTCTCCTGCCACCTCTCTCACCATAGATAGATTCATGCATTGCATGAATCTATCTATGGTTGCCGCTGCGACCCCCTATTCATGTGTCCGGCCCCTTGTCGGGCACCGGACACCTGAATTACAGCAGCAGGGTATTTTTTAGAATCACCTGATTAGAGCCGTAGGCTCTAATAGGTGTCCAAAAAGGTGAACAGCGGGCACCATGCTGGGCGCTCACTGTTCACTCAGTGCTGTGTTAGAAAAGCGAATGAATCGCTTTCCTATCACTGACCCGCCTCTCAGCCAATCAGGTGCTTTGGTCGGTTACCTGTCACCTGATTGTCTGAAACAGGCGCTGTGATTGGACACCTGATAGAGAGGACGGGAGAAGACATCGAGGAGCATGAAGGATGCCACCGTGACCCGCTGCGAGACAGGTAAGTGCCGGGCGATGCACACTGGCAGAATTTGATGGGGCACAGTAGCGGCAATTGATGGGCACACTGGCAGCAATTGATGGAGCACAGTAGTGGCAATTGATGGGCACACTGGCAGCAATTGATGGGCACACTGGCAGAATTTGATGGGGCACAGTAGCGGCAATTAATGGGCACATTGCACTGGCAGCAATTGATGGGGCACAGTAGCGGCATTTGATGGGCACACTGGCAGCAATTGATGGGCACAGTGGCAGCAATTGATGGCACACTGGCAGCAATTGATGGGTACAGTAGCTGCATTTGATGGCAGAGTGGCAGCAATTTATGGGTACAGTGACTGCGCTTGATGGGCACAGTGGCTGCGCTTGATGGGCACAGTGGCGGCGATTGATGGGCACAGTGGCTGCAATTGATGTTTTTTTTTTTTCAGTTTGTTCCCCCCCAAAAAAAATGTTGAGCACCAGCCGCCACTGACCATGACTGAATATTCTAAGTTCTTGAAGCTGAGTACTGGAGCACTGTTTGTGTTCCAGAACCATGCACAGCAGATGTGGCTGAATTGTACATTCAGATGAGGCTGAATTGTACATTCAGAGTGATCTCTCTGTCCAACAGTCAAAGCAAAGTCCTGGCCCAATGGAGGAGAAAAAGCAGTACAGGAGTTTTATTTCACTTCCACTTACACCAACAATTGGGGCTTATTTTTAGCTACCGACACCAGTGATCTAGGACTCTTTTTTTTTTTTTTTTTACCCACTGTCACCAATGACTGGGGCTCATTTTATCCCACTGATAAAGTGTGTGGCAGAATGAGCTAGCTACCTGGCCATTGTGTCTCTTGGGCTGCTGTACAAAAGTCTTAGGTTCGATGGACTCTGTATTTCATACTTTTTTCCTTTTTTCCTTTTTTTTTTTTTTTTTTTTTTTTTACATATTTACATCCAACAATGTATTGATAAGCTTTACACTTTAAAAGGTGACAAAAATTAGGTTTGGAAGTACCTTTTATAAAAATGTTCTTCTTCCTGGTATCGGCCGCACCATCTTTACTAATGATTGCTGGCTCAGGTGCAGACATCATTTCCGCCCTTCCTTTCCTTCATTTCGAAATCTCACGCATGCGTGATAACGTTTAAACCAAGGCTCTAGAACAGCTGCTTTCTATGAACGTCTCTGTGGTGCTATAGTTCACTCCCCCTGCGTGACATCTTATAAAGTCACAAGGGGAGAAACAGGAAGGAGAGGAGGAGGGCAAAGTATCACAAGGCTTCCTCTGTGCCGTTCTTAATGGAAGAAAATAACCCGGCATGGTGAAGATAGTGAAACGGCACACATAGCGTGCCGTTAAAGAAGCTACGGACTGCACATGCGCCAGTGACGTCACTACAGTTTGCAGGACGGATTATGAAGAAACAGAAAGAGTAAGTAAAATTTCACAGGCAGCGATCAGCTGCCAGTACTATGTAGATTGTAATGAGCTAAAGTGAAAGTGGTGAGTTTACAACCACTTTAATGTGTTACTGAACACTAGGGATGAGCTTCGAGTTCGAGTCGAGCTCAACATTGGTGAACAGCGAACAATTATGGGTGTTTGCGGCAAATTCGAAAAGCACCGGAACACCCTGTAAAAGTCTATGGGAGAAATCTAAAGTGCTAATTTTAAAGGCTTATATGCAAGTTATTGTCATAAGTGTTTGGGGACCCGGGCCCTGCCCTAGGGGACATGTATCAATGCAAAAAAAGTTTTAAAAACTGAAGTTTTTTCGGGAGCAGTGATTTTAATAATGCTTAAAGTGAAACAATAAAAGTGAAATATTCCTTTAAATTTCGTACCTATGGTGTGTGTGTGTGTATAGTATGCCTGTAAAGTAGCGCATGTTTCCCGTGCTTAGAACTGTCCCTGCACAAAGTCATTTCTGAAGGAAAAAAAGTCATTTAAAAGCACTCGCGGCTATAATGAATTGTCGGCTCCCGGCAATACAGAGAACAGTCATTGAAAGTCATTGATAAAAGAAAATAAAAATGTGTGGGGGTCCCCCCAAATTCAATTACCAGGCCCTTCAGGTCTGGTATGGATATTAAGGGGAACCCTGCGTCAAATTTAATAAAAATTACGTGGGGTTCCGCCCAAATATCCATACCAGACCCTTCAGGTCTGGTATAGATTTTAAAGGGAACTCCACGGCAAATAAAAAAAAAAAATTGCCGGGAGTTCCCCCCAAAAATCCACACCAGACCCTTTATCCGAGCACGCAACCTGGCAGGCCGCAGGAAAAGAGGGGGGACGAGAGAGCGGCCCCCCCTCCTGAACCGTACCAGGCCACATGCCCTCAACATGGGGAGGATGCTTTGGGGTCTGGACCCCAAAGCACCATGTCCCCATGTTGATGGGGACAAGGGCCTCATCCCCACAACCCTTGCCCGGTGGTTGTGGGGGTCTGCGGGCAGGGGGCTTATCGGAATCTGGAAGCCCCCTTTAACAAAGGGGACCCCCAGATTCCGCCCCTCCCCCTACGTGAATTGGTATCGGGTACATTGTACCCCTACCATTTCACAAAGAAAGTGTAAAAAATTGTAAAAAAACAGACACAGTTGGGAAAGTCCTTTATTAAAAATAAAAAAATAAAAACTAAAAAACCCATTCCAGCGATGTAATCCAGTCTGTCTAGCGTTGTTCTCTATGTCCCGTGGTGATCCGATGTCCAGCGCTGCAGTCTCCTCCAGTCTCCACTCCACACAAAACCCCCATGACGTACAAGGGGGCGGGGTCACCCGTCACATCATAGGGGTAAGCCCCAGCTTTCCCCGAAGCATGGGGGTGTCCGGCTCATCCCTACTGAACACCAATGCTGGGCTGGGGTTTATTTTTCTCCCAATGACACCAAGGTTCAGAGCTCATTTTTACCCACTGACACCAATGATTTGAGACTTGATTTACTCATTGATGCCAATGATTTATGATTAATTTTTACCCACTAATACCAAATGTTTAGGGCTCATTTTTCCCTACTGACACAATTGATTGGGGCTCATTTTATCCCACTGTTAAAAATCTGAAAACTCTAAGGCTGGATTCACATCTTTGCAGTTTTAGTGCTTTTTGCATTTTGCAGATTTGCACTACAGAACGTGTTCCATAGAAAACCATGTTAAATGGGCTGTAGTGCAAATCTGCAAAATGCAAAAAGCAGTAAAACTGCATAGGTGTGAATCCAGCATAAGGCTCGATTCACATCTATGCATGTTGCTTTTGAGCGTTTCTGCAGCGATTTTGCTGCGATTTGCATTTTTTTGAGGGGGCGGGAAGCCGGCCGCCGCGTCCTTAACAACTGATGAGTCATCAGCTGTCAGCGGGCTTCCCGCCGAATGTAAAAAAAAATAATTGCCGGCTAAAAATAAAATAGTGAAAAAATACTGCGTGGGGTCCATACCAGACCCTTATCCGAGCATGCAGCCGGCAGGTCAGGAAAGGGAGGGGACGAGTGAGCGCCCCCCCTTTTGAACTGTACCCGGCCGCATGCCCTCAACATGGGGGATGGGTGCTTTGGGGCAGGGGAGGCTCTGCGCCCCCCCACTCCACCTTGCCCTCATGTTGATGGGGACAAGGGCCTCTGCCTTGCCTGGTGGTTGTCGGGGTCTGCGGGGGGGCTTTTCGGAATCTGGAAGCCCCCTTTAATGAGGGGGCCCCCAGATCCCGGCCCCCCCTATGTGAATGAGTATGGGGTACATTGTACCCCTACCCATTCACCAAAAAAAGTAGTGTAGTGTTTAAAAAATACAGTAGACAGTTTTTGACAAGTCTTTTATTAAAAATATCTTCTCCGGTCTTCCTCCATCTTCTCCCACATCTTCATCCTCCGGTCTTCTCCTTCTCACCCTGCTTCTTCTTCCACTTTTCTTCTTTCTTCTGTCTTCTTTGTCTGGTGTTTTTCTTACTCTTCCACTGACGTCCCTCCCCCGATGCTGCGTCCGGCTGATCTGTCCGCGCCGATGTCAAGCATTTCTTAAATAAAGATAGAGGCGTGGCAATCGGATTACGTCATCTGGAGGCCCCGCCCCATTGTTACATAGTTACATAGATCCCGGCCCTCCCCTATGTGAATTGGTAAGGGGTACATTGTACCCCTACCATTTCACGAAGAAAGTGTAAAAAAAAAACAAAAACAAAAAAAAACACACAGACACCTTGGAAAAGTCCTTTATTAAAAATAAAAAAAATTAAAAACCCATTCCAGCGATGAAATCCAGTGTCCCATGGCGATCCGATGTCCAGCGCTGTCCACACGAAACGTCATTGGCTGAGCCTGAGCGGACCTGATGGGGAACTTCCTCCGCAGTGTATTAAATGAATAGACCCGCCCCTTCTAAAGTTCCCCATCAGGTCCGCTCAGCCAATGACGTAGGTGTAAGGCTAAGCGGACCAGATGCGGAACGTGAGAAGGGGCGAGTCTATTCATTTATTGCACTGTGGAGGAAGTTCCCCATCAGGTCTGCCCCCTCGTATGTCAGACCCCGCCTACGTCATTGGCTGAGCGGACCTGATGGGGAACTGCCTCTGCAGTGTAATAAATGAATAGACCCGCCCCTTCTCACGTTCCGCATCTGGTCCGCTTAGCCTTACACCTACGTCATTGGCTAAGCAGACCTGATGGGGAACTTTAGAAGGGGCGGGTCAATTCCCCACAACCACCGGGCAAGGGTTGTGGGGATGAGGCCCTTGTCCCCATCAACTTGGGGACATCCTCCCCATGTTGAGGGCATGTGGCCTGGTACGGTTCAGGAGGGGGGGCGCTCTCTTGTCCCCCCTCTTTTCCTGCGGCCTGCCAGGTTGCGTGCTCGGATAAAGGGTCTGGTATGGATTTTTGGGGGAACTCCACGCCATTTTTTTAAAAATTTGGGGTGGAGTTCCCCTTAAAATCCATACCAGACCTGAAGGGCCTGGTATGGATATTTGGGAGAACCCCACGCATTTAAAAAAAAAAAATTGCGGCAGGGTTCCCCTTAATATCCCTACCAGACCTGAAGGGCCTGGTAATTGAATTTGGGGGGGCCCCTACGCTTTTTTTTTTATCAATGACTTTTATATGTATTGCCAGGAGCCAACAATTCATTATAGCCGCGAGTGAAGCCTCGTACACACGACCGAGTTTCTCGGCAAGAACCAGCAAGAAACTTGCTGGCAGAGCTTTCTTGCTGAGTAAATCGGTCATGTGTATGCGGCTTTCAGTTTTCTCATCAAGAAAACTGGCAAGAATCTCAACGAGAAAAATAGAGAACCTGCTCTCTGTTTTCTCGTCGAGATTCTCGTCGGCATGTTTCTCGATGAGAAAAGTGTGTGTGTGTACACTTACCTGTCGCCGTGGAAATCCGTGCATGCTCAAAATGACTTTGACGCATGCGCGGTAGCTTCCTAGGCATAGGTAGGGTGTAGCAAGATGGCAGCGACGGCATTGAATGTGACGAGCGCACGCTCGTCGTAGTGGATGACGTCACCGCGTTCGCTCCATTCAAAGAACCGCGGGTTCTTTGAATCGAGCGTGTGTACACTCGGCCGGGACAAGTTTCTTGTCCAAGAATCTCGTCAAGAAAAACGACAAGTTTTTTCCTGACGAGATTCTCGGCCGTGTGTACGAGGCTTCAGTTTTAAATGACTTTTTTTCCTTCAGAAATGACACCCTGTGCAGGGACAGTTCTAAGCACGGGAAACAAGCGCAACTTTACAGGCATACTATACACACACCCTAGGTACGAAATTTAAAGGAATATTTCACTTTTATTGTTTCACTTTAAGCATTATTAAAATCACTGCTCTGGAAAAAAACATTTTTAAAACTTTTTTTGCACTGATACATGTCCCCTGGGGTAGGACCCGGGTCCCCAAACACTTTTTAGGACAATAACTTGCATGTTAGCCTTTATAATTAGCACTTTAGATTTCGAACGTTCGAGTCCATTGTATTTAATAGGGTTCTAAAGTTCGCGCAAACATTCTGGCTGTTCGCAGGTTCTGGTGCGAACCGAACAGAGGGGTGTTCGGCTCATCCCTAGTCACCAGTATGGTATTTGTAAATTTAAAGCGGAGCTCCGCCGGAAAAAAAAATATTAAAAGCCAGCAGCTACAGCTACAGCAGCTGCTGGCTTTTAATATGTGGACACTTACCTGTCCTGGAGTCCAGCGACGTCCGCAGCAGAGGACGAGCGATCGTTCATCGCTCTGCTGCTCCCTCCGCCATCCTCGCTGAGGGAACCAGGAAGTGAAGCCCTGCGGCTTCATGCCCGGTTCCCTACGGCACATGCGCGAGTCGCGCTGCGCCGTTCTGATTGGTGCTCCTGTGTTCTGGGAGCCGAGTGTCTCCCAGAACACCAAGGGAAGTCTGCGGGAAGTGACGTCACTCCCGCAGATTCCCGGAGAGAGGACTCCCGGATGTGGGTGAAAATACCTGTCTTAGACAGGTATCTTCACCCCCCTCCCCCCTGAAAGGTGTCAATTGTGACACCGGAGGGGGGGAGGGTTCCAAATAGCAAAAGTTGCTATTTAGGGTGGAGCTCCACTTTAAATCATATCCCCTCTCAAGCATCTCTTCTCCAGAGAGAATAAGTTCAGTGCTTGCAAACTCTCCTCATAACTAATATCCTCCAGACCCTTTATTAGCTTTGTTGCCCTTCTTTGCACTCTCTCCATTTCCAGTACATCCTTCCTGAGGAATGGTCTGTCCTCCCTTATTTATTGTTTACATACTTAAAGAATTTCTTGGGATTTATTTTGCTCTGCTCCGCTATGTGTCTTTCATGTTCTATCTTAGCTGCCCTAATTGCACCCTTACATTTCTCGCTGCATTCTTTATAAAGTCTGAATGCTGATGATGATCCCTCAACCTTGTATTTTTTGAAGGCCTTCTCTTTTGTTTTTATATGCATTATTACATTAGTTAAGCCATCCAGGACTTTTGCTCGCTCTTTTAAATTTATTACCCAATGGGATGCATTGGCTAATGCCCTTATTTAATATGCTCTTAAAGCAAACCTATCTCTCCTCCGTGTTCATTGTTCCTAAGATTTTATCCCACTTTATGCCTTCTAGCAAGGTTCGTAGTTTAGGGAAGTTGGCTCTTTTGAAATTCAGTGTCTTTGTATTCCCCTTATGTTTCCTATTTGTGTGATTTATACTGAAGCCAATTGACCTGTGATCGCTGTTACCTAAATTGCCCGTATTTCCACATCCGTGATCAGGTCTGTATTGTTGGTAATCAGTAGATCCAGTAACGCTTTAATTCTAGTTGGTGCATCATAATTTCTAGTTGATGTGTCATGGACCCATCATTATGATGTAGCCAATGGCCCCGCCCCCTTTGTTATCTAAGAAATTCAGGGCATCGGCGCTGACAGATCAGCGGGACGCAGCATCGGAGAAGGGACGTCGGTGGGAGCGGCGGCAGAGGAAGAACACCGGACAAAGAAGACAGAAGAAAGAAGACGAGCGGAAGAAGAAGAAGCAGGGGGAGAAGGCAAAGACCGGAGGATGAAGATGTGGGAGAAGATGGAGGAAGACCAGAGGAAGAAGCGGAGAAGAAGAAGAAGATATTTTTAATAAAAGACTTGTTAAAAAACTGTCTACTGTATTTTAACACTACACTACTTTTTTTGGTGAATGGGTAGGGGTACAATGTAACCCATACTCATTCACATAGGGTGGGGGGCCGGGATCTGGGGGCCCCAACAACCACTGGGCAAGGGTTGTCGGGAAGAGGCCCTTGTACCCATCAACATGGGACAAGGTACTTTGGGGTGGGGGGGGCGCTCGCTCGCCCCCTCCCTTTCCTGACCTGCCGGGCTGCATGCTTGGATAAGGGTATGGTATGGATTTTGGGGGGACCCCCACGCCATTTGTTTTTTAATTTTGGTGTGAGGGGGTCCCCTCCGAATCCATACTAGACCCAAGGGCTTGGTATAAACCTGGGGGGGTCCATACCATTTTACATTCAGCGGGACGCCATCTGACAACTGATGACTCATCGGTTGTTAAGGACTCGGTGGCCGGCTTCCCGGCCCCTCCTTAGCAACCAGCTATATACAGTGTAGAAAAAGAAATAAAAAAAAAACGCAAATCGCGGCAAAATCGCGGTACAAACACGGTACTTGCATTTTGGATGTGGGTCATTGAAGTCTATTACATGCAAAACGCTGCATTTTGCGGGAAAAAGTCCCCGACCCTTTCCAAAAACACAGAGGCACAAAAATGCATTGATGTGAACAAGTTCCATAGGAACCCATGTATCAAAAAACACATTAGCATGAATCGAGCCTTACCGAACACCATTGCAGGTCTGGGGTTTATTATGCTTTCACAGAAACCATCGACTGGCGCTGATTTTTACCCACTAACACCAGTTATTTTGGGCTCATTCTTATCCACTGACAACAATGATTTGAATATAATCTTTACTCACTGACACCAAAGATTTGGTACTCATTTTTACCTACTGACACCAATGATTTTGGACGTATTTGTACTTACTGACACCAATATTTTGGGGCTTTTTTTTCCCACTGACACCATCGATGAATATTGCAGTGTCAAAGTATTTTTAGATCTTGTATGTATGTACACATTACTTGAACACAAGGAAGATATATAGGGGCTTTACTAAAACTGGAGAGTGCAAAATCTGGTGCAGCTTTGCATGGTAGCCAATTGGCTTCTAAGCTTGTTCAATTAAAGGATAACTCCGCTTTTGTGGGAAAAAAAATAGCAAATAAAAAAAAGTAGCATATACAATTGGGACTCAAGTCATATTGTAATTGAATGGTATTAAAATTACCTTTCCTTTTCAATCTACAGCTCTGTAATTTTCTGTAAAATGCAATATGGCTACCTGGAGGTGTTCTGTACACAGAATGTGTACAGAACGCCCCCCAGAAACATAATTTCCTGCTTGTGTGATTGGCTCACTGATTTTCCCAGAAGTCTGCACTAAGATACAAGTCTGATTTCAGGCATCCCCTGCAACAAAAAAGGCATTTTTGTGGTGAGATACTCCCCTTAGAAAATCATGTCTAAAGGGAGGCAGACCCAGCAATTTTCAGCATTAGAGCCCTGCAAGTGCAGCAGCTGATTGATAAATATGAAACCACTCCCATTAGATTTAATTTCCACATGAACACAAACACCACAGGGATTTCTTCAGAATAACAAAAGGCGAAAGTTTGTTAAAATCCCTTCAATGTACCTAGATCACCCAGGGGGAGATGTTTTTTTTTCTCAACAAAATTGAAGTTACTTTTTAACTCTTTAAAAAAAATGGAAGTTGATTTGTTTCTATGCAGAGCTACATTGCATTCTGTGTTTAAATACAGAACTATATATATATATATATATATATATATTTACAAATTGTAGAGTCACTTTAACAGGTTTAAAAAGAATATGTGAGATAATAAACCAAATGTATTCATTGTGACCTTTGAATAAGTGTCATTTGACTTTGATTTTATAGCGTAGTCAGTCCTATCTACAGACGAAACCTATGAAAAGATTATTTCAGGGAGAGTTAAACAGGGCAGGGGCCAGGCATGCTTCTTGTGTTTGTAGTAAACATTAGGACGCAGGCAGGACTAGTTCAAACTAGATTTCTGCGATGACAGAAACAGCTTGGAGGCTCTCCATGTAGTTGAGCACGCAACTTACAAACACCTCCTTCTTTGAACCTAAGACATCAGCTAGAACAGACTGTCTCACACCTTTGTTAGATGACTGTTTTACATATCAGCTCCTGAGTAGGGATGAGCTTCGTGTTCGAGTCGAACATACGTTCGACTCGAACATTGGCTGTTCGATCGTTCGACGAAGATCGAACGATTTGGGCCGTTCGCGCCAAATTCGAGTGACGCGAACGGCCCACAATGCACTACGCCATCGCAGTGTCATCCAGGCGCTGTGATTGGCCAAGCATGCACTGTGACCCCGCATGCTTGGCCAATCACAGCGCCGGCAGCGAGGAGAGCAATGATTGGCCACAGGCAGGATGCCTGTGGCCAATTATTGCTGAGGGTGTTTAGTACACGCCCCACACTATAAAAGGCCGCCAGCACGGCGGCCTAGTGTAGTGTGTTCCGGAGCAGGGATAGAGTAGCATAGGCAGGGACAGTGACTGTTATTTCTTTCTTGCTTAACCTGGATTCCTTTAGTTTAGGGAAAGAGAAGGATAGGTAGGGAGAGTGTCAGTGTGTTTTGTGCTTCTGCTATAGTGTGCTTAAAAAAAAACATTTATTCTAGGGACAGAAAACTCTAGGTAGGGACAGTGTCAGTTTCTTTCACTCTGCAAGTCCTTGTTTCCAGGGACCTGGAAGGACAGTGAGTGAATTGTCCTTTTGCTATATTGTGATTTAAAAAAACATTTATTCTAGGGACAGAAAACTCTAGGTAGGGACAGTGTCAGTTTCTTTCACTCTGCAAGTCCTTGTTTCCAGGGACCTGGAAGGACAGTGAGTGAATTGTCCTTTTGCTATATTGTGATTTAAAAAAACATTTATTCTAGGGACAGAAAACTCTAGGTAGGGACAGTGTCAGTTTCTTTCACTCTGCAAGTCCTTGTTTCCAGGGACCTGGAAGGACAGTGAGTGAATTGTCCTTTTGCTATATTGTGATTAAAAAAAACATTTATTCTAGGGACAGAAAACTCTAGGTAGGGACAGTGTCAGTTTCTTTCACTCTGCAAGTCCTTGTTTCCAGGGACCTGGAAGGACAGTGAGTGAATTGTCCTTTTGCTATATTGTGATTAAAAAAAACATTTATTCTAGGGACAGAAAACTCTAGGTAGGGACAGTGTCAGTTTCTTTCACTCTGCAAGTCCTTGTTTCCAGGGACCTGGAAGGACAGTGAGTGAATTGTCCTTTTGCTATATTGTGATTAAAAAAAACATTTATTCTAGGGACAGAAAACTCTAGGTAGGGACAGTGTCAGTTTCTTTCACTCTGCAAGTCCTTGTTTCCAGGGACCTGGAAGGACAGTGAGTGAATTGTCCTTTTGCTATATTGTGATTAAAAAAAACATTTATTCTAGGGACAGAAAACTCTAGGTAGGGACAGTGTCAGTTTCTTTCACTCTGCAAGTCCTTGTTTCCAGGGACCTGGAAGGACAGTGAGTGAATTGTCCTTTTGCTATATTGTGATTAAAAAAAACATTTATTCTAGGGACAGAAAACTCTAGGTAGGGACAGTGTCAGTTTCTTTCACTCTGCAAGTCCTTGTTTCCAGGGACCTGGAAGGACAGTGAGTGAATTGTCCTTTTGCTATATTGTGATTAAAAAAAACATTTATTCTAGGGACAGAAAACTCTAGGTAGGGACAGTGTCAGTTTCTTTCACTCTGCAAGTCCTTGTTTCCAGGGACCTGGAAGGACAGTGAGTGAATTGTCCTTTTGCTATATTGTGATTAAAAAAAACATTTATTCTAGGGACAGAAAACTCTAGGTAGGGACAGTGTCAGTTTCTTTCACTCTGCAAGTCCTTGTTTCCAGGGACCTGGAAGGACAGTGAGTGAATTGTCCTTTTGCTATATTGTGATTAAAAAAAACATTTATTCTAGGGACAGAAAACTCTAGGTAGGGACAGTGTCAGTTTCTTTCACTCTGCAAGTCCTTGTTTCCAGGGACCTGGAAGGACAGTGAGTGAATTGTCCTTTTGCTATATTGTGATTAAAAAAAACATTTTTTTCTAGGGACAGAAAACTGTAGGTAGGGAGAGTATTTTTTTTCTTTCACTCTGCAAGTCCTTGTTTCCAGGGACCTGTAAGGACAGTGAGTTAATTGTCCTTGTGCTATATTGTGCTGAAAAAAACATTTATTCCAGGGACAGAAAACTCTAGGTAGGGACAGTGTCAGTTTCTTTCACTCTGCAAGTCCTTGTTTCCAGGGACCTGGAAGGACAGTGAGTGAATTGTCCTTTTGCTATATTGTGATTAAAAAAAACATTTTTTTCTAGGGACAGAAAACTGTAGGTAGGGAGAGTGTTTTTTTTCTTTCACTCTGCAAGTCCTTGTTTCCAGGGACCTGTAAGGACAGTGAGTTAATTTTCCTTGTGCTATATTGTGATTAAAAAAAACATTTATTCTAGGGACAGAAAACTCTAGGTAGGGACAGTGTCAGTTTCTTTCACTCTGCAAGTCCTTGTTTCCAGGGACCTGGAAGGACAGTGAGTGAATTGTCCTTTTGCTATATTGTGATTAAAAAAAACATTTATTCTAGGGACAGAAAACTCTAGGTAGGGACAGTGTCAGTTTCTTTCACTCTGCAAGTCCTTGTTTCCAGGGACCTGGAAGGACAGTGAGTGAATTGTCCTTTTGCTATATTGTGATTAAAAAAAACATTTATTCTAGGGACAGAAAACTCTAGGTAGGGACAGTGTCAGTTTCTTTCACTCTGCAAGTCCTTGTTTCCAGGGACCTGGAAGGACAGTGAGTGAATTGTCCTTTTGCTATATTGTGATTAAAAAAAACATTTATTCTAGGGACAGAAAACTCTAGGTAGGGACAGTGTCAGTTTCTTTCACTCTGCAAGTCCTTGTTTCCAGGGACCTGGAAGGACAGTGAGTGAATTGTCCTTTTGCTATATTGTGATTAAAAAAAACATTTTTTTCTAGGGACAGAAAACTGTAGGTAGGGAGAGTATTTTTTTTCTTTCACTCTGCAAGTCCTTGTTTCCAGGGACCTGTAAGGACAGTGAGTTAATTGTCCTTGTGCTATATTGTGCTGAAAAAAACATTTATTCCAGGGACAGAAAACTCTAGGTAGGGACAGTGTCAGTTTCTTTCACTCTGCAAGTCCTTGTTTCCAGGGACCTGGAAGGACAGTGAGTGAATTGTCCTTTTGCTATATTGTGATTAAAAAAAACATTTTTTTCTAGGGACAGAAAACTGTAGGTAGGGAGAGTGTTTTTTTTCTTTCACTCTGCAAGTCCTTGTTTCCAGGGACCTGTAAGGACAGTGAGTTAATTTTCCTTGTGCTATATTGTGATTAAAAAAAACATTTATTCTAGGGACAGAAAACTCTAGGTAGGGACAGTGTCAGTTTCTTTCACTCTGCAAGTCCTTGTTTCCAGGGACCTGGAAGGACAGTGAGTGAATTGTCCTTTTGCTATATTGTGATTAAAAAAAACATTTATTCTAGGGACAGAAAACTCTAGGTAGGGACAGTGTCAGTTTCTTTCACTCTGCAAGTCCTTGTTTCCAGGGACCTGGAAGGACAGTGAGTGAATTGTCCTTTTGCTATATTGTGATTAAAAAAAACATTTTTTTCTAGGGACAGAAAACTGTAGGTAGGGAGAGTGTTTTTTTTCTTTCACTCTGCAAGTCCTTGTTTCCAGGGACCTGTAAGGACAGTGAGTTAATTTTCCTTGTGCTATATTGTGATTAAAAAAAACATTTATTCTAGGGACAGAAAACTCTAGGTAGGGACAGTGTCAGTTTCTTTCACTCTGCAAGTCCTTGTTTCCAGGGACCTGGAAGGACAGTGAGTGAATTGTCCTTTTGCTATATTGTGATTAAAAAAAACATTTATTCTAGGGACAGAAAACTCTAGGTAGGGACAGTGTCAGTTTCTTTCACTCTGCAAGTCCTTGTTTCCAGGGACCTGGAAGGACAGTGAGTGAATTGTCCTTTTGCTATATTGTGATTAAAAAAAACATTTATTCTAGGGACAGAAAACTCTAGGTAGGGACAGTGTCAGTTTCTTTCACTCTGCAAGTCCTTGTTTCCAGGGACCTGGAAGGACAGTGAGTGAATTGTCCTTTTGCTATATTGTGATTAAAAAAAACATTTTTTTCTAGGGACAGAAAACTGTAGGTAGGGAGAGTATTTTTTTTCTTTCACTCTGCAAGTCCTTGTTTCCAGGGACCTGTAAGGACAGTGAGTTAATTGTCCTTGTGCTATATTGTGCTGAAAAAAACATTTATTCCAGGGACAGAAAACTCTAGGTAGGGACAGTGTCAGTTTCTTTCACTCTGCAAGTCCTTGTTTCCAGGGACCTGGAAGGACAGTGAGTGAATTGTCCTTTTGCTATATTGTGATTAAAAAAAACATTTTTTTCTAGGGACAGAAAACTGTAGGTAGGGAGAGTATTTTTTTTCTTTCAATCTGCAAGTCCTTGTTTCCAGGGACCTGTAAGGACAGTGAGTTAATTGTCCTTGTGCTATATTGTGCTGAAAAAAACATTTATTCTAGGGACAGAAAACTCTAGGTAGGGACAGTGTCAGTTTCTTTCACTCTGCAAGTCCTTGTTTCCAGGGACCTGGAAGGACAGTGAGTGAATTGTCCTTTTGCTATATTGTGATTAAAAAAAACATTTTTTTCTAGGGACAGAAAACTGTAGGTAGGGAGAGTATTTTTTTTCTTTCACTCTGCAAGTCCTTGTTTCCAGGGACCTGTAAGGACAGTGAGTTAATTGTCCTTGTGCTATATTGTGCTGAAAAAAACATTTATTCCAGGGACAGAAAACTCTAGGTAGGGACAGTGTCAGTTTCTTTCACTCTGCAAGTCCTTGTTTCCAGGGACCTGGAAGGACAGTGAGTGAATTGTCCTTTTGCTATATTGTGATTAAAAAAAACATTTTTTTCTAGGGACAGAAAACTGTAGGTAGGGAGAGTGTTTTTTTTCTTTCACTCTGCAAGTCCTTGTTTCCAGGGACCTGTAAGGACAGTGAGTTAATTTTCCTTGTGCTATATTGTGATTAAAAAAAACATTTTTTCTAGGGACAGAAAACTCTAGGTAGGGACAGTGTCAGTTTCTTTCACTCTGCAAGTCCTTGTTTCCAGGGACAGAGAAGGACACCTGAAGGTAGCCCTTATTGCTTTTTTCCCATCTCCCTGCAGGCCATCTATTAGAATGTCTGGAAGGCAAACAAGGAGAGGCAGACAGTCAGGAGGCAATAAAAGAGGGCAAGCAGGCTCTGTGTCTGGGGGCAACAGTGCTGGTCGTGGACGCGGTGCATTGTCATCAGCACATGGCCATGGGACACGCTTGTCCTTCTTTTCGGCAGCTGGACATGTTGAGCCACATCATGCCGAAGACTTGGTAGAGTGGATGACCAAGCCCTCCTCCTCCTCCTCATCCTCTCTCACCCAGGCTCAGGGTACTGGAAAAGCAGCTGCCAAAGCGTCGTCTTCCCTGGTATCAATGTCAGACAAATCATCAGTCACTCCTTCCCTAGACCCACCATGTCCTCCTCCTGAGGAGTCCCCCGAACTGTTTCAGCACAGTGTTGGGTACATGCTCCAGGAGGATGCCCAGCGTTTCGAAGGGTCTGATGATGAAACCCAGCTAGAGGAAGGCAGTAGCGTGAGAGCAGACAGAGGGGATGCTCAAGAAGGACACCAATCTGGCAGTCATGTTCCAGCAGCTGCAGCATACTGCCAGATTGGCTCCAGTGATGAGGAGGGAGGGGATGATGAGGTCAATGACTCCACGTGGGTGCCTAATAGGAGAGAGGAGGAGGAGGAGGATGAGGAGGAGGCACATCTCCAAAGAGGCAGGATGCCCTTTGGTGGCCAGCGTAAGGGCAGTACACCGACGGAATCACACCGCAGAGCTCCGCCTGTGCAGGGCGCTGCCTCTGCCCGTCATTCAAAAAGTTCTTTGGTGTGGGCCTTTTTTGAGGCTAGTGCATCAGATCGCACAGCTGCTGTTTGCAACATATGTCTCAAGCGTATATCGCGTGGCCAAAACATCAGCCGCTTGGGTACCACATGCCTGACCAGACATATGTTGACCTGCCATGCAGCTCGTTGGCAAGCCTACCTCAAAGACCCACACCAAAGAACAAAGCGGACCTCTCCTTGCACCGCATCAGCTGGGATCTCCAACCCCACTATAACTTCAGTCCTCTCTGAAACATGCACTGAGAGGAATGAAGGTGTAGAATTAGGTGTGTCACAGCCAAGTACTTGCGCCCACTCTGCTAGCAGTACACCGACGTCCGATTCTAGCAGGCAAATTTCCCTGCCCCAGCTGCTGGACCGTCGAAAGAAGTTCACTCCCAGCCATCCACATGCCCAGCGGTTGAATGCTAGCTTGGCTAAATTGCTAGCGCTTCAACTGCTGCCTTTTCAGTTGGTAGACTCGGCCCCCTTCCGTGAGTTTGTGCAATGTGCGGTTCCTCAGTGGCAGGTTCCCAAACGCCACTTTTTCTCACGGAAGGCTATTCCGGCTCTCTACCGGCATGTGGAAGGCAATGTCTTGGCCTCGCTGGACAGGGCGGTCAGCGGTAAGGTGCATATTACCGCTGACTCATGGTCCAGCAGGCATGGACAGGGACGTTACCTTTCTTTCACGGCCCATTGGGTCACTCTTTTGGCAGCTGGGAAGGATTCAGGACAAGGTGCAGTAGTGTTGGAGGTTGTCCCACCGCCACGCCTCCAAAATGCTACTACTGGTTGTGACACACCTCTCTCCTCCACCCCCTCCTCTTCTTCTTCCTCCATGGCCTCTTCCTGTGGTTTGTCCTATGAACCAGCGGTGCTCCGTAGCCGTTCACGGGGCTACGCAAGTACGCAGGCAAAAAGATGCCATGCCGTGCTTGCGCTGGTGTGTTTGGGGGACAGAAGCCACACTGGGGCAGAGGTCCTGTCTGCTCTGCAGGGCCAGGCCGAGAGGTGGTTGACGCCACGCCAGCTTAAGCCAGGAATGGTGGTTTGCGACAATGGCACCAACCTCCTCTCCGCCCTCCGACAGGGACAACTGACCCATGTGCCCTGTGTGGCTCACGTCCTTAACCTGGTGGTGCAGCGGTTCTTGGGCAGGTACCCGGGCTTACAGGATGTCCTGAGGCAGGCCAGGAAAGTCTGTGTGCATTTCCGCAGATCTTATAATGCCAGTGCTCGCCTGGCTGAGCTGCAAAAGGAGTTGAACCTGCCCAAGAACCGCCTTATATGTGACATGCCCACCAGGTGGAACTCAACGTTGGCCATGCTGCAGCGGCTGCACACGCAGCAGAGGGCCATCAATGAGTACCTGTGCGACTACGGCACCAGGACAGGGTCAGGGGAGCTTGGTTTTTTTTCTCCACGCCAGTGGGGCATGATCAGGGATGCATGCACTGTCCTGGCACCATTTGAGGAGGCCACGAGGATGGTGAGCAGTGACAGTGCATGCATCAGTGACACTGTACCTCTTGTCCACCTGTTGGAGCACACGCTGCGTGGAATAATGGACAGGGCACTTGAGGCAGAACAGAGGCAGGAAGAGGAGGACTTCCTTGCCTCTCAAGGCCCCCTTTACCCAGACAGTGTTCCTTCTGTCCCACCCATCGCACAGGAAGAGGAGGAGGAGGAGGAGGAGGAGGAGGATTGTGTCAGCATGGAGGTGGAGGCTGGCACTCAGCATCATCAGCAGCAGTCTTTTAGGGATGATTTACAGTCCCAAGAAACCAGTGGACTTGTACGTGGCTGGGAGGAGGTGGCTGCGGATCATGTCGTCCTTAGTGACCCAGAGGACTCCGGAGCGAATGCCTCAGCAAACCTACGCTGCATGGCCTCCCTGATCCTGCAAAGTCTGCGGAAGGATCCTCGTATTCTTCGGATCAAGGAGAGGGACCATTACTGGCTGGCCACTCTCCTTGATCCACGGTACAAGGGTAAGGTTGCGGACCTTATGTTACCGTCGCAGAGGGAGCAGAGGATGAGACAACTCCGGGAGGCCTTGCAGAAAGGTCTGTGCAACGCGTTCCCAGAGACTGGGAGGTTGCAAACTCCTGGTCCTGGACAACGAGTTGCTGAGGCTTCGGCCAGTCAAAGAAGGAGCGGTGGGGAAGGTGGCCGTCTGACCGATGCGTTCAGACAATTCTTTAGTCCGCAGCCCCAAAGTATGATTGGTTCCAGCAACCATCGCCAGCGTCTGATAAACATGGTGCAGGAATATCTAGGGGCAAGGTCAGACTTGGACACCTTCCCCACCGAAAATCCTCTGGCTTACTGGGTCTTGAGGATGGATCACTGGCCAGAGCTTGCACAGTATGCAATTGAGCTACTGGCCTGTCCTGCATCCAGCGTTCTTTCGGAACGCACATTCAGTGCTGCTGGAGGATTTGTCACGGATCACAGGGTGCGCCTGTCCACCGACTCGGTTGATCGACTGACTTTCATCAAGATGAACCAGTCTTGGATCACCACCAGCTACCACACACCTGATGCTGATATAACAGACTAATTGATTTTAAAATGTCACATCCCTTCAAGACTGATGCTGATGCTGAGTGCCTGTGCTGTTATGTTGACTGGCTATCCTCCTCCTCCGAGTCCTCAATGATACGATTGATGATGATAGCTTGGAAGATCATTTTTGTTTATGGGTGCCGCCACCAGTGCCTAACGCCCAATTTTTCAGCCCCTGTTTAACAGGGGCGTGTAATTACAATTTTTGAAGCAATACTTTGCAACAGGGCTCATTGCTGTGCTCCAAGTACAGTATCTGTGAGGAGTTGCAGTGTTGTGCCACCAGTGCCTAAGGCCCAATTTTTCAGCCCCTGTTTAACAGGGGCGTGTCATTACAATTTTTGAAGCAATACTTTGCAACAGGGCTCATTGCTGTGCTCCAAGTACAGTATCTGTGAGGGGTTGCAGTGTTGTGCCACCAGTGCCTAAGGCCCAATTTTTCAGCCCCTGTTCAACAGGGGCATGTAATTACAATTCTTGATCTAATAATTCACAGCAGGGCCCATTGCTGCACCCACCAAGAGTAACTGTCAGGGCTTACAGTGTTGTGGCACCAGCACCACCATCAAAGGCCCAATTTTTACTACCACTGTTCAACAATTATATGTAATTAAAATTCCTGATATAATAGTTGACAGCAGGGCGTTCCAGCACCAACCAAGAGTAACTGTGAGTGCTTACAGTGTTGTGCCAACACCAACAACTAAGGGGCCTATTTCTGCAGAGTATATACGGCAGGTCCCTACTTTCAAACATCCAACTTACAAACGACTCCTACTTGCAAACGCAAGAAGACAACAGGAAGTGAGAGGAAATCTACCACTAGGAAGGAAAATTCTCTCCTGTAAGAATAAATATGGGAGAAAGGTGTCTCCTCTGTACTGATGCTTTATCAGCAATCCTTGTTTCAAGAAAAACACCACATTTCAAAAACAGTTGTCATTGGGACGGAAAGTGAGGTGAAATGTTCTGAACAGGGGCACAGACAGCAAAACAAATGTTACAGGGGTGATAACCCTTACCTATGTTTTCCAAAAAGTTTAAAAATAGATTTTTGGGCTGGAGCTACACTTCAACAATGTACCTGTTCAAAATTACAAACAGATTCTACATAAGAACAAACCTACAGTCCCTGTCTTGTATGCACCGCCTGTATACGGCTGTTCAGAGTATATAGGGCCTTTTTTATTTTATGTGCGGGGTTCCCCTTAATATCCATACAAGACCCAAAGGGGCTGGTAATGGGCTGGGGTAGGGGGGGGTCATGGGGTAGCTATGCCATTTTTCTTAAAGATTTTCATCCATATTACCGGGACCAGACATTACATTAAAGCCGCAAGCAGTTTTAAATGGCTTTTTTTTCCTTTAGAAGTGTCATTTTGTGCAGGGACAGTTCTAAACACGGGAAACACGTGGCACTTCACAGGCATACTTTAGACACCCCCCAGGTACGATATTTAAAGGAATATTTGACTTTTTTTTTTTCACTTTATGCATCATTAAAATGACTGCTCCCGAAAAACGACCGTTTTTAAAACTTCTTTTTGCATTGATACATGTCCCCTGGTGCAGAACCCGGGTTCCCAAACCCTTTTTAGGACAATAACATGCATAATAGTTGTTATAATTAGCACTTTAGAATTCGAACGTTCGCATCCATTGTATTTAATAGGGTTCTAATGTTCGTTCGAACTTCCGGTCCGTTCGCGGGTTCTGGTGCGAACCGAACCCGGGGGTGTTCGGCTCATCACTACTCCTGAGTGAAGCAGTATTTTCATATAACACATATAACACGTCAATTTACAAAGACAAATACACATACACATACATTCAAGTGCAGTCGCTGTAGATTTGAGGGGGACATGCAAGGAAAATAAAAAACAGCATTTTAGCTTGCACATGATTGGATGATAAAATCAGCAAATCTTCCCCTCATTTCAGATCTACCCCTCAGATTTACAGCGACTGCACTTCCAAGGGCACTTTCAGTGCAATTTTAAGTGCACTTTGCACTTGTAGTTTGCACTTGTAGTGCAAAGTAGATTTGCCTTTAGTAAATTACCCCCTTAGTGCTATAACAAAAACATATAATATTGGTGTGCGTCTGAAGCTGAAATCATTTGATTGTGCAGTGACTGAAAAGTGAAAGTGTAGATAGAAAGTAAAAATGAGCGTATGGGTGTTATAATTCAAATGTGTTGAGGTAGTTAATGCATCTAAAAAAAAAAAAAAAATGCAATAACATTTTACTGATAAGTTGATTAGTATGAATTGTTACATTCTGAGTAATTTCCATAAAAAAATTGCAAGATAAATACAAATAAAATTTTAAAAAGTTAAACTGTCTCTATGTCTGTGAGACAAAACGAGTGTATGAGTCAAATAAATAAATAAATATATAAATAAACATTTGGTAGCTTTGAACACACCATATTATCTAAAAATACCAATGATGTTGTTATAGGATTCATACTTTAATAAAGGAGAAAATCAAGCAATCAAAAAATGGGAGTTATTGACAGCAGCAACCAACCAGGTTTCACATTGAAAAAGTAAAGTAGAATTCTAATCAGTTGCTAGGGGCAATATCTTGACTTTTGTGCTAATTTTTTGGTTTTATTACATCAGACCTATAAATTCACACCCGAAGGTTTTACAAATAAAACTAAGCTAGGGGGTTCTGAGTCATCCTTCATAGTTTTAAAATACTACAAGTCGTGGAAGGGGCATTTCTGCAATGAGTATGAGAGATCCATATTTTTATTATTATTATACAGGATTTATATAGCGCCAACCGTTTGTGTAGCACTTTACATTATAATGGTATACAGTATACAATAACTTTCACTAGCAATGGATTATTCCAGGATCTGCATCATTCAGCTTGGGCTAAGTGCTTGGAAGGCCTTGTACCATACCTACTTATAAAGTTATGCGGGTATCTTTGCTGCTAAATTTTACAGTAAGAGATACATTTCAGAGTAACTGGTAGATGTGCCCAACTTTCTTTAACCACTTAAGCCCCGGACCATTTGGTAGCTAGAGGACCAGAGGTGAATTCAGAATTTTGCACTGCGCTGCTTTAACTGTAAATTGTGCGGACATGCAATGTTGTACCCAAACGAAATTTGCGTCCTTTTCTTCCCACAAATAGAGCTTTCTTTTAATGGTATTTGATTGCCTCTGCGATTTTTATTTTTTGCGATATAAACGGAAAAAGACCGAAAATTTTGAAAAAAAATGATATTTTCTACTTTTTGTTATAAGAAAAATTGAATAAACTCAATTTTAGTCATACATTTAGGCCAAAATGTATTCAGCCACATGTCTTTAGTAAAAAAAATGTCAATAAGCGTATATTTATCGGTTTACGCAAAAGTTATAGCGTTTACGAACTAGGGTACATTTTCTGGAATTTACACAGCTTTTAATTTATGACTGCCTATCTCATTTCTTGAGGTGCTAAAATGACAGGGCAGTACAAAACCCCCCAAATGACCCCATTTTAGAAAGTAGACACCCCAAGGAAATTGCTGAGAGGCATGTTGAGCCCATTGAATATTTTTTTTTTTGTCCCAAGTGATTGAATAATGACAAAAAAAAATAAAAAATTACAAAAAGTTGTCACTAAATGATATATTGCTCACACATGCCATGGTTATATGTGGAATTGCACCCCAAAATACATTCTGCTGCTTCTCCTGAGTACGGGGATACCACATGTGTGGGACTTTTTAGGAGCCTAGCCACGTACGGGACCCCGGAAACCAAGCACCGCCTTTCAGGATTTCTAAGGGCGCAAATTTTTGATTTCACTCCTCACTACCTATCACAGTTTTGAAGGCCATAAAATGCCAAAATAGCACAAAACCCCCCCAAATGACCCCATTTTGGAAAGTAGACACCCCAAGCTGTTTGCTGAGAGGCATGGTGAGTATTTTACAGCTCTCATTTGTTTTTGAAAATGAAGAAAGAACATTTTTTTTTTCTTTTTTTTTTCAAATTTCAAAACTTTGTGACAAAAAGCGAGATCTGCAAAATACTCACAATACCTCTCAGCAAATATCTTGGGGTGTCTACTTTCCAAAATGGGGTCATTTGGGGGGGTTTTGTGCCATCTGGGCATTCCATGGCCTCCGAAACTGTGATAGGCAGTGAGAAGTGAAATCAAAAATTGACACCCTTAGAAAGCCTGAAGGCGGTGATTGGTTTTTGGGGTCCCGTACGCGGCTAGGCTCCCAAAAAGTCTCACACATGTGGTATCCCCGTACTCAGGAGAAGCAACAGAATGTATTTTGGGGTGTAATTCCACATATGCCCATGGCATGTTTGAGCAATATATCATTTAGTGACAACTTTGTGCAAAAAAAAAAAAAAAAAATTGTATTTTTTCCGCAACTTGTGTCAACATATAAAATATTCCATGGACTCGACATGCCTCTCAGTATATAGCTTGGGGTGTCTACTTTCCAAAATGGGGTCATTTGGGGGGGTTTTGAACTGTTCTGGCATTTTATACACAACATTAGGAAGCTTACATCCACTCTTCTAACCACTTGAAGACAAAGCCCTTTTTGACACTTTTTGTTTACATGAAAACATATTTTTTTTTGCAAGAAAATTATGTTGAACCCCCAAACATTATATATATTTTTAAAGCAAAGGCCCTACAGAATAAAATGGTGGGTGTTGCATTTTTTTTTTCTACACAGTATTTGCGCAGCGATTTTTCAAACACATTTTTTTGGGAAAAAATACACTTTTTTTCATTTTAATGCACTAAAACACACTATATTGCCCAAATGTTTGATGAAATAAAAAAGATGATCTTAGGCCGAGTACATAGATACCAAACACGACATGCTTTAAAATTTCGCACAAACGCGCATTGGCGACAAACTACATACATTTTTAAAAGCCTTTAAAAGCATTTACAGGTTACCCCGTTAGATTTACAGAGGAGGTCTACTGCTAAAATTACTGCCCTCGATCTGACCTTCGTGGTGATACCTCACATGCATGGTGAAATTGCTGTTTACATATGACACCAGACTGACGCTTGCGTTCGCCATTGGGCAAGAGCAGGGCAGGACAGGGGTGCTTTTTTTTTTTTTTTTTTTTTTTTTTTATTATTAATTTTGCTTTTTTTTTTATTTTTAAACTGTTGCTTCCATATTTATTTATTTTTATCACTTTTATTGTTATCTCAGGGAATGTAAATATCCCCTATGATAGCAATAGGTAATGACAGGTACTCTTTTTTGAAAAAACTGGGGTCTATTGGACCCTAGATCTTTCCTCTGCCCTCAAAGCATCTGACCACACCAAGATCGGTGTGATAAAATGCTTTCCCAATTTCCCAATGGCGCTTTTTATATCCGGGGGGGGGGACATTCCCTCCCACTGCTTGTAAAAGCAGTCCAGAGGCTAATTAGCCACTAGGATTGCTTTTACATGAAAGCCGGCCGCTGGCTGAAAAGAATGATACCAAGATGATACCTAAACCCGCAGGCATCATTCTGGTATAAACATTCAAAGTCCAGCAACATACCAGTACGTTGCTGGTCCTTGTTGGACATGTATTGTAATCTTTTTTTTCATGCAGCCTGTTGGCTGAACGAAAAAAAAAGATTGATCGGTGGGTATGCCCACCATTAGAATACCGCCCTTCATCCACCCACTTCTAATGATGGGCATACATGCACCATTTATATATGCCGAAGCATGGGGGCATCTTCTCGCAAAAGTTATGCCGCGTACACATGGTCAGACTTTTCCACGGGCAAGCCTCCGTCGGAATTTCGACCGTATGTACGCGGCATTAGGAGCAAAATCGCTCCTCCGCCCCTGCTGCCCCAATGCTTCGGCATATATGCTTTTTTTTTTTAACTGTGGTGGTGAAATCACCTCCTACAGCACTGGAGTCGCAGGGATCAGGCCTGTCTCTGCGAACGCTGCAGTTATGTGTGTTGTGTTTTGCAAGTGACAGTGATCGATCGATACTGCACTTCGGTGGCCTGGGCTGGACGGAGGGGCAAAACGCAGGTGCTAGAAGGTATCTGGGCTGATCCCACTAACAGTGCGTTTTTGGGAACCCTAAACTGCTGGGGACGCTAGTATAGATCTGATCAGATCAGATATTGAGCTGATCAGATACTATACCACTAAGGGGGGTGTATGCTTCACGTGTGGGTGTTAGCGCTACTGGCACTAACCTGACGCTGCCTGGGGTGTGACGCAGACCCTCTCTGACGCTAAAACCTAACTGATATCACCCGCCGGGCGATCAGGGGGTTAAACCTTTATTGGGTTATATACGGCGGGTGCCCTGACACTATAAAAAGCAAACTAACTAACCAGCGTCACCCGTAACACTTATATGATGATCACTGGTGAAAGGGTTAACTAGGGGCAATTAGGGGGTTAAAACCTTTATTAGGTAATATATGGGGGTAGCTGACGCTATATAAAAACCTGACGGCGAACCTAAAAAAAAATTACTGGCTACCTATCGGCATCACCGACACTAAGACAACGATCATAAAAACGATTGCTTAGCGACAGTGGTGATAGGGGGTGAAAGGGTTACCTGGGGGGCGATCAGGGGGTTAAACCTTTATTAGATAATATATGGGGGTACCTGACGCTATAAAAACCTGCGGCGAACCTAAAAAAAATTACTGGCTACCGATCAGCATCACCGACGCTAAGACATCAATCAGAAAAATGATCGCATAGTGACGGCGGTGCTAGGGGGTGAAAGGGTTACCTGGGGGGTGATCAAGGGGGTTTTACCTTTATTAGGTAATATATGGGGGTACCCGACGCTATAAAAACCTGCGGCGAACCTAAAAAAAATTACTGGCTACCGATCAGCATCGCCGACGCTAAGACATCGATCAGAAAAATTATCGCTTAGTGACAGTGGTGATAGGGGGTGAAAGGGTTACCTGGGGGGGCGATCAAGGGGGTTAAACCTTTATTAGGTAATATATGGGGGTACCCGACGCTATAAAAACCTGCGGCGAACCTAAAAAAAATTACTGGCTACCGATCAGCATCACCGACGCTAAGACATAGATCAGAAAAATGATCGCATAGCGACGGCGATGCTAGGGGGTGAAAGGGTTACCTTGGGTGTGATCAAGGGGGTTAAACCTTTATTAGGTAATATATGGGGGTACCCGACGCTATAAAAACCTGCGGCGAACCTAAAAAAAATTACTGGCTACCAATCAGCATCACCGACGCTAAGACATCGATCAGAAAAATGATCGCATAGCGACGGCGGTGCTAGGGGGTGAAGGGGTTACCTGGGGGGTGATCAAGGGGGTTAAACCTTTATTAGGTAATATATTGGGGTACCCGACGCTATAAAAACCTGCGGCGAACCTAAAAAAAATTACTGGCTACCGATCAGCATCGCCGACGCTAAGACATCGATCAGAAAAATGATTGCTTAGTGACGGCGGTGCTAGGGGGTGAAAGGGTTATCTGGGGGGTGATCAGGGGGTTTAACCTTTATTAGGGGGGGTTAGGGGGCTACACTGGACCTAAAACTAAATGTAGTGACACTTTTACAGTCACAAATGTCACTGATTGCAGTGATCACTAAATAAATGGTCACTGCAATCAGTGACACTGTGACTGGGGGCTGGGGGGGGGCTGGGGGGTGATCTGGGGGTGTCTGGGGGGGGCGATTTATGTGCCTATGTGTCCTGGTGTCAGTGTGCTGTTTTGTGTACTAACCTGCATCTTCTCCTGTACGGCGCTCGGTATATGTGAGCGCCGCAGGAGAGATGAGATCACTTCCTCCTTCCTGGCAGGCAGGGGAAGCTCTCTCATTCGCCGGGAGCGATCGAGAGGGGGTGGCCGGAATCGAACGGCCGTCCCCTCATGCCGGATCGCTCCCGAAGGTAAAACGACCACCCACTGTAAAGAAGGGGGGTCCGATCAGACCCCCCAACTATACAAAGGTAATCACGTATATGTACGTGATTCTGCCTGTCGGTGCCATTCTGCCGACGTATATTTACAGTGGGCGGTCGTTAAGTGGTTAAAGGAGAAGTCCAGCCAGAGCTCGTTTGGCTGTGCTTCTTCTATTCGATCACTCGATTCTCATTCTAGAGATCCCCGGGGACAGATGCAGCATTGGACCAATGCTGCATCCACCTAGGCAAGTATGATGGGGGGGGGGGAAACAAACAAACCCATAATTCTCTTTAAACTGCTTCCTACAAATTGTATTTCTATAACAAAAAGCTTCATCCAGCAAAGAATATAATTGAGCAGTTGTATAAAAAGCTGGTATATACACGCAAGATGTTAATCGGGGCATACTCAATAAGGCCCCTTTCACACGGAGGGTCCGTTCAGGTCCGCCTGTCAGTTTTTTAGGCGGACCTGGACGGACGCTCCATGTAGCCCTATGGAGCCACGGATGTCAGCGGTGACATGTCCGCTGACATCCGCTCCGCTCCGCCAAAGTGTGACGGAGGAAAACACTATTTTTCCTTCCGTCGGCGGAGCGGATCGGATGAACACGGACAGATTGTCCGTGTTCATCCGATCTCCCCATAGGGGAGAGCGGCGCTCTGACAGGGCGGTCCCTGCACAGTGTGCGGGGACCGCCCAGTCATCCGCCGGCACAGCGGGGATCAACGGAGCGATCCCCGCTGATCAACGGAGCTTCACGGGGCGGATCATGACTGATCTGTCCCGTGTGAAAGGGGCCTAAGTGAGAAACAAAGATTTAGCATGGATTTGGACATGAATGCATCTTCTCACTTGGAAATCTCCCATAGAATATCATCACAAATGTTATAAAGGATTAAGTAGTGATCAGTATAAATTTCCACTTGCAATAATAGTAGTTTGTTAGTTTCCCAGCATCTATATTTACAATTGTATTTATTGTAATAAGTGAATTTATGCACAGGATTATTTATTTCCTTGTGTCTTCTCTCACAGAAAATGATACCAAATATGTTTAGATAACTGTAGGCTTACTTTGCCTTCAGTCCATCTTCCATGCTGCGTTCAGTAATCCTAGAACAGTGAATCAGCAGTAAACCATGGACTACAATCCAGAAAAGAGTTGTATTTCATTTAAAGACAAGTTTTTTCATTTTTAAAAGTGATTGTCAAGGAGGACTATTAACTTTATCTGTAATAGAGATAGTAGTAGGAGTGTACCAGAAAAAACCAGACAAAGCAAGGAGTGACACGTAGCCCCCATCCCCCCCCCCCCCCCAAAACCACCGCCCTGAAGGCTTCTTCTGTAGATGAAATTGAGTTAAGAGTTAAGCAATAGTGTCTATGTTAGAGGTTACACTGTTATTTTATTGCATGTGTTGAGTGGAAAAACAAAACAAATATAACCGCTTTTTAATTATAATGTGCAGGAACCTAGCTCACCTTTTTTTTTTTTTTTTTATTATGATTTATTACTTTACATTTTACTATATTAAAAAAGGTTACAAAAATGATGTAGGATTCATTTCAATAATATGTTTCGAAAGCAGTGTTCATTTAAGGGTTTACTCAAAGTGATATATACATTTTATATTTTGACTGCACATTTCTACACCAAAATTAGTCATAACTAAAAAGGAGCACTGTTATATAAAATAACTATCTGATATTTCCTTGAATATGCAAAGAATTTCTAGAACATTTACTAATGTTTGACATAGTGGAGTAGATTAGGATCAGAGAAAACTTGAAATACTTAGACCTTTATGAAACGTGACTTAAAAATAAAAGAGTGACTTAGTTAAACCCAGTGAACCGTTTGCTAACTCTTTCGCTCCTGGTCCCCTTTTTCCTTTTTGCACTTGAATATTTACTGTTTGTGAAAGCAGAGGACCTATAGCAATGTTTGTCAAACTACATTTTTAAGTAACGAACACACTAAAATGATTGTAACATGGATTTGTGTGGAAAAGAACAAAGCAATTATCAAAGCAGTTCAGGACCCTATCTGCAGGGATCTACTTTTTCAACTTACAGAGGTTACACTGTAGTATACACAGCAAGAACAACATGATAAGGTACAAGAATTAAAAGGAGACATAGTGTAAACATTGTAGTAAGTTAGAGATTAAAGTGATTGTAAAGGTTAGGTTTTTTTTATTTTTTTTGTAAAATAACAAACATGTCATACATACCTGCTCTAAGCAAGGGTTTTGTAAAGAGCGGCCCCAATCCTCCTTTTCAGGGGTGTCTCTGCGGCGCTCCTGGCTCCTCCTGCTTCATTGGGTGCCCCCTGCGGAGAGAAGCTTTCCATGGGGGCACCATTGCGGGCACACTCCTGAGTCCTGCTGCTGCGTCCATTGACACAAACAGCAGGACTCGGCCTTGCCCCACTGCTGTCACTGGATTTGATTGACAGCAGTGCGAGTCAACGGCTCCTGTTGCTATCAATCTATCCAATGAAGACCCGAGACAGCGGCTGGAGCTGCTGGGCTCGTGCTCATCGCTGGAACGATCAGGTTCAGGCAGGGCTGGACTGGGACAAAAATATGGCCCTGGACTTCATCCAGACCGGCCCACTTTAATTCAATAAAATGCTGCCCCCTACCCCCCCAAAAAATCATGCCCACCAAAAGGCCCCTACATCCATTATTGTATATCATGAGAGGGTGAGAGAGAGGGGAATGAGAGAGAGGGGAATGAGAGAGGGAGGGTTGAGGGTGTGTGTGAGAGAGGGGGGTGAGTGTAAGATAGGGAGAGAGTGTAAAAGAGAGGGGGTGAGTGTAGGACCCCTTTCACACTGAGGCGTTTTTTTCGGGCTAAAAATCGCGCCTGAAAAACACCTCCGCTGCAGTCTCAGTGTGAAAGTCCAAGTTGCTTTCACACTGGGGTGCTGCCAGGGCGTTAAAAAAAGTCTTTGGGGCGGTGGAGGAGCCTGCCCATTGAAATTAATGGCCATCACTGCTGAAGAGCCTGCAAAGCACTTCGGCAGCAGCGCTACACGGGCGCATTTAACCTTTAATTCGGCTGCTAGTGGGGGTTAAAAGCGCCTGCTAAAAGCCAAATAGCGCAGCTAAAACTACAGTAAAGTGCTGGTAAAACTAGCAGCGTTTTACCGTCAATGCCCGCCCCAGTGTGAAAGCAGCCTAATGCCGCGTACACACGGCCATTTTTCTCATCGAGAAAAACTACATTTTTCCTTTCGACGAGAAAAAGATCGTCTGTGGGCTTTCTGACGCTTTTTTTCGACGAGAAAAACGGCATTAAAAACGACGAGAAAAATTAGAACATGTTCTAATTTTTCTCGTCGTTTTTTTCGACATGTTTTCCGCGGCAGTGTTTCCCATAGGGAAACACTGCCGCGGAGCCCACACACGGTCGTTTTTTTTGCCCAAAAAAAAATGTCATTTAAAACGGCCGTGTGTGGGGGGAACAAGCTGTTCCTCGTTTTTCACGTCAATTTTCTCAACCGTGTTTTCACCGTCTAAAAAATTGATCGTGTGTACGCGGCATAAGAGTCAGGGAGTGAATGAGACAGAGGAGGGGGCAGAGAGACAGAGGGGGGAGCTGAGAGACAGAGGGGGGAGCTGAGAGACAGAGGGGGGAGCTGAGAGGTTGGGGGGAGCTAAGAGACGGGGGGGAGATGAGAGACAGGGGAGCTGAGAGACAGAGGAGGGGGCAGAGAGACAGTGGGGGACAGAGAGACAGTGGGGGACAGAGAGACAGAGGAGGGGTCTAAGAGACAGAGGGGGGGTGCTGAGAGACAGAGGGGGGTGCTGAGAGACAGAGGAGGGGTCTAAGAGACAGAGGGGGGGTGCTGAGAGACAGAGGGGGGTGCTGAGAGACAGAGGGGGGGTGCTGAGAGACAGAGGTGGTGCTGAGAGACAGAGGGGGGAGCTGAGAGATAGAGGAGGAGAGCTGAGAGATAGAGGAGGAGAGCTGAGAGATAGAGGAGGAGAGCTGAGAGATAGAGGAGGGGGGCTGAGAGACAGAGGAGGGGGGCTGAGAGACAGAAGAGGGGGCTGAGAGACAGAGGAGGGGGGCTGAGAGACAGAGGAGGGGGGCTGAGAGACAGAGGGGGGGTTCTGAGAGACAGAGGAGGGGTCTGAGAAACAGAGGGGGGGTTCTGAGAGACAGAGGGGGGAGCTAAGAGACAGAGGGGGGAGCTAAGAGACAGAGGGAGGGAGCTGAGAGACAGAGGGGGAGCTGAGAGACAGAGGGAGAGCTGAGAGACAGAGGGGGAAGCTGAGAGACAGAGGAGGGGGCTGAGAGACAGAGGAGGGGGCTGAGAGACAGAGGGGGGGAGCTAAGAGACAGAGGGGGGGAGCTAAGAGACAGAGGGGGGGAGCTGAGAGACAGAGGGGGGGAGCTGAGAGACAGAGGGGGGGAGCTGAGAGACAGAGGGGGGAGCTGAGAGACAGAGGAGGAGAGCTGAGAGACAGAGGAGGAGAGCTGAGAGACCGAGGAGGAGAGCTGAGAGACCGAGGAGGAGAGCTGAGAGACCGAGGAGGAGAGCTGAGAGACCAAGGAGGAGAGCTGAGAGACCAAGGAGGAGAACTGAGAGACCGAGGAGGAGAACTGAGAGACCGAGGAGGAGAACTGAGGAGGAGAACTGAGAGACAGAGGAGGAGAACTGAGAGACAGAGGAGGAGAACTGAGAGACAGAGGAGGAGAACTGAGAGACAGAGGAGGAGAGCTGAGAGACAGAGGAGGAGAGCTGAGAGACAGAGGGGGGCTGAGAGACAGAGGAGGGGGCTAAAAGAGGGGGGGGACTGAGAGACACGGGGACTGAAAGACAGAAAGGGGGTCTGACAGACAGAGGGGGGGTCTGAGAGACAGTGGGGGGTCTGAGAGACAGAGGAGGGGGCTGACAGAGGGGGGACTGAGAGACAGAGGGGGGACTGAGACAGAGGGGGGGACAGAGACAGAGGGTGGAACTGAGAGACAGAGGGGGGACTGAGAGACAAAGCGGGCAGATAGACAGAGGGGAGGACTAAGATAAACCACATAGCACTGTCCTTTTCTGCAGTCCCTCCTTTGTTCACCTCCCCGCTGTCTCAGTGTTCTGACATGTTTGTGTAGGACGACGGGTACCTGATGGCCAGCAGCGGCAGCGCCGAGTCTCCCTCTTGATCCAGGGGGTGCTCTCGCTGCTCTGCTCCTTACAGCGGCGCATGTTCTCTTCCTCCGGGCTCCCAGTCAGCATGGCCTCCAGCCCAGGACGCATGGTTCCTGGAGCAGAGAGGTGAAGGAATCGAGGTTCTGGGAGCGCCGGGGTGGCCGCGCTCGCTCCTGTTCGCCTCTTCGGTGGTCAGGGAGGGGGTGGAGCTCTTCTCCCTCCTCGGCTTTTACATCCAACTGCCCTCCTCGCTGGCCACCTTCCCCGAATCCCCACCGCTGTTTGCTGCCACGCTCCCGCTGCCGCCGAACTGCTGAAAAAAACGGCCCACAAATTGCTGGAGAGGTTGAAGTGAAGGGATGGGGGGTCAGCCTGTCAGTGCTCAGATCATACGCTGCATACTGCATCAAATTGGTCTGCATGGCTGTCATCTCAGAGGGAAGCCTCTTCTAAAGATGATGCACAAGAAAGCCCGCAAACAGTTTGCTGAAGACAAGCAGGCTAAGGACATGGATTACTGGAACCATGTCCTGTGGTCTGATGAATCCAAGATAAACCTATTTGGTTCAGATGGTGTCAAGCGTGTGTCGGCAACCAGGTGAGAAGTACATAAACAAGTGTGTCTTGCCTAAAGTCAAGCATGGTGGTGGGAGTGTCATGGTCTGGGGCTGCATGAGTGCTGCCAGCACTGGGGAGATATAGTTCATTAAGGGAACCATGAATGCCAACATGTACGGTGACATACTGAAGCAGAGCATGATCCCCTCCCTTCCAACATAACGACCGCAAACACACCTCCAAGATGACCGCTGCATTGCTAAAGAAGCTGAGGGTAAAGGTGATGGACTGGCCAAGCATGTCTCCAGACCTAAACGCTATAGAGCATCTGTTTGGCATCCTCAAATGGAAGGTGGAGGAGCGCAAGGTCTCTAACATCCACCAGCTCCGTGATGTCACCATGGAGAAGTGGAAGAGGACTCCAGTGGCAACCTGTGAAGCTCTGGTGAACTCCATGCCCAAGAGGGTTAAGGCAGTGCCGGAAAATAATGGTGGCCACACAAAATATTGACAATTTGGGCACAATTTGGACATTTTCACTTAGGGGTTTACTCACTTTTGTTGCCAGCGGTTTAGACATTAATGGCTGTGTTGAGTTATTTTGAGAGGACAGCAAATTTACACAGTCATACAAGCTGTACACTCACTACTCTACATTGTAGCAAAGTGGCATTTCTTCAGTGATGTCATGAAAAGATATAATAAAATATTTACAAAAATGTAAAGGTGGTACTCACTTTTGTTAGATACTGTGTGTATGTATATATATATATATATATATATATATATATATATATATATATATATATATATAACATTATGTGTGTGTGTGTGTGTGTGTGTGTGAGTTACTTACAACTGACCCCTGAACTCTGCATTGTCAACTACTGACTCCTGAACTCTGCATTGTCGACTACTGACCCCTGAACTCTAGGTATACAGTGGTAGGACAGATGAGAACGGGGGTTATAGTAGTGGGACAGAAGAGCAGGGGGGTACAGTGGTGGAATAGATTAGCAGGAGGTACAGTGTTGGAACAGATTTGTGGGGGGGTACATTGATTTCAGGTTTAAGGGTGCAGTAATTGTGGCTGATCTGAGGTCTTAAGTTTTAGGAATTGGGGTGACCTGAGGTGTTACGGTGCAGGTATTGGAACTGATCTGAGGGGTGATGGTGCTGGAATTGGGGTGATCTGAAGTGTGAAGGTGCTGGAATTGGGGCTGGTCTAGGATCTCAGGTGCTTGTAGTTGATGTCAACCCAGGTGCTTGTATGTGATGTCACATACAAGTATCTGGAATACTGTAAATACACAGTGATGAGCTAGTGGTTCTCAACTCCAGTCCTCAGGGCCCACCAACAGGCCAGGTTTGCAAGATAACTGAAATGCATCACAGGTGATATAATTTGCTGCTCAGGGATTGCAGTATTCTAGTCTGCATCTCACCAAGGTAATACTTAAAATCTGGCCTGTTAGTGGGTCCTGAGGACAGGAGTTGAGAACCACTGAGCTAGGGTCAGTGTGTGCAGAGATTTGGAGTGATTTGAGGTGTGAAGGTGCGACAATTGGGATTGATCTGGGGTGTGAAGGTGCAGGAATCAGGGGTGAACTGAGGTCTGAAGGTGCAGAAATTTGGGCTGATCTAAGGTGTGAATGTGCAGAAATTGGAGTGATCTGAGGTGTAATGGTTGCAGGAATTGGAGCTAATTTTGGGGTATGAAGGTTGCTGAATTGGAGCTGATCTGGGGTGTGAAGGGGCAGGAATTCGGGTAATCTGAGGTGTGAAGGATCAGAAATTTGGGTGGTCTGTGGTGTGAAGGTGTAGGAATTGAGGCTGATCTGAAGTATGAAGGTGCAGGAATTGAGGGTGATCTTAGGTGCGAACATTCAGGAATTGGGGTAATCTGAGGTGTGAGGGTGCAGAAGTTAGGATGGCCTGTGGTGTGAAGGTGCAGGAATTGGGAGGAGTCTAAGGTGTGAATGTGCAGGAATTGAGGGTGAATTGAGGTGTGATGGAGCAGAAATTGGGATGATCTGAGATGTGAAGGTGCAGGAATTGGGGTGATTTGAGATGTGATGGTGCAGGAATGGTTGGCCTGATCTGAGAGAACTTTATTAGGATGACCATTATCACCTCACACTTTATTTACAACTGTATATTTAGTATAAGCACTCAGCTGGCATATAATTTCAACATTACCGTACTTACCTTGCAGCACACTTCTTCTGGAGTAAGGGAAGTTACCATTTACTTTACCACTTAATTGATCTATGAAAGCTCAATGCTCATTTCTTACTATTATTCAAGTTGTTTACAGCATTTTCTTTTTAAAAATTCCTTTTCGTGATTGAGAGTGTGAAGGTGACTTTTTTTTATATAACTGGCACTCCCAATTTCTTTAAAAACATTTTTTGGCACACTGTGCTCAAGAGGTTGCCTACTCCTGGAATAACGTTAAATTGTATCATACTTACCAGTAATTTTCCTTTCCTGGTGCCCATCCATGGCAGCATACCTGTGATAGAGCTCCGCCTCGACTCCTCCTTCAGGACTAGTGAATAGCATAAATTAAAGGCATAGTCCCTCCCCCAACATTCTCCATAATATAGAATACCGAGGGCGGGATTGTATGCTGCCATGGATAGGCACCAGAAAAAGGAAAATTACTGGTAAGTATGATCCAATTTTCTATTTTCCTGGTGCCTCCATGGCAGAATACCTGAGATAAATAACTAGCTGACACGGGTGGTGCTTAACAAAAAATGTTTAATTAGAAGAGGACATAGCAGCCTGAACTGCCCTTCTTCCGAACTCAACAGTCGTGAGCGCTCCTGGATCAATATGGTAGTGTCTGGGGAACGTATGGTGAGAAGACCAGGTGGCGGCCCTGCACACCGTCTCCAACGAAACATTAGCCCTTGCTGCCCAGGAAGCTGAGACTGACCTTGTAGAATGACCATTCACTCGGGATGGAGGCTCCATATTCTTCACCCTGTAGGCCTTCTAGATTAACTTTACAACCCAAGATGCCAGAGTTCTGATGGAAGCTTCTTTGCCCCTGTATTTACCGAACGGTACGATAAAAAGTCTCTCAGAGTTCCTGAAAGAGCCGGTGGCTTCTAGGTAGGCCCTGAGCACTCTGGATACGCCCTGCTCGTGACAAGACTCTGAATCCGTGTCTGTAAACACTGGTAGTGCCCAGGGTTCCAACAGGTGGATTGGAGTAGCGACCTTTGGTGTGAACCTCCGAAGGGGGCGAAGTTCCACTCTGTCGGGGAAGAAGGAGATGTGGTCGTCACCTATCCCTAAAGAGTGAAGTTCCGAGATCCTTCTGCCAGATGTAATGGCTAGCAGAAAGGCCGTTTTTAGTGTCAGGTTCCATATTGTTACTTGTTCCACTGGAGCAAAGGGATGGTCAGATAGAACTTCAAGGGCCAGGGACAGATCCCACTTAGGAAATGATCGTCTGATAGGAGGGCGAATCTTCAATACACCTCTGAGGAAAGTGACTACTAAAGGATCCTCCGCCCATCTCTTATTTGTTGCGGCAGAGATTGCTGCTACCTGCACTTTGAGGGAGCTCAGACCAAGTCCCAGATCAAGTCCTGTCTGAAGAAAACCTAGAACAGGGATATGCAATTAGCGGACCTCCAGCTGTTGCCAAACTACAAGTCCCATGAGGCATAGCGAGACTCTGACAGCATTAAGCATGACACCCAGAGGCAGAGGCATGATGGGGCTTGTAGTTTGGCAACAGCTGGAGGTCCGCTAATTGCATATCCCTGACCTAGAACATTGGACATAGAGGGAAGGATTGGATCAAATCCATTTCTGGCAGAAAATGACAAGAACTTGTCCCAGATTCTTGAATATATGGCATTAGTTGCAGGCTTCCTGGCTTTTATAAGGGTTGATATGACTCCTGGGGAACACCCTAGGGACTTCGCCTCTCAACCTCCAGATTTGAAGATTCAACTTCTGAGGGTTTGGATGAACTAGACTGCCCTGCGACAGAAGTTGAGGGAAAGGAGGGATCCTGATTGGAGAGATCACACTGAGACGCATGGCTAGAGGGAACCAGGGTCTTTTCCGCCAATACGGAAGTACTGCCACCACCTGGACTGACTCCCTGGGGAGCCTCGGGAGGAATTTGAATATTAATGGCCTGGGAGGAAAGGCATATGCCGTGGTGAACCTCCAGGGGCATGATAGGGCATCCACTGCCTCGGCTTGTGGATGCGGCATCCGAGTAAATAATCTGTCCAGTTTGGCGTTCTTCGGGGAGGTGATCAGGTCTACCTGAGGGTGATCCCATATGCTTGCAATCTGATGGAAGACATTCAAATACAAATAACCTCGAGGCGGGATTTTTGAGGCAACAATAACTCAGAAAATTATAGAATTTTTTTTATTTTACACAATCCAAAATAGAATAGGTCATGATATACAAACATTAAAAACATGGACAATATTTGAAATCTGAATGTTGTAATGATACTATCCGTCATCAAATTCCAGTCACCAGATCAACTGGCGACAGAGGCGGGTAATTCAACACATTTCAAATGCAAAACATTCTTCCTCAGGGAATAATATAGTATCATAATCTACAAGAAATTAAGACAAACAAATTTCCATTAAGTATCAAACAAAATAGGTTCATAAAGTGGGTTCAGCTCTTGTATCAAGACCAGGTGGCCAGGGTTGTGGCTAATGGTTGGGCGTCTGAACAATTTCCTTTTACCAGGGGCACACGCCTAGGGTGCCACCTCTCCCCCCTGGCAGCGGAGCCTCTTTCGATATCCCTGCGATCCAACCCAGACATAGTGGGGTTACACGTAGGGCCTATCTTGGAGACGGTTAGCACCTATGCTGATGACACCTTATTGTACATTGATGGCTCAACGGATGCACTACAAAAAGCTCTGACCGTGATAGAGCTTTTGACTCCTTCTCGGGTCTCAAGATCAATTGGGACAAGTCGCAAATTCTTCCCCTAGACAGCTTCCCTAAAACACAGATGCAGGCCCAACTCCCCTTACAGAAAGTGGATTGTATTAAATATCTGGGCATTCACATCACCCGATCACCTTTTGACTACATCCGTCTTAATGTGCAACCCCTCTTTGATATGCTCAAGCACAAGACCCATGTTTGGGCCAGATTACCGCTGGGGGTCCTGGGTCGCATTAATCTTGTCAAGATGGTGCTCCTGCCGAAGATCCTTTATATATTATGGCACTCCCCGGTATATCTTGTGCTTCGGCACTTCAAGGTGATGGAAGTTATACTCAAAACATTCATATGGGGTAAGAGTAGACATAAACTCCCATGGAACAAACTTAAAAGCCCTACGGATCTAGGGGGGATGGCACTGCCAGATCTAAAGCTTTATTACATAGCAGCTCAGCTGTCACAACTAGGGTTAAGCGGACACTTGGATGTTCGGGTTCGATGGGTTCGGCCGAACTTCGCAAAAAAGTTCGAGTTCGGGACCCGAACTTGACCCTAAACTCGAACCCCATTGAAGTCAACGGGGACCCGAACTTTTGAGGACTAAAATGGCTCTAAAAAGGTAATGGAAAGGGCTAGAGGGCTGTAAATGGCAGCAAAATGTTGTTAAGAGCATGGCAAGTGCTCTGCAAACAAATGTGGATAGGGAAATAACTTAAAATAACATAAAATACATAAAAATAAAAAATTATAATCTTGACCTAGGAGGTTGAGGTGGCGGTGGATGTGGCGGTGTAGGTGGAAGCGGCGGTGGAGAAGGACGAGGTAGCCAACACTGGTTTTTAAAAATAAAAAAAAATTAAATTGGGGTACACCCCAAAAAAAGTGAGAGAGATCAAAAATACAACAATGGCTGGGTAAGGCCGGTATACATGTCTATTCTGCACAAGGTATGGACAAGTCCTGTGGGATCAATGCCTGGTTCATTTTAATGAACGTGAGCTTGTCCACATTGGCTCTGGACAGGCGGCTGCGCTTGTCTGTGATAACGCCCCCCTGCCGTGCTAAATACACGTTCAGATAATACACTGGCTGCAGGGCAGGCCAGCACCTCCAAGGCGTAAAGGGCAAGCTCAGGCCATGTACCCAATTTGGAGACCCAGAAGTTGAAGGGGGCAGACCCGTCATTCAGTACATGTAGGCGTGTGCACACATACTGCTCCACCATGTTGGTGAAATGCTGCCTCCTGCTAAGACGTTCCATATCAGCTGGTGGTGCTGGTTGTTGTGGCGTGCTGACAAAGCTTTTCCACATTTCGGCCATGCTAACCCTGCCTTCCGAGGTGCTGGCGGTGCCCCGGCTGCGTTGGCGACCTCTTCCTCCTCCTCTGCCTTCGCCTTGTGCTTCCACTGTGCCCCCGCTGTCAGGTGGGAATGCCACCAGCAGCGCGTCTACCAGCGTGCGCTAGTACTCGCGCATCTTACAGTCACGCTCCAGTGAGGGAATTAAGGACGGTACTTTGTCCTTGTAACGGGGATCCAGCAGTGTGGCCACTAAGAAATCAGCACCTGTTAGAATGTGGGCAACTCATCGGTCGTTGCGGAGACACTGCAGCATGAAATCGCTCATGTGTGCCAGGCTGCCCAGAGGCAACGAAAAGCTGTCCTCTGTGGGAGGTGTATCGTCTGTGTCCTCTGTATCCCCCCAGCCACCCACCAGTGATGGCCATGAGCTGGTCTGGGTGCCACCCTGCTGTGAACATGGTTCCTCCTCCTCCATCTCCTCCTCCTCATCCTCCACCTCGTCATCCTCCAGAACTGTGCCATTGCTGGACAATTGTGTACCTGGCGTTTGTTGGTGCAGGAACCCACCCTCTGAGCCACTTGTGAATGACTGCCCTGAAAGCCTTGGAAATGATCCCTCTTCCTCCTCCTCCTCCTCCTGTGCCACATCCTCTTCCATCATCGCCCAAAGCGTTTTTTCAAGGAGGCATAGAACTGGGATAGTAACGCTGAGAACGGCGTCATCGGCACTGGCCATGTTGGTGGAGTACTCGAAATAGCGCAACAAGGCACACAGGTCTCGCATGGAGGCCCAGTTATTGGTGGTGAAGTGGTGCTGTTCCGCAGAGCGACTCACGCGTGCGTGCTGCAGCTGAAACTCCACTATCGCCTGCTGCTGCTCGCACAGTCTGGCCAGCATGTGCAAGGTGGAGTTCCACCTTGTGGGCACGTCACATATGAGGCGGTGAGCGGGAAGGCTGAAGTTACGCTGCAGCGCTGACAGGCGAGCAGCAGCAGGGTGAGAACGCCGAAAGTGCGCACAGACGGCCCACACTTTCTGCAGCAGCTCTGGCATATCGGGGTAATTTTTAAGGAACCCCTGCACCACCAAATTCAGCACATGCGCCAGGCAAGGGATGTGCGTCAAACCGCTAGGCCCAGAGCTGCTACGAGATTTCGCCCATTATCGCACACCACCAGGCCGGGCTTGAGGCTCACTGCCACCAACCACTCATCAGTCTGTTGTTCCATGTCCCTCCACAACTCCTGCACGGTGTGGCGTTTTTCCCCCAAACAGGAAAGTTTTAAAACTGCCTGCTGTCGTTTACCCCTGGCAGTGCTGAAGTTGGTGGTGAAGGTGTTACGCTGACCGGATGAGGAGGCGGTAGAGGATGAGGAAGCGGAGTAGGAGGAGTTAGCAACAGGAGGCAAACTGAAGCGCCCTGCAATCCTCAGTGGTGGAAGGACATGCACCAAACTGCTATCCGCCTCAGGCCCAGCCGCCACTGCATTTACCCAGTGTGCTGTTAGGGAGATATAACGTCCCTGACCGTGCTTACTGGTCCACGTATCCGTAGTTAGGTGGACCTTGCCACAGATGGCGTTGCGCAGTGCACACCTGATTTTGTCCCCCACTTGGTTGTGCAGGGAAGGGATGGCTCGCCTGGAAAAGTAGTGGCGGCTGGGCACGACGTACTGTGGGACAGCCAATGCCATCAGGCTTTTAAAACTCTGCGTTTCCACCAGACGGAATGACAGCATTTCAAAGGCCAGGAATTTTGCAATGCTGCCATTCAGGGCCAGGGATTGTGAGTGGGTAGGGGGGTACTTTCTCTTCCGCTCCAGTGTTTGGGAGATAGAGAGCTGAACGCTTCCATGGGACATTGTGGAGATGGTTGGTACCCAGGTGGTAGTGTTGCTGGCAGATCCTCTGTTTGCGGGGTGGCAGGTGCCACTGTCACTACAGAGGTGGATGAAGAGGCCGAGACTGCAGCAGAAGAGGAAGCAGGAGGAGCCAGAGACCTTTCTTGGTTTTTGAGGTGTCTACTCCACTGCAGCTCGTGCTTTGCACTTAGATGCCTGGTCATGCAGGTTGTGCTCAAGTTGAAAATGTTTATGCCTCGCTTATGGCTCTGATTGCACAGCGTGCAAACCACTCGTGTCTTGTCATTAGCACATTGTCTGAAGAACTGCCACGCTAGGGAACTCCTTGGACCCTTGCTGCGTTGGGCAGTAGCAGGCGTACTGTCTAGGGGACGGACGCTCCGCTTTTGCACCCTGCTCCCTCTTCTGCTGTGCTGGTGGCTCTGTGCGACCACCGCCTCTTCCTCCGAACTACACAGGTCACCTGCATCACGTCAATTCCATGTGGGGTCGAGGACCTCATCGTCCTCCACATCATCTTCCACCCAGTCTTCACCCCTGCCCTCCTCGTCGGTCTGCACAATTGCGAAAGCAGTAGCAGTTGGCACCTGTGTTTCTTCATCATCCGAGATGTGCTGCGATGGTCCTCCCATGTACTCATCTTGAAACATAAGTGGTTGGGCATCGGTGCACTCAATCTCTTCTACTTCTGGGGCAGGGCTAGGTGGATGGCCCTGGGAAACCCTGCTAACAGAGACATCAAAAAGCAGAAGAGACTGCTGCATGACTTGGCGCTCAGACTGCTTGGCTGATTTGCAAGGGGGTGAGGTGAAAGACTGATGAACATCGGCTGCAGGTAGAGAAAATATACAGAGCAAACCCTTGAGTATAAATAAGTTACTCAATGGCACCTACATCCCGGTATTGTTATATAGGTAGAGAAGCCTTGTTGGGCATGGTGTATGGGACTTTAAAGGTACTCATTGAGGATGTTAGCAAGGTGAAAAAATTGAAAAATAGGAAACAAGTAGGTACTTAAAAAAGTCTATATTTAATACATGGTTTACATGATATAAAATCAAAAAGGAAAGAAGATACAACGCAGTGTATTCGTTCCTTGTACGTCACAAATTGATCGTCCTACATGTTTCGCAGAAATTATGCTTCTTCAGGGACGCACGTGACTTTAATTTATCTAAAATAAACGTATATGTTTAGAGAAGATATGGACAAAAAATAGTTACATTGTCATGTTTAGCATTCATTATGGACAATAGTATGAAGATAGAAAAATTAATTCACAATTAATTCACAATGGAGACGTCCATATAATACCTCGGAGTTCCTATGGATCCTCGTACAGATTAAATGGTGACACCTGACGATGATCAGGGGGCACCAGATTGTGAGGCTGACACGTCTTTCCCATATGCAACTGCACACATGCAGAAATGCGAGAGATAATACAAATGTCCTGGGTTGGGAATAAAGGCAGAATGTCAATAGAATTATGGGGGATTCTTATGTGACAAGTGTTATATTGCCATGTAATCTATCCTCAGTAAGCAGGATCTTTTTAGCTGATCACACTTTTTGATCAGTTTGATTTACTTGTATACCTAGATTTTCAAAGCGGGGTATCTGCATATGGTGCCAGTGCTTGTCTTTACAACACGCCATTGTCATTGGACACCGCTTCTTGGTGCATTTAACCACAGGTACCCTTCTTGTTTACGTATATGCACGTTACAGATGTTTAAATACTTTTCTATGGGATACTCATGGACGTATATACAAAACTTTTTTGTTCACAGACTGTATCACTGTTAGTGTATACTAACTAAATATAAGTACCTGATGTCATGCGCTCCATAGGCTCCCAGGTCATATGATCTACACCTTTCAGAAGAGTAAGCATATTTATTCCTAATGCTAGATATAAAACTTTCTAAATTGATTGTGGTTTAATCTTGACCACACTCTTCATACTATTGTCCATAATGAATGCTAAACATGACAATGTAACTATTTTTTGTCCATATCTTCTCTAAACATATACGTTTATTTTAGATAAATTAAAGTCACGTGTGTCCCTGAAGAAGCATAATTTCTGCGAAACATGTAGGACAATCAATTTGTGACGTACAAGGAACGAATACACTGCGTTGTATCTTCTTTCCTTTTTGATTTTATATCATGTAAACCATGTATTAAATATAGACTTTTTTAAGTACCTACTTGTTTCCTATTTTTCAATTTTTTCACCTTGCTAACATCCTCAATGAGTACCTTTAAAGTCCCATACACCATGCCCAACAAGGCTTCTCTACCTATATAACAATACCGGGATGTAGGTGCCATTGAGTAACTTATTTATACTCAAGGGTTTGCTCTGTATATTTTCTCTATATACAAACCCAGGGTGGCTATAAACACCCATCCATTCAGATACCGAGCAAACATGCTGTATAACGTTGTTAAATGATTTTGTCTATATTAAACCCTTCAGTGTAAATTGCTTGTTTATGGTTTTTGTCACTACTTGTAGAAAACAATCAACATATACACTTCTCTGTTGATTTTTCCATTTACTCTTTATTTTGATGTTCTTGCCTTTGGCTGACTATTTACTGCTTCTTTTTGTACCCTTAGTGGGAAATCCAACACATTCTGGTAACCACATATGATTGCGGCTATATGGCGGGGTATTGTGGTAAGGAGTGGAAGGGCTTTGTAGCAGATGTTAAGAAATCCAGATCAAAAGATGAGGCATCCGAGGAGGATCCCAACAAGTTCTTTCTTGGACTTCAGCGTTTGGTTGAAAAAAAGACCCGTTTATTTTGGCATAGGGATTTTTTTGAACAGTACATTGACAAAAAAATAGTCCCCTGGGGACTACGCATACAAATTTTTCCCAATATCAATAAGGTTGAGACCAATCTTAGGGAAGCATGGGAAGCTAATTTGCAAAACTGCTCGATAAAAATGATGCAGATTTTGTTATGCCAAATATGGCACAGAAATACGTGAATGGCAAGAGAGCCACACCAATGTGACCACTTTCTCAGGCTTCACTACCGCTGACAAAAAATTAAAAGAGCATTTAACTAGGTATGCAACTAACCTGATTAAAACAAAGGAAGCTAAGTTCCAACGGGACAAAAGAGCATATGACAATAGTCAAGCCTATAAATGGACCTCACAAAACCAGCAACGTAACAAGTTTAAGAAACCATTTGAGAATAGAGACTTCCCTACAAACTTAGACAGACGTGAATCCGAATCCTCATCTATTTCATCAGCCTCCTTTGTACCTATAGGTCGCCGGACATAAATAGATGACACCACCAAAAAGAGGAAAAACGACACTGACACTAGTTTGCAAAGTGTATCTAGAGCACAATTTCCATTAAAGGACAAACGGTCACGGGGTAACAAACCCCGTCACACAGCAGCATCTACATCGAGCACCATGAGTGCACTCAATAATACAGCTATGTCTTCATCATCACCCGTAACAGGAGTAAATTCAATTGCTACTATAGCAGCACCACTTACCTTACCATCAACAAGTGATTCCACCCTTGCGGTACCGAGTGCGGTGCAAGACCTACGTCCTGCTCCCATTTTCTCTATTGATAAAAAGATATCAACAGCAATATCACGTACATCACAGCATGAATCAAAATAATCAGTCCCGACCTCTATGACAATGAAGGTCGGGACGAACACGATATTGTTAATTTATCAACATTTCCCTTATCAAAAGATCAAGAAACTGTGCTACGTCTGGGGCTAACATTTTGTCCCGATGGAGAAGCGGACAAATTTGAATTGGTCAAAGACCTACACCTTTTCGCTAGACGCCTTATGTACAAGGTGCTCTACGATAAGAAACAAAATACCACCTTATCCACTGCAAATGACAACTCTGCTCTTAAAGACGTCACCCTTCAGGAACTCCAAGCACTACAAGACCTCATGGACTTGTGGGACGAGAGCAATCCTGAAGAGGAAGGCTGGACCGATCAGGTCCCTGGTGTCACCCCGGGAACCTTGATACAGTCCAGATCTAACAAACCTGTCTATGTCACCCCCAAAACCTATAAACCTAAGTCACGTTCATTTCCAGTCCTGCAGGGCAACCCCAATATTTGGGCGTTTGTTCTGCAGGTCACTAAGGAGATTGAAGCAACCAATTGGAAATCTGGTCCTCCTTCCAACCTAAGTTCCAAGTTAAAACTGCCCTCAATACCATTCGCAACAACGACGATATGGTAATCAAGCCATCAGACAAAGGAGGGAATATAGTGGTTATGAACAGGCAAGGTTATGAGAAGATGTGCTATGACATAATACAAAATAGAGAATGGTACAGACCTGTACCTGCCTCCTTTATATCCCAAAGTATCAGGAAATACAAAGAAATACTCAGTCGGGCCCACACTTCAGGAGTCATTGATGATAACACTCTTAAGTTCTTAAACATAGAAAATCCACTTACCCCTACCTTTTATGCACTACCCAAGGTGCATAAAGGGGTCCTACCACCCCCAGGACGCCCCATTATCTCCAGTTGTGGCTCCCTAACAGAAAACGCTAGTAGGATCATCGATGAGTATCTCTACCCACACGTGCAGAGTTTATTCTCTCACGTGAAAGATACCATAGAACTACTAAAAACCACTGATGGGTTATCTATACCAGCAAATGCTTGGCTTGTATCTATTGATATAGAAGCACTATATGAGAGTGCGCATGCGCGGGACTTCCGGGAAGACGCACTGACCGGGAGCTCCAAACCGCTCTGGCCTTCTGAGATCCCCAGGGCAGAGTACACTAGCGGGACCCCTCCATAACAGTCCCCCTCAGCCTGCGGAAGGTGCACAGCACCGGATTGAATGCCCGGAGAGAACGAAAAGCGGGAGGTCAGCCGGCAGCTCGATTTTGGCCTATCAGGCCCCACAGCCATCAAGATGGCGGCCGCGGCCTCTCCAGGCGGAGGCACAGGGGACCAGGACTCCATAGCGGATCCTCCTACACCAACCCAGCACGCTTACCCCTTGCTGGCAACCCCTGTGAGTACACTACCTCCACACCCTGCTTCTCCAGCGTCCACAGAGTCACTGATCAGCAGGACAGTGGCAGACATGATGCATTCTCCCATGCTGAACTCTCCCCTCAGTCACCCAGGCATTCAGCAGGCCTTCTCCCAGCCTTCAATTCCCCAGAATGACATGGCCCAGTTGCTACACTGTTTTTCTGATATGCTGGCAGCAGGTTTAGCCCAGACTGCTTCCCAAATTACATCCTCTATTAAAGCAGACCTGCAGAAGCTTGGGGCTCGCATAGATGCCATTGAACAGACCGTGGACAACACGACTGCTCGCACCAGCCAAAACACAACTTGCATCCTGACATTGCAAGACCAGCTTGAAACTGCACTTGCAAAAATTTACGATTTAGAGAACAGAAGCAGAAGATACAACTTTCGTATTAGGGGCATCCCTGAATCGGTTACAAATATTCCAGAAACCGTCCGAATCTTCATTAAAGAAATCATTCCGGATATCCCAGAACATAAACTTGAGCTGGACAGGGCCCATAGAGCTCTGCAACTCCCCCGCCCGGATGGGCTCCCGAGGGACATAGTGGTTAAACCCCACTATTATGGAGTGAAGGAGGAAGTCATGCAGCGCTCTCGCAATCTGGATGACATTACTTTCCAGGGCCACAAGTTACAGATCTTTGCGGACATTTCCCCGACCACTATCTAAAAGCAGAGGACCCTGAAACCTCTTCTAGAAGTTTTATCACAGAATTCCATTAAATACCAATGGTCTTTTCCATTCCGCCTACAGTTCCAACATAGGGACAAATCCTACAGCTTCTCAAGCTTTCAAGAAGGTGAACGATTGCTCTTACGCCTTGGATTCATCACCCAGGAAATGCCACGTCGGGAGCTGTCCCCCCCGCCCTAATTCCTCCAAACGTCCTCCAACTGGCAGCCCTCTCACACCTTTGTGGAACAAGCAGCTATCAAAGAGACAACGAGAATCTCACCCCCCAAGATGAAACCCCCGAACCACCTGATCTCATGGGATCGTGGTCTCTCCTAGGGGAATTCCCCCCCCCCCACTGTGTAGAGCACAGATCTACACCCACTGGTTTTCTGGTTCTAACTCCTAACCCGGAGTTTGCCCCTGTCTGTACCCCTGGTATAGCCACCCCTCAAAGTTCTCGAGGGGAATTTTTTTTTGTCAACGCTTTTGTTCCTCATTTTTTGACGTATTGTTATATTTTGTTGCTCTGGCTTTCTCAGATGAACTACACAATACGAATATCAGACTATTCTAGCTTCTGTTAATGTTACCTGGCTAGATGTTTCAGACTTGGTGCCTTTCCCTTCCCCATCCCCCTCCCCCCTTTTTTTTTTTTACCTTACCTCTCCCTCCCACTTGAACGGCACTTCCAGAGACTGTTATCACGCATTCTGATAGAACTTTGATAAACTTGTATACAAGCTTACCCTACCTAAGCTACCCTTTTGTATGTTTTATGTTGATGTTTTCTATTTTTTTGTATCGCAACTCTCATGCCTCAAGGTCCCACTTCCCTTTTACTTTTAATACTCTTGGGGGCCCGATGGCCGGAGCGGTCATGCACGCCACTCCATCTGTTGTGACCGAGGGGGGGTACTCTCCTCCGGTGGCATCAGGACAGCAACTTCTCCTAAAGGTTGCTACTTTTTTGAGCCAAGATTTTTTCCTTTTTTGGGCTCCGATCCAGGACTGGGCAGGCCGGTCCTGCACTTCCACTACCTTTCTCAATTTTGACCAAGCCTTTTCATCTCGATTTTCTTCTTTCCTCTCTTTTCTCCTTCTTTTTGTCCTCCCTCCTCCTCCCCATGATTACCTCTCCTTCACCCAGTATTTGTTTCTGTTCCCTCCAGGATGCTACACGGAAGGCAATTCTACTATGGAACTCCCTGTTGGAACTCCTACTCGGATTCTCCCGATCCGACCCTCGATCTTCAAGGACCAAGGTAAGCCCATCCCACATATCCTCTCTTTCACCCTTTTGTATCCATGGCTGATCCCTCCCCCACCCAGGCAATGCTTAAGATAGCATCGCATAATACCCAGGGCCTGAATTCTCCCACTAAAAGGCGAAAAGCCTTCCAAAGGTATAATTCTAGGGGCATTGATATACTCCTCCTACAGGAAACCCACTTCCCCAGTAGCTACACGCCATCCTTTCTCCATCATGCGTATCCCACCTTTTATCTAGCAAATGCGGACACCAAACAAAGGAGGGTTGCTATCCTTTTTTCCAAACGGACTTCATTCACTCACTCTCAGACGATCAAGGACGCAGAAGGGCGCTATCTCTTAGTTAAAGGCATGATAGCGGGTTCCCCATATACCATTATATCCTATTATGCCCCAAACCGAGGCCAGGCTAAATTTTTCTCTTCAATGCTCACATCCCTTTCCCCTAATTTTGAGGGCAGAGTGATCATGGGCGGTGACTCCAACATCTCCTTCGACCTCTGGATGGATAAATCATACCATGGGATATCTCACCTCAAAAAACCTCCTAAACATAGCCTTCACATTGCCCGACTTCTACACTCACTTGGCCTTATCGACACTTGGAGGGAACTTAACCCTTCGGGAAAGGACTACTCACACTACTCCGCACCTTACAAATCCTACGCCAGGATAGATCAATTTTTTCATGCCCGCCTCTGATATACATTCTGCCACCCAAGCCTCCATTCAAGATGTTCCTTGGTCAGACCATTCCATAGTAACCTTGAAACTTCTAGATTCTTTACCCCCCCCTGGACCCCGACAATGGCATCTTAACGAAACACTACTGTCCAACCTGGTGCATTGCATCATGTTGGAACGGGATATGCGGGAATACTTTCTGTCTAATGACACGGGAGACGTCTCCCCTAGCACCCTATGGGCAGCCCACAAAGCAGTGATGAGGGGAAAGATTATGCAACTCTCCTCTAAACTGAAGCGTGAGAGAAAAGCAGACGTTACCAAACTTGAAAAGGAATTCAAAACTATTAGTACAGCCCACAAACAGGAACCCACCCCTACTTCCCTTGCCAAATTGGAATCTTCCAGATTGGCCCTTAACCTAGCCCTCACCTCTACTGCGGAAAAATACCTACGATGGACGGGGGGCAGACATTACATGCAGACGGATATGTTTGGCCCACGATTGGCGGCCAAGCTTACCCCCAAACACAGAGTTTTTGCCCTCCCCAAAGTTAAATCCCTGACTGGCGCCCTGACTCAAAACCCCCCAAAAATACTCAAGGCTTTCCATTCTTTCTACTCCTCCCTGTACTCGGTCGACAATCCCATATCTCCGGTCCACCTCGACGCCTTCCTAGACAATCTGACCCTTCCAAAACTCTCAGACTTTCATCGCTCTGTCTTAGACTCACCATTCCAGGAATCTGAAATCCGGGCAGTCATCAAAGATCTCAAAAAAGACCCCAGGTCCTGATGGCTTCTCCACCCACTATTATAAAACCTTTGCAGAGACCCTCTCTCCGTATCTTGCCCGATTCTTTAACTCTTCTAGCAAGGACTTTCCCCTAGATGCTGCCGCCAACTTGGCTTATATATCGGTGATCCCCAAACCGGGCAAAGACACCAGCGAAGTAAGTAACTATAGACCGATCTCTTTGATCAATAATGACGTTAAAATTATGACGAAAATTCTAGCGAATAGATTAGCTTCTTTCATCCCTAGCTATATTCTTAAGGACCAAGTGGGTTTTATCCCGGGGAGGCAGGGTCCGGACCAGATACGGAGAGCGGTGGACATTATTTCCCTAATGAAGTCAGGGTGGGACGGTGGTACCCCCCAGGAAGGATACCTCCTATCCATAGATCTCCAAAAGGCGATTGATACAGTAGCCTGGCCCTACCTCTTCGCTTTACTTCAGAGATGGGGGTTCGGTCCTAACTTTGTCAAAATTTTGGGAGCCCTTTACTCTCAACCCAAAGCTCAGGTCAGACTCCAGGGGCATCTTTCAGAACAATTCCTAATCAAGAAAGGCACGAGACAGGGTTGCCCCCTATCCCCCTCCTTTTCGCGGTAGCTATTGAAACATTGGCTACCGCGATCAGACTCCACCCGGATATCCATGGGGTCCGCTGTGGCCAGTCGACTCATAAATGCGCGCTATTCGCAGATGATGTTCTCCTATTCATCACGTCCCCCCCTCGTATCAACTCCCAACATTGTAAAATTACTTTCAGATTTCAGACAGGTCTCGGGCCTACTAGTCAACATGTCTAAGTCGGTAGCCCTGAATGTCTCCACTCCCCATCATTTGGTAGATAGACTGAAAGACAAATTCCCCTTTATATGGAACTCTACATCCATCCCCTATCTAGGCATTAATCTCACTTCTAGGATAGATCTCTTATATAAACATAATTACCCTCCCATGTTTAAAAAACTCACGGATGACTTCCCTCAATGGTCAGTATACAGAATTTCCTGGCTAGGCAGAGTTAATGCGGTCAAGATGACCCTGTTACCCAGACTGCTGTACCTTTTCCGCTCCCTCCCTATACCTGTCACTAAAGTATACATCGATAAGTTACACGCTGCAATTTTCCGGTTTATCTGGGCTGGGAAGGGACACCGTCTCCCTAAAAATGTTCTTTTCAGACCCAGAACTAAGGGTGGCCTAGGCTTACCCAACCTTTGGTGATATTACCGTGCAGCCCAGCTAAGCCAATTCTCTATAGTTTATCTGAAGGGCCCAAAATCTTATTGGGTCTCCATGGAACGTGAAATGACTCCATGCCACACCTTGGACTTCCTACTCTGGTGCCCTCCCAAAAACCGCCCCCCCATCCTAGCCCCCACACTTTCCCACTCAATAACACTTTGTGACTCTCTATGCAACACAAAACTTCTGACTTCTGCCTGGCATCCACTTGCCCACATCTTCCACAACTCCCAATTCCCCCCTGGGTTAGACATCAAAGCTTTCAGGTGTTGGCTGGATAAGGGCCTATACAGGATTGGACACTTTTTCAACTCTAACGGCCCCCTCACCTTGAGACACTGCAAACTGAAATTGGAAATGCCCCCTTCTGAAACTTTCCGGTTTCACCAAATTTCCCACTTCCTCAATCAGATCTGGAAAAGCAACGCCAACCCCCTCTCAGTGACACCTTATGAACAATGGTGTTCCTCAGCCATGGATACAAAGGGGGGTATCTCCCTAATTTACTCAGCACTAGCCTAGCCTAGCCTCTGGGGAAAGCGACCTATATGCTGGGCTGGGAAAGAGACTTGGAAATTGAATGGGATCTAGATTCTTGGCACTCTAATTTTACCCGATCATTCAAAGGTGTTATAAATGTCTCCCTTATTGAAGCGAGCCTTAAGGTCATGACTCGTTGGTACCTGGTGCCCACCCGTTTGGCCAAATTTTACCTGCAATCCTCCCCTCTCTGTTTCAGGGGGTGTGGCCATATGGGCAATCTCCTCCATACATTGTGGGAATGCCCCAAAATCAGGGTCTACTGGAATAAGATCTTCCACCTAATATGCAAGGTCACTGGCATTGAGATTAAACAAGATCCTACTATTGCCCTTCTCAATCGTCTCAGCCCCAAAACCCCCAAGCCATCACAGTCCCTGATTCGCTTCATTCTATTAGGTGCCAAGATATCTATAGCCCGGGTCTGGAAATCCCTGACTGTTTCCTATCAATTAACTAAACAAAAAATATCTTGGATGATGTCCCAGGAGAGGATCTCCAACACTATTTTGGACACGATGGACAAATTCAAGCTCATTTGGAAACCATGGGCCACGCATGTTGGGGTTAGTATCTGATCTCAAGGTAGTGGAATCTGGACACCTACCTCTCCATGATAGGGACTTCACTTCCCCTTTCCATTGGCCTTACGTGTACCTCCTCCCCCCCTACCCCACTTCCCCTACCTCTTCCCCTCCCTCTTACCCCTCCCCACTTGTCTTTATCCCTCTCTTCTTCCTTCTTCTTTTTCTCTGTTTTCTGACCTGATCCTTCAGTGTTTTCAGTTTTACTACATCTGTTAGATATACGGAATAGTTTTTTAGGACCCAGAGCGGAATAGACATCTTATCTCCGCCTAAGCTACTTAAGGTGAGCTTTGTGAACCCTGCTCTGTTCCTTTCCCTTTGTTGCTTTTTGTAGCGTGGGACTGGTCCAGAGACTCACGACTAGCTGATACCCTGACCTCATTTAGTCTACAGTGCAGCAGACACGCCTATGGCTTTTTGTTAAGTAGTCAGGGGCCCCGACCTGTTAGCTTCCCACACAGCGTGATCCCGGAAGGGGTGCGGGAGGTGAGGGGGTTGGACTCTCCTAATATGCTCTCCCTTATTGACCTAATGTAGGTTTACACTCTGTAGGTCAGACTTCTATGCACCGGAATGTATTATGTACTCTGTAGCTTGTCCTTATTCTTTTTTTTTTTGGTGTTATTCTGCAAATTTTTCAATAAAATCTTTTTACAATGAAAAAAAAAAAAAAAGAAGCACTATATAATTCCATCCCTCACTCTTTGGGAGTTCAAGTAGTGCGTAGCTTTCTCAATGAACGCGACAATGATTGTCGCAAATACAACAACTTCATAGTTGAATTGCTTGACTTTATCTTGACCCACAACACCTTCTTGTTCAAACGCTCCCATTACCTCCAGGTGCAGGGCGTGGCTATGGGGGCGGGTTGCGCCCCCTCCTACGCCAATCTGTACCTGGGGGGATGGGAGCGTGACCTTTTTTCAGGTGGAGAAGATGATGCCCACCTCGCCAACATACTTAGTGGGCATCGATATATCGATGATGTTCTGATGATCTGGGCAGGACCCAAGGAAGAACTTCTACAGTTTTTGAATGCCTTACAGGATAACATGTACAATTTAAAATTTACGTACAATTATAGCCAAGAAAGAATTACATTCTTAGACGTTGAACTGTTTGTGGACGACAAAGGGAATCTGTGCTCTACACTTTATAGAATGCCCACTGCAGGCAATACTCTATTGCATGCTACCAGCTCACATCCCAAACCACTCATCAAGAGCATCCCTTACAGTCAGTATCTCAGACTAAGAAGGAACTGTTCCCTCAAAGCTGATTTTAAACGTGACTCAAGCCTACTATACCAACGTCTGAGAGTTAGGGGCTACACCAGAACCTGCTTGCGAAGAGCCTTCAACAAAGTTAGGGTTTTAGACAGAAACACTCTAATTTACAACACCAAAGATAATCAAAAATCAGAGTCAACTAGAATAATTACAAAATACAATAGACAGCACGCCTTGATTAGAAAAATCTACAATAAATTCTGGTACCTTTTAACATCTGATGAAAAAATCAGTAAGTATATCAATACCTTTCCTGAAATAACATTTAAACGATCTCGATCTATTAAAGATAAAACAGTATCCAGTCATTATGCGTCCAACACTGACCCTAAACCCACCCAATTGGGCACCTACCCATGCGGTAGGTGCAATTATTGCCGATACATCCTTAAGGGTAGTGACATCAATTTACCCAATGGTGATATATGGGCGCCCAAAAACAGAATCACATGCCAAACTATGGGAGCTGTGGGGCCTTCTATGTAGGTAAGACCAAAAGGAATTTTTTCTGTAGGATACGAGACCATGTGTCGGCTATCTCCAAGAAATTAATGGAGACACCCATCAGCCGGCACATGGGTCTGTTCCATAATCATAACTTGAAAATGTTGGGCTTTTTCGCCCTGGAGCATATCGCTCTCAATGAGAGGGGCGGCGATGCAGATCGCCGTCTGCTCCAGATCGAGGCCAAGTGGATCTATTGCCTACAGGCCACTAGACACCCAGGCTTGAATGAAAATTTAAGCTACAAACCCTTTCTGTGACAGCCCTACATCGAGTCACATAGGATCTGGGTCCATTTAACTTTATTTCATTTGTTGCTACTATACCATGTCCAGTTCAAACTCCCCTCCCTGCTTCCCACTTTTTCTCCCCCTTACCATACTTGCATTACCACACCAGCCAGCCAGCTGAGCCCATCCAGGGCCAGCTATTGGGATCCTTTGAGATACCCATCAATCCAACATACACACTGGCAGGTGTACTCTGTATGGAATCACCATAGAATGTGTCTATTAATATAAGCATAAACTTGCTTGAATGCAATGCATGTTTAACATTTATACTCTGTTTATGTCTTGTAATGTTGCGGCTTGAGCATAAACCCCTCAAGAAGTCAATAAACACAAATTGTTTTTCTTTATGTTTATTCTTATCTTTATCTTTATTTTTATTTATCAAGAGACCTGACTCATGCCTCCGATCCTCTGGATTCCTCCACTTATTCATGCCTCCAACCAAGGTAAGGTATGTATACAACACCTTAATTTATATGAGTGTTCCAATACATTGCCATCTGGGATCCGTGCCACCCTCATGGGGCAGGGATCTCTAGCATATTTCTGTCATGGTCGGCCCTGTGCACCTGATACACATGCAGTGCGAGAGCAATTGCAATGTCCTATGCGGGCGCTAGGGGGCAGTCATCAGCCTCTGCTGAATCCACGCAAAGACATGGATGTTATGACTGTCCGACCCCATGTGACACTAGATCGGCCTTAGCCCGACGTATGCGCTGTCCAGCATACAGCGGCATGCACGCCGTCTGATGCTTTGACGCTCGGGTCATTCATTTTGTTGGTCCCGGCGGGTGCGCAGGGCGGACCACAGACACGGTGGAATCTTCCACCGACACGCCACCCCTTCGCGCCCACATTCACGCCGCCGACGTCAATCACGTCGTCTGTGGCGCTTTCATTACATCATCATGATGGGATATAAAAGGCCAGACGTAGCCGTGATGGCCGTCATGAGGTCTGTCCTGGGAGCCTTACTGCTGCGCTGACGTTTTACAGGTAAGCTAGCCATTCTTATGTGACAAGCGTTATATTGCCATGTAATCTATCCTCAGTAAGCAGGATCTTTTTATCTGATCACACTTTTTGATCAGTTTGATTTACTTGTATACCTAGATTTTCAAAGCGGGGTATCTGCATATGATGCCAGTGCTTGTCTTTACAACACGCCATGGTCATTGGACACCGCTTCTTGGTGCATTTAACCACAGGTACCCTTCTTGTTTACGTATATGCACTTTACAGATGTTTAAATACTTTTCTATGGGATACTCATGGACGTATATACAAAACTTTTTTGTTCACAGACTGTATCACTGTTAGTGTATACTAACTAAATATAAGTACCTGATGTCATGCGCTCCATAGGCTCCCAGGTCATATGATCTTTCAGAAGAGTAAGCATATTTATTCCTAATGCTAGATATAAAACTTTCTAAATTGATTGTGGTTTAATCTTGACCACACGCTACATATATATATATATATATATATATATATATATATATATATATATTTATTTATTTTTTCATAAAAAAATCCCCCATAATTCTATTGACATTCTGCCTTTATTCCTTCCCAACTCAGGACATTTGTATTATCTCTTGCATTTCTGCATGTGTGCAGTTGCATATGGGAAAGACGTGTTAGCCCCACAACCTGGTGCCCCCTGATCATCGTCAGGTGTCACCATTTAATCTGTACGAGGATCCATAGGAACTATGAGGTATTATATGCACGTCTCCATTGTGAATTAATTTTTCTATCTTCATACTATTGTCCATAATGAATGCTAAACATGACAATGTAACTATTTTTTGTCTCATATCTTCTCTAAACATATACGTTTATTTTAGATAAATTAAAGTCACGTGCGTCCCTGAAGAAGCATAATTTCTGCGAAACATGTAGGGCGATCAATTTGTGACGTACAAGGAACGAATACACTGCGTTGTATCTTCTTTCCTTTTTGATTTTATATCATGTAAACCATGTATTAAATATAGACTTTTTTAAGTACCTACTTGTTTCCTATTTTTCTATTTTTTCACCTTGCTAACATCCTCAATGAGTACCTTTAAAGTCCCATACACCATGCCTAACAAGGCTTCTCTACCTATATCAGCTGCAGGTGCCAACTCTGATCTTTCAGCAGTAGACTGGGTGGGAGACAATGTGAAGGAACTAGAGCAGGGATAAGCAATTAGCGGACCTCCAGCTGTTGCAAAACTACAAGTCCCATCATGCCTCTGCCTCTGGGTGTTATGCTTGTGTTTTTCAGAGTCTTCCTATGCCTCATGGGACTTGTAGTTCTGCAACAGCTGGAGGTCCGCTAATTGCATATCCCTGAACTAGAGGCACTGTCAGCAACCCAATATACTATCGCTTGTACTTGTCCTGGGCCTGGCCTCAACATTCGTAGAGCCGCATTAGGCCCGACCAAATACCGCTGCAGACTCTGTCGCCTACTCGCACCTGATGAAGGTGTTTCACTTGTGCGTGTAGCTGGCACAGATCGACCACATCCTCTCCCTGCAACAGGAGCTCCACCAGCAGCACCACGACCGGGGCCACGTCCCTTATTTGACGGTCTCCTCATATTTCTGAAATTTAGCATCTTGCCCTAAATGGGTGTTTTTTGAATAGCAGAATAGAGTAACAGTATCTAAAGGGTGTATCTCACAGGTACAGATATGCAGAAAATGCACCAAAAAAATTTTTGGGCAGAAAACACACCCAAAAATTTTTTTTTGAAGAGCAGAATAGGAGAACAGTATCTAAAGTGTGAATCTCACACGTACAGATATGCAGAAAATACACCCCAAAATTTTTTTTTGCCCTAAATTTTTTTTTTTGGGAATAGCGGAATAGGAGAACAGTATCTAAAGTGTGTGTGTATCTCACAGTAACATATGCAGTGCTGGTGCACTGAGCTTGCATAAAATGCCCGCCGAAGCCAACCTAACTAACAGACAGATAAAAGTTATCTTTTCTCTGGCACTGGGCTCAGGACAGGATAAAAAGATTGTGCACTGCACCCACACAACAAAAGCAAGGTAGATCGCTGAGTAATTTGATTTCTGAATCAGGACTTCTATCTAATTTTCTCCCTCAAAGCAGCAGCAGCAGCAACCTTTCCCTACACTAACTGAAGCAGAGTGACGTGCTGTGCTATGTGCCTATAGCTTATATAGAGGCTGGGTCACATGCTGCACTGGTCAATCACAGCCATGCCATTAGTAGGCATGGCTGTGATGGCTTCTAAGGGCACACAAGTTAAACAAATGTTTATTGGCTGCCCTGCGAACCCGAACATACAGAACATTGTTCGGGTCCGGGTACCAAAAACCCAAAAGTCCGGTACGAACCCGAACTTTACAGTTCGGGTTCGCTCAACCCTAGTCACAACTGTTTCATATAAAGAAGAGGGATAGGGCTATATTCCTGACTTTTTAATGCCCCAAATGGTCACATTCCACTGGCGATCCTCTTGTGGTCATAACAGGACGGTTACAGGAGGTACACTTGAGGAAAGATAGGTCTTCCCTGCTCCGTCATTACCGATGCATATGGACCATAGAAACAGCCAAACTGCAGTTAACGCCTATACATGACCATACTCCACTGTGGCACAACCTAGATCTCCTGGAGTTTTGTTCTGTGCCTGAATCGGAATTGTGGAGGGCTGGGGGGGGGGTTTTACTTGTCCCACTTGATGTTCAATGGCAGCCTGAAGGAGTTTGACGTACTAAGAGCCGAGTTTGATCTATCTGCTTGAATGTTCTTCGGCTACCTTCAGCTTCGTCATGCTTTTAGGGCGCAATTTTCGGCAGGCCCCCCCTCACTGGAAGTGAATCCCCCTCATGGCCATATTACGCAGTCAGGACCCCAAGAAACTTATATCAGGATTTTACAGTATGCTGCTCATGCCCTCGGCGGCCAAGCTAGCATATGCACTGAAGGAATGGAGTGAAGCCCCTGACCATTGTAAACTGGTGTCCCCCAAGTTATCGGATCGTCTAACACAGATATACGTTACTCACTGGGCGTACCTCACTCCCCTCAGAGTATCGAGATATAGGCATGACCAACCCGCAAACTGTGCCATGTGTGGCCAGGCGTCAGGCACGTTTTATCACTTGATCTGGAGTTGCCCCAAGGTTCAGGGTTACTGGACGCAAATCGTGCAAGTCCTCCATGACACCATGGGCTCACCTATTACCCTACACCCCAAACCTTGCCTGCTGGGTATATATCCAGAGCCTGATGCTATAGATAAATTCACCAAAATTTTCCTAAATGAAACACTGTTCTCTGCTAGGAAAACCATAGCGAAAATATGGATGAGGCCTACTCCGCCTGAGTTTGGTATGTGGCTGGTGGAAGTGAATAGTAGTCAAAAATATTAAAAACTTGTATATTCCCACAGAAGTTGCCCTGCGAATTATGGAAAAATAAGGGATAGGTGGTTGCAAGTTCCAGAGACTATGGGCTAATACCTCCCCCCCATGTTTGCGTGAGTTAGCGCATAGTAACCCTATTGTTTGTTGTTTTGCACGGGGTGTGTTTTTTTTTTTTTTTTTGGTTTCACGGTGTCCCACCTCATCTCATGTGATCCACTGTATTCACTATTTGTCCCACCCCACAAAATTGTTGTCCATTTCTCTTACTATTACTCACTGCATTTACATGTGCATATAGGATGTCTTCTCACCTGTTTTATGCTGTAAATTCTGTCACCTATACGTGACACTGCCTGTACCATTGCATTACTTGTAAACTGTGTTTCTTTTTGTACCAATAAAGAACTGTTTAAAGTAAAGTATCAAACAAAATAAAGAGAATCACATTCTCACATCTTTAACGTCTAATTTCATAGTGACTCACTTTTCATGTATCAAAAATAGGTGGATGCATTTCCCATGGTGATCCCAGCGGGGGCGCTCACTTTTCATCTCACAAACAAAGAAATCCTCCTCGTCTCTATATCCCATAGGGGAGCAGGATACTTAAGGTCCAATGAATGGCGTTTAAATACAGGCAAAGGCTATACCAGTAAAACAAAAATGGGGAGGGATGGAAGAGGAGAAAAAGTATTGAGAAGACTGTGTCTCCAAGGAAATTCATGGATGAAGATAGTGCTGGAAAAGCCTCTCACCCATATATCCAAGAAAAGAGGAAACCAGTTGTCCAATAGATGTGGTCCAAAAACTGGCCTACAGTCCCAAAGGGGAAAGATGATTCTGGTGTAACCGCAACATGGTATTCTCCAAATAAGCCCCCCTACTCCTGGTGCCAAGCGATATATCTCCTTCAGCTCTCTGGCTGAGGAGGGGAAATGACGCCATAAGCTCACCTTGGCTTCTTTAAATACTTACCTGGACCCGTTTCAATTGGTGACGCCGGTTCCCCTACGCCGCCATCTCCGCATAGTGAGAAGGCGGCGCATAATTGGAGGCGCCGCGTCATCAGAGATGGCCGGCGTACGTTCCGTCCATGAGGACGGGACGTGATGGCATCACTTCCGGCGATCCGTAGATCACCGGAAGTCGCGCGGCGCCATGATGGAAATGGGCGCTCCCGGCTGTAAAACATAGACACCGCCTCCGGTGGTGGCCATCGGAAGTGTCTCGACAGCCATGATGGTCATGGGAGCTCTCAACTGCAAGGAAAGGGTGGAGGACATATAGTGCTCCAGAGATTCCCGCAATATGGTAACGTGTCCCAGTGTGAGAGTGGGCCATCACTCTCAAAGTATAGATCTACCCTCAACCAAAATTGGGGGCAAAAAAGAGGAACAAAAACCACCGTTGACAAAACCCCCTATAAGGATGTATATACATCCCAAGGGTCTGGAAGAGGAGAAACACAAAGGCACCTCTACCTCTTACCCGGCAACGGATGGGAAAGAGAACACGGGGATAATAGCATGTGAGATAAATGGCTATGGAATAACCATAGCCTAAAGCCAGGGACTCACTCCATCCAAGTGAGTCAGGATCCCAAACTCCCAAGAGGGGGAGCCCCAGCATAGAACACCTTCCATCTCATTGGTCAATTAACCATGGGAAATGCAAGACACCCAGTCTTTAGACATAACAATTTGTTTTCATCCAAGTTTACAAATATTACAACATTTTAAATATTATAATAATCCCACACAATGCTCTAAACATAAGAGTACTCGCATGTTTAACGAAAAAGCACATATAAACAAATGAATAAACAAAACCCTGTGTATGTATCCCTAATCTGTCTAGAGGTTCCAGGCTCCCCGCATAGGAACAGGTGGGCTGAGGGGAGGTAAGCTGTTGATATGGGAATTCCCAATGTCCATACCCAAGAGGATCTGGACATAGGGGACCCCACTAAATTGATGTAGAAAGACATGGCCAGGGACCCAGACAAAGAACTAGAGCAGAGAGCATCAAGCTAAGTTGTCCTTGGACAGAATCCCACACCCCATGTTAATCTGATTTACCTGAACTATATCCCTCCAAAAATGGTCTATAGCTTTCTGCCTCGTTCAGGACGGGGGGCGTTGTGGCTTTCAGGTACCTGATCCAGCGCATTTCGCGCTGGAGCAGGACCTTATTCCAATCACCCCCCTGACCGGAATGTGGATCCTATCCAGCACAGTAAAATTTACTGTGGGCATTCTGTAATTGTGGCACCTAGCTACATTTCTCCCAAGTGGGAGATATAGATTACCGATACGCATGGAGTGCATGTGTTTCTCCAAACTTTCCATAGTTATTGTTTGGTCTTCCCTATATAGAAGGATCCACACTGGCACTGCATGAGATAAATGACCCCCCGAGTTTTGCAATTAGCAAAGTGTCTTAGGGCGAACGTCTCTCCATTAGGGAGTGCCAGTGTGGTCCTCCTACCAATCACCATACATTGCGTACAAGACCCACATGAAAAGGTACCATGGATCTTAAATGGATCTTTTCTGGAAGTGCCCCTGTATTCGCTTTGGACCAACATTGTGCCAATGGAGCTTGCTCTTTTAAAGGTAATTTAGAGCTTATCCGTTACCAAGTTTTTAAGAATGGGATCCTCAGTGAGGATTGGCCAGAATTTAGAGATGATTTTTCGTATCTTGAGGTGTTCGTTAGAATACCCCATGATAAACCTTGTGGTGTTATCTTCACTCTTTTTCTTGGACTTGAAGATTAGACTTTGTCTGTTTAAGGCTTTCACGCGGTAAATGCCTTTTTAAGGCTAGATTTTGTGTATCCTTTTGCCAGTAAACTAACTGTTATGCGGCGTACACACGTTTGTTTTTCATGCCATTATTTTTCCCGACGTTTTTCACGTCGTTTTTTTCATGTTTCCTCTCAAGCCTGTCTTGCGTACACACGATCATTTAAAAAAACGTTCAAAGCAAAGCGCAGTGACGTACACCACGTACGACTGCACTATAAAGGGGAAGTTCCGTTCTAATGATGCCACCCTTTGGGACGCTTTTGCTAATTCCGTGTTACCGCGTGTTAGTAAAAGTTTGGTGAGAGACCATTCGCGCTTTTCAGTCTTCGTGCTTTGAAGATCGTTTTGTGGAGTTCAGTTTGTGCTTGTGGGTTCGTATCTGTTTTGCAGTGCTTGTAGTCAGTTCGTATCTGTTTATTCAGTGCGTTCTTGTCAGCTCGTTCCTGTTTTTCAGCTTGTTCTTCATAGGCCTTGCTGTTCTTCCGTCCATTCTTCTAGTTCGTTCTGAGCTGCCGACCGTTATCTAGCCATGTTGCGGCTATGTACTCGTCGTAGAGTTCGTGCTGTAGTTGGTGCAGGGGTTCATGCTGTATCCCGACTCCATGCCATGAGCAGGGTCAGGAGGAGTTCATGGACCAAGAATTGGTTGCTCCAGCGGCACCAGTTCTGTCATATGCCTTTGTTGCGGGAGATCAGGGAGAATAATCCTGATGACTACAGGAATTTTCTCAGGATGTCTGACCCCGTATTTCAGCATCTGTTGGCTTTGGTGTCCCCCTACATTACCAGGCAGGACACCGTTATGCGTGAAGCCATCAGTGCTGAGCAGAGACTCATTGCCATGTTGCGATACCTGGCGACTGGGAGAAGCCTGCAGGACTTAAAGTTCTCCACAGGCATATCCCCCCAGGCTCTGGGTATCATTATACCAGAGACGTGTTCTGCCATCCTCCAAGTTTTGCAGGAGGACCATATTAAGGTAAGTGTTCTTATTTCAAACATCACGTTGTATGTATTTATTTGTATACATTTTTTGGGGGGGTTTATTAGCAGTCCCTAATTCCCATGATTCTTAGCTGCAGGGAATGTCCCCTTTCTCCACATGCAAATTTATTTTTGGGAAATTTTTCATTAGGCCTACATTAAAATTTGCCTTACCTAACCTCTCCAGCATGCTATCCTGGGGCCATACCCACCTTGCCTAGTCATTTCCATGTATTTTAATCTATGCTCCATCGTAGTGCTTTACCCTAAACACCCCCTAAAGATTGCCTAGGAATGTTACATTTTTCACTAATTCATACAGAGTGCTACAGCCTTCATTGGTGATCTCCCCAACTCATCTTCAACCCCCCCCCCATTTTATTTTGTGGGTTTTTTTTTGGTTTGTTGTTGCTTACTAATAATGTTTTAATTTTTCGGTTTCTCCCAATGTTGGCAATGAATGCTTTTCTTAAATCTGCTTTCAATGTTTCTGTCTCAAAGTATTAATTTATTTTTTATTTCATTCCACAGTTCCCTTCTACGCCACATGAATGGCAGAATGTGGCATCGGAGTTTGCCCAACGATGGAACTTTCCAAACTGTGGAGGGGCCATCGACGGCAAACATGTTCGGGTCATCCCACCACCCCATTCGGGATCCTTTTATTACAATTATAAGGGGTTCCACAGCATCGTGATGATGGCAGTGGTGTCGGCCACCTACGAATTCCTCTATGTGGACGTTGGCAAGAATGGCAGGATGTCTGATGGAGGAGTTTTTGCACAGACGGAGTTTGGGGAACGGCTCCTTTTGGATCAGCTGGCATTGCCACCAGCGGAGCAGAATGTGGAGGGACTCCCATTTGTGTTTGTGGCGGATGTGGCGTTTGGCCTGGGTCCCCATTTGATGAGGCCATTCCCGCAACGCACCCTCACCCCCTGAGAGGAGGGTGTACAACTATCGGCTGGCCAGAGCAAGAAGGGTGGTTGAAAATGCCTTTGGCATCATGGCCAGCCGCTTCCGCCTGTTCCTCACCTCCATCCACCTTGCCCCTTACAAATGGAACCATGTTGTAATGGCTTGCTGTGTGCTACATAATTATCTCCGGGTGCATTCCACAAATTATCTGACTTTGACTGGGCCTGAGGCCTTATTAATGGAAGCAGAACATCTTGTGGCCCTGGAAGCTGGCCGTCCAAGCTTGGCCCCCCAAACCGGACGTGAGGTCCGTGACAAATATGTGGATTATTTTGTGGGTAGGGGGGCCATTGAAATGCCTGATGACTTTTAACCTTTTAATTTAGAAAAATAAAACTTTATTTTTCTCAAAGATTGGTTTGGTGTTTTAATTTAATAATGGTTTATGTTTCTCGTAGGTTTACCTAGTGCACTTTCTCCAAGATTTTTGGGAGAAAACTAAACCATGAACAAATAATTTGGAAACATTATTTTGAAGTGTGGTCCATTTTTCAATGTACCCCCAGTGACAACCGGAACACATGATTGGATACATAGCCAAAAACATAGCATATACTTTTTTAACCAAAGTTTGACACATTGTAACACCCCAAAGTATATACACAGGATCACCTGTGTGTGACACCCTCAAACTTTGGGGCTTTTGGCCCACACTTGTACTACTGCGTTCAGATGTTTCATCAGCTGCTGAGCATTCTCTCCCTTAACATTACCATGCATATCCTTTTTTTTAATAAAAATTGTCCTTTGGATTTGATCCCCAAAAATAATTGTTTACCAAATTTGCTACCCCAAATAAAATTAAATAAATGGGTGTTCACACTGGATGATCCAAAAACATCGTTTGATGAACTGTATGGAGAAAGAGGTTTAATACGTTTACTTTGCGGACGAACCTGAAAGATGGTATATTTCACTGTACTATATCAAAGACAAAAATACACGACATAATACAAGTAATAATCTCTAGCAGGGAAAATACCAAAAAAACACGTACTTTTTCGTATAACTTTCTGGATTCGTTTGTATTGGTCGGGCTCCCGCAACTTCAGATCAGACCATCGTTTTCTGAGCTGTTCCTTCGTTCTGCACACCCCGAATTTTTGGTGAAGACTTTTGACCACTTTGCTCATAATTTTTGTCTTGACCAGATTAGGCCTTTTATACGGCCCATGCTTGGCATCATAATCCTCCCTCTTCAAAATGGCGACCATCTCCACCATTTCCTCGAATGACATGTTGGATGCCTTATATCTCCTGGATCGGGATTTGGGCTCCTCAGGAATTTCATCCTCTGTAGAGGTAATCTCAGCCACCTGTGTCTCCGCCATGTTGCTAAGCACTACGACGAGCGAGAAGGGGCGGGGAAAGTACAATATCGAACGTCAGGGGCGGGGAAAGCGTGCAGAGTTTCACGCATGCGCAGTGTATATCAAGTGCAGATCCATGTGTCAAAAATACGTTCATTTGGCGGGAGAGGGAGTTCGCAACGAACGTGTTGACCAAGGTACATAACATTTTAAGGATTTGGGTTTCCGCAGAGGAGGAGATTTGGGGCTTTTAGATCTGTCCAAAATGCTGATTTGATGAATGTTGCCTGAAACATATGTCTTTTCTGGGTTCTTGATTTTACAGAGAGAATGAATACATTCAAAAACCCTGAGTTCATGGGGGAGTTCATTGACAAATGGAAAGAACTCCCTATCCTGTGGCAGACCAAAAGTGGGTCCAATAAAAACAAAACGGCCAGGACAGCAGCACTGGAGAGCCTGCTTGCATTTGTCCAAACCCAGATACCCACAACAACTCTCCAAGATGTGAAAACCAAAATTGCTACCATCAGGGGGACATACAGGACCCAGAGGAATATGGTCCTGAAGTCCCAGAGATCAGGTGCTGCAGCAGATAAGGTTTATAAACCCAGTCTGTGGTACTACAGCAAGCTATCTTTTCTGGTTGACCAGCTGGAAGTGCGGGAATCTCTCTCCACCCTTCCCCCCAGAGATCAATCCAGCCTTCCTTGTAGCCAAACCTCCAGCCTTCCTTGCAGCCAGCCCTCCAGCCTTCCTGGCAACCCTGCTCTGGCTTCCTCTCAGGATCAAGATCAGGCCCTTGAGGAGGCAGATTTGGATATATGGAGCCAGGTAAAGTATTGATATCTCCATTTATATGTTACAAAAGTGATGAATTTAAATTGATGTTAGTATTGTTAGGTGTTTAATGTTCGAAAAAAAAAGGATTTAAAGACCAAGATACAGTAGTGATCAATTTTGATGTGGACAAGGCAACAATATCAGGAGGCGGAATCTGTGAGACTTTTCGAAATTTTCTGATTCAATTCAAAAATGTCTGGAGGTGAACAATGTGTGTGATTCATGGTGGCAAAAAAATAATAAAGTCCCTTTCTTTTTTTACAGCCAGAGCAGAGCCAGGAAGAGGGTGATGTTGGGGACCAGGAGGAGGCAGGGCTAAGTGGCACCCAGGAGGAGGCTGGGCCCAGCACAAGAGCCCAGATGCCTCCCCTGATAATGAAACCACGAGGGCCAAGGAGAGGTAGGCATGTGGAGGAGGAAACAAGAGCCTTCCTAAAAGAGGCTACTGCGGCCCTCAGAGAGGCACCCTATGCTGAGGAGGGCTTTGCCACAGTCCTGGCCCAAAAGCTAGGCCAAATGGACCTGCGGTAAAAGCTCTATAGTGAGACCCTTCTCCTGAAGGTAATTAACAAGGGATTGCTCTGTGAACTCACCAAGTTCATCGACATCACGGAGGTTGTCCCTACTCCTCCACCTCCTCCTCCTCCTCCTACTACTCCTCCTGCCACAACCTCTCCTCCTGATCCCCAGCCTCCGAGGAAGAAACCAACCAAGGCTGCAGAGAAGGCTGAAGAGAAGGCTACAAGGAAGAGGAAAAAATAATGCCTGCTGTAGTACCACAGACTGGGGACATATATGACTTATCTGCTGCGGTTCCTGACCTCTGGGAGTTCAAGTCAAGATTGGGCTCCTTTTTGATTTCTTTCCATCACTAGTTTGGTTTTCACATCTTGGATGGTTGTTGTGGGGTCCAAGGGATGCCCAAATGCAAGCAGGCTCTCCAGTGCTGCCATCCCCTTTAATTTGTTATGTTCCTAAATAAAGGATACTTTTTTTTGGCTTAAAATACTTGACTATGTGATTTGTAATTCAAAAGAGAGTTTGCTAGGGAGCAGGCAGGGACATTTCAAATAATATTATTGTTATTAACAAGGGACACAAACCTCCTTGAGGCAAAATGAGACAAATTTTGAAGGTTGGTGTGGGAACTTTACACCAAAATTATTTAAGGAAAAAAAAAAAAAGGCCCAAAAAAATTAAGAAGCTAACTTAATTACTAAAATAAACTGCAAAAAGAACAACAACAAAAAAAAATGATCTTTACATTTATTTATGAATTTATGAGGGAGATGTGGCTTGAAAAGAATATTTTTCTATCATTAAAACAATTAGGAATTACTTTAGAAACAAGTTTGGCATAACTCTCAATGTCATTATCAAAAGAAGGTAATTGTTGAAGCATTCTCAAAAGAAGAACGGAATGCGCAGCATTAAAACAATGCTATTAATTCAACCGTGACGAATGTGCCATATCTATTTGCAACGCTAGCTTTACCAAAACGAGCGCTCCCGTTTCATACTTGATTCTGAGCATGCGCTATTTTTTTCACGTCGTTAAAGCATACACACTATCGTTTTTCACGTCGTTAGAAAAAACGACATGAAAAACGACGTGAAAAAAGAGAGCATGTTCGAAATTTTTAATGGCTGTTTTTCACGTCGTTAAAAATGCTCTGGAGCATACACACGATCATTTTTAATGGCCATTTTTTAAAATGGCATTTTTAACGGCATGAAAAACGATCGTGTGTATGGGGCATTAGAGAATCGCTTTCCTTTTGGAAGTCTATGTCTGAAGTACAATTCCTTCTCAGCCGAAGAAATTGGCTGAAAGGAATCGACTTCTTTAGTGGCTCAGGGTGAAAACTATCTGCGTGTAGCAGTCTGTTACCCGCTGTGTCTTTCCTAAACAAAGTACTACTGACCTTACCTTCCAGATCCTTTCGGATGCAAATGTCCAATAAATTTACCTCTCTATGATTATAAGTCATAGTGGAAAAAAAGATTGAAGCTGTTGGTATTCATCAGCTTCAAGAGTTCAATCAAATCACTCTCTGAACCGTCCCAAACAATAAAAATGTCATCTATGTAACGCTGCCACATCAAGATGTTGGCAGCGCCAATAGATGCATGATCTCCCAGCAAAAATTCCCGCTCCCACTCCCGCAGGTACAGATTAGCATATGAGGGTGCACAGCACATCCCGGTCGCTGGCTTAATACTCGGTAAATGGCTGTTAATCCTAGATTGTGTGGAATGCTGTTATACAGCGACTCCACATCAATCGTTACTAAGATGGCCTCTGGGGGAATTGTTAAATTCTCAAGGATTTGGAGGAGGTGAATCGTGTCTTTTGTGTAGGACGGTAAGTCCATCACATGAGGCCTGAGATATTGGTCAATGACCTGACTCACCCCCTCAGATATAGAGCCATTACCTGAAATGATTGGCCTCCTTGGTGGGTCCCTGCATGCTTTTATGCACTTTAGGAAGTGCATACATGGTTGGTTGGCGCGGGTGTTGTGTCCGTATATAGTCCCATGTATCCTTGATGATGATTCCCACCCTGAATAAATCATCTACAAGCTGGTAGAATTCACCATTAAATCTGTCCACTGTTGCTGGAGAAATCTTTTGATAGCATTGGCTGTTATTAAGAATCTTAAGGCACATATTTTCATAATCAATGTTGTCCATCAGAACAACATTGCCACCTTTATCCGATGCTTTTATGGTGACCTCAAAATTATTCCTTAACGCTTTAAGTGCGTATTGCTGCTCAGCACTTAAATTGTTATGATTGTTTTCTTCCTTTAGTCTATCCAATTCACTAGAAATTTGTCCTACAAATAAAGCAATTGCTGGATTGGATCTACATGAGTTGGTCCTATTCAATCTGATGGAAGACGTGGGGGTGGAGAGCCCACTCGTTGTTGTCCAGGAAGTTTCTGGACAACGTGTCTGCTTCCGTGTTCAACCTGCCTGGCAGATGCATCGCTCTGAGGTCCAGGAGGTTCTTTTCTGCCCAGAGCATGACCGGTTCAACTCCCTTGAGGAGTGACCTGCTGAGAGTGCCTCCCTGCTTCTGCAGATAAGCGACGGCTGCCCTGTTGTCTAGGCATAGAAGTATTCTTTGTCCTCTGATTTGATATGCCAAAGAAGTTAGTGCCAAGAAGGCTGCTCTCATCTCCAAGATGTTGGATACTACTCCCTGGGTGGAACATGACCATCTCCCCTGTATTCTAGTTTCCCTGCAATGGACTCCTCAGCCTTGCCCGCTTCCACCGGACATAATTGTGATCCAAAGAAGGGAGCCCAGGTGACGAGGTTTGAAAAGGTTTCTTGGAACTGTCCACCAGTGAAGACTCTTGCGCATTACTCCCGTCAGCAGGATCGTCTGAGATAGTCGTTGTTTCTTCCACTTCGCCAAGAAACCAGTCTGGAAATACCTCAGGTGCCAATGGGCCCAAGGAACCATGGGTATACAGGAAAACATTGTGCCAATGAGGCTCAGGCATTGTGAAGCCGTCAGATACGGGCTCCAGATGACTTTGATCATTCTCTGGATGACAATCCTTGCCTTCGGCGGTTGTAATGACACTGTCCCCTCCTGAGTGTCGAACATTGCGCCCAGGTAGATCATCTTCTGTGTTGGCGTTAGTTGACTCTTGTCAGAATTCACCAGCCACCCTAGCTCTTTTAGGGTCTGTAGAATAATTTCCCGGTGACGTACCAACTGATCCGGATTGCTTGCTAGGAGTAGGATGTCGTCCAAGTAGTGTTATATCCTCAAGCCCCTCTCCCGCAGGGGAACCAGAGCAGATATTAGAATCTTGGTGAACACCCTGGGAGAGGTGCAAAGACCGAAAGGCAGGGCTTGAAACTCTAGGTGGGTCCGTCCCACTGCAAATCTCAGATATTTTTGAAATGCAGGTAGAATTGGAACGTGTAGGTACACATCCTGCAGATCGAGTGAAATCATCCAATCTGATGGCTGGACTGCCTGAATAATCGTCTGCAGGGACTCCATTTTGAAGCTTTCAGGGCGGATATACCGGTTGAGCCTCTTTAGGTCTATCACAGGCCTCCACCCACCTGTCCTCTTTGGGACCAGAAATAGGGTGGAGTAGAAGCCTGCGAAGCACTCTGCCAAGGGAATCGGAACAGCTGCCCCCTGAATCTGGAGTGACATTAGGACGTTTTTCAGAGCTTGAGCCTTCAGCAGAGAGGATGGAATCTCTGTTCCTTTGAAAGAATTCCGAGGTGGGGGATGAGAGAAATTCCAAAAGTGCCCCCATTGAATTGTTGACAGAACCCAGGGGTCCTGGCAGCGGGTGGCCCAGACTGGGACAAATAACTTTAGCCTGGCTCCCACCGGGAGTGCCTGGGCTACTCTGGTGTCAAAAAGACTGTTTCTGCTCCTGTGGAGCCGGAAGGGCCTTCATCTTCCTGTTCAAAAAGGATACCTGAGTACCTTTCCAAGGTCTTTTGTTGTCTCTGGGCTGTCTTGACTGCCTAAAATCCCTTGGATTTGACTGGCGGAACCTAGAGGAACCGCCTCTGATACTTCGCATCCTTCTGTCCTGGGGAAGCATACCAGACTTCCCTCCTGACAGCCTGGAGATGGCTTTATCCATTTTATCTCCGAATAGTGCTTTACCATCGAACAGGATCTTGCACCAATTTTGTTTGGAGGACAAGTCAGCCGTCCAGGGTTTCAGCCACAAGGCCCTCTTTGCCCATTACTGAATGCAACATGGATCTTGCCGAGAACCTGATTGTGTCAATGGCCGTTACCCTGACAAAGTCTTCTGACAATCTAAGCTCTTCCAAGGCTTTAATTATATCCTCCTTGGGGACATCCTGACGCAAAGCCGTCTCAATATTATCTGTCCAAGATCTTATGGCATTTGATACTGATGTGAGGGCGATAGCTTGCTTACACACTGCTCCTGCGGCTAAGTAGCTCCTCTTCAGCTCCAGGTCAATTTGCCTGTCTAGAGGGTCTTTAAAGGAAGCGGAATCCTCCATTGGTAAAGTTATATTTTTTGCGAGTCGCACCACCGACGCGTCTACCACTGGCATGGAGTTTAGTGACTGTGTTCCTGACTCTGGTAAGGGGTATAGTTTATTGAACCGGCCCAATGAAAGTTTTTTTTATCAGTCTTTGACCATTCATTCTGAATGACTCGACTAATCTCGCCCATCAACGGGAAGAGAACCTGCTTCCTTTTGAGGAATGGAAAGTAGCTTGTAGACTCTTGGGGAGGCTCTTCTGCATCTTTCCAGGTGATTGCAGTTTTGACTGCCTGGATGAATGGCTTTACCAAGGAGAGACTGAAGCCAGAAGGTTCTGACTCCTCTGAAGAGTCCCCTGAAAAGTCTTCAGGTGGTGAATCTCTAGCTGGTCGGCCTGACGGTGGCAGAGGTGTACTGACTGCTGAAGGACCAGGGAGATTAAGTTCTGTATCCTGAACCTGGGATATCTGCTGAACTGGTTGAGCGGGGACCGAAGCCAAAAGCTCAGAGAAGGAGTCTTTCGTTGTTCGCTTGAGCAGATCCAGAGCGTGCTGATTTTCTAGCTCGCGGTTGGACGCATAGTTCGTAAAACAGTCCTTATTAGCGGTGTAGCCCCACATGTCCAGCATTTCTTCTTTCTATAGGTCCTAGGAGAGGGGGACCAATCACGTCCTCTGGATCTTGGCCTCTCTGATCTATGACGTGAGGAATGGGACTTCCGACCTGATGAGCGGGACCGGTGGCATGAGGACTGAGACCTGCGGTCTGGGCTGTCGGTATCACGGTGTCTTGAAGATTTTCTGGACCTCTTGGAGTGGGCAGGGCTACGATGTAAGGAACTCACTTTAGACCAGTGAGCGCACTTTTATTTTTTTATTTTTTTTATACTCACGTATAGTTGGTCACATACCTAATAGAAGTGTGAGGATCTTTACTACGAGATGAATGACTCATTGCGGAGTTGGGCACAAGGATCAGCTGTGCAAAAATAGTAAGAAAGGGAAAAGAACTGAAGTGCCAGTGCCAGTGTTCCAGCCCTAAGTGCCAGTGTTCCAGCCCGAAGTGCCAGTGCCAGTGTTCCAGCCTGAGGTTGTGGTGTCCGTTTCCCGGCCTGAGGTTGTGGTGCCCGTTTCCCAGCCTGAGGTTGTGGTGCCCGTTTCCTGGTCTGAGGTTGTGGTACCCGTTTCCCAGCCTGCGGAGTCTGCTGCCCAGCCTGATGTGTTCCTGTCTACTGCCCAGCCTGATGTGTTCCTGTCTGCTGCCCAGCCTGATGTTCCACTGTCTGCTGCCCAGCCTGATGTGCCACTGTCTTCTGCCCAGCCTGATGTGCCACTGTCTGCTGCCCAGCCTGATGAGCCTCTGTCTGCTGCCCAGCCTATGAGCCTCTGTCTGTCTGCTGCCCAGCCTGATGAGCCTCTGTATGCTGCCCAGCCTGATGAGCCTCTGTCTGCTGCTCAGCCTGATGAGCCTCTGTCTGCCGCTCAGCCTGATGAGCCTCTGTCTGCTGCTCAGCCTGATGAGCCTCTGTCTGCTGCTCAGCCTGATGAGCCTCTGTCTCCTGCTCAGCCTGATGAGCCTCTGCCTGCTGCTCAGCCTGATGAGCCTCTGTCTGCTGCCCAGCCTGATGTGTTCCTGTCTGCTGCCCAGCCTGATGAGCCTCTGTATGCTGCCCAGCCTAATAAACCTTTGTCTGCTGCCCAGCCTGATGAGCCTCTGTCTGCTGCCCAGCCTGATGTGTTCCTGTCTGCTGCCCAGCCTGATGTGCCACTGTGTGCTGCCCAGCCTGATGTGCCACTGTCTGCTGCCCAGCCTGATTTGCTCCTGTCTGCTACCCAGTTTGATGTGCCCCTGTCTGCTGCCCAGTTTGATATCCCCGTGCCTGTTGCCCAGCTTGATGTGCCTGCTGCCCAGCTTGATGTGCCCATGCCTGATGCCCAGCTTGACGTGCCCGTACCTGCTGCTCAGTTTTATGTGCCCGTGTCTGCTGCCCAGCTTGATGTGCCTGCTGCCCAGCTTGATGTGCCCATGCCTGATGCCCAGCTTGATGTGCCCGTGCCTGCTGCCCAGCTTGATGTGCCTGTACCTGCTGCCCAGCTTTGTGTGCCCATACCTGCTGCCCAGCTTTGTGTGCCCGTACCTGCTGCCCAGCTTGGTGTGCCCATGCCTGCTGCCCAGCTTGGTGTGCCCATGCCTGCTGCCCAGCTTGATGTGCCTGCTGCCCAGCTTGATGTGCCCGTTCCTGCTGACCAGTTTGATGTGCCTGCTGCCCAGCTTGATAAGCCCGTTCCTGCTGCCCAGCTTGATGTGCCCATGCCTGCTGCCCAGCTTGATGTGCCCGTGCCTGCTGCCCAGCTTGATGTGCCCGTGCCTGCTGCCCAGCTTGATGTGCCCGTACCTGCTGCCCAGCTTGATTTGCCTGCTGCCCAGCTTGTACCTGTACCTGCTTCTCAGCTTGAGGTTCCTGTGCCTGCTACCCAGCCTGATGTACTTTTTGCCAAGCCTGATGTGTCTGTACCCGCTGCTCAGCTCAAGCTGCACCTTGCCCTGTTTAAAGCCGTGGACCTTCCTCATGCCCAACCTGATGTGACTTTGTCCACTGCCTGGCTTGATGCCATAGACTTTCCCCAGCATCAGCTAGTTGGAGTGCCCGGAGGTCGCTCCTTTGAGGGGGGGGTACTGTAAGGAAGGGTTCCATCCGCTGGTAATATCTTTTATTTGGCGGGCAGTACTGGGGTACACCAGCAGGTGTCTCCTGGCAGTTTGGAACAGTCAGGGGAGCTTCTACCTGCTGGTGTTATGTCATGTCATCTTTGGGCCGCAGTACTGGCGTCCACCAGCGGATGGATCCTGGCAGTGTGGTGCAGATTTTACCTTCTGCAATCAGGCATCACCTGAGCATGTTAGCAGGTAATAGTATAAATACCCGGCAAGTGCACACACACACTGCCCTGGTATCGTCCTTGTGCCCTGACCTGCAGCCTGTTTACCTGAACCCTGATTCCTGATTCCTGTATTCTGAACCTGTTGTATCTGTTCTTGCATCCCTGGATCCTTGCCCTGCAGCCTGATTCCTTCCTTTTTGTCCCTGTCCGTCTACTCCTGACCCCACATCTGCTGATCTCCTGTTAATGATCCTGGCCTGGCTTGACTACGAATCTGGTTCTCCCTTTTGCTACATATGCTGGTTGGTTACTGTCAATGTTTTGGTTGTTTGGTTTGTTCACTTGTTGTACTGGTGGTGTATTCACATTTATATGTATTTACTTTAAAATAAACTTACTTTCACCTATTTCTGTTTGCGGTTTCCTCTGTTGCAGTCCACATAGTTCTGGTCAGTCCTGATACATGACAATATGAATCAATATTCTTTGCAAAGTAAATTTTCACCACATTCACTAAGCTAAGGTAAATTCCCCCTTTCAAAGTGAACAGCCTGTATCCCTTTAGTAAATCAACCCTATTTTGTCAATCTGTATGAGCTGCTGTAGTGAGAGGATAGTAAGAGATTACCAATTACATAGGGATATATTAGGGCTAAGGGTGAGTTGGCATTTTGTGGAATTTGTTTGTATTGGTGTTCTGCTAGTTTATGTTTTTTTTTTTTTTTGCATAAAATTTTTATTGTATAGTCACATATACAGGTTACATAACAGGTACAGTAAGGTATACAAGAATTCCACGATAAGTCAAGTACAGCGATATAAAGTACATAGTTCACTCGTAGAATATACCAACAACATTGATCAAACTAATACAGGCAATGTTTGTTATTAACTCTGTTACACCAGAGAAGGGTGGTGTCTTCCGAAACCCTCCCCTCACTTTACTAGCAATATATGCTCTACTCTAAGGGTTGTGGGAGGTGATCAAGTTCCCATTTGAGGGGGATATTCAGGGCAGGTTGAAGTGGCTAGGTGGCCTTTCATCAGTGGGATCATTCCCGCCCGCGCACCCCAAACAGGGTACTTGCTGTACGCGGGCAGGGATTCTTGTCAGACCCCAAGGGGTCAGGTCGTGTCTGGGCCAATAGTACAGTAATCTCTCCCTAACAGTTCGAGGGATGGTTTCGGATCAGATGAATACCCTTGTGCAACTTTCATAGGTGAACGTAGGTACAGAATGGCGTTCAGATAGTGTCACAATATAAGAATATGTAATCTATATATTTCTGAGATGTAGGGGAAGGGAGGGAGAGTAGGGGGGAGGGTAGAGAAGGAAGTTTCATGTTTCCGTGGCCAGAGTGGTCTCGTGATTCCCTGTACTGGTTGTAGGTATGGCGGATGAGTTTCCTGAACGTGTGGAGTCCCTATAGTGAAGCCAGCATGCCCATGTATTTCCAAACTTGGTAGAGTTATCATTAGCCTGGTGTATGAGCCTCTCCATATCTGCTATTCTGTCTACCCTGACATGCCATTCAGAAATGCTGGGTGGGGTGGTGCTCCTCCAGTGGACCGGAATACATTGGGTGGCTGCGTTGATGAGGTGCAGGGTGAGTGATTTCCGGTAGGCCGCCCTTGGAAGGGTCGTGTGATGGAGCAGATATTGCGCCGGGCTAAAGTCCGGTGTATAGGTGGTGATTTGGGTGATCAGGGCATGTATTTCTCTCCAGAATACCTGGATGACAGGGCATTCCCACCAAATGTGAATAAGGGAACCTAAAGCTGAATTACATCTCCAGCAATTCTGGGACATCTCCGGGTAAAATTTATGAATCTGATCAGGTGTACGGTACCACCTAGAGTACAGTTTGTACCTATTCTCTTGTGTAGAGACATTTATGGATCCTTTATGTGTGTGTTCATGTATTTGCGTCCAGTCTACAGCAGACAATTCCATGGCTAGGTCAGTTTCCCATCTATCATGAATTCTATCGTGTGCAGGAGGGTTGTCTAACAGGATGGCAATTATTGTTGAGATCAAGTGGCTCTGAGGGTCTGACCTACAGCATAGAGCTTCAAAGGGTGTATGGTCCCTATACCATAGGGAGAGTGGTTGGACGCTATGTAGGAAGTGTCGAATTTGGAGGAACTTGAAAAAGGGAATGGAAAGATCGGCAAATTTAGAGGCCATGTCTGGTTGAGAAAGAAGCCTACCTGCATCGAAGAATTGAGAGGCCCTCGTCTGCTGGGGGGTGGTCTGTTCGGATTGAGATTTGGCGAGTATACCAGGTGTGAATCCGGGGTTATTATCGAGTGGTGTCATAGGGCCTGGATAAGGGGTCATGTTGAGTGTACGACTCGCAGCTCTAAAATTATTTAGCGTGGGGCCTATAAGAGGGTGAGCTGTGCATTCAGTAGGTATCTCTCTCGGATTAATCCAAGGGAGGAGAGCGATTGGTATGTTAGTGAAAGCATTTTCCAGAAGTACCCATGCCTTAGTGTTTACATGAGCATGCCAGTCCACAATTCTGGTGAGCTGGCAAGCCCGGTAATATGTGCGTAAATCAGGCAACCCAATCCCACCCTGACGTTTGGGTAAGATTAGTTTTTCCCAGCGTAACCTAGGAGGATGAGCAGACCATAGAAAGAGTCTGCACTTCCGTTTGAAAGTCGTGAAGAATGATGGAGGCAGTTTTATTGGGATAGCTTGCATCAGATAGAGCAGCCTGGGGAGGACATTCATTTTTAAAATTGCCGCTCTGCCGAACCAGGAGAACGGGCCCTTGGTCCAAGATATGAGGTCTTCCTGAATCTTGTGTAGTGCTGGTGTGAAGTTTCTGGCATAGAGGTCAGAGAGTTTGGTTGGGAGTTTAATACCTAAGTATGATATCTCATTGGTTTCCCAGCTGAAAGGGAAGTTAGTCTGACAAAGAGCTACCAATTCCGTCGGTAGTGTTACGTTAATCGCCTTCGATTTGTCAAAGTTAATTTTCAGGTTTGAAAGTTGTCGGAAGAGCTCGAAGTCTTTGAGGAGATTGGGGATAGTGATCAGGGGATCAGTAAGGAAGAGTAGGATATCGTCAGCATAAGCTGCTATTTTGTATTGCCTATGACCAATCTCAATCCCTTTAATATCATGATTTTCCCGTATTCTGCGGAGGAGGGGTTCCATGGTGAGGATGAAAATAAGGGGTGAAAGAGGACAGCCCTGCCGTGTGCCGTTTGTAATGGAGAAGGCTTCCGACAGTCGGCCATTAACCCGAAGTCTAGCTGTAGGGGTCGTAAACAGTGTCATAATCATTTGGTGGAGGCGTGGAGGGAGTCCCATCGCCAACAGTGTGGCAGACATGTAGTCCCATGCCACTCTGTCAAACGCCTTCTCCGCGTCAAGGGAAAGGAAGAACCCTTTGGTACTAGAGGTGGTCAACCAGTGGTGGATATTAATAGCCTTCGTAGTGTTGTCCCTAGCTTCCCTGCCAGGGACGAAGCCTACTTGATCTAGTGAGATGTAATTAGGGATCAAAGGTAGGAGCCGGTTCGCTAGAATTTTGGCGTAGAGCTTAACATCAACGTTAAGTAGTGAGATTGGGCGATAGTTAGACACTAGTGTGGTGTCCCTGTCAGGTTTCGGTATTAGGGTAACGTGAGCCTCAAGTATATCCGTATGCGGGAGGGGAGATGTGGGAAGAGAGTTGAAAGCTTTGACAAAGTGAGGGATCAGTAAGTCGGTAAAAGATTTGTAGTAGTTGGTCGTGAGTCCGTCAGGTCCCGGGCTCTTGCCTGCTTTCAGCTGTTTTAGAGCCGCAAGAGTCTCCTCTACGGAAATGGGGAGATCAACGTCCTTTAGGTCGTCAGGGCTGGGCGGGGATGGACAGTACTGAGATAGAAAGTCAGTGATGGCTTTAGATCTGTCGTTGGAGTTGGTTTGTAGGCAGGGTCTGGATAGGTTATACAGTTTGGTGAAGTACTTAACGAACTGTCTTGCTATGTTGTCTGTGTCGGCTACGCTGGTTCCCGAGGGGGTTCTGATGGAATGGATGGTGTTCGCTGACTTTTTCTTTTGTAAGGCTCTTGCTAAAAGCTTCCCGGACTTGTTACCAAACTCGTAAAAGAGTTTATGTGTCAGTGCAAATTTACGTTTCAACGTCGCCTGGAGTTCCGATAACAATTCCTCTCTAGCCGTAAGGAGGTCAGAGAGGCCGTTTGCCGCTAGGGACAGCTTGTGTGCTCGTTCCAAAGTTTTAACACGGTTAGACAGTTCCTCAATGCGTGCTTTCCTGAGCTTGTGCCTCTTAGCCATCAGGGAAATAATCTGGCCCCGCATGACGCATTTGTGCGCAGCCCATACTGTAATAGGAGAGATATCTTCTGTGACATTGTCTGCAAAATAATGGGATAGGCCGTCAGAAATTAAGCGGGTATGTTCCAGGTCTGAAAGCAGGGAGTCATCCATGCGCCAGATCTCGGATCTAGGGCGCCATATTGGAAATGTTAAAGTCATGGTAATAGGGTTGTGGTCCGAAAGGAGTCCTGGCTCAATCGTGGCTGTAGTAAGCATGGGAAGGTCATTCTGCGAGAGAAAGAAATGGTCAAGTCTAGAATACTTATTATGTGGAGGGGAGAAGAAGGTGAAGTCTTTGACGTTTGGGTGTAACGTGCGCCAAGTATCATGAAGGGTGAGAATGTGTAGTTGGGATTTAATCGCGCGGAGGGCCCTATATGTCATACACGAGGATCCGTTGGAGGTGTCTAGGGTTGGAGTCAGCGGTACATTGAAGTCTCCGCCTACAATGAGGGTGCCCGATTGGAATGCCGTTAGCTGATGGAGTGTGGCTTTGAAGAAGGAGACCTGTTGTGAGTTCGGGGCATATATGTTAGCGATGGTCAGGGGTCTATCATGCAACGTACCTTTGAGAAAGAGGAACCTGCCTTTGGTGTCTCTTTGGGTCTCCGTGATCTTGATTGGGCAGTGTTTGGAAATTAGTATGGAGACTCCTTTTGATTTTGCCTCCTCATTAGCGGCATGGTATACTGTCGGGAAGAATTGGTTATGGAATTTAGGGATGCTGTCTGTCCTAAAGTGGGTTTCTTGGATAAGTGCAGTGTGGGTTTTGGCTTTCTGGAGTGTGTAGAGTAGTTGTGATCTCTTTTCTGGAGTATTCAACCCACGAATGTTTAGAGAATACAGCCTAAGTTGCATCGGTGATCCTTGGCTGTGTGGGTTAGAAGTGTCAGAGTCAGAGGCTTCCGTCATATTGGGGGGGGCCGTTAGGGCAGGACGGGGAGGCGTTGGGTAAGGAAAGGGATAGGGGGGTTGTAGCTCTGTGATTGCTAGTATGAGTCAGGGGCGTGTATCCCTTGTATGAAAGTAACCGATGAAGAGGATGGGTTTTACCAACCTCTTCTAGGGGGGTGGACCGAGTGTCGGACGTATACAGAGCGCGCAGTGAGACAGCACAGCCGGTAGAGTGCAGATCCCACTACACGCCACTGTGTGGGGGTTGAACCAAACCGAACCAAAGAAATGGAAATAACCACAGGTATGTAGAGGTATCCGCCACCTCAGAGTGAATGTAGCCTAATGAGAGGAGGTACGGCCCCTTTGAAGAAATCACTTGATGGGGAGAGGGAATAAGGGAGTAAGGGCGGGCGGTGCCCAACCACTTGAAATGTATTAAGGGGGATATAGCATTTGTGTGCGCCCGTGTGACATCGGGTGTATATATAACCACTCTGTAGGAACATGGGTGTAACATCAACATACCCATCACCTCTTGCTCTTCCATCGGAGGGACCCCATGTAAGGTAGTGCGAGAGGTCCTGCGGGTGGGGAGCATGGAAGGCATTCAACTAAAGGAAAGAACTTGTTAAGTAACAGTTAAGTAACAATCCTATAACCCAAAACATTCAAAACATTCAAGAAAACAAACAAAATAAGAGACAATCCTGAGGTTGAGTGTAACCTGATGAATCAGACCAGCACGGGAGGATAATAAGGTCTTCAGTAAGTGCCATTGTAGGATATCGCATATAAAACATAGGAAACACTCAGCACTAAACGTCGGGCCTATGTGTGTCAGCGGAGATACGACCTCCGCTAGGACAATTTTTTGTGACCCTGAAGGGCGACAGTAAGGGTATGTGAGGTCGTCGTGCCCGTGCATGGGGAATCTATCAATGACATCATTAGTATTCTAGTTACCCGAAAAAATTGCAGCGTTATTCCGCCTAGAGTTAGTAAAGGGTGAGGGGTTTAGCTAGAATGGTATCTAGTATCCCCCTTTATGCGTGAAGGCAGTCAGTTGACACATAGGCATTACCGTGAGGAGTAAATGAGTAACAGTCATGTCATGAAGCACAGTGGGAACCTCAAGTACGAGTACGTCTAGGTGATTAGAATTATCCAGAGTCCCATGAGCAGGCTATGAGGACTCCCTCTCATATGCCCAGGTATAAGTCTTACCTGCCTTCAGAAGGTGAGTGGGAGCAGACCTCTGATTATAGTGTCCATGGCAAGTTCTATTGAGGGCAGGGAAGTCCCCATTTTCGGTCAAACTCGTCCGGCCACAGGAAGTCTCTGTCTGTATTGACGCTGGACAGGAGGCGGAGATGTGTGGTCTAGTAGACAGGAGGAGAGAAGCGTCTGTGGGGATCGATGGCTGTGGGATGTTTATGTTTGGCAACGTCGCTTCCGGAAATCCGTCACGGCCAGTGGCCAGCGGAAGTAGGAGCATAAGGTCCATCTGCTGTGCGCAGAGAGTTCTGGGTGTTGTAGTCCTTGCTATTGAAGCTAGCGCCACGTGATCTCTCATAGGCAGAGTGCGCGTTGTCCTCCCGATACCAGCCTCCCGTATCCCTGACCGCAAAGAGTGGGGTACACAGGTGCTGACAGCTCGGCAGACATGTCAATGCCCGGAAAAAGCAAATAAAGGAAAAACTTAAAAATCCAAAAAATAAAAAGTGAAACAAACACCAGAAAAGATATACTCTATAGGGTGGGGGCCATTAATGCCGCAACTAATAGTCTCGGCGGGCTCTCCGGGAGCCGGGCGGGTTGGAAGGGCTGTGTTCCTGATGTGGGTTGCGGGATGTGGTATAACGCCTGGAGCCCGACGAGGAACGTCTCCTGCGAGCGCCTGTAGCCTGTGTGTCCATAGGCTCTTCAGTGCGTGCACTCGGTCTGTGCACTGCCTTCCTGAAAGCAGCATACCAATCCGGGACAGCCACTCTGGAAATGCCGATCGTATCACAAAAGTGTGGCAGGTCCTCTGGTACCTTGAGCAGAGCTGTGCGGCCCTCCACTGTGGCGGATAGGCAAAAGGGAAATTTCCATTTGTAACGAATATCCTTTGCACGCAGGACGTCTAGCAGTGGTCTGAGATCTCTGCGATGCTGCAGGGTTATCCCCGATAAGTCTTGGAATATTTGAACCGGCGTCTCCCCATGTGACAAGCGCTGGCCCCTTGCTAGTTTCAGTACCTCTTCCTTAAGTTTGTAGTCCACTATACAGCACACTATGTCCCGGGGAGGGTCAGTGTCTCTGCCCCGGGGTCTCAGGGCACGGTGGATTCGGTCCATAGCGATTGGGGTCTGAGGTGGTCTGTTGAGCAAGCCATTGAAGAGTGCGATCACTGCCTGAGAGATGTGTTCGCCGTCTACCGATTCCGGTATTCCTCTAATTCTGAGGTTATGGCGGCGTCCCCTGTTGTCCAGGTCCTCCACGTGTCTTTGCATATCCCTGAGCTGTAGGGTATGGGTGTCAATTTGCCATATAGCGCGGTGTATAGCCGTTTCATGCTGATCAGACACCTTTTCGACTACCTGCACTCTATCTGCGAGAGCTCTAATGTCTAGGTGGAGTTCTGAAATGGCCGCCAACAGGGTATCTTTGATATCTGCAGCTATTGTCCGCAGATCATGGATGCTGAGCTGAGGAGAGGGAGGGGGAGCGTTCATGCCTCCGTTCTCTGCGGCTCCCGGAGGTACGGGGATCACTAGTGTCTCATTCAGTGTGTTCCCCGGGAGGGATGCCGCGTGAGCCTGCGAGCGGGTCTGTGTAGGTCCTTGGCGGGAAGACGCCATGTTCCCCCTGCTCGTCCGGAACATCTCCGGGATGTTCTGGCTAGAGCTTCCGGATAATTCACGGGGGGAGCGCGATCTGGACGCTGATGAGTTCCTGGACGCTGTCCCCATGATGTAGGCTGTGTTTGTAGCTAGAAGGGGTCAATCGTACCTCCGATAACAGGCGGTTAGAGGCTGAGGTGGCGGGAGCTCCGAGATTAGGCGTCCATCTTCTAGTCCGGCCAGGCCACGCCCTCTCCTGCTAGTTTATGTTTTATGCTGATAGGGCCTTTATTTTGAGTAAATTTTATTGCTGCAAGGCCTCCCTTAAAAAAAAAGGAGGTCTTTATGTTTCCGGGGGAATTTGAACAGTATACACTTAAACCACTTCACATTAAATAACTCACATTCATCGCAACTCCCTCCCAAACCCTATAGAGAAAATAAAAGTTAGACATCAGTTAGGCCTACTATCCCTACATAAAACTATACTGCTGGGGAAAAAAAACAAGGAATACCGCTCAGGTGGGTGAATCCAGATAAATGAATAAGTGAAGTGAATTGAAGGACTCGTCTCAACCATGAGGGTTATGACTAAGCGAAGAAATTTGTGAAACGCGTCAACCATGCTCCCCTCTGTGCTGCCATGATGCTGTAACCTCAATGGTTTTTCCTGTTGGACATTTATTTACCAATAAAAGCAATTTTCCTTATCCTTGGAGTGTGGTCAATTGTTTTGTCTCTTGCATCAGTTACCCAGATCACGGACTGGACCTGCACCTGATCACTAAGGAAGGTATTACCATCACCTGGAGCTGTGTTACTCCCTGTTTGTTGTTTACTGTGTGAAACATGTCTGCCTTGATTTTCATTTTTCCTGTGGTGTGTCACTTGGATGGATTAATAAAGGACTTATATTCATCGTCTTGGAGTGCAGCCATTTCTTCCTTTTAAAACTATACTGCTACTGGACAATGTTACATGCTGTATCTGCTGCAGTATCCTAATTCTTGTAGTAAAACCTCAGCCTGTTCTTGTTGTCTCTATTAAATTTGGGCCTAGTCTTGCTTATTAAAATTGTACTGATGCTGGCCAATTTTACACTACTGAAATATCTATGGTCTCTTAACCGGTTTCCGACCGGCTCACGCAGATATACTGTGGCAGAATGGCTCCCCTGGGCGAAACCCTATACGGGTACATTCTTATCAAAGTCGAAGCAAGTGTAAATGAGCCCTAATAGAGATTGGCAAGACCGTTTTGCATCAGTAAGAACAGGAACAGCCTTATCAAACTACTTGATAGTTTCTCTCCACTGGCTAAAGTGGGTCTATTACTGTTTGATGAAAAAGCATGTATTGCTGCTGAAGCTACCTTAACCACTTCAGCCTTCGGATCATTTGGCTGCCCAAAGACCAGAGCACTTTTTGCGATTCGGCCCTGCGCCGCTTTAACTGACAATTGCACGGTCGTGCGACGTGGCTCCAAAACAAAATTGACGTCCTTTTTTTCCCACAAATAGAGCTTTCTTTTGGTGGTATTTGATCACCTCCGCGGTTTTTATTTTAGCACTATAAACAAAAAAAGAGCGTCAATTTTGAAAAAAAAAAACAATATTTTTTTACTTTTTGCTATAATAAATATCTCCAAAAAATATATATAAAAAAAATGTTTTTCCTAAGTTTAGGTAAATACGTATTCTTCTACATATTTTTGGTAAAAAAATCGCAATAAGCGTTTATTGATTGGTTTGCGCAAAAGTTATAGCGTCTACAAAATAGGGGATAGTTTTATGGCATTTTTATTAATATTTTTTTTTTACTAGTAATGGCGGCAATCAGCAATTTTTATCGTGACTGCAACATTATGATGGACGCATCGGACACTTTTGATGCCATTTTGGGACCATTGTCATTTATACAGTGATCAGTGCTATAAAAATGCATTGATTACTGTGTAAATGACACTGACAGTGAAGGGGTTAACCAGTAGGAGGTGCTGAAGGGGTTAAGTGTGTCCTAGTGATGTGTTCTAACTATAGGGGGGATGGGCTACGTGTGACACGACACTGATTACTGCTCCCGATCAGTGTCCTGTCACTAGGCAGAATGGGGAAATGCTTGTTTACATCAGCATTTCCCTGTTCTTCCTCCCTGTGAGACGATCACGGGACTCCCAGCGGACATTGAGTAATGGCGAGTATAGGCGAGTAAAGGTGTGCAAGCGTATAGACAGGTATAGACGAGTAAAATTGTGGTGCTGTTTGTCACTCTGACACACCGCATCTCTGATCGTGGTAAGGAGCCTCTGACGGAGGCTCCTTACCACGTGATCAGCTGTGACCAATCACAGCTGATCACAGCGTGAACCAGAAAGTGCCCGGTAAACGGCTTTCCTTGGTTCGCACTAACAGGGAGATCTGATCGGCGGCTCTCCCTCTCAGGGGGGGGGGGGGGTCTGCGCTGATAATCAGCACATTGATTATCAGTGCAGCCCCCATGAGAGGTGCCCATCAGCTGGCAGTCTGTGCCCCATCAGTAACGCCTGTCAGTGCCCATCAAAGTGCCAAACAGTGCCCATAAATGTGCCAATTAGTGCCCATAAATGTGCCAATCAGTGCCCCATCAGTAATGCATGTCAGTGCCCTTCAGATGCCAATCAGTAATGCCTGTCAGTAGCTCCTTATCAGTGCTGCCTGTCCAGTGCCCATCAGTGCCTCCTATCAGTGTCCATGAGTGCCACCTATCAGTGCCATCGGTGCCGCCTATCAGTGCCCATCAGTGCTGCATATCAATGCCGCCTATCAGTGCCCATCAATTCTACATATCAGTGCCTCCTCATCAGTGCTTATCAGATCCACATTATCAGTGCCACTCATCAGTGCCCATTAGTGCCGCCTCATCAGTGCCCATTAGTGCAGCCTCATCAGTGTCCGTCAATGAAGGAGACATTTTTTTGTAACAGAAACGAAGAAAAGCTTTTTTTTTTTTTTTTTTCAGCAATTTCTGTATTTTTTTAGTTTGTTTAGCAAAAAATAAAAATCCCAGTGGTGATCAAATACCACCAAAAGAAAGTTCTATTTGTGGGAAGAAAATTATAAAAATTTAGTTTGGGTACAGTGCATGACCGTGTAATTGTCATTCAAAGTGTGACAGCACTGAAAGCTGAATATTGTCCTGGGCAGGAAGGGGGGAAAGTGCCCAGTATGGAAGTAGGTAAACGAGTAAACATGCAAGTAAATTACTGCTCTGTGTTCAAAGCTATATTAATGATCTTAACGCAGCTGTGTGCCATAGACCAGTGTTTCTCAACTCCAGTCCTCAAGGCGCCCCAACAGGTCATGTTTTCAGGCTTTCCATTACTTTGCACAGGTGATTTGATCAGTTTCACTGCCTTAGTAATTACTACAGCCGTTTCATCTGAGGAAAATCCTGAAACCATGACCTGTTGGGGCGCCTTGAGGACTGGAGTTGAGAAACACTGCCATAGACAACAAGGCATCTCATTTCAATAAAAAAACTCTTTTACTCCCTTGTGCAAGAGGCCTTAAAGCGGAGGTCCGCCAATTTTTATTTATTTTTTTAAAGTCAGCAGCTACAAATATTGCAGCTGCTGACTTTTAAAATAAGGACACTTACCTGTCCAGCGCGCCCGCGATGTCGGCTCCCCGAGGCGGACCCGTCCCTCGGTCCTCCGATGCTGCTGCCGCCATTTTCGGTAAGGGAATCAGGAAGTGTAGCCTTGCGGCTTCACTTACTGGTTCCCTACTGCGCATGCGCGACTCGCGCTGCGCAATGCCACTGGTCCCTGCTGTCTTCTGAGACCCGTGTGTCTCCCAGAAGACAGCGGGGGGCGCCGGATGTGGCATAGACTGCGGCAGATATGCGGGGGTCTATGCCCGGAAGTGGGTGCCAATACCATATCTGCTCCCCCCTCTCCCCTGAAAGGTGCCAAATGTGACACGGGAGGGGGGGGGGGGGAGAAATCCGGACAGCGGAGGTTCCATTTTTTTGTGGACCTCCGCTTTAAGCAGGTTTTTAAAGATTTGTGTATTTTCAATGTTACCCTTAAAGCCGCATAAAAAGACCCTCTCCCTGCTGTACAGTTTTTTTTCAAATAATTTTGCATTGGTACCCTATAGTAGTGCCCATTTCCTTATTATTATTATTATTTTTACAGCAGTTTGCCTATCTGCCCTAAAAATGGGCAGAATTTAAGATTTGCCACTTCACATAGTTTCCAATGAGATTTGCCTCTAAATTTAGGTGCTTTAAAGTGCACAAGATTTACCAAACCCCTTACAAACTGAACCTGGACAGATTCGTCCATCACAAATTACTTTACCTCTGTTAATAGCAGTGGTGTGGGGCATTGTCTTTTTGCCCCCCGCTTTCAAAATTCTAGTCTTCGAATGCCACTCAGCTGTAAAAATTCATGTTGCAATGGACCCCCTCCCTGTACATTCTAAGCTCCCAATATGTAGAAGAGCCCTCATCATCCTCATGTACATTACAGAACCATTTTCCACGACCAATTGGGTAGCTCATGGCCCTGGTTGTGTATTGGGGAGGTATCACTATATCGCTATACGAGGGATGTGCACGAAACCCCCAAAAAAACAACTTTTTTGGGAGGAGGGGGTAGGTAGGTAGCTGAGGTCACATTTGGAAATTTGGAACAAGCTGTCCAATTAAAATGCTGCATTGGAGGCTGTCCTCTCACTGTAGTGTCATAGAAGGGGCATGTGTCTAAAATACAAATGCTCCCTTCCAGCCCAGCTCTCTTAAGTAGAAGGAAAAAGCATGGGTTTCTGGGTATAGGATTTACCCACAATCCCATGTTTTTCTCACACAGTTAAGAGGGAGAATAAGAATCTGCTGCCTGCTGAAAAGGTACTGTTTCAATCAAGCTAAATCATATATCATTATGCTATATCATAATAATTTATTATTTTTCTGTTTACTGTGAAATTACTGGTTGGAAGTTATAACTTCAAACTTCAGTAATTTGTCCATTAAGCCACCTGCTTGAGTACAGTTTTTGAAAATATAGTAAATTATCTTAAAACCAATATATAATAATTATTTGTATATTACTTACTTATGGTAATAACCCCCTGCCACCCAAGTGTCAATTCTGACACTTCTCTCCTACGCGTAAAATCATCACTTTTTTGCTAGAAAATTACTCAGAACCCGCAAACATTATATATATTTTTCTAGCAGACACCCTAGGGAATAAAATGGTGGCCGTTTTTTTTTTTTTATGTAACACAGTATTTGCGCAGAGATTTTTGAAATTGTAAAAGAACAGTTTCATGAACATAACACTAAAACACTAAGGCTGGGTTCACACTATTGCCGCATGCAGCTCACAGCAGGGGTCCGATGCGTCCCCGTTCACTGTTTTAGGTCCGATTACAGCCCAAAGCTGAAACGGACCAAAAGATGCACAGGACGCCTGTGCAAATTGGCACCAGAGCCGCAGCGGAGAGCCGGTCACAATCTCCTACCATGCGAATTGGATGCGGAGAAAGCCGCATCCAATTCGCATAGGTGTGAACCCAGCCTTAAATTGGCCTGATTTTTTTTGTATAACGTGGAAGATGATGTTACGCCAAGTAAATAGATACCTAAACTGTCGCGCTTTAAAATTGCACACACTCGTGGAATGGCGCCAAACTTCGGTACTTAAAGCGGAGTTCCACCTAAAAGTGGAACTTCCGCTTAAACCACTCCTCGCCCCCTTACATGCCACATTTGGCATGTAATTTTTTTGGGGGGGAAGTGGGGGCTTCAGTATTAGTGGGACTTCCTGTCCCACTTCCTCTTTCCGCCCGGGGACCGCTTGGGCAACTCGTCATATCTCCTTTTGTTGGCCCCTCCCTGTAGGCGATCACCTGGGACACGTGACAGGTCTCAGGCAATCGCCTGTCCACTCAGGGAGCGCAGCGTCGCTCGCGCATGCGCAGTGAGTGCCTAGCCGTGAAGCCGAAAACTGCCACGGCCGGGTGCCCACAGTTAGAATGGAGGCGCCGGCAGAGAGGGGGGGAGAGGAGCGAAGCTCTGGGCGGTCGCGTCGCTGGACAGTGGAACAGGTAAGTGTCTGTTTATTTAATAGCCAGCAGCTACACTTTTTGTAGCTGCTGACTTTTAATAAACATAAAAAAGTCTGGAACTCCCCTTTAAAAATCTCCATAGGCGACGCTTTAATTTTTTTTACAGGTTACATGTTTAGAGTTACAGAGGAGGTCTAGTGCTAGAATTATTTACTCTCGCTCTAACGTTCGCAGCGTATGTAACCTGTGTGCATCTGGGTCTGATACTAGCCAGTGCCTCACCAGCCCCTGACCTCACCGCACGTCCCTGCACTATACATACACCTCACCTTCTATCTTGCAGTTGTAGCACACGGACCCTTTTCTCCTGCTTACCTCCACCTTGCAGGGATAAAGGCACACCGTGCCACATGCCCGGATCCTCCTGGTTTAGAAGGTTGAGCGGTGTTCTTTAATTTTGGGTCCTGCAGCGAGTTACCTCCATCCATTGGTTCTCGTCCCTAGAGTATAGGGGAAAGTCTATGTTCCTTCCCCAAAGAAAGTCAATGTCCACACAACTTCAACTTCAACAAAGAGTTTATTTTTCTTTGCCTCAGTTAACAGGGAAATTGAGGACAGAAAGAAGCTAGCGAAGTTAGGAGGTAGATTCAGGCACATACCACTTGGCTTACTCGTCGCCACTCGATCCCGAGTGGGTTTAGCTCACCCAGATAGATCCCTCTCACAGTTCTAGCAGCCGGAGTGGAGCTCGAACAATACTGTAACTTTGTCCCCCGCCTGGGACGGGTTCGGGAGATCCTCTAATAGAGCAGAATCCTGTTATTCCTGAATCCAGAACTTTACTTGAACCTCTGTAAAACTTAAAGAACCGATGATTCCCTCTGACAGGTCACCAGGCCTCTCCCAAGACAGCGACCTACTATCACTCATCTCTTCCGTGGGACCGATCCTCCCCTTGCTTCCTTCTCAGTCAGAGCGGGTTACCCTCACCTGGGTACCCTGGGACTCCAGTGTTCTAATTGTAGGCCCAGTTGAAGGTACTGGGCCTACCCGGAACGTTGTAGCCTCGGGTTAAAGGTGCCCGAGACTTCTCGACCAGATCACGCACCCCCCATGGGGCACACTCCCTTGCCCTCCTCCAGGGGCACACACTCCTCCTCATGGCATCTGCCCTTTATGTATGCCCTCCCGGCATGCACATCAGGTGAAACCCCGCCCCCTGTGCGGTAGCCGAGAGAGGACACCCAATCACGCCACCGTGTCACCCGAGGTTCCACCCTGGGCCTAGGCAACAGTGCCACCCACAGGCCAAAGGGGAACCATACACCAGACAACACTTACAGCAGAGCAGAGTCCAGTATAACAAATTAGAGAACCTGAGCCAACTATGGCTCATACTACCCCTGAATTTAGTACATAGCGATCCCCATATTGAGGTACCCGCTACACAGTAAAAATAAAAGCTAGGTACAGAGCTATAAAAAAAAGAAAAGGCTGTGGCGACTTAAAGTAGAAGTAAAACTCTAACATAAAAAATGGGGCTCCTGGGAGCTTATAGCCACAATGTGTTATTATACACAGCATACCAGTACAGTATATTACCTACCAAAGCAATTTTGTACACTGAGCTATTCATGCATGGCTTAGTGTATGCTTACAATAAAAAGTGCTGACAGGCAGAGAGCACTTTAATAAAAAAAAAAAAAAAAATCTTCTATTTCAAGGTAGATGCAGCAGTGCCAATCATGAAGGTAGTAATAGGCAATAGTCTCCACAAACAGGTTTAGCACCATGAAGTGGTGGCAGGGTCACAAACAGCAGAGGCAAGGCATGTCTACATTTGTTTTTAGTGTGACAGCAGGAAGGTAAAGTCACCTGGTTGCATCCAGGGGGGTAGATATATTTCGCCCAGATTCAGGCTTTACGCCGACTTATACAACTAGGTGGAGTGTTGTATAAGCCCAGCTGAGGCTAGTGGGCTCATGGATGACTCATACCTCTAGGGAGAGTGTGGGGCGTCGTGCAGACAGGGAGTTGATGAGACCAGCTGAAGCTTGTCAGCTCATTTAGGCCTCTATAAAAACTCCCAGATTCATTAGGTGTTAGCTCATGCCTGGACCCAGACCTGTGTGGACTGTCTAGGGAGAGTGAACCCCTGTGCGGTGAGACAAAGCCTGTGTGGCTATTTGCTTGGACATTTAAAACCAGGGACTTAGGGACTAGGACAGCACTAGGCTGATCCCAGTTGTTAGTTAGGAAACCTGTATGTTTAGTCAGAGGTCAAGTTGACCAGGATTTATTTTGTTTATGTTTCTTTTGGCTTTGCTGTGTTTTGTCACTGTAAATAGAAAATAAACCGCACCTTTTTTTGATTTTGAAAACCACAACCTCCGTTTGCTGGGCCTGTTTTTGTGTGGGGAGCCCTTCCCGGGGGTCACACACACCCGCTGCCGAGCTAACCCCCTCACAGTTGGTGGAGAACCAGTGGCAGTTTTTTTTTAAGCCAGCATGGAGGAGATACTGAAGCAGCTGGCTCTAGCAAATGCCAATCAACAGCAGACAAATGCAGGTTTGCAAAAGAGCCTTGCAGCTCATCAACAGAGCCTTGCAGCTCAACAACAGAACTTCGCAGCCCAGCAGCAAGCTCATCAACAGAGCCTTGCAGCCCAGCAGCAAGCTCACCAACAGAGTCTGGAAGCTCAGCAACAAGCCCAGCAGCAATCTGAGGCCCGCTTCATAGACCTGTTACAGAAGCAAGAGCAGAGACTACAACAAATGGAAGCAGTAATGCAGCAACGTCCGCAGACCAGTGAGGAAAGCCGTCCCGCTAATACCGCGTCCTTTGGGGTGAGTCGTTTATTGACAAAAATGACTGGAGAGGATGATCCAGAGGTATTTTTGACCACATTTGAAAGGACTGCTGAAAGAGAAAAGTGGCCTGAGGAGCAGTGGGCTGGACTGGTGGCTCCTCTGTTAACTGGTGAATCGCAGAAGGCTTACTATGACCTAGAGCCTGACCAAGCAAAAGACTATGTGATGCTAAAAGCTGAAATATTGGCAAGGCTGGGTGTCACCCAGGCTGTCCGGGCTCAGCGTGTGCATAACTGGACTTTCCAGCTTGGAAAACCCCCCAGGTCTCAAATGTATGATCTCATTCACCTGAGCAGAAAGTGGCTACAGCCAGAGACTTTGTCCGCACCAAAGATTGTGGAACGTGTTGTAATGGATCGGTTTTTGAGAGCTCTTCCTACTGCCATCCAAAAGTGGGTAAGCCATGGAGACCCAGAGACGGCCGATGGTCTTGTGGATCGTGTGGAGAAATACTTGGCTACAGAGAACCTGACGGCCTCTTCCAGAGACACTCGGACTTTCCACCCTAAGACCAGACCATCCCCAGGGGCGGATAAGAGGATTCCAAGGGGTGAGGGTGGAGAGAGTGAGAGGGTGGGAGCTCTACCCCAAGTTTGGCGAGAACAGCCTGGGAAATCAGCGGCTCAAGAGGCGGCAAGAAGGATCGTTTGCTACCGCTGCCGGCAAGCGGGACATATTGCAGCCAATTGCCCGGTTGTGGAGGAACCCATGCAGTGTGACTTTCTGACGGGCAGACGTCAGTCGCTGTGTGCGACAGTCGCATGCACTGCCATTCGAGGAACTGAGAAACATTTATGCAAAATGTGTGTTAATGGTAGAAATGTTGTGGTATTGCTGGATTCAGGTAGCCTTGTGACCCTGATAAAGGCTGAGTTAGTTAAAACAGAGGTCTCTGGGAATAGCAAGGTAGCTGTTATTTGTGTGCATGGGGACACCCGAGAGTATCCAGTGACTACAGTGTGTTTCGAGACCCCCAAAGGTACCCTCTCTCATCCAGTGGGCTTAGTATCTCAGTTACCGCATGACGCCATTGTGGGAAGGGATTTTCCGAAGTTCTGGGAACTGTGGGATGATCCTGAGCCCCCCACTGGTGCCCCTATGTACCAGGAATGGGATAGCCAGAACTCCCCTGAGAGTGGTGAGGACTCTCCGGAATTTCCCTTTACAGTATTGGCAGGGGAGACTCAAGAAACTGGAGAGGAGCCCACCTCCTCAGACGAAAACCTACCGTCTGTGGAGTTTTCTGATCTTGAGGTTCACAGGGAAAACTTTGCCACAGAACAGTTGAAAGACCCCGCCCTAATAAAGGCACGGGAAAACGTAGTGAAAATAGATGGCGAGTTAGTGAACCCAGATAATACCTGCACTTACCCATACTTCAGCGTAGAGAAGGACCTACTGTATCGGGTGGCAAAAAGGGCAGAAGAAACCGTTGAGCAGCTTGTGGTGCCCAAACCTTACAGGAAGTTGGTGTTGGAGTTGGCCCATGGGCACATTCTTGGAGGTCATCTGGGGACAGAGAAAACCCGAGAGAGGGTATTACAGAGATTCTATTGGCCGGGGGTGATGAAGGACATAGAAAATTATTGTTCCTCCTGCCCTGTGTGTCAGAGGTCGGCCCCGATGCCACATTTCCGTAGCCCGCTGGTCCCTCTACCCATCATTGAGGTCCCGTTTGAGAGGATCGCCATGGATTTGGTAGGTCCTATAATCAAGTCCGCTAGGGGGCACCAGTACATATTAGTTATAATGGACTATGCCACCCGTTATCCAGAAGCGATCCCTCTCCGAAATACCTCGGCCAAAACCATAGCCAAAGAGCTATCTCTTGTGTTTAGCCGGGTGGGTATTTGTAAAGAACTGCTTACGGACCAAGGTACACCCTTTATGTCCCGGGTTATGAAGGAGCTGTGTAAATTGTTCAAAGTGACGCAATTACGTACATCTGTGTATCACCCCCAAACCGATGGGCTGGTTGAAAGATTCAACAAAACCCTAAAACAAATGTTGAAGAAAGTGGTGGATAGAGATGGAAAGGATTGGGACTGTCTACTTCCTTATCTGATGTTTGCTATTAGGGAGGTGCCCCAATCCTCTACGGGATTCTCCCCCTTTGAGTTACTGTATGGGAGACACCCAAGAGGGCTGTTGGATATTGCCAAGGAAACTTGGGAAAGTGAGAGTTCTCCCCACAGGAGTGTGATTGAGCATGTCGCCCTGATGCAAGACCGAATTGCACAGGTAATGCCCATCGTGAAGGAACATTTGGCCCAAGCGCAGTTAGCACAGCAGAGAGTGTACAACCGTGGAGCCAAGACCCGTACCTTTTCCCCGGGGGATAGGATACTGGTACTTGTCCCTACGGTTGAAAGTAAATTCCTTGCCAAATGGCAAGGCCCCTACGAGATAATGGAAAAAGTGAGCGAAGTGAATTACAAGGTCAGACAACCAGGAAGGCGAAAGCCCGAACAGATCTATCACGTTAATCTGTTGAAAGCCTGGAGGGATAGAGAGTCCCTAGTCGCAGACACTTGGTCACCAGCTCAAACTGGTTGCGTGATTCCTGAGGTTGGAATAGCAGCCACCTTGTCACAACCCCAACAACAGGAGGTTAAGGAGTTTGTGCTTCGCAACAAGGAGGTATTCTCTGAGCTGCCGGGACAAACATCTGGGGTAGAGCATGACATCATTACCCCGCCCGGTGAAAGGGTGAAGTTAAAACCCTATCGGATCCCAGAGGCCCGACGGGAGGCAATACGGGAGGAAGTACAGAAAATGCTGAACTTAGGGGTGATAGAGGAGTCCCAAAGTGATTGGTCTAGTCCCATTGTGTTGGTGCCTAAACCGGATGGGAGCTGGCGATTTTGTAACGATTTTCGTCAGTTGAACAAAGTTACAAAATTTGACACCTACCCCATGCCACGTATAGATGAGTTGATCGACCGGCTGGGAACAGCCCGATACATGACGACTCTTGACCTCACAAAAGGGTATTGGCAAATCCCCCTGGCCAAATTGGCCAAAGAGAAAACCGCATTTGTAACCCCAGACGGGGCGTTCCAATATAAAAGAATGCCGTTCGGATTACAGAATGCGCCGGCCACATTCCAGCGGAAAATGGACCAGATGCTGAGGCCCCATCGGAAGTATGCTGCGGCTTACCTGGATGACGTAATTGTCCATAGCACAGATTGGGCCTCACATCTGCCAAAAGTGCAAGCAGTCCTGGACTCTGTTCGGGAAGCGGGGTTTACGGCTAACCCCAAGAAGTGTACCATTGGGCCGGAGGAGGCCAAATATCTTGGGTACACCATTGGGAGGGGAGTAATAAAACCCCAACTCAACAAAGTCGAGGCCATCCAGAGTTGGCCACGTCCCAACAGCAAGAAGCAGGTACGAGCCTTTCTGGGAATCGCTGGGTATTATCGGCGATTCATTCCCCACTTTGCCTCTAAGGCTGTGCCCCTAACCAACCTAACGAAGGGGAAAGGGTCGGTCATGATTAAATGGACCCCCGAGGCTGAGGCAGCATTCCAATTCTTGAAACAAGCCTTATGTAGCCAGCCAGTGTTGTACTCACCCGACTTCTCTAAAGACTTTGTCGTACAAAGTGATGCGTCAGATGTGGGGTTAGGAGCAGTATTGTCCCAGGTCTGGAACGGGGAAGAGCACCCAGTCATTTACCTCAGCAGGAAGTTGAAGTCCCATGAGGTAAATTACGCCACCGTTGAAAAGGAGTGTTTAGCGGTGAAGTGGGCTCTAGATTCCCTTCGGTACTACCTGCTAGGTAGGCACTTTGACATGGTTACGGATCACGCTCCGTTAAAGTGGATGGCTCAAAACAAGGAAACAAATAGAAGAGTGAATAGGTGGTTCCTGGCCCTCCAGGAATTCAACTTCACAGTAAAGCATCGCCCTGGCGTTCAAATGGGGAATGTGGATGCTTTGTCTCGAGTACATGAATGCCTGATTGCTGGTGTTCCAACCCCGAGGTTAAAACAAGAGGGGGGGTATGTGACAGCAGGAAGGTAAAGTCACCTGGTTGCATCCAGGGGGGTAGATATATTTCGCCCAGATTCAGGCTTTACGCCGACTTATACAACTAGGTGGAGTGTTGTATAAGCCCAGCTGAGGCTAGTGGGCTCATGGATGACTCATACCTCTAGGGAGAGTGTGGGGCGTCGTGCAGACAGGGAGTTGATGAGACCAGCTGAAGCTTGTCAGCTCATTTAGGCCTCTATAAAAACTCCCAGATTCATTAGGTGTTAGCTCATGCCTGGACCCAGACCTGTGTGGACTGTCTAGGGAGAGTGAACCCCTGTGCGGTGAGACAAAGCCTGTGTGGCTATTTGCTTGGACATTTAAAACCAGGGACTTAGGGACTAGGACAGCACTAGGCTGATCCCAGTTGTTAGTTAGGAAACCTGTATGTTTAGTCAGAGGTCAAGTTGACCAGGATTTATTTTGTTTATGTTTCTTTTGGCTTTGCTGTGTTTTGTCACTGTAAATAGAAAATAAACCGCACCTTTTTTTGATTTTGAAAACCACAACCTCCGTTTGCTGGGCCTGTTTTTGTGTGGGGAGCCCTTCCCGGGGGTCACACACACCCGCTGCCGAGCTAACCCCCTCACATTAGATAGAATGACTTACCAATCCAGCCATAGCATACAGAGAAGGCAATTGACTAGCTTACAAAACCTGCATCCTCCTCCTCCTTTCAGGTACACAGAAGGAAAAATTCCACTAGCATTGCTGATGCACTATTATCAAAGGGTAAATTACTGCGCTTGTCCGTGAACCAATGTGTGGTGGGTGGTGATTCCTGTTTGTCGCGCCCTCCCCAAAGTGTGGAGCGCTATCTTAAATTTAGAGGGATGTCTAGTAGCTGGGCTCAGACTGATTGAATTATATTGAGATTTGCTTCTGTTCTGGCTGTGGTTCGCCTGATGGTAGTTTCCCTATTTGCCTGAAGGTGGCGTTACAACCTCAGGCACCTGTTGGAACACGGGTGAACCATGGTGCATTGAGTGACCCTTCTCGGCAACAGTACAGTGGGAGTGGTCGCCCCGCTGTGCCTGCTGGGAGGGGATACTTAAGGGGCAGACGCCATTGATCAGGGTTCGTTTTTTGCCTCGTGGCCCTCCGGGCACGAGGTATGTGTGTGTGGTCCTGGTCTCGGGGCCACGTTGGCCCGAGGCTGCATCGCTACATAGTAGGCCCAGCTAGTCTGGCTGGGGCCTGCATACTGAGAGGGGATCCCAAGCTGTCCGTCCAAATAGGGAGGAAGCTGTCTTAATGAAGGAGACCAGGGGAGGACCTGCCCTGGAGGAGACCGGTAAAGTGCTGCTGTCTCGGGTTAGGCCTGGTAACTTTATCAAGGAGGGATCCACTATACTACAAGCCCTGCAGTTCCCTTGATTGGCTTAAAGGCTCTTTTGACTGCACGGCTGGAAGTTTGGGGCTTTGAAATCCTGTGGCAGAGGATTCCTGGACTATCCAATCGCTTAACTTTAAAAGGTCTGTGGCAGAGACTTTGTTCACTTTAAAAGGTCTGTGGCAGAGACCCATTTCATCTTGGGCAGTCTGTGGCAGAGACTGTCCTGTTGCTGGTTCGTGTGTCACTCCGGCTGCTAGGCCATGTGAGAGGGGACTATCCGGGTGACCAATACCCACTCTAACATTGAGAGTGGTGAGTGACTTTAACCACTTCGCGCCCGGGCTATAAGAAAAAGACGTCCGCAAAGCGGTCGTCAATTGCTGATAGGACGTCTATGGACGTCCTCTTATTTACTTCCGCGATGCGCGCCAACGCGGGCGCGCATCGGGGAAAAACTGTGCCCGCCGTGTCAGGCGAGTGCCGATGCGCGTGCCTGGCGGCCGCGATATCCGCCAGGTACGAGCGATCGGCTGTCACAGAGCCAGGGACGTGGATCTCTGTGTGTAAACACAGAGATCCATGTCCTGTGAGGGAGAGGAGACGGATGGTGTGTCCCTTGTACATAGGGACAACCATCAGTCACCTCCCCCAGTCAGTCCCCTCCCCCCCACAGTAAGAACATCTAGCAGGGAACATATTAACCCCTTGATCGCCCCCTAGTGGTTAACCCCTTCCCTGCCAGTCACATTTATACAGTAATCAGTGCATATTTTTAGCACTGTTCGCTGTATAAATGTGAATGGTCCCAAAAATGTGTCAAAAGTGTCCGATGTGTGCGCCGTAATGTCACAGTCACAAAAAAAGAAAATCGCAGATCGACGCCATTACTAGTAAAAAAATAAATAAAAAAATCATAAAAAAAAAATCATAATTCTATTCCCTATTTTGTAGGCGCTATAACTTTTGCGCAAACCAATCACTATACGCTTATTGCGATTTTTTTTTTAACCTAAAATATGTAGAATACGTATCGGCCTAAACTGAGGAAAAAAAACGTTTTTTTAAAAAAAAAATGGGATATTAATTATAGCAAAAATTAAAAAATATTGTGTTTTTTTCAAAATTGTCGCTCTATTTTTGTTTATAGTGCAAAAAATAAAAACCGCAGAAATGATCAAAGACCACCAAAAGAAAGCTCTATTTGTGGGAAAAAAAGGACGTCAATTTTGTTTGGGAGCCACGTCGCACGACCGCGCAATTGTCATTCAAAGCGTGACGGCGCTGAAACCTGAAATTTCGCCTGGGCAGGAAGGGGGTTATGTGCCCAGTTGTCAAGTGGTTAAACTGACACCTTTGCATAGTTGTGGCGAGTGCCTGAACCTTCCCCTGCTCTTCTCTACCTTCTACTTTCTCAACGTTTATTGCATAAGAAAATAAAGCCTGACTGTTGAAGGTTTTACATCTGTGTGGACATTGCATTACTACAGACTTTCCTACCCGGACAACGAAGAGGTAACGTGCAAAACCCAAAACTAACCAGCAGCTCCTACGGGGGAAGTGCTAAATGTTAAAGAATCAATAGTGAATCAGCTGCAACTTACATGTGAGACACACACTATGTAACAAATATTAAAAAATTAAGCTATGCTATTATGTGATATAAGACCCCTTTCACACTGGAGCGTATTGCAGGCACTATAGCGTTAAAAATAGCGCCTGCAATCTGCCCTTAAAAATCTGTTACAGCCCGAGGGCTTTTACACTGGAGCGTTGCGCTAGCAGGACGGTAAAAAAAGTCCTGCTAGCCGCATCTTTGGAGCGGAGATGTAGCGGTGTGTTTACCGCTCCTCCACCGCTGCTGCCTATTGAAATCAATGGGACAGCGCGGCTATACAGCCCTCAATGCGCTGCTTCAGCAGCGCATTGTGGGCGGTTTTAACCCTTTCTCTGCCGCTAGCTGGGGGGTAAAACCGCCAAAATGCGCCGCAAATCCGCCCATGGTGTCGGCGGTAAAAATAGTGGCGTTTTACCGCCAACGCTATGGGAGGCTCAGTGTGAAAGGGCTCTAAGTGTGAATATGTGACATAAACTCAAGTGAAATTGCACTGAAAGTGCACTTGGAAGTGCAGTCGCTGTAACTCTGAGGGGTAGATCTGAAATGAGGGGAAGCTCTGCTGATTTTATCATCCAATCATGTGCAAGATAAAGTGCTATTTTTAATTTTCCTTGCATGTCCCCCTCAGGCCTACAGCGACTGCACTTCCAAGTGCACTTTCAGTGCAATTTCATGTGCACTTTGCACTTGTAGTTTGCACTTGTAGTGCAAAGTGGATTTGCCTTTCGTAAATAACCCCTCTGAATGTCTGCTGTGCATGAGAATAATCAAATTAATATCCTCAACATAAAAACGCCACACTGTATGTCTATAAAAAACATGCATTTGACGGTGGAATAAATTGAAAAAAATAGAAATACTTAGCAAAAAGAGAACAGACTTAGGGGCTGATTTAAGAAAATGTTGGCGCATTTGCGCGGGCAGGAATAATTATTGCGACATGGCGCATGCTGTCAACTTGTGCCAGATTCGTGGAATCGTTGCGCGTACGGGCGCATACACATTCTTAAATATGAAACAGACATCGGGCACTTGCTCATTGTCATGCTGATCATGTTAATGAGCTTTTCCTTATCACATGGAGAATATTGCTTCCACTTTTATTCCTTTCATTCATTTCTTTTTAAAACAACTCAATATTCATTTTAGAGATCTTACTCCTATCAACAACTGTGCAGATGTTTACTGGACTTGTAATTGTGCATTTTATGGTGATAGTCTAGATTGCACAGTGTATGGGGAAAGAATTGTCCAGAATGCACAATACACAGACATGTGTTGAGAAGATGTTTTCATGGAAGTTTTGGCTCCACCAATGATTAGAGACTATCACCACAAAATGCACAATTACAAGTCCAGTAAACATCTGCACAGTTGTTGATAGGAGGAAGATCTCTAGAATGAATATTGAGTTGTTTCAAAAAGAAATGAATGAAATGAATAAAAGTGAAAGGAATATTCTCCATGTGATAAGGAAAAGCTCATTAACATGATCAGCATTACAATGAGCACAAGCTCAATGTATAAGCAGTTGTGCACTCTGGAGAACGCAGATGCGCCCGTGTGCAACACACATATTTAATAAGCTAAAGCGTGTGCGCCCTGTCAGGCGAGCATAAAATGGTGTGCTTTGTCATTGCACATGTGCAGTTGAGTAAGCTGAAAGAAGGGTGTAAAAAGGCTTGATTAGTTGTAAGACAGATCTACATGTTCTGGACAGATTTTGTGCATTTAAACAATATTATATACATACTTTTTAGCCTGGTAACAGAAGATGGTAAACTAGTAAAGTTATCTACAGTATTCAGACAAAAATGTTGAAGATTACATTGGCTGCGCTTGCTAATGGTACTGTAGGCGCGAAAGATTGCGCAAGTGCGCAACAGCGCTTCCTATGTAAATATGGTTTGGTGCATATACAGTAAGTGCACCATAATTTTTGATAAATGTTTTGAGTCCCGTTATTTTTGTGCAATTGCTCCAATTTCTCCACTGCACCACAGGCGCAGGTCTTTAGTAAATCACCCACTTAGTGTTAGCAATACAAAAGAAAATGTGACATATGAATTCAAATGATAATCCTAAAACAGATACAAAACACACTGAGTGTCTGCTGAGCATATATATGATCAGAAAATATCCTCAATATATGAACGTCACAGGAAATGTCTATAAAAAACATGCACTTGAAAGTAAAATATAAAAATCCTTTGTCGGAATAAAAACACACTTTGGGGGTTATTTACGAAAGGCAAATCCACTTTGCACTACAAATGCAAACTTGAATTGCACTGAAAGTGCACTTGGAAGTGCAGTCGCTGTAAATCTGATGCCGCGTACACACGACCGTTTTTAATGGCGAGAAAAATGAAATTTTTTAAAATGGTCATTAAAAATGATCGTGTGTGGGCTTCAGAGCATTTTTCACGACGTGAAAAACGGCCATGAAAAAAATTGGAACTTTCTCTAATTTTTCACGTCGTTTTTTACATCGTCGTTTTTCTCGTCATGAAAAACGGCCGTGTGTGGGCTTTAACGACGTGAAAAAAAATGCGCATGCTCAGAATCAAGTATGAGACGGGAGCGCTCGTTCTGGTGAAACTAGCGTTCGTAATGGAGATAGCACATTCGTCACGCTGTAACGGACTGAAAAGCACGAGGCTGAAAGGCGCGAATCGTCGCTCAACAAACTTTACTAACATGAAGGGTGGCGCCATCCGAATGGAACTTCCCCTTTATAGTGCCTTCGTACTTGTTGTACGTCACCGCGCTTTACTCAAGCATTTTTTTCCACAATAGTGTGTAGGCAAGGCAGGCTTGAGAAGAATCACGTTGAGAAAAATGCAGTTTTTTTCAATGACATTAAAAACGGTCGGGTGTACGTGGCATGAGCGGTAGATCTGAAATGAGGGAAAGCTCTGCTGATTTTATTATCCAATCATGTGCAATCTAAAATGCTGTTTTTTATTTTCCTTGCATGTCCCCCTCAGATCTACAGCGACTGCACTTCCAAGTGCACTTTCAGAGCAATTTCAGGGGCACTTTGCACTTGTAGTGCAAAGTGGATTTGCCTTTCGTAAATAACACCCTGAGTGTTTAACCACTTGCCTACAGCACACTTTCACCCCCTTCCTGTCCAAGCCATTTTTCAGCTTTTAGCGCTGTCAAACTTGGGATAGATTTATAGCATTTGAATTTTATTTATTTTTTTACTAGTAATGGTGGCGATCAGCGATTTTTATCATGACTGCGATATTGCGGCGAACACATCGGACACTTTTGACACATTTTTGTGACCATTCACATTTATACAGCGATCCGTGCTATAAAAATGCATTGATTACTGTATAAACATGACTGGCAGGAAAGAGGTTAACACTAGGGGGCGATCAAGGGGTTAAATGTGTTCCCTAGGTAGTGATTCTTACTGTGGGGGGAGGGGACTGACTGGGGGAGGTGACCGATGGTTTGTTCCTATGTACAAGGGACACACCATCGGTCTCCTCTCCCTGACAGGACGTGTGCGGGATGCGCATCGGATCCCCAGTGACGCAGCGGGCGTGTGCGCCCCTAGTGGTTTTGGAAGGCGCGACGTCGTATGACGTCTGCCCAGAACAACAGGGTCTTCCTCCCGCCATCATTTGACGGTGGGCGGTGGACAAGTGGTTAAAGAAAAAGAGTCCTTGGAAATGAAAACCAAATCAGTGATCCACATAGAATAGTTCAATATTCGTCCATGGTGACATGTATTCAAGACACCCAAGAAGAGGTGAGAAGATATGATAGGAAAGTGTTGTTGAGAGGCCTCGGCAGCAGGGGGGTGTTTTCTCACAAGGGGTTCCATTCATAACCACCTATTCTTTACAACATAAGAACATCAAACAAATGTTGTCACGACATTGGCATATTGTGAACAGTGATCGTATTTTGAGAGACATTTTGCCCGATAGACCTCAGGTGGTGTTTAGAGGGGCTCCATCATTAAGAAATAGGGTATTTCCTAATATTCTTGATCCCCCCTCTAAAATTAATTTTTCAATTCTTTTAGTCAACTAACGGGGTATTACCAATGCCGCAAATGTAGGGTTTGTTCTTTAAATAGTTGTACTCATAGGAGAACTACTAGTTTTCTGAGTACACAAATCAGACATGATATCAAACCTCTCATCACATGTTCTACAGTAGGTGTGGTCTATTTGCTTCAATGCCCTTGTGGTTTGCAGTATATAGGAAGGACTAAACGCCCCCTACAGGTCAGACTAAACGAATACATCACCAATATCAAAACAGGTTTTAAATCGATGATTCACCTACAATCACGATTGGATGTATATAATGTGTGTGAGGTTTTGTCCCCACACCAATATAAAATCATATTCACATTTAATTTTTATGCTGGATGTATTTTTGATTATATAATTAAAATTTTACATACATTAGCACGTATATAATTTAGTTGTATAATAACCTTTTAACACCATTCAATGCGGGGTTATGCGTTGGAATGGTTTTATAATTAGTTCACTATGGATCACACTTTGTGTTTCACAGATCTAGCACTTATTATACGTAATCAGGTCCAGCCAGGCATTATCCTTTTTTCATGCACTTACCAATTGAGGTGTGTGTTGTGCGTGCTGATTGGCTTTTTGGCTGGTCTACTGGGATTACATGATGTGTTTCTGTTTAAAATAGTACATATCAATTTTAATAATATTTTTAATTGGTTTTCATTAATTAACAATTAAAAAATTTATGATATATACCACTATAGTGTTGGATGTATAATTTTTCTTTATGGTCTCTGTCCTCGTTATTTATGTTTTAATTCTTATATTGTATCTGGGTTAACTTGATTAACTCTCGTGACAAAGGTTTCATATTTTAATTAGTTCCGCCAGTAACACCAATGGTGATAGATTATTCATGTCCGGGGCTCAGACTGAGGTTATTTGTCATTGTATACTTCCGTCTGGACAGATTGTATTATTTTCAATGGAAATGGGTAAATACTGGACTTAACTTAGTAATAACATTAGGTTTGCCATCAACCAAGATGGCGGACCGCAACCTTGTCCGCGATCCATAACGAGGCTTGGTTCTATAAATGGTGGTTAGTCAGCATGCTACCCGTCCCTTATTGAAAATGTCTTTGATGACGAAACGCATCTGAGGGGGTACGTGCTGACGTCACCGCGTTCGCAGGATGGGAGTTTTGCATCTTAGCCGGCCGGCTTCGTTTTTCTGCTTGAATTTTAACGACTATATGCAAGTGTAATTACCTTTTTTTTATTAAATGTATTGATGGTATTACACTATCCAGTCTCTTCATTTCCTCTTGGGTACCTGATGTTATTATCGTATATACAGAGTTACGGTCCCAGTTGGGAGAGTCTACATTCATCCCTTCACCATTTGAGCTTGCAGTTGTCTGTAGGATACTGATTTATATCCTTCGCCCATATGTATCAAGCCTTTAAGTGGCGCTCATCTGGTAAGAAGACTGTTTGAGAGGTGGCAGATCACAATCATTGTGTTTGGGGTGTTTTTGCTTTTTATCTGTCTAAAGCTTCTTATTACTATAATCTGGTAAGGAGATCGATTGTGAGGTGGTGGTTCACTCCTGCATGTTTCCTTCACGGGGTGTTGTCCATAACACTGATCCCTAAAGATCATTTATTGTGGCAGGATTACGCTATGTGCTTTTCTTTTTCTTTTTTGGGCTGATTAATATCACATATCGTGGAGACATAGTTCCAGCTATCGTATTCATATTTTCCTGGAGAAGCGGGCATCTTGGTGCCAACCAAAGGCCTTGGCTGGGCTATAGCCATCTGCTTTATTGGCTTACTCATCTGGTAAGCATGAATTTCTTAAAGTCCATCTAGCATTTGGAAGTCTGTGAGTCTTCATACCAGCCTGCCACATTAGACTTTATTTATTATTTAAAATTTGCATGAGGACTCTTTAGCGCGATTTTTCTTTTCATCTCTATTTGTGTCTATCCCACTTTTATTGCTGCTATAAGGAGTCCTTTTTAGTTATTTTTTTTTACTTTTCACAGTTAGCGCGGTTCTTTCCTTTTATTTTATGATAGGAAAGTGCCTCCACCTATGCACTCGCTGCCGCTTACCCGCTTGCAATGATCTCTTATTACAGGGGATCAGTAACAGCCTGTGGCTTGTTTACCCAGCCGCAGGTCTCTGGGCTTGGCTGCCAGTTCCTCTGCCTCTTCACCAAATAGATGTCCTCAATACTAAGTACGATAATGGTTCCCATGTAAGAATAAAAACCTTGCATAGTGTAAATCCTTATATTTATTGAGCTAAAAAGACCAGATTGCACTTACAAATTCGTAGGTATAAAATGGCATGTAAAATACTCGAGCCGGCCGGCTCTCGAATGCAGCCCGTTGCTTGCGGGACCTACGTACACGTGGTGACGTCAGCACGTCGCTCCTCCCAACGACGTGCTGACGTCACCACGTGTACGCAGGTCACGGAAGCAACGAATATATATATCACTGCTGAAAAACTGTCCCCTCACTTACTAATTTCCAGCACACCATACCTGGGTGCTGCAGAGGTTGGTGCAGGGAATGCGGAATAGGTGTGAACTGTTTTTTTTTTTTTTACACTCTGCTTTTCCACTTTTTTACTTGCTTTAAAAAAAATGAAAACCAATACATTACTGTGATGAATGAGAGCTCAAAAACGTTTCCATAAAACTGTGGTGCTACTGAGTGCTAACCTGAGCCTAGCGGTGATGCCATCACATTACCTGGAACAAACTCTTTAACACCCCCTCTTTAACAAACTGTTTTTAGTGTGTGAACACTTCTTTTGCTATGGCTGCTGCTTGTGTATATTTATAATTTTAGTCGTTGTGTATTTATACCCGGTGTGGTTAGCACATCAGTAACTCCCATTACAAGATGCCATCACATTACCTGGAACGATTGGAGTGGTGGTTTGTTTGAAACCTGTATATCTACACTGTCCTGTGTCTTGTAGTTTAACCCTGCTTTTAAAATGAAGGAGGCACAAAGTTTGCTAAATTATGGAGTTTTTTTATTTGCTTTGTTTACTGAGTGCTACTGATTCTGTTGATGCAGGGAATCATTATCCGAGGAAGTGTTGAGTTCATAAAAGGTTGCATTTGTCGATCTGGAGATGGTGGTGGAATGATGAGCTTGCTTAGACCTCCATGGCACTAGGGTCTGGAAATCTGACATATTACTTCTTTGATGGAGGCACACTGGATTCACCATTACAACACAGAAGATCTTCAAAACCAATATCTCTGCAGTGATCAATACAAAAATATGTGTGTTAAAAAATATGGTTAACTCATATTAAACCATAATAAACAATGTGCATCAAATAAATGGTGAAATAGCAGTCCCATAACGTATAATTCACTTATGCATAACAAAGAAGTAAACTTAAATAAATATATAAAAGTCCAAATGTGAAATCTTGAAAATCATGAAAGTCCACATGTAAGTGTAGCACTGCCCCCGTAGGAGCTGCTGTTTGTTTGATTTGGGTCTACGTCCTGCCTATCAACCCCTGGAAGTGGCTCAAACCCTCCCTTAGCACAACTGATATGAATAAGGATTGTGAGACCTATTGAGTATTAGGAGACACAATCCTGCATGCATCACACAATAACCTGTAAATGTTATTACCTTTGCTGGTCACTAGTCCTTCTAAGTGACAGAGATACTCCACACAAGTTATATGCTTAATCAAAGGTACCTACTCAGTATAAAAGGGAAGGGTAAAGAATCACATTAATACACACAGTTGACTCTGCATGCGCATTGCAGAGTCAATAAATCAATAAGGATGGGTATCACTGAGATTAGGTAATAACAGGAAACAACATCAGCTATATATATGTACATGTATCTATATGTGTCTCTGCAAGGCTAACTGATTGCTCGCGAGCTCCCCCTTTGTTGCAATACCTTGCACGTGTTCAGTCCCTATAATAGGTAAGCAAGGCCTATCTGAGTCCCGCTCAAAGTTCCTTTAACAAATGGAGTCTTCGCTAGCCACCGTTGGTGCACAAGTTAAATTGTAATCCACAGGGTTTCAACAAGGTGCTGTAATTATCCGCAATATTCCTGAGTACTCGTGTGCCTGCCACCCACTAATGGCGGATGCGCCAATCTCTAATCACATAGTCTCCAGTAAGATACACTAGGCCGCAAGCTGTGGCGTGATAGGTGAAGTGTGGCTGGCACTAACTAAGTCACTTTCCTCTAAGGTAGTAGTCAATTCTGGGCAGGTGCCCTTTTAACCAAATAGGCCCGACTTTCGGATAGTCTCCTCTGGCTTGTCCCGGTCACTCGATCTCCACGCTTCTGCTTCAGCTGCAGTCTCCGGCCTCCGTCACTAACAGTGTACAGTGATGGTGATGGACGACTCCGGTCTCTGCTGGGCAATCACAGGACGCCGTGGACGATCCTCTGCTGGAAATCACTCAGGGCACTCACGTAATTTAGGCCCAGGCTTCGGCCTAACACTCAGGAAGCAGGCATCCATGCCAGCTTCCTGCTTGGTTGAGAGCTGGATCCAGAGAGAGAGAAGATGGCCCCTCCCTTGGTTTAAGTAGTCTGCCCAGAAGGCTTTGCGGCGTTGCAATGCACCCTGGTATCACAGCTGTACTCTGGGTAATGTAGTCTGTCTTCTACTAAAAGTAACAGAGTCTTTTCTCCTTGCTGCTATTTGTTCCAGGGTGCATTAAATTATAACAAGTGCATTAGTTGCATTGTAACACTTATACCACCGGGGGAGCTGGGTTCCTTCTTTCAAATATCAAATGATAGTCTTTGTCTACCACTGCATATGAAACCCGCTACACACTCCCCTCACTTAAAGTCTTTGGTCCCCAAAGAGGACAACAGTATGTAACCTAACGAATAATTTGGCAATACCTGCGGAGAAATGTATTAGTTTATGCATGACAATAAACAACTTGCCTTTTCATAAGCAGGATTTAAACTTAAACAGCTCATATCATAACACAGAGCTGACAGAGGAACCTCCCACCAATTATCACAAGAAGGGAGGTTGTCCTGTCTACAGACTACCGACACTTGGGTGTCTATTTCAGATGTGCCAGGGAGTGAGCTGGGGTTGTCTTCCACTGAATCTGGAGTGGAAGAGCTAGACTGATCAATGGTTCTCTTAGAAGTGATGATGGCCTCCTCAGAGCATTCACCCAATTGGTCGTACGTCAGTCTTTTTGGGGGGTGAATTACTCTTCTTTCCCTCTGCTCCTTAGGTATCATATTCTCAAGGACATTGGGGCTGGCTGTTTCTAGAAGCTCCACAACTTCAGGAGCGTCCGGTTCTCCTTCAGACAGAGACAACGACCCTTCTTCTGGGTCTTCCATTGACAAAGAGTCTGAGTCATCAGCTACCTCCTCAATGAGAATGTTTGAAGGCACAAATTCAGGGGCTTCTGCCCGAAGAGTTCCATTGTCAACTGTTTTGGATAGGGCTTGGGAGGTGGTCATGGGTTCTGGCATTTGGGATGACCACAACCAGTCAGATTTTGCTTCTTAATCCTCTTGACCTTCATTGTCAGAGTCTCCATCTCCCACATCTGGAAGCACTGTTTGAGATCTGCTGATGGGTCTGAAACCTTGAGAAGATGAAGGGGTTTCCTGTGAGACAGATGCAGGAGGCTTGCGAACTGCCTCGGAGAGGGGCAACAAGTGATTCCTGTACCAGGTCATTAATGGTCCCACACTTCCTTCTGGCCTAATCTGGTACACAGGAAGGTTTGGCAGCCTCTTGCAGATAATATAAGGTTGGGATTTCCAACGGTCAGCCAACTTATGTTTTCCCGGAATTCCCAATTTCCTCAATAGCACTCTATCTCCTGGCTGCAAGTCTTGAATTCTGACTCTTAGATCAAAGTTTCTTTTATTTCTCAGCCCCCGTTGGTCAGATGCTGCTTGGGCCTTTTCAAAAGCTGTCTTCAGACTCTTTCTCAATCTGTCTACATACCCCTTGTGGGATGCTGCGGAGGTATTATCCAGCGATATGCCAAAGGCCAAGTCCACTGGCAACCGAGCCTCCCACCCGAACATCAAACAGTATGGGGAATACCCGGTGACATCACTGGCAGTGCTATTGTAGGTATGTACTATGGCAGCTACATGCTTGCTCCAATGCTGCTTTTTCTCTGAACTCAGAGTCCCCAACATATCCAAGAGAGTCCAGTTAAACCGTTCAGGCTGAGCATCTCCTTGTGGGTGAAAAGGGGTTGTCCTGGTCTTCTGGATGCCTAAGAAGTCTAATAACTTCTTTATTAACCTGCTTTCAAAGTCTCTGCCCTGATCTGAATGAAGGCGTTGGGGTAGACCATAGTGCACAAATAATTTTTCTACCAGTACTTTGGCTACTGTTGAGGCCTTCTGGTCTTTTGTTGGGAATGCTTGAGCATATCTGGTAAAGTGATCTGTTATCACCAAGACATTCCCTTGACCACTCAGATCAGGCTCCAGGCAAAGGAAGTCAATGCACACCAGTTCCATAGGCCCCTGACTTTGCAGATGGCCCATTGGGGCTGCTTGACGTGGCAAGGTCTTCCTTTGAATGCATCGGACACAGGAGTGGCAATATCCTTCCACTTCAGCCCGCATGCAGGGCCAATAGAACCTATCCCTTACAAGGTGAAAAGTCAGTTCGGGCCCTAGGTGACCATGGTTGTCATGGAGGGCAGCCAGGACCGCTTCCCGATATTTGGCTGGTAGAAACAGCTGGCACTTCTCTTCTGAGTCGTCAGAGGGGCCCCTTCGGTAGACCACCCCTTGACGTATGTGTAGCGATCCCACTCCCTGCGCAACAGTCGGGCTTCTCTTGGGGAGTCTGTTTCAAGCATCTCGGGATGCTGGCTTTCCAGGGCCTTCATCAGGAGTTTCCCTAAAGGGTCTTCCTCTTGCTCCTTCCTCAAATCCTTTTTGGACAGCTTGGGCAAGCCCTCCCCTTCAACCTGGGTCACGCTGCAATAGCACTTCGGTACTCCAACAGCTGAGACCCCAATTTCTTTGGCTCTTGACCCACCTCTGGCTTGAAGTTCTGTCCCCTGGTATAGGGCTCGCACTCCCTCTTGGTCTAGTTGGGCCCATTCTTCGGTAGGGTCGGTGCGGGAATGAGACCTCCTGGACAGGGCATCCGCATCCCTATTTCCCACTCCGGGTCGGTACTTCAAGCTGAAGGTGAAGCTTGAAAGGGCAGCCAGCCACCGGTGTCCCGTTGCATCCAACTTGGCAGTGGTCAGAAGGTAGGTGAGCAGGTTATTATCTGTCTTCACCACAAACTCTGCCCCATATAGGTAGTCTATCAGTTTGTCTACCACTTACCACTTCAAGACCAGGAATTCAAGCTTGTGGGTGGGGTAATTCTTCTCAGCAGGTATCAGACTCCTACTCACAAATGCGACAGGTCTTAGGTAACCATCATGTTTCCTGGTACAGTATCACACCCAGCCCGTCTCGGCTGGCATCAACATGTAACTCGTAAGGTTTCATGGGGTCTGCATAGGCCAACACAGGGGCAGTGGTCATGCTCTTCTTCAGTTGGATGAATGCCTCTCCACACTTCATGGTCCACTGGTCCTGAATCGACTCTTTGGGCTTTCGGGGTCCCATGGTGAGTTTCACTGGTTTGACCAGCTCTGGAACATCATCCTCCCCTTCGTTTCTCGTTCAGGGGTCTGGCAATCTTGGCGAATCCTTCTACAAATCTTCTGTAGTAAGAACAGAACCCCAGGAATGACCGAAGCTCAGTCACGTTGGTAGGCCTTGGCCAAGAGGTGATGGCATCCAGCTTCTCTGGGTCCGTGGCCACCCCTTCTGCAGAAACAATGTGGCCCAGGTAATGGACTGAGGACTGGTAAAATTGACACTTCTCTGGGGAGAGTTTCAGGCCCTCTTCACTGAGCCTCTTTAGGACCTTCTCCAGCCTCTCTTCATGCTCTTCTAGGGTTCTCCCGAACACAATGACGTCGTCCAAATACACCAGTACCTCTATTAGATTCATGTCCCCGACTGTTCTCTCCATCAGCATTTGGCTCCTGATAACCCTTGAGGCATACGTTTGAACTCAAAGAACCCCACAGGGGTGATGAATGCTGTCTTCTACCGATCCTCAGGGTGCATGGGGATTTGGTAATATCCACTTTTTAGATCCATTACACTGAACCACTTGGCCCCTGACAAGGCCCCTGACAAGAGGGCGTCTTCAATTCGGGGAGTGGTGTATTGATCCGGGATGGTCCTTCTGTTTAGTGTTCTGTAGTCGATACACAGTCTCAGCGACCCGTTCTTCTTTCGGACTACCACTATTGGAGAAGCGTAAGGGCTCCTGGATTCTCGAATAATCCCCGTCCTTTTCAGCTCTGCCAACTGTTCCCACAAGTCTTCTAAGTCTCCCAGTGGGACCCGTCGAACTCTCTCTCTAAAGGGCTTATCTTCTTGTAAGCGTATCTTGTGAGTGGCACTCCTTGCGCACCCCACATCAAATTCATCTTTGGAGAAGATCTTCTCCCATCTTGCAAGTTGAGCTTTGGCCCTTTTTCTCCATTCTGGTGGGAGGGCCGTGTCTTCAGAACAGAGCTTCTCCATGGTGACTTCACCCCTTTCTTCTTTCTTTAATTCAGACGGGGCAACAGGGGTGGCTGGATTCACCTGGCCCAACAGCATTCTGGCCGGCACCTTCACTGGTGTATTAGCAGTGTTCCGGATACTCACTGAAACCCTCCCATGGCTTTTCTGTAGGGCCTTAAATGGAATCACCTTGGGGATTACTTCAATCCCTTTCTGTCTTTCTTGTGGGCCTGGTTCGAAGACAATGAATGGGCCTGGCTGCTTCCATGTGAGCTTGACAGAAGCCCTCAGGCAAGTCACCTCTCCTGGTTGTAATACCTTCTCTGTCTTGTCCAGCTTCCAGATCTTGCCATCCCCCTCAGCCGGGGCCTTCTGCTCCAGTACCAGGCGCTGGTAGGCTTGCCTTAACATGTGGTGGACTCTTGTGGTCGGGGCTTCCTCCTGTTGGGCCAACGGTGTCAGCAGTCGCCTGACTAGATCAGTGTTGGTCCCTATGATGAGTGAGCTCTTGCTGGCCCCTGGTGGGCGAGGGCACACTACTGCCAGAGTATCAAAGGTCTCTGTCTCCCCGGCCACTGAGGGATCAAAAGTCAACTTGATTGGCAGGTAACCGTCATAGGGAAAGCTCTGAGTTCCAATACCCCATATTTCCAGTTTCTCTAATTCTGTAGGGGCAGATGTTTAAGATGTTTATCATAGAAATCCCTATACAGAAGAGTCACTTGAGCCCCAGTGTCAATAAGAGCCTTGGTGTAGATCCCTTCTACTTGTATGGAGACTACTGGAGAAAGCCCCACTAACTTGGCAGGGAACTCCTTCAACACAGACTTCTTGCTTGGTTCAGTTACCTGTACCCTCACTCCTTTTTTTCCTTGAGTTTCCTGTGGGTCTCAGTCCCTTCTGGGTCTGGTGTGCACTGGTCTTCCGTTCATCAGCAGCCCGAGTTGTGGGACGGGGGCCAATTGGCAGAGGTTTAGGTCCCTGACTCTGATGTTTCGGATCATTGGACTTCTTGAAGGAGTTTGTGGAAACTGGTGGGCGCCCGGCTGACTCCTTCACCGGGGCCCTCTGAAGTTTTCCGCCGGCTTGCGGTATCTGGATGCAACTTCATCTGGGCTGGGACACATTGCTCTAACATGCCCGATTCCCCCACAATTGAAGCATGTTATCAATCTCTTAGGCTTCTGTACTAGTTCTGTATTGGAGCTAGGAGGTTTTTTTGGTTCCTCTGACGTGTTCTTGTTGTGTAGCACAGAGGCCTGGCTAGTCAGCATGGACACCATTTCTACTAGTTGTGACACCTGGGTCTTTAGGAGTTCAACTTCTGAATCACCTTCTTCTGCACTTAACATTCTGACTCGGGCAGTTGGTTCGGTGTGTTGACTCCTCCTTTTGTCTTCCAACATGGCCTCCTCCTCCCTGACTATCCGGATCAAGTTGGGGTATTCCAGGCTGCTCCCATCCTGCCGGGTGCGTAGCATTAATGCGATGGGGTCCAAGGGTTGAGCTCCCCTCAACACCTGCTGGGCACGGGCCTCATCCACTTTTCTTGGATCGATCCCTTTCTTCAGTAGGATCTGATGCAGGATCTTATCCAGACGTCTTATGAATTCTGACAGCTTCTCTCCCTCTTTTTGTTAGCAATGCTCCAGCTGGTAAGTGAGTTCAGTGACCTTTTCCGTCCCGCCAAACACATTCTGCAGAATATCCAGATAATCCTGTGCATTGCAGTCTTTCTTGCTTAACTTGAGGTTACGTATGGCCTCCAGAGCAGGCCCCTTTAAGCTTTCCGCAATCCTTTGTTTTTTTTGTTGTTCTGGCACCTCCCATTCTTCTAGGGCCTGAGTGGCACCATCTAGCCACTCTTTAAATCCATCTTCCACTGAAGGTACCGGTTTCTTTCCAGAAAAAGTCCTGAGTTTCCTGTATCCTGACATCAGATAGTCTGGAGGGTCCTTTTTACACTTGGCCACAATCTCCCCCAGGACAGCGCATAATTCTGAGCTAAGGGTGGTCAATGGTGGTGAACCGGGACCCTGTTGTTGGGCACTTCCTCCTGTGCTGGGGCCCTCTGAAGTAGTGGATGTAGGGCCATCTTTATTCTCTGCTGGGTGTATCAGGAGGAGTTCTACTTGGTTTGTAGTTTTTATGCTGGCACCCTTGAAGTAGTCAGAGATTCCGTTCCTCCACTCACACAATGCATAGGTGTGGGGATTTACAGTATCTGTCTTCGGGGGGCGGAGCCGGCAGCCAGAGCTGATGGATGTGTGTTAGGTGAGCTCTGACACACCGGGTGCACTAACGCGGCTCACAGCGGTACAGGCATCACAAAAAATATATCGATTGACTGGGAAAGACGAGGGGTACAGTGTGGCAACAATGCTGAAACGCAAGGAGAGAGAGGGACCCCGAAAGCTAACGGATTTCTTCCCTCCATTAACGGGCCGAGAAATCCAAGATGGCGCCCGCGCCGGGAGCCGTTCCTCAGCCTCCATGATGCAGCCTTCCAGCAATCCACTGCAATCCTCGGGTGAGTCGCATCCCCAAACCCTTAACACAGCATCATCACCTTTTAATAGCCCTGCTAAACAAAGGAGAAGGGTGGGGGATGGAGGGGAGCCTCTGAATGACACGGAAACTGCAGGGGAAGAAATGGAGGAATCCTCCAACTATAATCAACAGTTGGATGCATTTCCCACCTCAGGGATGCCCATTATAGATACCACAATGAAAGAAATGCTGCAAACCTTGGGGGGGGCCCTCCAGCATGACATGGCAGCGTTTATGCATATCACACAAAAAGAAGTTGCTGCGGTGGCTAGCAGGGTAGATTATGTGGAAAAAAAAATGGAGGATTTTACATTGGCACACAATGAGCTTGTTGATGCTCACTTTGAGGTGGAAGACGAGATTAAAGCTATGCGCCTTAAGATGGCTGACCTTGAGGACAGGGCAAGGAGGAATAATATTAAATTTAGAGGCATACCTGAGTCAGTCAAGCCTGCTGAACTCACAGCGTACCTGCAAAAGCTTATGATGACAGCCCTTCCGTCATTGAGTTCAGCAGACATCACCATTGACAGGGCCCACAGACTGCCTAAACCCTCTTTCCTGCCCGATCAAATCCCCCGAGATGTTATTGCAAGAATACATTTTTATCATGTAAAGGATCAGCTCATGCGTTTTGCAAGACAACACCCTGCTCTCCCTGATCCATTTTCTGGAATTGCACTATATGCTGACTTGTCGCAGGCTACCCTGTCCGCCAGGCGAGACCTGGTCCCGATTACCAAAATGCTGCGCAATCATAAAATCCTCTACAAATGGGGCTTCCCGGCTAAATTACTAGTGGACATGAATAATGAATCGCATACAATTGCGACTCTGGAAAAAGGGCTAGAGCTTCTCCGTAAATGGCATCTTCTACCCGCGGATGGAATCCCTGCGGACATGAATCCTCCACGCCAAAGCCGCAACAACTCTCGCCAGAACAAGGGTAAATAACCAATGTATTCAAGTTTGTCATGATGTCCAGTGTCTCTCTTAGACTGCCTTTTCCTCTCTCCCAGGGACACTGCACGCCTGATACCTTTTGGCCTTCTCATATTCTATGAGTGACTAATCAATACGCCCGATGTTCGGCTGTATGGTTGAATGTCTATTCACCTTTTCCCCCACATAAGTTACGAGATGCCTTCCGTAACCTGTTTGCCGCATACCAAGCGGCCTGTCCTTTCTGACGCATGTACAGTTTTTCTTCAGTTGAATCTGATTCGTTTTTTTGTTACTTCTCAAGTTACAAAACAGTTTTACCTTTCTCTTTTTCGGATCACAAGCATTCTGAACATACCTGGAATAAGAATACTACTAATAGGACCAACCACTAGATGGCAGCAATGCGCAACACTTCAATGGAATGACCCTTAAGCTTATATCATATAATGTGAGGGGGTTGAACAGCCCGCATAAAAGAAGAGCCCTCTGGAAATCCGCCATGGACTCACAGTGCGAGATCTTATGTGTACAAGAGACTCATTTTTCTAGTGTGAACCCCCCAAAATGTACACACGTCAGATTCCCACATATCTTTACTGCCAAAAACTCTACAAAAAAGAATGGGGTAATGACTGCTTTCAAGGACACATTAACCTTTTCTCTTTTACAGGAACATGCTGACCCCCTTGGACGCTACCTTATATTAGTAGTTGAAGTGAACCGAACCATCTACACACTAGTGAATGTTTATGCGCCCAATGTAAGACCTTTGAAATTTATTCGCAAGATTATTAAGCTGGCTAAGAAGCTACAAAAGGGTGGTCTGATATTATGTGGTGATCTCAATATAGTTATGAACGAAGAATTAGATGTGTCTTCAGTAGCCCGTAGGCGTAGGCCCTCATTAGGTTCATTGTGCCATGAAGAACGGCTCTTTGATCCATGGCGCTGCCTTAGGTCTAATGAAAGAGACTATACGTATTATTCAACGGTACATGATAGCTATTCAAGAATTGATCTCTTCCTAACTGATATACACACATTGCAAAATGTCCAAACTGCTGACATCCACAATATCACATGGTCGGACCATGCGCCAGTGACTATTGGGATTGTGGATACCGGCAAATTCTCTCACAGGCCTCTGTGGCGTAATAATACCTTCCTCCTGTCGCACCCCAAGATCAGGGATGAGATAGAAGGAAGGTTGACAGAATATTTTAAGATCAATGATAATGGGGAATGCTCCCCTATGACCACCTGGTGTGCACACAAAGCTTTTGCTAGGGGTACTCTTATCCAAATTGCCTCCAGGGAAAAGAGGAAAAAATTACAACGCATGACACAGCTACAGGAATCCATAGCAGATTTAGAAACACAGCACAAAAACACAGACACCAAATCTGACAATATCCTTAAACGCCTCACTGCCTGCCGTGAGGATCTAAGACAGGAAATTAGAGCAGACTATGACACTTACTTTAAAAGATTGAAAGTTTCATACTATTCCCAAAATAATAAAGCGGGTAAAATCCTAGCCTCCCAACTTAAGAAACGACAGGTACGCTCCAATCTTAAGCACATCAAGCACCACGTCTCCAAGGAGTCGCTTAGCAATCCTAAAGATATTGCCAATGCGTTTAAGGACTATTATGAGTCCTTGTACAATCTTAATGTAGATTCATCTACTCATCAACCTTCAGACAAAGAGATTGATGACTTCTTAAGTAGTGTCCACCTTCCGTCTATAGAGCCAATTTACCTGCAAAAACTGAATGCTCCCATTTCCACCCAGGAAGTTGAGGATGTTATTACATCATTACCCATGCATAAATCTCCAGGCGCAGACGGCTTCTCAGCTGAGTATTATAAAGCGTTTTCTTCGCTCCTAACACCTGAACTAGTGAAAATTTTTAACATTGCAGCTTCATCAGGCTCCTTCCCGAATGAAATGCTCCAAGCGATAATAGTTACATTACCAAAACCTGGCAAAGACTCGTCGCTGCCACAAAATTTTAGGCCTATATCACTGTTAAACTCCGACCTGAAAATATATGCCAAAATTCTAGCAAATAGACTGATGGATGTAACTACCTCTCTTATAGGTTTGGATCAAGTTGGCTTTGTGAAAGGCAGGCAAGCCCCAGATAGCACTAGAAGAATGCTAAACCTTCTACGCTTAGCAGAGGTCACGCGAACACCTAGTACCTTCCTAGCTCTTGACGCAGAAAAAGCCTTTGATAGGGTCCATTGGGGATATCTGTCAAAGACTCTACACAAATTCGGAATATCAGGTCCAATTCACATGGCCATAATGTCCCTATATTCTAACCCTACTGCCAGAGTATACACGTCCAGTATGCTCTCTGACACCTTTAAATTATCAAATGGCACCCGACAAGGATGCCCACTATCCCCAATTATCTTCTCCCTAGTTATAGAACCTCTAGCGGAATCAATCAGGTCCAATGTAGAAATCACAGGCATAGAATCTGGTTCTGGAGCCCATAAAATAGGACTTTTCGCGGATGACATCATTCTCACTGTCTCCAACCCATCGACATCTCTACCAGCCATCCAAAATATATTATACAAATTTGGGCAGATCTCCTTTTACAAAGTCAACACATCTAAATGCTACGCTCTAACACTTAACATTCCAAGCGAAGAAAAAACTAGATTACAAACCATATTCCCTTGCAACTGGGATCCCCTGGCTATCACGTACTTGGGTGTGCAGCTAACCTCATCATCCGCCAAAATCTACCCGACTAACTACCCCCCGCTACTGAGTAGAATAGATACGGAACTTAATCAAATCGGCACCCTACATCTCACTTGGCTGGGGAGGATAGCCGCGTACCAAATGCAGGTATTGCCTAAACTCCTTTACTACTTCAGGACACTGCCCATCCCAGTACCCCAAAAGTTCTTTACGCAATTAGAGGCATCTCTGAAAAAGTTTATTTGGGGGGGCAAAAAACCAAGAGTTGCACTAGCACAGCTTTACAAACCTAAGCATCTTGGAGGGGTGGGATTGCCGAATGCCCAACTATACTATGGGGCTGCAATTTTAGATCAATTAAGACACTGGTTCTCCTGCCAAACAGACAACCGATGGTCAGACATTGAAAGCACAGTCACACCTGGTCATAATCTTCCAGCATTAGCTTTTGCTGCCAGCATTAATCATAGAACCATCGCTCCATCGTACCCAACTATACAAGCATCCATAGATGCTTGGTCCTCCCTAACCAATACCCGCTTCACTGATACCCCCACCCACAAACTAATTCTCCCACTTGCATCCTATGAATATCTAATACCTAACTTCTCGGCACAATCTTGGAGAAAGGTGGGAATGCACTTCACAGTCCCAACTTTGAATGCAAAGAGTGTAATAGATAACTACAGGGCCTTCCAGATACATCATTATTGGCGTAGTACACCAATTAAAACAATAGAAATCCCGCAGAGACTGTGGGATTTTCTTATGAGCAAACCCCCAAATAACCTCAAAGGTATATCCCTCTTTTACAAATACGCGTCCCCACTCTATGTCCAAACTAAGCTCCCATGTATGCATAAATGGGAACAAGAACTTCAGAAAGAATTCCCTCTACACCAGTGGCATAAAGCAATACAATACAACAGTAAATCTTCGGCATGCGTGGACCACTGGGATAATGCTCAAAAACTCCTACACAGATGGTACTTTACCCCGGCCCGCCTTAATAAAATGAACTCTGATACTTCGCCTTTATGCTGGAGAAATTGCAAATCCACAGGTAGTCTAATCCATATATTCTGGAGTTGTGATGTTCTACACACATTCTGGTTAAAAGTGCAATCACTCATTCGGAAAATCACCGGAATAGATTATACTATTAATGCTGCACTTGCAATATTGAACCTTGGTATAGAAAACTTCCCTCCTCTAATGAGAAAAGTGGTCACTCACGTCATGTTCGCAGCGCACATATCGATTGCAAAAGAATGGCGTTCCCAAGCGCCTCCCAATATCTCAGTAGTCATAGCTAGAGTAAATTCACAATATACTATGGAAAGGATGCTTGCTTATACCGAAAGACGTTCCCTAAACTTCCATAGAAACTGGGAAATATGGAAAACATCCAAATACGCCTCCTCACAAATATGACAGGATACGCTATGTTATGATTTGATGAATGATCTCCATCAACGTCTAGTGGTGTGAACTATCTAGTAGTAAGGTATGACTAGGAATGCTTGTCCAAATATGCTTACCCGCATAGTTTAGACTTATCCTTGTTTAATATTGGTTACAGTTTAAGCGTCCCTGATCCTAATGTTTTACTTAAATCCTTGGACCCTCATTAAGGTCCGGGACGAACTACACAGCATCGTCCATACAAGTAGCCTGCTCACAGTGTGAACCCTAAAGGGGTGACAGGCTTATCCTCCCAGTGAGGCCTATGCTAATCCCTACTTGTGTAGTTCCATACGTAACTTGCAGGTTATACTCTTCCCCTTAGGATCTATACTTGTTAATCACATTGTATGACTCTGTACTGTATAATGTACATATATTCTGTATACACTGTGAAAAAAAAGAAGAAAAACCAATAAAAATCTATGGTTTAAAATACAGTATCTGTCTTCATGTCAATCACCCATGGCTTCCTGTCCATGGACAATGCTCTCAAGACTGGAGTTAGCTGCTCCTCTACCCAGGCCTCTCTCTGGATTTCAACCACCAGGCCATTTCCGGGTAGGATGCCTTCATCCCTGCACCACCGGGCTACGGCAGCAGGGTCCATTTCTGTGCTGTAAGGGTTCTGTCTAGGGGGAAAGTTGATTGCAGAACAGTAGAAATCCCGAACGAGCCCCCACGTGTAGCACTACCCCCGTAGGAGCTGCTGTTTGTTTGATTTGGGTCTACATCCTGCCTATCAACCCCTGGAAGTGGCTCAAACCCTCCCTTAGCACAACTGATATGAATAAGGATTGTGAGACCTATTGAGTATTAGGAGACACAATCCTGCATGCATCACACAATAACCTGTAAATGTTATTACCTTTGCTGGTCACTAGTCCTTCTAAGTGACAGAGATACTCCACACAAGTTATATGCTTAATCAAAGGTACCTTTACTCAGCATAAAAGGGAAGGGTAAAGAATCACATTAATACACACAGTTGACTCTGCATGCGCATTGCAGAGTCAATAAATCAATAAGGATGGGTATCACTGAGATTAGGTAATAACAGGAAACAACATAAGCTATATATATGTACATGTATCTATATGTGTCTCTGCGTGGCTAACTGATTGCTAGCGAGCTCCCCCTTTGTTGCAATACCTTGCACGTGTTTAGTCCCTATAATAGGTAAGCAAGGCCTATCTGAGTCCCGCTCAAAGTTCCTTTCCCAAATGGAGTCTTCGCTAGCCACCGTTGGTGCACAAGTTAAATTGTAATCCACAGGGTTTCAACAAGGTGCTGTAATTATCCGCAATATTCCTGAGTACTCGTGTGCCTGCCACCCACTAATGGCGGATGCGCCAATCTCTAATTACATAGTCTCCAGTAAGATACACTAGGCCGCAAGCTGTGGCATGATAGGTGAAGTGTGGCTGGCACTAACTAAGTCACTTTCCTCTAAGGTAGTAGTCAATTCTGGGCAGGTGCCCTTCTCACCAAACAGGCCCGACTTTCGGATAGTCTCCTCTGGCTTGTCCCGGTCAATCGATCTCCACGCTTCTGCTTCAGCTGCAGTCTCCGGCCTCCGTCACTAACAGCGTACAGTGATGGTGATGGACGACTCCGGTCTCTGCTGGGCAATCACAGGACGCCGTGGACGATCCTCTGCTGGAAATCACTCAGGGCACTCACGTAATTTAGGCCCAGGCTTCTGGCCTAACACTCAGGAAGCAGGCCTCCGTGCCAGCTTCCTGCTTGGTTGAGAGCTGGATCCAGAGAGAGAGAAGATGGCCCCTCCGTTGGTTTAAGTAGTCTGCCCAGAAGGCTTTGCGGCGTTGCAATGCACCCTGGTATCACAGCTGTACTCTGGGTAATGTAGTCTGTCCTCTATTAAAAGTAACTGAGTCTTTTCTTCTTGCTGCTATTTGTTCCAGGGTGCATTAAATTATGTGCATTAGTTGCATTGTAACACTTATACCACCGGGGGAGCTGGGTTCCTTCTTTCAAATGTCAAATGATAGTCTTTGTCTACCACTGCATATGAAACCCGCTACATAAGAATCACAAACCAAATCACAGACAGGTGAGCCAGTTCCCTTACCAAACAGTAATGATCTCCAAATGATAAGAGATCAACAGCTCAGAAATCATCCAATTAGGGGGCCACCACTCAGAATACCACTGACTCCACCGCCACCACGGTCCTTCATTGGTTATCCAAAGCCAGCACCATAAAATAATAATGGGAAGGAGAAAGAACAAAAAACAATACATAGGGTAGTATGCTAAAACCACATGATTTATTAAAAGTAGATATACTCACAAAAGATAGAGTAACACAGGCAAAACCCACAGGCAAACACACCACAGGGATCAACAGCGGGTGTACAACATCATATGCCAGTGGCCTCACTGAGCATGATAATTTCATTTTAAAGGGATAGGATCATTTTTATGGACACATTTCGTTTGCTACACTGGTATACAGGTGTTGGTGAATGCTGCTGTCTCTTTTTATGAAATTGAGTTTATTTTCACTTTAGCAAATTTTTTATTATTATTTATAAAATTTTGACCCACCCATATCTGAGGGTTTTAGCTCACATTTATAGAAGGATACCTCCCTGTGACTTCCAACTCTGCATTAGGTCTGTTGGGACTACTTCCACTGGTCAAAGCAGGCCTAGGACTGCTTAATAAAAAAAAAAAGAAAACAGGAAGTGCCTTTTGGGAACTGGTATGTATAAAATAGCAGTGCACTGGAATGTTGCTAATGTCTATAAACAAAGCTAATGGAAAAAAAAAAATGTGATTAACCACTTCAGTTTCAGAAGATTTGCCTGCGATACGGCACTGTGTCGCTTTAATTGACAATTGCACGGTCGTGCGACGTTGTACCCAAACAAAATTTACGTCCCTTTTTCCCACAAATAGAGCTTTCTTTTGGTGGTATTTGATCATCTCTGCGTTTTTTGTAATTTGCTAAATTTTGGAATAATTTTTTTCTTCAGAATTTTCATTTTTTTCTTTGTTTAGCAAGAACTACAAAACCCAGTGGTGAAAAAATACCACCAAAAGAAAGCTCTATTTGTGTGAGTAAAATGATAACAATGTAATTTTTGGTACAGTATTACATGACCATGCAATTGTTATTCAATGTGCCACAGCACTGAAAGCTGAAAAATGGCCTGGGCAGGAAGGGGTTGAAAGTGCCCAGTAAGCAGGTGGTAAATGTGAACTGGGGAAATTATAAGTTGTAATATCTATTAAAATGATTACAATATTTTTGGAAGTCACGTGCAGCTGTTGATTAAAGGGTTAGTTCATATTTTCAGAAAAAATTTAAAGGTGCACTGACACTATACACACTCCAGACTCCCCGGATCCCCAGTGTACTTACATTCATGGGCGATGAGCTGTCAGTGCCCACGCAGCCAATGCAGTGGTCCGGGGCTCCTCTGTAGCACTTCCAGGACAGATCAAAGCAATGCTCTGTGCCAGCTCTGATCCATCCTTTAAGCACTGTAGGTGGATGTTGGTTGCAACAATCCCACTGATTATTTTTTTACCATCACAAGCCTAGTCTGATTGATTGATTACTATATTTAATGCCAGTGGATTTTTTACTCCCACTTCCTTTTCAGTGTGCATCACAGCACATTGCAAAAAATGCAGCAAGATGGAAATTTCAATTGGTTACAACCAAATAATTTTGAATGGGCTACATAACTCGACACAATGCATCTCAACACATAAAAACACGCCTATCATGATGTAAATCCATCATCAGTCACATTGTTCAGTGATTCTCATCAATCAAAATAAAAGATAGCTCCCTAGGTAGTACCTGAAAGTACACATACCTGGTGACATCATTGATCTATGTGGTCAACGACCAATAAGTTACATATTCAAGGCAGTGATACATCACTTTGGGTGAACATCACCCATTTACTTTGGCCATTGACTGAACACCCTTGTAATTTGGCTGTTCCCTAGACTCCAAACAGGAAAAGACAAACCCAGGCTCATTCCTGTACTAAAATAATAAACCCCAGCATTGGTTTCAATGGTTGCAAAAAATAACCCTATCATTAGTATCAGTGCCTCTAAAAATAGCCCTCAGCATGTGTAAATGGGCACAAAAAGAACCCAATGGGGTTGATTTACTAAAGGCAAATAGACTGTGTACTTTGCAAAGTGCAGTCACACTCTGCAAGTGCAGTTGCTCCATAGCTTAGTGAATGAGGTAAAGCTCTACTTTGCAAAGAATATCCAATCACAAGCAAGGAAAATAAAAAAACTGCATTTTTGCTTGCACATGATTAGATGATGGAAGTCAGCAGAGCTTTTGCTCATTTACTAAGCTCTGGAGCAACTGCACTTGCAGAATGCAACTGCACTTTACAAAGTGCACAGTCTTTTTACCTTTAGTAAATCAACCCCAAAGTGTCAGTGTTAATGGATGAAATATTAACCCTTAGCACTGATGCCAGTTGCTACAATAATAACACTCAGCATTGGAGGCAGTGGCAATAGTATTAACAGCACCCCCTTCACTGGTGGTCCGTGGCTGTGCTATTGAACCTCTTGCATTGCTGGTCAGTGGCAGTGCTGATAACCCCCTCTTCACTGGTGGCCAACAGCAGTGCGGTTAACCCCCCTTTCCCCCTACATTAGTGGTCAGTGGCAGTGCTGTTAACCACTTCAGCCCCTGGAGATTTGGCTTCTCAATGACCAGGCCATTTGTTGCGATACGGCACTGTGTCGCTTTAATTGACAATTGCACGGTCGTGCGACGTTGTACCCAAACAAAATTGACGTCCTTTTTTCCCACAAATAGAGCTTTCTTTTGGTCGTATTTGCTCATCTCTGCGTTTTTTTATTTTTTGCGCTATAAACAAAAAACGAGTGACTATTTTGAAAAAAACACAATATTTTGTAGTTTTTGCTATAATAAATATCCAATTTTTTTTTAAAAAAAGCTATTTTTTTCCTCAGTTTAGGCCGATATGTATTTTTATACATATTTTTGGTAATAAAAATCACAATAAGTGTATATTGATTGGTTTGCGAAAAAGTTATAGTGTCTACAAAATAGAGGATAGATTTATGGCATTTTTATTATTACTATTTTTTTACTAGTAATGGCAGCGATCTGCGATTTTTATCGGGACATTATGGCGGACACATCGGGCACTTTTGACACCATTTTGGGACCATTGGCATTTATCCAGCGATCAGTGCTATACAAATGAATTGATTACTGTGTAAATGTCACTGGCAGGGAAGGGGTTAACACTAGGGGGCTATCAAGGGGTTAACTGTGTTCCCTAGAGTGTGTTCTAACTGTATGGGGGATGGAAGTGACTGGAGGAATTGACAGATTATGGTTCCTCGCTTGTAGGAACTCACAATCTGCCTTTCCTCTCCTCACAGAACAGGGATGTGTTGTCTTCCGTTTCTCGTACCCGCGATCGCACGAGGCCAACGGTGATTGCAACTGCCGGCCATGCGCATCGGCACCCCCGCAGTGAAGTGGACGTGTACAAGCGCATGCCTGCTATCCCGCTTAAAGGGACCAACGTACAGCTACGACGCTTCACGGGATCGTGCTGACCTGCCACCGTATAATGACAGCGGCTGGTCGGCAAGGGGTTAAACTCCAGATGTTGGTAGTCAGTGGCAGTGTTGTTACCCACACAAGGGGCCATTGGGGCCATCCGGTGATGTCAGTTGGTGACCCCGCCCCTTAGTTATTTAAGAACTGTCAGACGGTGGAGCTGGCAGACAATGCAAGCTTTTGGTGGGTGTGGACCACTTTTTTATTTTTTTCGGGTCGGCAGTGGCGGCGCACATCAGGATTGATGTTGGATCTACATCAGCGGACATTGTTTTTTTTGTTTTTTTTTTAATAAAGGACTTGCCCAAACCTGCCTACAGTCATTTTTTACACAACAAGTAGTGAATAAGTAGGGCTACCCCCTTACTCATTCACATAGGGGGGGACCTTGTTAAAGGGGGCTTCCAGTTTCCAAATAAGCCCCCACCCAGGTGCTTTAGGGGGGAACATGTGGTCTGGTATGGTTCGCGGGGGGGGGGGGGTGCTCGCTCGTCCCCTCCTGTTACCTGACCTGCCGGGCTGCATACTCGGATAAGGGTCTGGTATGGATTTTTGGGCAACCCCACACCATTTTAAAAAAAAAATCTATCCCAGAACGAAGGGCAATTTTTGCCACATGTTTTTGGAAAATGAATAAATAAAATGAAAAAAATGTACACAAAGATGTCAATTATTAGAATATTTCCAACACACAGTATGGACATATTTAGAGAATTACACTCCAGAACTTGTTCTGCTACTATTCTCAAGTATGGGAATTTCAAATATGTGGGACTTTTGCTCAGCCTAGCTGCATATTGGGGCCCAAAATCCAAGGAGCACCTTCAGGATTTCAACGGGCATAAATCCAGCATCTAATTTCCTGATTACCTGTCAATTTTTTGCTGCCAGGATATACTACACAGCTGGTGTTTGCCCACTGCAGTTCAATAGGATGTTCAGTGCTTGGTGACATAGTATGCCCGACTATTAACAGGGATCCCTTTATCCTCTGATTCAGAGGTAATCATTAAAGAACCTTTGCTTTCCTCAGGTTCATACTCTGAATCTGAATCTGACTGTGAGGTCTCCCCGCTGTCCTCATCAGTCATACTTTGAAATACCTCCTCACTAGTGTACATTTTTACTGGTTCTGGCTATGAGTGGTACTAGATTACCCTCTACTGGAGTAGCAATGATTAGGACAATGTTTCAGATTTACACTAGCTCTGGTGATACTGAAACTTTTGTGACTAGTGATCAGAACAATGTTGCTGGCTTTAATGGCTCTGGTGACATTGGCACTGGTGTGGTGTCGATCATGAATGCTAGTTTACATTGGCTCTAGTGACACTGGTACTGGTGTGACTAGTGATTTGGAACAATGTTGCTGACTGCACTGGTCTTGCAACACTGGCACTGGAGTGTTAAAGATCAGGAAAACTGTTGCTGGCTTACACTGGTTCTGGTGTCACTTTAGTGGTGTGGTGGCAATAAGGACATTGTCCCTGGATGTTGTGGCCAATAAAGAAGCAAATCATGCTCCATTAGCAACAGTGGAATGCAAGGGAGGTATCATGGGTCTAATAGACCCCTGATGTTTTAATAATGAGAACCTGTCACAGTGAAAATGCTATGACATAAGGGCTATTGGTCCCTTATTTGAAAGCAATAAGGTTAAGTTGAAAAAATAGTAAAAATTCAAAAGGTAAACCCAAACCCTTAGAGCCCCCGAACAAATTGTGATCCTGCCCCATCCTCATGTACAAGCACATACATATATAAAGGCACATGTTGGGAGCGTCTACAGGTTAAGACTTCAATTGCAGTACATAATTCCATGCATGCCAACGTAACACCAATAATTCTTTGGGTACCAAAGTTTGTTGCCATTTCACGGGTACACAGTTTTAAGGCTTAACATGTAGGGTATGTTTCAAATGTTGGCACGAAAATTAATGCTAGTGTATTTTTTAAATATATTTTATATTGTCCAGGATCACTGCTTTCAGAAAATATACTTTAAGTCTAAATTTTTTTTTTTTAATCTGTGCGCAAAACAAAAAAGAGCAGCAAAAGGGTTAAAGGCTTAAACGTATTGCTGGTAAAATTGTAAATATGCACTCACAAACAGAAATAGGAAGGCATTTGCTTATGGCCAGACCCACCTGCGTGAGATGAAACCTTTGGTGCCCTGACTTGGAGACCATGTGGGATTTTTTCTCTTTTCTGTTTGCAGACTGTTGCTAGGGATTAGACATGTGCAATTAGTTTCATTCCAAGTTCCTTTTATAACAAATTTCGACAAATTTGTTAATTCATAAATATCCGCATTAACGAAAACACGTTTCGAAAATTCGCTGCAATGTCGCAGTCCCGCTAAAAACTGCAGATCGCCGCCATTACTAGTAAAAAAAAAAAAAAAAAAAGTCCCTAAATCTATCCCACCCCTCACATATTTTATTCTATCTTTTCATGTGACAACACTGAAGAAATTACACTTTGCTACAATGTAAAGTAGTGAGTGTACAGCTTGTATAACAGTGTAAATTTTCTGTCCCCTCAAAATAACTTAACACAAAGCTATTAATATCTAAACCGCTGGCAACAAAAGTGAGTACACCCCTAAGTGAAAATATTCAAATTGGGCCCAATTGGCCATTTTCCCTCCCTGGTCACATACTTGTTAGTGTTACATGGTCTCAGGTGTGAATGGCGAGCAGGTGTGTCACATTTACCGTTACCGCTCTCAGTTTCTCATACTGGTCACTGGAAGTTCAACATGGCACCTCATGGCAAAGAACTCCTGAGGATCTGAAAAAATAATTGTTGCTCTACATAAAGATGGCCTAGGCTATAAAAAGATTGCCAAGACCCTGAAACTGAGCTGCAGCACGGTGGCCAAGACCATACAGCGGTTTAACAGAACAGGCTCCACTCAGAAAGGCCTCGCCATGGTTGACCAAAGAAGTTGAGTGGGAAATAGACGCTTGAGTGCTGCCAGCATTTCTGCAGAGGTTGAAGGGGTGGGGGGTCAGCTTGTCAGTGCTCAGACCATACGCCACATACTGCATCAGATTGGTCTGCATGGCTGTCATCCCAGAAGGAAGCCTCTTCTAAAGATGATGCACAAGAAAGCCCACAAACAATCTGCTGAAGACAAGCAGACTAAGAACATGGATTACTGGAACCATGTCCTGTGGTCTGATAAGACCAATATCACTGTGGTTTAGATGGTGTCAAGCGTGTGTGGCAGCAACCAGGTGAGGAGTACAAAGACAAGTGTGTCTTACATGGTGTGTCAAGCATGGTGGTGGGAGTGTCATGGTCTGGGGCTGCATGAGTGCTGCCAGCACTGGGGAGCTACAGTTCATTGAGGGAACCATAAATGCCAACGTGTACTGTGACAGACTGAAGCAGAGCATGATCCCCTCCCTTCGGAGACTGGGCCACAGGGCAGTATTCCACTATGATAACAACCACAAACACACCTCCAAGATGACCACTGCCTTGCTAAAGGAGCTGATGGTAAAGGTGATGGACTGGCCAAGCATATCTCCAGACCTAAGCCCTATTGAGCATCTGTGGGGCATCCTCAAACAGAAGGTGGAGGAGCGCAAGGTCTCTAACATCCACCAGCTCTGTGATGTCGTCATGGAGGAGTGGAAGAGGACTCCAGTGGCAACCTGTGAAGCTCTGGTGAACTCCATGCCCAAGAGGGTTAAGAGGCAGTGCTGGAAAATAATGGTGGCCACACAAAATGTTGACACTTTGGGCCCAATTTGGACATTTTCACTTAGGGGTGTACGCACTTTTGTTGCCAGCGATTTAGACATTAATGGCTGTGCGTTGAGTTATTTTTAGGGGACAGCAAATTTACACTGTTATACAAGCTGTACACTCACTACTTTACATTGTAGCAAAGTGTAATTTCTTCAGTGTAGTCACATGAAAATAATAAAATATTTACAGAAATGTGAGGGGTGTACTCACTTGTGTGAGATACTGTATGCATTAATGAATAGCTCTATGGTAAAAACTGACACATTCCCATAATGTAAAACATTCTGGAGTGACCAGGTTTGCTGGAGTTTTTCAGAATATTCCTAGACCTGGGCATCATGTGATAATGTGAGAACACTATTGGGCTGGGATAAATGAGTTAGCATCTATTAGCATCTATTAGATAATTTGTTTCCATTGTCTCATTTCTTATGTATCTCTTTCAAAGATCGGCCCAAATGACATTTAGGTGGACTGAAAAGTAGAGAACATCCAAAAAAATGTGTTTACATATGCCATATTTTTTAAATATTGCTATATTTTTAGAAATTGCCAAAAACGTGAAGGTAAGTGCCCTCTAAGGTCTTAATCCTCAAACAGTAATTCAAAATATATGAGTTTATTTTATACTGTATAACTTGTTTTGGGTATTTTGAAAGAATAATATATTGGTTTTCTTTAAATTTAACACATACTGAGGATGTGTGCAATAGTTTAGATGTACCATGCACGGGCCACGTACAAACGGCCGAAAATCTCGTCAAGAAAAAACACGTCGTTTTTCTTGACGAGATTCTTGGACAAGAAACTTGTTCCGGCCGAGTGTACACCCGCGGTTCTTTGAATGGAGCAAACGCGGTGACGTCATCGACTACGACGAGCGTGCGCTCGTCACATTCGATGCCGTCGCCGCCATCTTGCTACACCCTATCTATGCCTAGGAAGCTACCGCGCATGCGTCAGAGTCATTTCGAGCATGCGCGGGCTTCCCGGCGGACAGGTAAGTGTACACACACACAATTTTCTCGTTGAGAAACAGGCTGACGAGAATCTCAACGAGAAAATAGAGAGCAGGTTCTCTATATTTCTCGTCGAAATTCTTGTCGGTTTTCTTGACGGGAAACCATACACACAAACGAATTTCTCAGCAAGAAAGCTATCTTGGCAATTTTCATGTCGCTTCTTGCCGAGAAACTCGTTCGTGTGTACGAGGCTTCAGTGTCAGACAAGGTATGGTCCCTGTGCTGGAACCAATCACTTGCAGTTAGAAATTGAGAGAATTTTACAATTTAAAGACATGCTATATTTGTAGTTGATGCAATGGTGTTCTAATTGCATGTATAAGTTATCAACTGTCATGGGCTCAGAACTAATATATAATTTTTTACCATACATAGAGATTTCCAGTTTTCACTCTCACTCCTGAATTCATTGTTCCATAGTATTCAGCCAGTGGTATTTACTTTTATAGTCAATCATTTATGGGAAATATATCATCATACCTTTATTGTAAATTATCCTAAAATGTAAATTTATTACCTTAGCCCTGTGTTTCACTACCTTTTTTTTTTTCAGTCAAGGCACCCTTAAAAATTATGCACAATCTCAAGGCACCCCATCCTAAAATGTAAAAAAAAAAAAAAAATGTTTTAATAGTTTTCCACAATGCAGCATCATCTTATTCTTCTAAAGCAAATACACTTTTGAACACGTGTACTGACTAGTATTCCAATGTTTCTCTTCTCCCTCAATTTCTCTACATCAGTCTGCTAATGTGACCCCAGTGCTGATGGAGAGAGGCTAAAGAGGGTCAAACATGGATGCCATGCAGATGACTGACATCCACCTTATCAACTTATGATGTAATCGGTTGTTAAGATGATGATGGCTAGAAGGTCATAATGGTGCATAATGAAAACCTGTGGCTTTGTGTAACTAAAAGGCAAGCTTGATCCACCTGGTGGTTTGCATACAATTTTTGGGAAATTTTTGGTCATTTTGCCAAGGCACCCCTGATGAAACCTCAAGGCACCCTGGTGGAATAAGGTCCCTTAGCCACAAGTTCGTTGACACTCAGGGGAAAAAATTAACCTGTTATTTGGGGGAATTTAGGCTTGATATTTGTCTTTTATTTTGGCCTTCACATTTTGATGGCATTCTCCTGCTTCTATAACAAGTATATATATATATATATATATATATATATATATATATATATATATAAATAAATAAATAAAATCGGTAAGAATTATTTCCTCTGTTTTTAGAAATGTGGTCTGTGTGTTATTCTAGAATTGTAAAAGAAGAGAACAATGATAAAAAATGTAACTCATGGATATGTGTAAATAAATCCAATCTATAAGAACATTTTATGAAGGGAAATACTGATGAAATTCGAGTTAATGTTTGAGAACTGAGCAAACGTTAACTAAATATTTTGGAATGTATGTAAACAAATCACAGCACTTAATTTAGATTCACACAAGGTCCGTGAAGTGCAGTTAATGTACTGAATCACTACACTATGTGCATTTTAGCTTTGGTTTATATATTTACTCTTCCTGTAAAAATCATATCAATGTAAGTCACTGACAAAGGTGAAAGGCAAAGATTAGTATGACTGAAGCCATAGTTTACATGCACACTAAAAACTATCTCTGCAAATGTTTCCAAATCTCAATATGGATACAAATAGCATGTGGTTCTCAGTTGTTCTTAGTGTTTGTAAACTTTAAAATGTTTCATTGTATGCATTTTTAACTGTTCCAAAATACAAAATGAATACCAAAATACAAAATAACACTACAAACTTCAACAAGAAACAATACACAATGGTCAACAAAGGTAGAAAAGGTATCTGTTCTTCAGTCAATATTAAATGATTCAAAAAAGCACGTCAAATTTTTTCTCTAAATGCCATGTTACATTTATATCAACATTTTTTTAAGAAAATACATTATCAATATTGCATAGAATTTAGAGGCACTGTCACATTTGGGCAATACAGCAGCCATCCAGTGAGGAGGGCAAGTGACCTGAAAACACGTCTGCAAGAATGAGCAAATTTATAAGAATCTTCTCCACCAGGGGGCATGGCTGAACAGGGGATGAGATCAGCAGCTGAAGCCTGTAGCGCTGTGCCAAAAGATCATCCAAGGTTATTACCCTGCTTGTAATAATAAATTAAAATTTCTGCAAAGAAACTGCGTCAACTCAGGCATCCTGTTAATGTGACACAAAGCAATCTGCCCAGGCGAAGCTAAATATATTAATTTATCCTCACTTACCTGGGATCAATGGAGGACATAGTCAGGACTGATACAGGACAAAAACGCTGATTCCATTGCTTATAGGGACAATGCTATGTGGCATATTTCTGTCTATTCAGAATGGCACAGTCTCATTCCAAATCAGGAATAAGGAACTTGAGCTTCCCTGTCTCCTCGAAAATGCAGGCTTGGCCTGAATGCTACTCCTCATTAGTTATTGAGTGTTTGACACATGGTCCTTTCTCTCTGTTTGAGCCATTATCAGCCCCCTTGTCCCAGGAGGTTGGAGGCCGAATTTTCTATGGCTCCCAGATTTGTTTGATATATAATACCAATAGCTTCCCCTGAAGAAGCCTTTGGTGAAACGCGTAGCGACTGCTATTGGTGATGATACATTTATCCCAATGTCTAGCCCTATACATGTTGGATTGATCTTTATCCTCAACTATACTATCAGTAACAGTGGGCCTTTCAGTTTGTGTATGGTACATGTATGTGACCATTCTTGATGGGAGATTATAAGCATTAGCATGTTTTTTGAACATGCTTTTTTATGTGATTTTATTTTTTAAATATGTTTTTCCAATAAATTGTTGATACTTTTATAAATATGAGCACTCCTTTTTTCTTTCTTGGAATAACAGGTGGCAACCTTTAAAATCATACTTTCTTGTTTATTTGCTTTTGTATATTTTATAGGGATGTAGTGCCACAAACACAGGTTATTTCTCTAAACTTCACTCTATCTTAAATACATTAATTCATCAATCGATCCAAGATGGTTCTGCTATACCAAATGACAGGACAGAGAGCTATCCCCAGCTTCCTTTGTATTTCCTTCCTCAAACACTTACACACGGTCGGACTTTTGACCGGCCAAAATCACATCGGAAATTCCAACGGAATTCCATAGGAGTAAAAGAGAACATGTTCTCTATCTAAACTCCGACGGAATTTCTCGGAATTTCCGATGGAAAAAGTCAGATGGGGCATACCCACAGTCGGAATTTCCGATGGAAAAAGTCCGTCTGACTGTTTCCATCGGAAATTCCGATCGTGTGTACAAGGATTTTCAATATTATGAAAATCTATTATCAGCAATAGGGATGAGCCGAACAACCCCCGGTTCGGTTCGCACCAACCGAAAGTTTGCGCAAACTTTAGAACCCTATTAAATACAATGGACTCGAACGTTCAGAATCAAAAGTGCTAATTATAAAAGCTAATATGCAAGTTATTGTCCTAAAAAGGGTTTAAGGACCCGAGTCCTGCCCCAGGGGACATGTATCAATGCAAAAAAGAAGTTTTAAAACGTCTGTTTTTTCAGATGCAGTGATTTTAATGATGCTTAAAGTGAAAAGAAAAAAAGTGAAATATTCCTTTAAATATCGTACATGGGGGGTGTCTAGAGTATGCCTGTGAAGTGGCACGTGTTTCCCGTGTTTAGAACTGTCCCTGCACAAAATTACATTTCTAAAGGAAAAAAAGTAATTTAAAACTGCTTGCGGCTTTAACCACTTAACGACCGCTCACTGTATATGTACGTTGGCAGAATGGCACCGACAGGCACAATCACGTACAGTGTACGTGATTGCCTTTGTACAGTTGGGGGGTCCGATCGGACCCCCCTCCTATACAGTGAGCGGTCGGTATTCGTTGGGGAGCGATCCGAGATGAGGGGACGGCCGTTCGATTCCGGCCACCCCCCCGCGATCGCTCCCGGCGAATGAAAATGCTCCCTCTGCTGTGTAATGTAAACACAGGCAGAGGAAGCAGGAGGAAGTGATGTCATCTCTCATGCGGCGCTCACATATACCGAGCGCCGTACAAGAGAAGACATACAGGTTAGTGCACAAACAGCACACTGACACCAGGACACATAGGCACACAAATCGCCCCCCCCAGGCCCCCCCAGATCACCCCCAGCCCCCAGTCACAGTGTCACTGATTGCAGTGACCATTTATTTACTGATCACTGCAATCAGTGACATTTGTGACTGTAAAAGTGTCACTAAATTTAGTTTTAGTCCAGTGTAGCCCCCTAACCCCCCCTAATAAAGGTTTAACCCCCTGATCGCCCCCCAGATAACCCTTTCACCCCCTAGCACCGCCGTCGCTAAGTGATCATTTTTCTGATCGCTGTCTTAGCGTCGGTGATGCAGATCGGTAGCCAGTAATTTTTTTTAGGTTCGCCGCAGGTTTTTATAGCGTCGGGTACCCCCATAAATTATCTAATAAAGTTTTAACCCCCTTGATCGCCCCCCAGGTAACCCTTTCACCCCCTATCACCACTGTCGCTAAGCGATCATTTTTCTGATCGCTGTCTTAGCGTCTGTGATGCAGATCGGTAGCCAGTAATTTTTTTTAGGTTCGCCGCAGGTTTTTATAGCGTCAGGTACCCCCATATATTACCTAATAAAGGTTTAACCCCCTGATCACCCCCCAGATAACCCTTTCACCCCCTAGCACCGCCGTCGCTAAGCGATCATTTTTCTGATCGCTGTCTTAGCATCGGTGAAGCAGATCGGTAGCCAGTAATTTTTTTTAGGTTCGCCGCAGGTTTTTATAGCGTCAGGTACCCCCATAAATGATCTAATAAAGGTTTAACCCCCTTGATTGCCCCCCAGGTAACCCTTTCACCCCCTATCACCACTGTCGCTAAGCGATCATTTTTCTGATCGCTGTCTTAGTGTCTGTGATGCAGATCGGTAGCCAGTATTTTTTTTTAGGTTCGCCGCAGGTTTTTATAGCGTCAGGTACCCCCATATATTACCTAATAAAGGTTTAACCCCCTGATCACCCCCCAGATAACCCTTTCACCCCCTAGCACCGCCGTCGCTAAGCGATCATTTTTCTGATCGTTGTCTTAGCGTCGGTGATGCAGATCGGTAGCCAGTAATTTTTTTTAGGTTCGCCGCAGGTTTTTATAGCATCAGGTACCCCCATAAATGATCTAATAAAGGTTTAACCCCCTTGATCGCCCCCCAGGTAACCCTTTCACCCCCTATCACCACTGTCGCTAAGCGATCATTTTTCTGATCGCTGTCTTAGCGTCTGTGATGCAGATCGGTAGCCAGTAATTTTTTTTAGGTTCGCCGCAGGTTTTTATAGCGTCAGGTACCCCCATATATTATCTAATAAAGGTTTTAACCCCCTAATTGCCCCTAGTTAACCCTTTCACCACTGATCACCATATAAGTGTTACGGGTGACGCTGGTTAGTTAGTTTGCTTTTTATAGTGTCAGGGCACCCGCCGTATATATAACCAATAAAGGTTTAACCCCCTGATCGCCCGGCGGGTGATATCAATTAGGTTTTAGCGTCAGAGAGGGTCTGCGTTACACCCCAGGCAGCGTCAGGTTAGTGCCAGTAACGCTAACACCCACGCGTGAAGCACACACCTCCCTTAGTGGTATAGTATCTGAACAGATCAATATCTGATCTGATCAGATCTATACTAGCGTCCCCAGCAGTTTAGGGTTCCCAAAAACGCAGTGTTAGCGGGATCAGCCCAGATACCTGCTAGCACCTGTGTTTTGCCCCTCCGTCCAGCCCAGGCCACCCAAGTGCAGTATCGATCGATCACTGTCACTTACAAAACACAACACACATAACTGCAGCGTTCGCAGAGACAGGCCTGATCCCTGCGACTCCAGTGCTGTAGGAGGTGATTTCACCACCACAGTTAAAAAAAAAAAGCATATATGCCGAAGCATTGGGGCAGCAGGGGCGGAGGAGCGATTTTTACATACGGTCGAAATTCCGACGGAGGCTTGCCCGTGGAAAAGTCCGACCATGTGTGTGCGGCATAACTTTTTTGCGGGAGGATGCCCCCATGCTTTGGCATATATAAATGGTGCATGTATGCCCATCATTAGAAGTGGGTGGATGAAGGGAGGTATTCTAATGGTGGGCATACCCACCGATCAATCTCTTTTTTCGTTCAGCCAACTGGCTGCATGAAAAAAAAAGATTACAATACATGTCCAACAAGGACCAGCAACGTACTGGTATGTTGCTGGACTTTGAATGTTTATACCAGAATGATGCCTGCGGGTTTAGGTATCATCTTGGTATCATTCTTTTCAGCCAGCGGCCGGCTTTCATGTAAAAGCAATCCTAGTGGCTAATTAGCCTCTGGACTGCTTTTACAAGCAGTTGGAGGGAATGTCCCCCCTCCGGATATAAAAAGCGCCATTGGGAAATTGGGAAAGCATTTTATCACACCGATCTTGGTGTGGTCAGATGCTTTGAGGGCAGAGGAAAGATAGAAGACCCCAGTTTTTTCAAAAAAAGAGTACCTGTCACTACCTATTGCTATCATAGGGGATATTTACATTCCCTGAGATAACAATAAAAATGATAAAAAAAAAATATGGAAGGAACAATTTAAAAATAAAATAAAAAAGCAAAATTAATAATAAAAAAAAAAAAAAAAAAAGCACCCCTGTCCTGCCTTGCTCTTGCCCAATGCCGAACGCAAGCGTCGGTCTGGCGTCATATGTAAACAGCAATTGCACCATGCATGTGAGGTATCATCGCGAAGGTCAGATCGAGGGCAGTAATTTTAGCAGTAGACTAGTTTGTCGCCAATGCGCGTTTGTGCGAAATTTTAAAGCATGTCGTGTTTGGTATCTATGTACTCGGCCTAAGATCATCTTTTTTATTTCATCAAACATTTGGGCAATATAGTGTGTTTTAGTGCATTAAAATTTAAAAAAGCGTATTTTTTCCCCAAAAAATGCGTTTGAAAATCGCTACGCAAATACTGTGTAGAAAAAAAAAATGCAACACCCACCATTTTAATCTGTAGGGCCTTTGCTTTAAAAATATATATAATGTTTGGGGGTTCAACATAATTTTCTTGCAAAAAAAAAAATGTTTTCATGTAAACAAAAAGTGTCAAAAAGGGCTTTGTCTTCAAGTGGTTAGAAGAGTGGATGTAGGCTTCCTAATGTTGTGTATAAAATGCCAGAACAGTTCAAAACCCCCCCAAATGACCCCATTTTGGAAAGTAGACACCCCAAGCTATATACTGAGAGGCATGTCGAGTCCATGGAATATTTTATATGTTGACACAAGTTGCGGAAAATAGACAATTTTTTTTTTTTTTTGCACAAAGTTGTCACTAAATGATATATTGCTCAAACATGCCATGGGCATATGTGGAATTACACCCCAAAATACATTCTGTTGCTTCTCCTGAGTACGGGGATACCACATGTGTGAGACTTTTTGGGAGCCTAGCCCCGTACGGGACCCCAAAACCAAGCACCACCTTCAGGCTTTCTAAGGGTGTAAATTTTTGATTTCACTTCTCACTGCCTATCACAGTTTCGGAGGCCATGGAATGCCCAGATGGCACAAAACCCCCCCAAATGACCCCATTTTGGAAAGTAGACACCCCAAGCTATTTGCTGAGAGGTATGGTGAGTATGTTGCAGATCTCGCTTTTTGTCACAAAGTTTTGAAAATTGAAAAAAAAAAAAATATATATATTTTCTTTCTTCATTTTCAAAAACAAATGAGAGCTGTAAAATACTCACCATGCCTCTCAGCAAATAGCTTGAGGTGTCTACTTTCCAAAATGGGGTCATTTGGGGGGGTTTTGTGCTATTTTGGCATTTTATGGCCTTCGAAACTGTGATAGGTAGTGAGGAGTGAAACCAAAAATTTGTGCCTAGAAATCCTGAAGGTGGTGCTTGGTTTTCGGGGTCCCGTACGCGGCTAGGCTCCTAAAAAGTCCCACACATGTGGTATCCCCAAACTCAGGAGAAGCTGCAAAATGTATTTTGGGGTGTAATTCCACATATAACCATGGCATGTGTGAGCAATATATCATTTAGTGACAACTTTTTGTCATTTTTTATTTTTTTTTGTCATTATTCAATCACTTGGGACAAAAAAAAAATATTCAATGGGCTCAACAGGCCTCTCAGCAATTTCCTTGGGGTGTATATTTTCTAAAATGGGGTCATTTGGGGGGGTTTTGTGCTATTTTGGCATTTTATGGCCTTCAAAACTGTGATAGGTAGTGAGGAGTGAAATCAAAAATTTGCGCCCTTAGAAATCCTGAAGGCGGTGCTTGGTTTCCGGGGGCCCGTACGCGGCTAGGCTCCCAAAAAGTCCCACACATGTGGTATCCCCGTACTCAGGAGAAGCAGCAAAATGTATTTTGGGGTGCAATTCCACATATAACTATGGCATGTGTGAGCAATATACCATTTAGTGATAACTTTTTGTAATTTTTTAATTTTATTTAGTCATTATTCAATCACTTGAGACAAAAAAAAATATTCAATGGGCTCAACATGCCTCTCAGCAATTTCCTTGGGGTGTCTACTTTCCAAAATGGGGTCATTTGGGGGGGGTTTGTATTGCCCTGATATTTTAGCACCTCAAGAAATTAGATAGGCAGTCATAAATTAAAAGCTGTGTAAATTCCAGAAAATGTACCCTAGTTTGTAGACGCTATAACTTTTGCGCAAACCAATAAATATACGCTTATTGACATTTTTTTTACTAATGACATGTGGCTGAATAAATTTTGGCCTAAATGTATGACTAAAATTGAGTTTATTCAATTGTTCGTATAACAAAAAGTAGAAAATATCATTTTTTTTCAAAATTTTTAGTCTTTTTCCGTTTATATCGCAAAAAATAAAAATCGCAGAGGCAATCAAATACCATTAAAAGAAAGCTCTATTTGTGGGAAGAAAAGGACGCAAATTTCGTTTGGGTACAACATTGCATGTCCGCACAATTTACAGTTAAAGCAGCGCAGTGCAAAATTCTGAAATCACCTCTGGTCCTTTAGCTACCAAATGGGTCGGGGCTTAAGTGGTTAATGTAATGTTTGGTCCCGGCAATATGGATGAAAATCATTGAGAAAAATGGCATGGGTACCCCCCCACCCCCCCCCCCAGCCCACTACCAGCCCCTTTGGGTCTTGTATGGATATTAACCACTTAACCACCGCCCACCGCCGAATAACGGCGACAGGGTGGTTCCTTAACTCTGGGAGGGCATTATATAACGTCCTCCCAGAAACGCGCTCCCGCGCGCCCCTGGGGCGCGCACACGGGAGTCTCCATGACCGCCATGTCCAGAGGACCCGGCGCATCACGGATCACGGTAAATTGCCGCTGATAGCGGCCGTTTACCATGTGATCGCTCCGTCAAATGACGGAGCGATCACTTGTAAACAGACCGGCGTCATGTGATGACGCCGGTTCCTCTCTCCCCTCTCTGTACCGATCGGTACAGTGTGAGAGGGGAGGTTGAGAGTGGGAGAGGGGGAGAGAGCGGATGGCAGCAGCACTGTGGGCTGGATCTGTGACAATTGCAGTCACAGATCCAGCCATCCATCCACCCATGCCCAGCCATCCCTGCCCATACTGTGCAATACCCTACCAATACTCTGCCCATACTGTGCAATACTCTGCAATACTCTGCCCATACTGTGCAATACCCTGCCCATACTGTGCAATACTCTGCAATACTCTGCCCATACTGTGAAATACTCTGCAATACCCTGCCCATACTGGGCAATACTCTGCAATACCCTGCCCATACTGTGCAATACTCTGCAATACCCTGCCCATACTGTGCAATACTCTGCAATACCCTGCCCATACTGTGCAATACTGTGCAATACCCTGCCATACTGTGCATTACCCTGCCATACTGTGCAATAGACTGCAATACTCCGCAATACCCTGCAATACTCTGCAATACTCCACAATACCCTGCAATACCCTGCAATACCCCGTAATACCCTGCAATACTCTGCAATAACCACTCCCCGCCCGTCGGCCGTCATATGACTTCCTTGACTTTGTGCAGGGATATCTGAATGATGCCTGCAGCTACAGGCATCATTCAGATATCATATTTTTCAGCCGGCGATTCCCTACACCATAAAAATAATCATATCGGCTGTTCCACAGCTTGATCATTCTTACGGGAGGCGAGAGGGGACGTCCCCCCCTCGCGCCACCCTCCGGTGCTTCTACCGACTCACCGCTACGATCGAAGCCAGGATTGTTTTTTTTTTATTTTTTTATTTCAAGCTTCCCAGTCTTGAGGTGAGATGTGGGGTCTTTTTGACCCCATATCTCACTGTATAGAGGACCTGTCATGCCATATTCCTATTACAAGGGATGTTTACGTTCCTTGTAATAGGAATAAAAGTGATCAAAAAAAATTTGGGGCGGAAAAGTGTGTCAAACTAAAATAAACAAAGTAAAATGAACAATAAAATATATATATATATTTTTAAAGCGCCCCTGTCCCCATGAGCTCGCATACAGAAGCAAACGCATACGTAAGTCCCGACCACATATTAAAACAGTGTTCAAACCACACATGTGAGGTATCTCTGCGAACGTTAGAGCGAGAGCAATAATTTTGGCCCTAGACCTCCTCTGTAACTTAAAACATGTAACCAAAATATTTAAAGCGTCGCCTATGGGGATTTTTAAGTAGTGAAGTTTGGCGCCATTCCACGAGCGTGTGCAATTTTGAAGGGTGACATGTTAGGTATCTATTTACTCAGCGTAATTTAATCTTTCACATTATGCAAAAAAATTGGGCTAAGAGCCGGTTCACACAGGGGCAACACGACTTCAGACTTCAACACGACTCAGACACGACTTGAGCATGAATCACAGAGCGACTAAGTGGTGGTTTACAACACGACTGAAGTTGCCTCCAGGACAGGAGACATTCCAGTGGCCAATAAAACAAGAATCAGCTCTGTGGGAGGGAGGGGAAGGGAGGGGTTTGCCTGAGAAATGTATGTTATCTTCCTGTAAAGTTGCCTTCAAAATGAACGCTGATCAGACTTCTAAGCGACTTCCATTGAAATCAATGGTACAAGTTGCCTACAGGTCACCTAGAAGTCTGATTGAAGTAGTAGAGGAACCTTTTTTGAAGTCAGAGCGACTGCAGTCGTGTGCATTAAAACATCTCCATTCACTTCAATTCGTTTTAAAAATAGCACAACTTGGGGCAACTCGGGGCGAACCAGGTCTCACTTTACATTTTTTTTTTTTTTAAGCACAAAACAGTTGTTTTCTGTAAAGAACACATTAGAAAAATTGCTGCACAAATACCATGCAAGATAAAAAGTAGATTTTTACATGTAGGAGAGAAATGTCAGAACGCCTGAAGGTGCTCCCTGCATGTTGGGCCTCTGTATGTGGCCACGCTGTGTAAAAGTCTCACACATGTGGTATCGCCATACTCGGGAGTAATAGCAGAATGTGTTTTGGGGTGTAATTTGTGGTATGCATATGCTGTGTGTGAGAAATAATCTGCTAATATGACAATTTTGTGAAAAAAAAGAAAAGAAAAAACAAATCTTGATTTTGCAAAGAATTGTGGGAAAAAATTACAACTTCAAAAAACTCACAATGCCTCTTTCTAAATACCTTGGAATGTCTTCTTTCCAAAAAGGGGTCATTTTGGGGGGTATTTGTACTTTTCTGGCATGTTAGGGTCTCAAGAAATGAGATAGGCCGTCAGTACTTCAGGTGTGATCAATTTTCAGATATTGACACCATAGCTTGTGGACTCTATAACTTTCACAAAGACTATAGGTTTGTTCTTAAGTAGAATCTGTTTGTAATTTGGAACAGATACATTGTTTAACTGTAGCTCCAGCCAAAAAATCTATTTTTAAGCTTTTTGGAAAACATAGGGAAGGGTTATCAGCCCTGTAACATTTGTTTTGCTGTCTGTGCACCTGTTCAGAACATTTCACTTCACTTTCCGTCCCAATGACAAATGTTTTTTTTTTAATTTGGGGTTTTTATTGAAACAAGGATTGGTGAAAAAGCATCAGATGATACACCTTTTTCCCATATTAACTCTTACAGGAGAGAATTTCCCTTCCTAGGGGTAGATGTCCTCTCACTTCCTGTTGTCTCCTTCCATTTGCAAGTAGGAGTCGTTTGTAAGTTGGATGTTTGAAAGTAGGGGCTTGCCGTATATACTTTGCAGAAATTTGGCCCTTAGGTGTTGGTGTTGCTACAACACTGTAAGCCCTCACAGTTACTCTTGGTGGGCGCTGGAACGCCCTGCTGTGAACTATTATATCAAGAATTCTAATTACATGCCATTGTTGAACAGTGGTAGTTAAATTTGAGCCTTTGGTGGTGGTGCTGGTGCCACAACACTGTAAGTCCTCACAGTTACTCTTGGTGGGCGCAGGAATGGGCCCAGCTGTTAAATATTAGATCAAGAATTGTAATTACATGCCCCTGTTGAACAGGGGCATAAAAATTGGGCCTTAGGCACTGGTGCCACAACACTGCAGCCCCTCACAGATACTGTACTTGGAGCACAGCAATGAGCCCTGCTGCAAAGTATTCCATAAAAAATTGTAATTACACGCCCCTGTTAAACAGGGGCAGAAAAATTGGGCCTTAGGCACTGGTGCTGGTGCCACAACACTGAAACCCCTCACAGATACTCTATTAGGAGAGCAGCAATGAGCCCTGCTGCAAAGTATTGAATCAAAAATTGTATTTACACGCCCCTGTTGAACAAAAATTGGTGCCCAGAACCAAAAATGTTCTTACAAGCTATCAACATGATCATTGAGGAGGAAGAGCATAGTCACTCAGCATAACAGGATAGTCACTCAGCATCAGCATAGGCAGTCTTGAAGGGATCTGACATTAAATTATTCGGTTACATCAGCATCACGTGCTTGGTAGCTGGTGGTGATCCAAGACTGATTCATTTTTATGAAGGTCAGTCGATCGACCGAGTCGGTGGACAGGCGCACCCTGTGATCGGTTACAAAGCCTCCAGCAGCACTGAATGTGCGTTCCGAAAGAACGCTGGTTACAGGACAGGCCAAGTACCTCAATTGCATACTGTGCAAGCTCTGGCCAATGATCCATCCTCAAGACCCAGTAACCCAGAGGATTTTCGGTGGGAAAGGTGTCCAAGTCTGATCTTGCCCCTAGGTATTCCTGCACCATGTAAAACAGACGCTGGCGATGGTTGCTGGAACCGATCATACCTTGGGGCTGCGTACTAAAAAGAAATTTGAACGCATCGATCAGACGGCCATCTTCTCCAATGCTCCTTCTTTGACTGAGCCTCAGCAACACGTTGTCCAGGACCAGGAATCTGTAACCTCCCAGTCTCTGGGAACGCATTGCACAGACCTTTCTGCAAGGCCTCCCAAAGATGCTTCATCCTCTGCTCCCTCTGCGACAGGAAGATAAGATTCGCAACCTTACCCTTGTAACGTGGATCAAGGAGGGTTGCCAGTAATGATCCCTCTCCTTAATCGCACGAATACGAGGATCCTTCCACAGGCTTTGCAGGATCAGGGAGGCCATGCAGCGTAGGTTTGCTGAGGCATTCGGTGCGGAGTCCTCTGGGTCACTGAGGACGACATGATCCATAGCCACCTCCTCCCAGCCACGTACAAGTCCATGGGTGTCTTGGACTGTAACTGATCCTTTGAAGACTGCTGCTGATACTGAGTGCTAGGCTCCACCTCCATGCTGACACAATAATCCTCCTCCTCCTCCTCTTCCTGTGTGATAGCCGGGCCAGCAGAAACACTGTCTGGATAAAGGGGGCCTTGAGATTTAAGGAAGTCCTCCTCTTCCTGCCTCTGTTCTGCCTCAAGTGCCCTGTCCATTATTCCATGCACCGTGTGCTCCAACAGGTGGACAAGAGGGACAGTGTCACTGATGCATGCACTGTCACTGCTCACCATCCTCGTGGCCTCCTCAAATGGTGCCAGGACAGTGCATGCATCCCTGATCATGGCCCACTGGCGTGGGGAAAAAAATCCACTGACCCTGTCCTGGTGCCATATTGCAACATATACTCATTGATGGCCCTCTGCTGTGTGTGCAGCCGCTGCAGCATGGCCAACGTAGAGTTCCACCTGGTGGGCATGTCACAGATTAGGCAGTTCTTGGGCAGGTTGGATTCCTTTTGCAGGTCAGCCAGCCGAGCACTGGCATTATATGACCGGCGGAAATGCCCACAGAGTTTCCTGGCCTGCTTCAGGACCCCCTGTAAGCCCGGGTACCTGCCCAAGACCCGCTGCACCACCAAGTTAAGGACGTGAGCCAAACAGGGCACATGGGTCAGTTGTCCCTGTTGGAGGGCGGAGAGGAGGTTGGTGCCATTGTCGCAAACCACCTTTCCTGGCTTAAGCTGGCATGGCGTCAAGCACCTCTGAGCCTGCCCCTGCAGAGCTGACAGAATCTCTGCCCCAGTGTGGCTCCTGTCCCCCAAGCACACCAGCTCAAGCAGCGCATGGCATATTTTTGCCTGCGTACTTGCGTAGCCCCTTGAACGCCTATGGAGCACCGCTGGTTCCGAGGACAAAGCACAGGTAGAGGCCATGGAGGAAGAATAAGAGGAGGGGGTGGAGGAGAGAGGTGTGTCAGAATCACCAGTAGTAACATTTTGGAGTCGTGGTGGCGGAACAATCTCCAACACTACTGCACCTTGTCCTGCGTCCTTCCCAGCTGCCAGCAGAGTCACCCAATGCGCCGTGAAAGATAGGTAACATCCCTGTCCATGCCTGCTGGACCATGAGTCAGCGGTAATATGCACCTTACCGCTGACCGACCTGTCCAGCGAGGCCAAGACATTGCCTTCCACATGCCGGTAGAGAGCTGGAATCACCTTCCGTGAGAAAAAGTGGCGTTTGGGAACCTGCCACTGGGGAACCACACATTCCACAAACTCACGGAAGGGGGCAGAGTCTACCAACTGAAAATGCAGCAGTTGAAGTGCTAGCAATTTAGCCAAGCTGGGTGGGGGGTGTGACCGGATGTAGAGGTGCGAGGTGAGAGGCTGTAGCAGCACGGACCGCACACCCGCTCCCATGCTACACGCCGTTTGAATGGCCGTCTGATTCTCCCTGCATGAAGGAGGAGGGGGGGCCGTAAGGTGGAGAGAGACACAGGAGAGCGAGGCGCCGCAACATCGCAACACCACATTGTAACACCGCAACGCAACGCTGAATGCTACAACAGTACAGCGGTAACAGCGGTAATACAATTCATGCCGACAGATTGCGAGATAAAAGTAATGCGGGAACAGCTGAACATGTGTATCCATAAGATGGACGACATGGAGAATAGACTACGCAGGAAAAACGTAAGGGTACTAGGTCTCCCCAAAAAAAGTGACGGTAACAATCCCACAGAATTTATGGAAGACTGGCTTGGAGAAATGTTCGGTAAAGATTGCCTATCAAAATTCTTTGCAATTGAACGAGCCCACAGAGTTCCATCCACGAACACTGCCCCTGGAGGCCAGCCTAGGCTCCTCCTCATTAAACTGCTCCATTTTAGGGATAAGATCACAATTCTTCGAAAGGCAAGAGGATTGAGGGAGATACAATACAAGGGTGTGAGAATTTCAATTTACCCAGACTTTTCCCCGGAACTACAGAGGCAAAGGGCAAAATTTGCGGATTGCAAACGTAGGCTGCAACATAACAAACTCAAATATGCAATGTTCTATCCAGCACGTCTACGGATAACAGATATTTTCTTTAACACACCCGCAGAAGTGACACTATGGTTGGATGGGAGGGATGGGAGGGAACGGGGTGGAGGGGAAGAGGGAGAGGGATAAAAAGAAAAACAAAGGACAATGTTTTGGCTCCCCTTACCACTCACCATCCTGTTTGTCTTTCCCCCCCCCCTTTTTTTTTCTTCCCCCCCTTTTTTTTTTTTTTGGACAGCCAGGACACGGGGGAGTGGGTGGCGGTGGGAAGGGCTGTAATATGGTCAGCTTGAATGTGTATCTGTTTTTGTTTCATTTTTGTTTTTTGTCTTTTTGACAGAATAATATGAGGAAAGGGGAAAAGAAAGCACATAAATGTAAATGGATGAAACTGATAATATGGGGATACACAGTGAAATATAAGATAGCACTAAGCACCTTAAAGGGAAGACACAGTCACTTTAGAAGCCCTCAATATAGGCCCAAAGGAGGGCAGGGAAGGGGGGGAGGGGGGTGGGAGAGGGAGGAAGGGAGGGACGAAGGTGTGAGTGGTGAGTATGAATGGGTGAATCCACAAAATATAAAATATGACTTCGTGAAGGAAAATAAAAATATGAAAATCAAAGAGAAAATACATTTGAAGCACAGAATCACAACATGGGAAACACACTGATAAGTTTGGATAATGATGGCCAATAAACAGTAGACATGTGCACACTGAAATATTTCGTTTCGGAATTTCGTTTTCGTCCGAAAAATAAATTTTTTTAGTTACTCCCGAAATTCGTTTTTATTTATTTAGTTTTTCGTTACAAATTGCATTCGTCCGAAAATCTGAATTAATTAAGGTCAAATCTGTCATTGAAGGCTTATGGTGTCTGTCGAATGTTCAAAGAAGATTCGACGGAGCAGCGAAACTGTACGACGCCGCAATCATACATTTCCGGTCGAATGTTCCGCCTACAAGCTATAGTAGAATTCTAATGTTGTATGACTAGTAATAATTATATTTATTAATTATTATTACTAGTCAACCAACATTAGAATTCTTCTATAGCCTATGGGCAGAGCATTACACCGGAAATGTACGATTGCAGCGTCGTACAGTTTCGCTGCTCCGTCTAATCTTCTTTCGAACTTTCGACAGACACCATAAGCCTTCAATGACAGATTCAACGTTTGTATGTTTTTCGATGCTTTGTCGAAGCTTCGTTGTTGTGTGTTGAATTGTCAAGTTAGTTCTAGCTATTTTACTGCTCCTCCTCTTTGGTTACAATCAGCCAATAACATTCATCATCATCATTATTTTTATTTGACTTCCCCAACCCAATTCCAGCAGCGATCTTTTCTCTCTATGTCAAATCTTTTCTCTCTATAATGTCGAATCTTTTCTCTCTCTATGTCGAATTTTTTCTCTCTCTATGTCGAATATTTTCTCTCTCTATGTCGAATCTTTTCTCTCTTTGTAGAATCTTTTCTCTCTTTGTAGAATAATCTTGGACTAATAGAGTTAAGGTTAGGCACATTTGACCACAGATTCGATAGATTGTTATTGTCAGTGTCATGTCGAATCTCCTATCTATATCGAACTGTTGTCGCAACGAAAACGAAAATAAAGAATTTGTTTATGTCGGATCTTTCGGTTTTCGGATTCTGTGCTTTCGTTTTCGTTTGTTATAACGATAACGAAAATACCTGAAATTCGGACGAAAATGCATTCGGACAAAAACAAATGCACATGTCTAATAAACAGGAAAGAGGGGCACTCCCAAACCAGAGTAGGATAATTAAGGTATGTTCCTGGAACGCCCGAGGGGTAAGGGATCCAGTTAAAAGAAGAACAATCTACTCGATGGCAGAGAAGGATAATATTGGGATACTGTGTCTGCAGGAGACACACCTAGAAAAGGAAACTATTAACACATTAAAACATAGAAAATATCAAGTGCAATATCATGTCATTCACACCTAGTACTCAAGGGGAGTACGAGGTACTATTCCAGATTAACTCTGGAATAGTGTTCTCCTGCAGGCAGAGTAAGGTGGACGGAAAAGGGCGGTTTATATTCCTTCTCTGTCAGATAGAGACAAGAGAATACGTGCTGGCCAACGTTTACATCCCCCCACCATTTAGCACAGAAATTTTGGAGGAGTTGATGGAGTTTATTATAGACAAGGAAGAGGTGCCGGTCATAGTGACGGGAGATTTTAACATGACCATGAATAAAAAGGTGGATAGGTTTCCACCTGGGGCCTCCTCCGGTGGCACGCCTGGCAGCCCCCTCCTCCATTTTTGTGGAGAGACGGGGCTGGTGGACGTGTGGAGGGAGAGACACCCAGATGAAAAGCAGTTCTCTTGTCACTCAAAGACACACGCAACCGTATCTAGGATAGATGTGGTGTTTTGTAGTGAGGAGGCTCTGAGTATGATAGGGGAGGTGAAATATGAACCGAGAAGTATATCGGATCATGCACCAGTAACTTTTGAAATAAACATAAGTAGGTATTTTAACAAGGGCGATTGGAAGATAAACCCATTCTGGTTGGAAGTAATTAAAGAGGAGGGGGGAATCTGTGCCAGTCTGGAGGAATTTATATTGTTAAATGAAGGATCAGCACCGAAAGGAGTTGTCTGGGATACCCTGAAAGCCTTCCTCCGGGGAGCCCTAGTACAAAAAATGTCATATGTTAAAAGGCTAACACGAGCTAAGGAGGTTACAGCAAGGGAAAGGGTGAGAGAGGCTGAAGTAAAATATGTACAAAGTCCAACCATAGAGAAACACAAAGAATAGATGGAAAGCCAGGAGGAATATAAAGCCCTACTACTTAAAAAAGCAGAAAATAAAATCCTATTTCAAAAACAGACCTTTTTTGGGGAGGGAGAGAGAGTGGGGAGAATGTTGTCCCTAATTGCTAGAGCTAATGTCCCCTCCTCGGTCATTCCGGCTATATATGATAAGGAAGGGGTGATCAGGAGGGGTACCACGGAAATAATAGAGGTCTTTAAAAATGATTACCAAAAATTGTATAGCAGTATACCATTAGAAAATGTAGAAAGAGAGATGGGAATTTTTTTTGAAGGGTTACAGACCCCCCAACTATCAGCGGAGGACAGGGAGGGATTGGAGGCACCACTGACGCTGGAAGAGTTGCAAAAGGCAATAGCAGATATGGCGAATCAGAAGGCCCCTGGACCTGATGGTCTGCCAATAGAAATATATAAGACCTACAGTAAGGTGCTGCTTCCAAAACTCCTGGAAGCATTTAATGGGGCAGCTGAAGAAGGGAAGCTGCCACTGTCTATGACAGAGGCAACTATTATAGTAATCCCAAAGGAGGGGAAAAATCAGGTGGATGCAGCATCATACAGGCTGATATCTCTCCTGTGTTCGGACGTGAAGATATTGGCCAAAGTATTGGCAGCATGACTTAATAGAATAGTGGCGAAACTGGTGCACCCGGACCAGACTGGATTTATCCCAGACAGATCCACAAGCACTAATATAAGAAGAACATACCTAAATATTCAATTGCCAACAGAAAAAGAAGAGACAAGAGCAATTTTGTCTTTAGACGCAGCCAAGGCGTTTGACAGCCTTGAGTGGCACTTCTTGTGGAGGGTATTGGCAGAGTTTCAGTTTGGCCCAAAGTTCATCAAATGGGTTAAGATAATGTATGAGGGTCCAAGGGCTAGAGTAAGAGTTAACTGTGAGTGCTCAGAGTGGTTCCAGTTGGCGAGGGGGACAAGGCAGGGGTGCCCATTGTCACCCCTGCTTTTCGCCCTCGCAATGGAGGCCATCTCAATAAGGGCATCCCCAGAAGTACAGGGATTTAAGAGGAAGTGTGGGGAAGAAAAAGTCGCCATGTATGCAGACGATGTTTTGCTTTTTTTGGGGGATACGCAGTCCTCGCTGGATGCGGCAATGAGGATAGTCTGAGATTATGGCAAACTTTCAGGGCTGAGGATTAATTGGGAAAAATCTGCACTTTTACCGATAGACCCAATACCACAGCAGATAACCCAAGTTAAAGTTGTGAGCCAGATGAGGTATTTGGGAATAAATGTAACAAGAGATCCAGGACAATATATAGCTGGAAATTTAGTGCCATTGATGACAAAATTAAAACAGAAGTGTCACGTTTGGAAGAGGCTCCCACTCTCAGTAGCTGGACGGTGTAACCTGGTCAAAATGGTGTGGATGCCTCAGATCCTGTACGTTTTACATAACTCCCCAGTGTGGATTCCAAAGTACTGGTTTAGAAAGCTGGACAGTATATTCAGGGAACTAATATGGAAAAATGGTGCGGCAAGAATCTGCCTCCGAACCTTGCAGCAACCCAGAGAGAAGGGGGGTTTGGCATTGCCTAACCCGAGACACTACTTCTTAGCTGCACAAATGCAGCATATGAGTGGATGTAATTTATCGGCAGGCAGGGAGCCAGGGAAAAACCTGTTACTGAATGATACAAGCCATGACACAGAGGTGGAGGCAGTGGAGGCGGATTCTTTTCGCTCCAGGAGCCCCACTGGAAAACTGATGGTAAAAAGTTGGGAAACAGTTAAGGGGATACTGGGGTATAGTGGATTCTCTGAATTCTCCCCTATCTGGGATAACAGTAACTTAAAAGAGCTTAAAATTATGGGAAAAATTGAGGAATGGGATATGTGTGGTGTACACCTTTTGATACAGCTTTTTAAGGAGGGGAGAATAAAAACATTCCAGGAGATAAGGGAGGAGTACTCAGTCCCCAATAAATCATTCTACAGATATTTGCAGGTCAGGCATGCCTTGAACTCGCAATTTGGGCAGGAGACACCAGTATGGAACGAAATGCCCCAGCTCAGTAGATTAGTAAATGCGGATACATCTAAAGGGACAATCTCAGAGATGTATAAGTGTATAAGTGAGGTTGACCAGGAAGAGAGGCTTGATACTAAGAATAAAGGGAAATGGGAAAGAGATGTGGGTCCAATAACACAGGAACAGTGGAAGAAGATATTGGGAGCAGGCCCTAGAGTCACACTCTCCCCCTCCCAAATGGTCTCCCAATTATATCTAATACATAGAGTATACTATACACCCCAAAGAATGTTACAGTTTGGTAGGAGACAAGATGCGAAGTGCCAGAGATGTGGAAATGAGGAAGAAGACTTGATACATATGGTTTGGAGGTGTCCCAAGCTGTACTGGTATTGGAAAGAAATAATAGATGGAATAAATTTTGTATTTGGGACATTTTTACAGCCAGAGGCCAGACTATGTGTGCTAGGCTTGATGGAAGAAAGGGGAATACCAGGAGACATGCAAATGGCAATATTAAGATGCTTGTTCCAAGGTAGGAAACTTATAGCGCAAAGGTGGCAAGCAAAAGACCCCCCAACAGGAACAGAATGGAGGAAGGTAATAGACAACACTATTAGGAAAGAAGAATTTATATATAATAAGAGGGGAAATAGAAAGAAATTCATGAATATATGGAAACAATGTATAGAGATGGAGGCGTGGTAGAGAGGGGGGACGGGAATACGAGGATGAGAGGGAGGAATGAAAGGGAGGGGAGAGGAAGCGAAATGTGTGGGGTGGGGAAAGGGAGAATGGGTTTATTCCTCTATTGCTTGTGGTAAATGATATTTACAATGCTGTATATGGAAAGAAAGTATTATATGTATAAGAATGTTTATATAAAATAAATAAAGAATATCTGAATAATTTTTTTTTAGCCAAGCTAGCATTCAACCGCTAGGCATGAGGATGGCTGGAAGTGAACTTCTTTCGGCGGTGCAGGGAAATTTGCCTGGTACAATCGGACGTCGGTGTACCGATAGCAGATTGCCCACAAGTACTTGGCTGTTACACACCTAATTCTACACCTTCTTTCCTCTCAGTGCAGGTTTCAGAGAGGACTGAAGGTATAGTGGGGTTGGAGATCCCAGCTGATGAGGAGCAAGGAGAGGTCCGCTTTGTTCTTTGGTGTGGGTCTTTTAGGTACGCTTGCCAACTAACTGCATGGCAGGTCGACATATGTCTGGTCAAGCACGTGGTGCCCAAGCGGCTGATGTTTTGGCCACGCGAGATACGCTTTAGACATATGTTGCAAATGGCAATGGTGCGATCTGCTGCACACGTCTAAAAAAAGGCCCACACCAAAGAACTTTTGGAATAACGCACAGAGACAGCAGCGCCCTGCACATGCGGAGCTCTGCGGTGTGATGCCCTTAAGCTGGCCCCTGGAGGGCATCCTGCCTCATTGGAGATGTGCCTCCTCCTCCTCCTCTCTCCTATCAGGCACCCACGTGGAGTCAGTGACCTCATAATCCCCTCCCTCCCCATCACTGGAGCAAATCTGACAGTATGCTGCAGCTGGGGGAACATGACTGCCAGATAGCTGTCCTTGTTGGGCACCCCCTCTCTCTGAGCTCACGTTACTACCCCTTCTCTCTGGGCTCACGTTACTGCCTTCCTCTAGCTGGGTTCCATCATCGGAGCCTTCAAAACGCTGAGCATCCTCCTGGAGCATGTACCCAACACTGTGGTCAAACAGTTCGGGGGACTCCTCATGAGGACATGGTGGGGCTAGGGAAGGAGTGACTGATGCCATTGAGCCGAGAGAAGAGGCCGCTTTGGCAGCTGCTTTGCCAGACAAAGTACCCTGAGCCTGGGTGAGAGAGGATGAGGAGGATGAGGACGGCTTGGTCATCCACTCTACCAAGTCTTGGGCATGTTGCGGCTCAACATGGGCAGCTGACGAAAAGAAGGACACGCGTGTCCCACGGCCACGTGCTGATGAGGATACACCGTGTCCACGACCAGAAATGTTGCCTCTAGACACAGAGCCTGCTTGCCCTCTTTTATTGCCTCGTGACTGTCTGCCTCTCCTAGTTTGCCTAATGGCCTGCAGTAAGATGTAGCTGCACAAAGGTGGGATGTGTATATATATATATATTGTGAGGGGGTTAGCTCGGCAGCGGGTGTGTGTGACCCCCGGGATGGGCTCCCCACACAAAACAGGCCCAGCAAACGGAGGTTGTGGTTTTCAAAATCAAAAAGGTGCGGTTTATTTTCTATTTACAGTGACAAAACACAGCAAAGCAAAAGAAACATAAACAAAATAAATCCTGGTCAAGTTGACCTCTGACTAAACATACAGGTTTCCTAACTAACAACTGGGATCAGCCTAGTGCTGTCCTAGTCCCTAAGTCCCTGGTTTTAAATGTCCAAGCAAATAGCCACACAGGCTTTGTCTCACCGCACAGGGGTTCACTCTCCCTAGACAGTCCACACAGGTCTGGTTCCAGGCATGAGCTAACATCTAATGAAGCTGGGAGTTCTTATAGAGGCCTAAATGAGCTGACAAGCTTCAGCTGGTCTCATCAACTCCCTGTCTGCACGACGCCCCACACTCTCCCTAGACATATGAGTCATCCATGAGCCCACTAGCCTTAGCTGGGCTTATACAACTCTCCACCTAGTTGTATAAGTCGGCGTAAAGCCTGAATCTGGGCGAAATATATCTACCCCCCTGGATGCAACCAGGTGACTTTACCTTCCTGCTGTCACATACCCCCCCTCTTGTTTTAACCTCGGGGTTGGAACACCAGCAATCAGGCATTCATGTACTCGAGACAAAGCATCCACATTCCCCATTTGAACGCCAGGGCGATGCTTTACTGTGAAGTTGAATTCCTGGAGGGCCAGGAACCACCTATTCACTCTTCTATTTGTTTCCTTGTTTTGAGCCATCCACTTTAACGGAGCGTGATCCGTAACCATGTCAAAGTGCCTACCTAGCAGGTAGTACCGAAGGGAATCTAGAGCCCACTTCACCGCTAAACACTCCTTTTCAACGGTGGCGTAATTTACCTCATGGGACTTCAACTTCCTGCTGAGGTAAATGACTGGGTGCTCTTCCCCGTTCCAGACCTGGGACAATACTGCTCCTAACCCCACATCTGACGCATCACTTTGTACGACAAAGTCTTTAGAGAAGTCGGGTGAGTACAACACTGGCTGGCTACATAAGGCTTGTTTCAAGAATTGGAATGCTGCCTCAGCCTCGGGGGTCCATTTAATCATGACCGACCCTTTCCCCTTCGTCAGGTTGGTTAGGGGCACAGCCTTAGAAGCAAAGTGGGGAATGAATCGCCGATAATACCCAGCGATTCCCAGAAAGGCTCGTACCTGCTTCTTGCTGTTGGGACGTGGCCAACTCTGGATGGCCTCGACTTTGTTGAGTTGGGGTTTTATTACTCCCCTCCCAATGGTGTACCCAAGATATTTGGCCTCCTCCTGCCCAATGGTACACTTCTTGGGGTTAGCCGTAAACCCCGCTTCCCGAACAGAGTCCAGGACTGCTTGCACTTTTGGCAGATGTGAGGCCCAATCTGTGCTATGGACAATTACGTCATCCAGGTAAGCCGCAGCATACTTCCGATGGGGCCTCAGCATCTGGTCCATTTTCCGCTGGAATGTGGCCGGCGCATTCTGTAACCCGAACGGCATTCTTTTATATTGGAACGCCCCGTCTGGGGTTACAAATGCGGTTTTCTCTTTGGCCGACTTGGCCAGGGGGATTTGCCAATACCCTTTTGTGAGGTCAAGAGTCGTCATGTATCGGGCTGTTCCCAGCCGGTCGATCAACTCATCTATACGTGGCATGGGGTAGGTGTCAAATTTTGTAACTTTGTTTAACTGACGAAAATCGATACAAAATCGCCAGCTCCCATCCGGTTTAGGCACCAACACGATGGGACTAGACCAATCACTTTGGGACTCCTCTATCACCCCTAAGTTCAGCATTTTCTGTACTTCCTCCCGTATTGCCTCCCGTCGGGCCTCTGGGATCCGATAGGGTTTTAACTTCACCCTTTCACCGGGCGGGGTAATGTTGTCATGCTCTACCCCAGATGTTTGTCCCGGCAGCTCAGAGAATACCTCCTTGTTGCGAAGCACAAACTCCTTAACCTCCTGTTGTTGGGGTTGTGACAAGGTGGCTGCTATTCCAACCTCAGGAATCACGCAACCAGTTTGAGCTGGTGACCAAGTGTCTGCGACTAGGGACTCTCTATCCCTCCAGGCTTTCAACAGATTAACGTGATAGATCTGTTCGGGCTTTCGCCTTCCTGGTTGTCTGACCTTGTAATTCACTTCGCTCACTTTTTCCATTATCTCGTAGGGGCCTTGCCATTTGGCAAGGAATTTACTTTCAACCGTAGGGACAAGTACCAGTATCCTATCCCCCGGGGAAAAGGTACGGGTCTTGGCTCCACGGTTGTACACTCTTTGCTGTGCTCACTGCGCTTGGGCCAAATGTTCCTTCACGATGGGCATTACCTGTGCAATTCGGTCTTGCATCAGGGCGACATGCTCAATCACACTCCTGTGGGGAGAACTCTCACTTTCCCAAGTTTCCTTGGCAATATCCAACAGCCCTCTTGGGTGTCTCCCATACAGTAACTCAAAGGGGGAGAATCCCGTAGAGGATTGGGGCACCTCCCTAATAGCAAACATCAGATAAGGAAGTAGACAGTCCCAATCCTTTCCATCTCTATCCACCACTTTCTTCAACATTTGTTTTAGGGTTTTGTTGAATCTTTCAACCAGCCCATCGGTTTGGGGGTGATACACAGATGTACGTAATTGCGTCACTTTGAATAATTTACACAGCTCCTTCATAACCCGGGACATAAAGGGTGTACCTTGGTCCGTAAGCAGTTCTTTACAAATACCCACCCGGCTAAACACAAGAGATAGCTCTTTGGCTATGGTTTTGGCCGAGGTATTTCGGAGAGGGATCGCTTCTGGATAACGGGTGGCATAGTCCATTATAACTAATATGTACTGGTGCCCCCTAGCGGACTTGATTATAGGACCTACCAAATCCATGGCGATCCTCTCAAACGGGACCTCAATGATGGGTAGAGGGACCAGCGGGCTACGGAAATGTGGCATCGGGGCCGACCTCTGACACACAGGGCAGGAGGAACAATAATTTTCTACGTCCTTCATCACCCCCGGCCAATAGAATCTCTGTAATACCCTCTCTCGGGTTTTCTCTGTCCCCAGATGACCTCCAAGAATGTGCCCATGGGCCAACTCCAACACCAACTTCCTGTAAGGTTTGGGCACCACAAGCTGCTCAACGGTTTCTTCTGCCCTTTTTGCCACCCGATACAGTAGGTCCTTCTCTACGCTGAAGTATGGGTAAGTGCAGGTATTATCTGGGTTCACTAACTCGCCATCTATTTTCACTACGTTTTCCCGTGCCTTTATTAGGGCGGGGTCTTTCAACTGTTCAACTGTTCTGTGGCAAAGTTTTCCCTGTGAACCTCAAGATCAGAAAACTCCACAGACGGTAGGTTTTCGTCTGAGGAGGTGGGCTCCTCTCCAGTTTCTTGAGTCTCCCCTGCCAATACTGATAAGGGAAATTCCGGAGAGTCCTCACCACTCTCAGGGGAGTTCTGGCTATCACATTCCTGGTACATAGGGGCACCAGTGAGGGGCTCAGGATCATCCCACAGTTCCCAGAACTTCGGAAAATCCCTTCCCACAATGGCGTCATGCGGTAACTGAGATACTAAGCCCACTGGATGAGAGAGGGTACCTTTGGGGGTCTCGAAACACACTGTAGTCACTGGATACTCTCGGGTGTCCCCATGCACACATATAACAGCTACCTTGCTATTCCCAGAGACCTCTGTTTTAACTAACTCAGCCTTTATCAGGGTCACAAGGCTACCTGAATCCAGCAATACCACAACATTTCTACCATTAACACACATTTTGCATAAATGTTTCTCAGTTCCTCGAATGGCAGTGCATGCGACTGTCGCACACAGCGACTGACGTCTGCCCGTCAGAAAGTCACACTGCATGGGTTCCTCCACAACCGGGCAATTGGCTGCAATATGTCCCGCTTGCCGGCAGCGGTAGCAAACGATCCTTCTTGCCGCCTCTTGAGCCGCTGATTTCCCAGGCTGTTCTCGCCAAACTTGGGGTAGAGCTCCCACCCTCTCACTCTCTCCACCCTCACCCCTTGGAATCCTCTTATCCGCCCCTGGGGATGGTCTGGTCTTAGGGTGGAAAGTCCGAGTGTCTCTGGAAGAGGCCGTCAGGTTCTCTGTAGCCAAGTATTTCTCCACACGATCCACAAGACCATCGGCCGTCTCTGGGTCTCCATGGCTTACCCACTTTTGGATGGCAGTAGGAAGAGCTCTCAAAAACTGATCCATTACAACACGTTCCACAATCTTTGGTGCGGACAAAGTCTCTGGCTGTAGCCACTTTCTGCTCAGGTGAATGAGATCATACATTTGAGACCTGGGGGGTTTTCCAAGCTGGAAAGTCCAGTTATGCACACGCTGAGTCCGGACAGCCTGGGTGACACCCAGCCTTGCCAATATTTCAGCTTTTAGCATCACATAGTCTTTTGCTTGGTTAGGCTCTAGGTCATAGTAAGCTTTCTGCGATTCACCAGTTAACAGAGGAGCCACCAGTCCAGCCCACTGCTCCTCAGGCCACTTTTCTCTTTCAGCGGTCCTTTCAAATGTGGTCAAAAATACCTCTGGATCATCCTCTCCAGTCATTTTTGTCAATAAACGACTCACCCCAAAGGACGCGGTATTAGTGGGACGGCTTTCCTCACTGGTCTGCGGACGTTGCTGCATTACTGCTTCCATCTGTTGTTGTAGTCTCTGCTCTTGCTTCTGCAACAGGTCTATGAAGCGGGCCTCAGATTGCTGCTGGGCTCGTTGCTGAGCCTCCAGACTCTGTTGCAAAGTTGCGTTTGTCTGCTGCTGGGCTGCAAGGCTCTGTTGATGAGCTTGCTGCTGGGCTGCGAAGTTCTGTTGTTGAGCTGCAAGGCTCTGTTGATGAGCTGCAAGGCTCTTTTGCAAACCTGCATTTGTCTGCTGTTGATTGGCATTTGCTAGAGCCAGCTGCTTCAGTATCTCCTCCATGCTGGCTTAAAAAAAAACTGCCACTGGTTCTCCACCAACTGTGAGGGGGTTAGCTCGGCAGCGGGTGTGTGTGACCCCCGGGATGGGCTCCCCACACAAAACAGGCCCAGCAAACGGAGGTTGTGGTTTTCAAAATCAAAAAGGTGCGGTTTATTTTCTATTTACAGTGACAAAACACAGCAAAGCAAAAGAAACATAAACAAAATAAATCCTGGTCAAGTTGACCTCTGACTAAACATACAGGTTTCCTAACTAACAACTGGGATCAGCCTAGTGCTGTCCTAGTCCCTAAGTCCCTGGTTTTAAATGTCCAAGCAAATAGCCACACAGGCTTTGTCTCACCGCACAGGGGTTCACTCTCCCTAGACAGTCCACACAGGTCTGGTTCCAGGCATGAGCTAACATCTAATGAAGCTGGGAGTTCTTATAGAGGCCTAAATGAGCTGACAAGCTTCAGCTGGTCTCATCAACTCCCTGTCTGCACGACGCCCCACACTCTCCCTAGACATATGAGTCATCCATGAGCCCACTAGCCTTAGCTGGGCTTATACAACTCTCCACCTAGTTGTATAAGTCGGCGTAAAGCCTGAATCTGGGCGAAATATATCTACCCCCCTGGATGCAACCAGGTGACTTTACCTTCCTGCTGTCACAATATATATATATATATATATATATATACATATATATACAGTATATATATATATATATATATATATATATATATATATATATATATATATCTGTACTGATTATAATGCAGCTATCAGAATCAACTGCCTGCTGTGGTATTAGTATGGGAAAAGCAGCAATTGTCTTCAGTTAGTTTTAGGTGAAAACTGTGCAGAGGACACAGTACACTAACTGAAAATACTTGCAGCTCTCTGCCTGTGGTTTTATTATGAGAACATCACTATTAGTCACTAACTGTATTCAGGTAAGCTTTAGGTGAACGCTATGCAAAGCACACAGTAAGTGAAACACTGACTGCAGCTAGCACAATCACCTGCCTGCCTGTCATAGTATAGAGAATAACAGGAACGGATCTAGCTAAACTGAATACAGTGTATAAATATATATACAACACCTAGGATGCATATATATCCTCTACACACTGTAACTGCAGCTAACTGACTCGCCTGTCTGCTCTATCTAACTCAATATACATGACACTGTCTCTCTTTAAACAACTCCAACACACTACACAAAGCCGCCAAGCCGGCGGCCTTATATAGTGTGGGGCGTGTACTAATCCCCCTGAGCCATAATTGGTCAAAGCCACACTGGCTTTGGCCAATTACGGCTCTCTGTTCAGACGGCGCTGTGATTGGCCAAGCATGCGGGTCATAGTGCATGCTTGGCCATTCATCAGTCAGCAATGCACTGCGATGCGGCAGTGAATTATGGGCCGTGACGCGCCACTCGAATTTGGTGCGAACGGCCCATAATATTCGCAATTCAGCGAACAGCCGAACAGACGATGTTCGAGTCGAACATGGGTTCGACTCGAACACGAAGCTCATCCCTAATCAACAACGATAGCCTCCTGTACAACACTCATTTGGAAGTTAAGGTAAGGAAGGCCTCCTCAGGCAAGCTCTGTTAGGCATCTGTTAGGCTGAACAATGAATAGGAAAAAAAAAAGAGTACTGAGTTGTCCCACTAGAAATAGGCACTAGCAGCCTTATGCAAAACCTAGCTCCTTGCTAGCCTGCTTCAAAGACTTTAATTACCTTAAATCTCATCTCCACAGGTTTAAAGTGGTTGTAAAGCCACTATGTTATGATCATACAATAGCCTTTGTTAGATAACGACATGTATGTGCTTTATAAAAAATATGCAGATTTCTTCCTTATTTCAGAGCTCACGTGACTGCTCGCCACTCTCCTCTCCCAGTCTGACAGCTACAATGGGAGGGGCTGAGAACTCCCGCTGATGTCAGGTGGGAGGAGAGGAGGAGAGAGGCGGGCAGTCATGTGAGCGCCAGGAGATGCTCTGAAAAAAGGTAGAAATCTGCATATTCTTTTATAAAGCACATACAGTGGGGCACATGTCCTTATTTAACATAGGCTATTGTATAAACATAACATCGTTTTATAGCAGCAGGAAGGGAAGGGGTGGGGAGCAGAGCAGCACAGGCACAAGCTGACAGGCAGTAGAGAGGAGGAGAGGAGGACAGAGGAGAGCTGCAGATGATGGAGGCATGTAAACTGAACACAGTGTCAGGGCTCAGCAAACACTGACCATGGTCAGTTTACAGGGGGAGGGCAGAACCAGGCAGGATCAGCCAGGTATTTTAGATTTTAGATTATACAAGGGGCCAAATTACACAGCACAAGCACTGTGCTGTTATGCATGCTTTAGGGCAACAGAATGCATTTTTTTCTTTTAGGGTTACGAACACTTTAACCACTTAAGGACCGCCGCCTGTACATATACGTCAGCAGAATGGAACGGCTGGGCACAAGCACGTACAGGTACGTCCTCTTTAAGATGCCCAGCCGTGGGTCGCGCGCGCGCCACCGGCGGCGCGCTCGCGTCCCGGTCCTGAGCTCCGTGACCACGCCTGTGGGACCTGCAGACGCGTTTGCCGCCGGTGTCCTGGGATCGGGTCACAGAGCTGAAGAACGGGGAGAGGTAAGTGTAAACAAACCTCTCCCCGTGCTTCCTAGTAGTGATGAGCCGAACACCCCCGGGTTGTTCGTACGAACATTAGAACCCTATTAAATACAATGGATGCGAACGTTCGAATTCTAAAGTGCTAATTATAACGACTATTATGCATGTTATTGTCCTAAAAAGGGTTTGGGAACCCGGGTTCTGCACCAGGGGACATGTATCAATGCAAAAAGAAGTTTTAAAAACGGTCGTTTTTCGGGAGCAGTCATTTTAATGATGCATAAAGTGAAAAAAAAAAAAGTCAAATATTCCTTTAAATATCGTACCTGGGGGTTGTCTAAAGTATGCCTGTGAAGTGCCACGTGTTTCCCGTGTTTAGAACTGTCCCTGCACAAAATGACACTTCTAAAGGAAAAAAAAGCCATTTAAAACTGCTTGCGGCTTTAATGTAATGTCTGGTCCCGGTAATATGGATGAAAATCTTTAAGAAAAATGGCATAGCTACCCCATGACCCCCCCCCCTACCCCAGCCCATTACCAGCCCCTTTGGGTCTTGTATGGATATTAAGGGGAACCCCGCACATAAAATAAAAAAGGCCCTATATACTCTGAACAGCCGTATACAGGCGGTGCATACAAGACAGGGACTGTAGGTTTGTTCTTATGTAGAATCTGTTTGTAATTTTGAACAGGTACATTGTTTAAGTGTAGCTCCAGCCCAAAAATCTATTTTTAAACTTTTTGGAAAACATAGGTAAGGGTTATCACCCCTGTAACATTTGTTTTGCTGTCTGTGCCCCTGTTCAGAACATTTCACCTCACTTTCCGTCCCAATGACAACTGTTTTTGAAATGTGGTGTTTTTCTTGAAACAAGGATTGGTGATAAAGCATCAGTACAGAGGAGACACCTTTCTCCCATATTAATTCTTACAGGAGAGAATTTTCCTTCCTAGGGGTAGATTTCCTCTCACTTCCTGTTGTCTTCTTGCGTTTGCAAGTAGGAGTCGTTTGTAAGTTGGATGTTTGAAAGTAGGGACCTGCCGTATATACTCTGCAGAAATAGGCCCCTTAGTTGTTGGTGTTGGCACAACACTGTAAGCACTCACAGTTACTCTTGGTTGGTGCTGGAACGCCCTGCTGTCAACTATTATATCAGGAATTGTAATTACATATAATTGTTGAACAGTGGTAGTAAAAATTGGGCCTTTGATGGTGGTGCTGGTGCCAAAACACTGTAAGCCCTGACAGTTACTCTTGGTGGGTGCAGCAATGGGCCCTGCTGTGAATTATTAGATCAAGAATTGTAATTGCATGCCCCTGTTGAACAGGGGCTGAAAAATTGGGCCTTTCGTGGTGGTGGTGGTGGTGTTGCCACAACACTGTAAGCCCTCAGAGTTACTCTTGGTGGGTGCAGGAATGGGCCCTGCTGTGAATTATTAGATCAAGAATTGTAATTACATGCCCCTTTTGAACAGGGGCTGAAAAATTGGGCCTTTCGTGGTGGTGGTGGTGGTGGCGTTGCCACAACACTGTAAGCCCTCAGAGTTACTCTTGGTGGGTGCAGCAATGGGCCCTGCTGTGAATTATTAGATCAAGAATTGTAATTACATGCCCCTGTTGAACAGGGGCTGAAAAATTGGGCCTTAGGCACTGGTGGCACAACACTACAACCCCTCACAGATACTGTACTTGGAGCACAGCAATGAGCCCTGTTGCAAAGTATTGCTTCAAAAATTGTAATGACACGCCCCTGTTAAACAGAGGCTGAAAAATTGGGCCTTAGTCACTGGTGGCACAACACTCCAACCCCTCACAGATACTGTACTTGGAGCACAGCAATGAGCCCTGTTGCAAAGTATTGCTTCAAAAATTGTAATGACACGCCCCTGTTAAACAGGGGCTGAAAAATTGGGCCTTAGGCACTGGTGGCACAACACTCCAACCCCTCACAGATACTGTACTTGGAGCACAGCAATGAGCCCTGTTGCAAAGTATTGCTTCAAAAATTGTAATGACACGCCCCTGTTAAACAGGGGCTGAAAAATTGGGCCTTAGGCACTGGTGGCACAACACTCCAACCCCTCACAGATACTGTACTTGGAGCACAGCAATGAGCCCTGTTGCAAAGTATTGCTTCAAAAATTGTAATTACACGCCCCTGTTAAACAGGGGCTGAAAAATTGGGCCTTAGCCACTGGTGGCGGCACCCATAAACAAAAATGATCTTCCAAGCTATCATCATCAATCGTATCATTGAGGACTCGGAGGAGGAGGATAGCCAGTCAACATAACAGCACAGGCACTCAGCATCAGCATCAGTCTTGAAGGGATGTGACATGTTAAAATCAATTAGTCTGTTATATCAGCATCAGGTGTGTGGTAGCTGGTGGTGATCCAAGACTGGTTCATCTTGATGAAAGTCAGTCGATCAACCGAGTCGGTGGACAGGCGCACCCTGTGATCCGTGACAAATCCTCCAGCAGCACTGAATGTGCGTTCCGAAAGAACGCTGGATGCAGGACAGGCCAGTAGCTCAATTGCATACTGTGCAAGCTCTGGCCAGTGATCCATCCTCAAGACCCAGTAAGCCAGAGGATTTTCGGTGGGGAAGGTGTCCAAGTCTGACCTTGCCCCTAGATATTCCTGCACCATGTTTATCAGACGCTGGCGATGGTTGCTGGAACCGATCATACTTTGGGGCTGCGGACTAAAGAATTGTCTGAACGCATCGGTCAGACGGCCACCTTCCCCACCGCTCCTTCTTTGACTGGCCGAAGCCTCAGTTTGTAACCTCCCAGTCTCTGGGAACGCGTTGCACAGACCTTTCTGCAAGGCCTCCCGGAGTTGTCTCATCCTCTGCTCCCTCTGCGACGGTAACATAAGGTCCGCAACCTTACCCTTGTACCGTGGATCAAGGAGAGTGGCCAGCCAGTAATGGTCCCTCTCCTTGATCCGAAGAATACGAGGATCCTTCCGCAGACTTTGCAGGATCAGGGAGGCCATGCAGCGTAGGTTTGCTGAGGCATTCGGTCCGGAGTCCTCTGGGTCACTAAGGACGACATGATCCGCAGCCACCTCCTCCCAGCCACGTACAAGTCCACTGGTTTCTTGGGACTGTAAATCATCCCTAAAAGACTGCTGCTGATGATGCTGAGTGCCAGCCTCCACCTCCATGCTGACACAATCCTCCTCCTCCTCCTCCTCCTCCTCTTCCTGTGCGATGGGTGGGACAGAAGGAACACTGTCTGGGTAAAGGGGGCCTTGAGAGGCAAGGAAGTCCTCCTCTTCCTGCCTCTGTTCTGCCTCAAGTGCCCTGTCCATTATTCCACGCAGCGTGTGCTCCAACAGGTGGACAAGAGGTACAGTGTAACTGATGCATGCACTGTCACTGCTCACCATCCTCGTGGCCTCCTCAAATGGTGCCAGGACAGTGCATGCATCCCTGATCATGCCCCACTGGCGTGGAGAAAAAAAACCAAGCTCCCCTGACCCTGTCCTGGTGCCGTAGTCGCACAGGTACTCATTGATGGCCCTCTGCTGCGTGTGCAGCCGCTGCAGCATGGCCAACGTTGAGTTCCACCTGGTGGGCATGTCACATATAAGGCGGTTCTTGGGCAGGTTCAACTCCTTTTGCAGCTCAGCCAGGCGAGCACTGGCATTATAAGATCTGCGGAAATGCACACAGACTTTCCTGGCCTGCCTCAGGACATCCTGTAAGCCCGGGTACCTGCCCAGGAACCGCTGCACCACCAGGTTAAGGACGTGAGCCACACAGGGCACATGGGTCAGTTGTCCCTGTCGGAGGGCGGAGAGGAGGTTGGTGCCATTGTCGCAAACCACCATTCCTGGCTTAAGCTGGCGTGGCGTCAACCACCTCTCGGCCTGGCCCTGCAGAGCAGACAGGACCTCTGCCCCAGTGTGGCTTCTGTCCCCCAAACACACCAGCGCAAGCACGGCATGGCATCTTTTTGCCTGCGTACTTGCGTAGCCCCTTGAACGGCTACGGAGCACCGCTGGTTCAGAGGACAAAGCACAGGAAGAGGCCATGGAGGAAGAAGAAGAGGAGGGGGTGGAGGAGAGAGGTGTGTCACAATCAGTAGTAGCATTTTGGAGGCGTGGCGGTGGAACAACCTCCAACACTACTGCACCTTGTCCTGCATCCTTCCCAGCTGCCAAAAGAGTGACCCAATGGGCCGTGAAAGAAAGGTAACGTCCCTGTCCATGCCTGCTGGACTATGAGTCAGCGGTAATATGCACCTTACCGCTGACCGCCCTGTCCAGCGAGGCCAAGACATTGCCTTCCACATGCCGGTAGAGAGCCGGAATAGCCTTCCGTGAGAAAAAGTGGCGTTTGGGAACCTGCCACTGAGGAACCGCACATTGCACAAACTCACGGAAGGGGGCCGAGTCTACCAACTGAAAAGGCAGCAGTTGAAGCGCTATCAATTTAGCCAAGCTAGCATTCAACCGCTGGGCATGTGGATGGCTGGGAGTGAACTTCTTTCGACGGTCCAGCAGCTGGGGCAGGGAAATTTGCCTGCTAGAATCGGACGTCGGTGTACTGCTAGCAGAGTGGCCGAAAGTACTTGGCTGTGACACACCTAATTCTACACCTTCATTCCTCTCAGTGCATGTTTCAGAGAGGACTGAAGTTATAGTGGGGTTGGAGATCCCAGCTGATGCGGTGCAAGGAGAGGTCCGCTTTGTTCTTTGGTGTGGGTCTTTGAGGTAGGCTTGCCAACGAGCTGCATGGCAGGTCAACATATGTCTGGTCAGGCATGTGGTACCCAAGCGGCTGATGTTTTGGCCACGCGATATACGCTTGAGACATATGTTGCAAACAGCAGCTGTGCGATCTGATGCACTAGCCTCAAAAAAGGCCCACACCAAAGAACTTTTTGAATGACGGGCAGAGGCAGCGCCCTGCACAGGCGGAGCTCTGCGGTGTGATTCCGTCGGTGTACTGCCCTTACGCTGGCCACCAAAGGGCATCCTGCCTCGTTGGAGATATGCCTCCTCCTCATCCTCCTCCTCTCTCCTATTAGGCACCCACGTGGAGTCAGTGACCTCATCATCCCCTCCCTCCTCATCACTGGAGCCAATCTGGCAGTATGCTGCAGCTGCTGGAACACGACTGCCAGATTGGTGTCCTTCTTGAGCATCCCCTCTGTCTGCTCTCACGCTACTGCCTTCCTGTAGCTGGGTTTCATCATCAGACCCTTCGAAACGCTGGGCATCCTCCTGGAGCATGTACCCAACACTGTGTTCAAACAGTTCGGGGGACTCCTCAGGAGGAGGACATGGTGGGTCTAGGGAAGGAGTGACTGATGATGAGTCTGACATTGATACCAGGGAAGAGGACGCTTTGGCAGCTGCTTTGCCAGTACCCTGAGCCTGGGTGAGAGAGGATGAGGAGGAGGAGGAGGGCTTGGTCATCCACTCTACCAAGTCTTCGGCATGATGTGGCTCAACATGTCCAGCTGCCGAAAAGAAGGACAAGCGTGTCCCATGGCCATGTGCTGATGACAATGCACCGCGTCCACGACCAGCACTGTTGCCCCCAGACACAGAGCCTGCTTGCCCTCTTTTATTGCCTCCTGACTGTCTGCCTCTCCTTGTTTGCCTTCCAGACATTCTAATAGATGGCCTGCAGGGAGATGGGAAAAAAGCAATAAGGGCTACCTTCAGGTGTCCTTCTCTGTCCCTTTACTTAAGGATTTCTAAATATGGTTGAGGATGATTGCTTTCGCACAGAATAGCACAACGACAATTTCCCTGACTGTCCAAAAAACAAGGATTTCAAAGATGGTTGATGAGGAATGCTTTAGCACAGTATAGCACAAGGAGAATTTCCCTCACTGTCCTTCCCTGTCCCTACAAACAAGGATTAGCACAGTAAAACACACTGACACTCTCCCTACCTATAGTTTTCTGTCCCTAGAAAAAATGTTTTTTTAAAGATGGTTGATGATCAATGCTTTAGCACAGTATAGCACAAGGAGAATTTCCCTCACTGTCCTTCCCTGTCCCTAGAAACAAGGATTAGCACAGTGAAAGAAACTGACACTCTCCCTACCTATAGTTTTCTGTCCCTAGAAAAAATGTTTTTTTAAAGATGGTTGATGATCAATGCTTTAGCACAGTATAGCACAAGGAGAATTTCCCTCACTGTCCTTCCCTGTCCCTAGAAACAATGATTAGCACGGTGAAAGAAACTGACACTCTCCCTACCTATAGTTTTCTGTCCCTAGAAAAAATGTTTTTTTAAAGATGGTTGATGATCAATGCTTTAGCACAGTATAGCACAAGGAGAATTTCCCTCACTGTCCTTCCCTGTCCCTAGAAACAAGGATTAGCACAGTAAAACACACTGACACTCTCCCTACCTATAGTTTTCTGTCCCTAGAAAAAATGTTTTTTTAAAGATGGTTGATGATCAATGCTTTAGCACACTATAGCACAAGGAGAATTTCCCGCACTGTCCTTCCCTGTCCCTAGAAACAAGGATTAGCACAGTAAAACACACTGACACTCTCCCTACCTATAGTTTTCTGTCCCTAGAAAAAATGTTTTTTTAAAGATGGTTGATGATCAATGCTTTAGCACACTATAGCACAAGGAGAATTTCCCTCACTGTCCTTCCCTGTCCCTAGAAACAAGGATTAGCACAGTAAAACACACTGACACTCTCCCTACCTATAGTTTTCTGTCCCTAGAAAAAATGTTTTTTTAAAGATGGTTGATGATCAATGCTTTAGCACAGTATAGCACAAGGAGAATTTCCCTCACTGTCCTTCCCTGTCCCTAGAAACAAGGATTAGCACAGTGAAAGAAACTGACACTCTCCCTACCTATAGTTTTCTGTCCCTAGAAAAAATGTTTTTTTAAAGATGGTTGATGATCAATGCTTTAGCACAGTATAGCACAAGGAGAATTTCCCTCACTGTCCTTCCCTGTCCCTAGAAACAAGGATTAGCACAGTAAAACACACTGACACTCTCCCTACCTATAGTTTTCTGTCCCTAGAAAAAATGTTTTTTTAAAGATGGTTGATGATCAATGCTTTAGCACAGTGTAGCACAAGGAGAATTTCCCTCACTGTCCTTCCCTGTCCCTAGAAACAAGGATTAGCACAGTGAAAGAAACTGACACTCTCCCTACCTATAGTTTTCTGTCCCTAGAAAAAATGTTTTTTTAAAGATGGTTGATGATCAATGCTTTAGCACAGTATAGCACAAGGAGAATTTCCCTCACTGTCCTTCCCTGTCCCTAGAAACAAGGATTAGCACAGTGAAACACACTGACACTCTCCCTACCTATAGTTTTCTGTCCCTAGAAAAAATGTTTTTTTAAAGATGGTTGATGATCAATGCTTTAGCACAGTATAGCACAAGGAGAATTTCCCTCACTGTCCTTCCCTGTCCCTAGAAACAAGGATTAGCACAGTGAAAGAAACTGACACTCTCCCTACCTATAGTTTTCTGTCCCTAGAAAAAATGTTTTTTTAAAGATGGTTGATGATCAATGCTTTAGCATAGTATAGCACAAGGAGAATTTCCCTCACTGTCCTTCCCTGTCCCTAGAAACAAGGATTAGCACAGTGAAAGAAACTGACACTCTCCCTACCTATAGTTTTCTGTCCCTAGAAAAAATGTTTTTTTAAAGATGGTTGATGATCAATGCTTTAGCACACTATAGCACAAGGAGAATTTCCCTCACTGTCCTTCCCTGTCCCTAGAAACAAGGATTAGCACAGTAAAACACACTGACACTCTCCCTACCTATAGTTTTCTGTCCCTAGAAAAAATGTTTTTTTAAAGATGGTTGATGATCAATGCTTTAGCACAGTATAGCACAAGGAGAATTTCCCTCACTATCCTTCCCTGTCCCTAGAAACAAGGATTAGCACAGTGAAAGAAACTGACACTCTCCCTACCTATAGTTTTCTGTCCCTAGAAAAAATGTTTTTTTAAAGATGGTTGATGATCAATGCTTTAGCACACTATAGCACAAGGAGAATTTCCCTCACTGTCCTTCCCTGTCCCTAGAAACAAGGATTAGCACAGTAAAACACACTGACACTCTCCCTACCTATAGTTTTCTGTCCCTAGAAAAAATGTTTTTTTAAAGATGGTTGATGATCAATGCTTTAGCACACTATAGCACAAGGAGAATTTCCCTCACTGTCCTTCCCTGTCCCTAGAAACAAGGATTAGCACAGTAAAACACACTGACACTCTCCCTACCTATAGTTTTCTGTCCCTAGAAAAAATGTTTTTTTAAAGATGGTTGATGATCAATGCTTTAGCACAGTATAGCACAAGGAGAATTTCCCTCACTGTCCTTCCCTGTCCCTAGAAACAAGGATTAGCACAGTGAAAGAAACTGACACTCTCCCTACCTATAGTTTTCTGTCCCTAGAAAAAAATGTTTTTTTAAAGATGGTTGATGATCAATGCTTTAGCACACTATAGCACAAGGAGAATTTCCCTCACTGTCCTTCCCTGTCCCTAGAAACAAGGATTAGCACAGTAAAACACACTGACACTCTCCCTACCTATAGTTTTCTGTCCCTAGAAAAAATGTTTTTTTAAAGATGGTTGATGATCAATGCTTTAGCACACTATAGCACAAGGAGAATTTCCCTCACTGTCCTTCCCTGTCCCTAGAAACAAGGATTAGCACAGTAAAACACACTGACACTCTCCCTACCTATAGTTTTCTGTCCCTAGAAAAAATGTTTTTTTAAAGATGGTTGATGATCAATGCTTTAGCACAGTATAGCACAAGGAGAATTTCCCTCACTGTCCTTCCCTGTCCCTAGAAACAAGGATTAGCACAGTAAAACACACTGACACTCTCCCTACCTATCCTTCTCTTTCCCTAAACTAAAGGAATCCAGGTTAAGCAAGAAAAAAAAATGTCACTGTCCCTGCCTATGCTTCTCTTTCCCTGCTCCGGAACACACTACACTAGGCCGCCGTGCTGGCGGCCTTTTATAGTGTGGGGCGTGTACTAAACACCCTCAGCAATAATTGGCCACAGGCATCCTGCCTGTGGCCAATCATTGCTCTCCTCGCTGCCGGCGCTGTGATTGGCCAAGCATGCGGGGTCACAGTGCATGCTTGGCCAATCACAGCGCCTGGATGACACTGCGATGGCGTAGTGCATTGTGGGCCGTTCGCGTCACTCGAATTAGGCGCGAACGGCCCAAATCGTTCGATCTTCGTCGAACGATCGAACAGCCGATGTTCGAGTCGAACGTATGTTCGACTCGAACACCGAGCTCATCCCTACTTCCTAGTAAGACTGTCACTTATTGTGTGTTTCCTATCGGAGAGAATGACGATCAGTGATGTCACACGCCAAGCCACGCCCCCACACAGTAAGAATAACACATAAGGTCACACTTAACCCCTTCAGCGCCCCCTACAAGTTAACCCCTTCACTGCCTGTGTCATTTTCACAGTAATCAGAGCATTTTTATAGCACTGATCGCTGTAAAAATGACAATGGTCCCAAAATAGTGTCAAAAGTGTCCGATGTGTCCACCATAATGTCGCAGTCACGATAAAAATCGCTGATTGCCACCATTACTAGTAAAAAAAAAATTAGTAATAAAAATGCCATAAAACTATCCCCTATTTTGTAGACGCTATAACTTTTGCGCAAACCAATCAATAAACGCTTATTGCAATTTTTTTTACCAAAAATATGTAGAATAATACATATCGGCCTAAACTGAGGAAAAAAAATGTTTTTTAATATATTTTTTGGGGATATTTATTATAGCAAAAAGTAAAAAATATTGCATTTCTTTTTAAAATTGTCGCTCTATATTTGTTTATAGCGCAAAAAATTAAAAACCGCAGAGGTGATCAAATACCACCAAAAGAAAGCTCTATTTGTGTGGAAAAAAAGGACGCCAATTTTGTTTGGGAGCCACGTCACACTACCGCGCAATTGTTAGTTAAAGCGACGCAGTGCCGAATCGCAAAAAGTGGCCTGGTCCTTTAGCTACAAAATGGTCTGGAGCTTAAGTGGTTAAGCTTCAATTTATTGGCATTATAAAAATGAGTTGTTAGACAAAGAATTTTCAACCATATTTGCAGAGTCCATGCTTTAAAAAACTCATGCTGACATGAGATCCAGATCAAATATCCCAAATAATAATTTGTTTCTTTACTTATTTAAAGCGGAGTTCCACCCAAAAATGGAACTTCTGCTTTTCGGAATCCTCCCCCCCTCCAGTGTCACATTTGGCACCTTTCGGGGGGAGGGGGGAGCAGATACCTGTCTAATACAGGTATTTTGCTCCCACTTTCGGGCATAGATATCCGAGCCACTCGCGGGTATCTATGCCACTTCCGGCACCTTCTCCATCCCCCCGCTGTCTTCTGGGAGACACACAGGTCCCAGAAGACAGCAGGGACCAGTGGGATCGCACAGCGCGAGTCACGCATGCGCAGTAGGGAACCAGGAAGTGAAGCCACAAGGCTTCACTTCCTGATTCCCTTACCGAAGATGGCGGCGGCAGCACCCGAGAGCCGAGGGACAGATCGGCTTTGGGTTCTAATATCGTGAGCGCCCTGGACAGGTAAGTGTCCTTATTTTAAAAGTCAGCAGCTGCAGTATTTGTAGCTGCTGACTTTAAAAAAAAATAAAAAATTGGCGGAACTCCGCTTTAAGGACATTGAGGTTAGAGTTAGAGACCTCCTGCTCTCTAGGTCCCTCGTCACCTCCTCCCATGCTTACCTCCAGGACTTCTTCTGAGCCTCTCCCATTCTTTGGAATTCCCTACCCCAATCTGTCTAACTATCTCCAACTCTATCCACTTTTAGGCGATCCCTGGAATCTTTTCTCTTCTGGAAAGCCTCTCCTGCCTCCACCTAACAACTGTACTTTTATTTTCTTCATCGGCTCATCCCTTGCAGCTATTACCTATTGTATCAATTGACCCTCCCTTTTAGAATGTAAGCTGATTCCTCCTGTATTGAATTGTATTGTAACTGTACTGTTTGCCCTAACATTGTAAGCAGTGGCGGCTGGTGCTCCATTTTTTTTGGGGGGGCGCAAACAAAAAACCCCAACCAACCCTCCCCCCTGCAAACAGACAGAGGGATAGATTGGATAGGACAGAGACAGATACATAGATAGATATACAGATATGCAGATAGATAGATATACAGATAGATAGATAATTAGATGGACAGACAGCTAGAGAGACAGATAGACAGATATGCCGATAGATAGATAGATAGATAGATAGATAGATAGATAGATAGATAGATAGATAGATAGATAGATAGATAGATAGATAGATAGATAGATAGATAGATAGAATACATACATACATAGAAAACATAGATAGATAGATAGATAGATAGATAGATAGATAGATAGATAGATAGATAGATAGATACATAGATACATAGATACATAGATACATAGAGAGATACATAGAGAGATACATAGAGAGATAGATAGATAGATAGATAGATAGATAGATAGATAGATAGATAGATAGATAGATAGATAGATAGATAGATAGAATACATACATAAATAGATAGATAGATAGATAGATAGATAGATAGATAGATAGATAGATAGATAGATAGATAGATAGATAGATAGATAGATAGATAGATAGATAGAATACATACATAAATAGATAGATAGATAGATAGATAGATAGATAGATAGATAGATAGATAGATAGATAGATAGATAGATAGATAGAATACATACATAAATACATAGATAGATAGACAGATAGATAGATACATAGATAGATACATAGATAGAGAGATAGAGAGATAGAGAGATAGATAGAGAGATAGAGAGATAGAGAGATAGATAGATAGATAGATAGATAGATAGATAGATAGATAGATAGATAGATAGATAGAGAGATAGAGAGATAGATATAGAGATAGATAGAGAGATAGATAGATAGATAGATAGATAGATAGATAGATAGATAGAATACATAGATAGATAGATAGATAGATAGATAGATAGATAGATAGATAGATAGATAGATAGATAGATAGATAGATAGATAATCAGATAGACAGATATAGATAAAGAGAGAGAGAGAAAGATTGAGATAAAAGACCTGTAAGGCAGGGCTGTAGGACGCAGTGATGGGAGCCCTCACACATACAGGTGATGTGTAAGGCTCCAGCAGATTGTCGGGTGAAGCACGGCTCCCTCCCCCTCCCTCCCCCCTCACTCTCCCCTCACTCTCAGTCCGAATCTCAGGCTGAGTATACATACAGCACAAGGTGCTGCTGTATATGGATGGGGTGGACACTGGACAGGACACAGACAATAAATGAGACAAATAAGGATTAGAAGAAGAATGTTACCTACCTCCGAGTCCTGGAGCCACAGAGCCGAAACCGAAAGTGACACAGCCGTCCGAGGAAAGCACCGCCCATTTCCTCCTCAGGACCCAATGAGAGTGGCTGGAGAGGCGCAGGACCCATCGAGAGTGGCTGGAGAGGCGCCCTGCAAAGCGCCACAGAGCTAAAAAAGAACTTGCAAATGAAGTGTCTTGCCTGCATTGCATTGGCATGACGCTTCATGATGCTTTAATAGTGCACTGTGCCCGGCGCCCAGCGCCCGCCCCGAACATAACACTTAAAGGACTTTTATTTATTTTTCTTAAAGGGCCAAATTTTTTTACATTTTTTTTCTGTTAGTGGCTTTGGGGGAGGGGGGGCAGCACCCATGCGCCCCCTATGGACGGGCCGCCACTGATTGTAAGGCTTCATGTACACGGGACGTTGTTCAACCTCTCCTGAACGATTTAACTTGACAGCTAGAAACGGCTTTTAAAAACTGCCGTTTAGCCACCTTTACATGCCACGTTTAGCCGCGTTTAGCTGCGTTTGTATCTAGAAGCGTTTGAAATAAAAAAAATTTTTTTTATTAAAATGAAAAATGTCTGTGAACGAAACGTTGCTAAATGCGAGTTACCATGCGAGTTGCCTCTAAACACAGCTTCTGAACGCATTTTTTTGGGTTCCAAAAAAAGTCTCTAAACTCAACTGCCTAGAAACGACTATAAACGACCCTGTGTACATGTACTGATAAGATAACATAGAGGAGAGTTCAGGAGCAATTGAAAAATGTCCGTTTAGCAGGAGCAGTGTACATGAGGCCTAAAGCACTGGGAAACTGTTGGCACTATATAAATCCTGTATAATAATAATAATAATAAAGTAATTTAGTTTAATTCACATATAATTCACACATTTTACAATTGAATCCAGTCGGAAAATGTATGAATCTTGAGTTGAATTTGTGTGAATCTTTTGTAAAAAATATATATAAATATACCCCTTATTGTGTATTTTCCTATTTGTGTATTTAAACATTATTTGTGCACTGTTGCTTTACCCTTTTTAATTTGACCTATTTTACTTTTTCCACTTTCTATGAAAATAAAAATTGTTATTTGCCACAAAACAGATGCAGCATACAGTAGTTGAAAGGAGCTTCTTTAATCCCCAGGGACAATTTAAAGCCCATTGCACCCTTAAAAACCACAAAGTATTTCAGCAAATCTGTGAAAATTTACTAAAATCTTCTAATTTTCCCCAGGTAAAAAGTTCCAGTTTTTCTCATCCCTAAAAAGGAAAGCTATACATTAAAAAGCCTTTTCCATACATTTCTTAGAACTTGTTTCAAACTTTAAAACAAACATGCTTTTTTTCTTAACCACTTGACCACTGGGCACTTAAACCCCCTTAATAACCAGACCAATTTTCAGCTTTCGGTGCTCTCACATTTTGAATGACAATTACTCGGTCATACAACACTGTACCCATATGAAATTTTTGTCCTTTTTTTCACACAAATAGAGCTTTCTTTTGGTGGTTTTTAATCACTGTTGGGTTTTTTATTTTTTGCGCTATAAGAGAAAAAAGACTGAAAATTTTGTAAAAAAATGATTTTTTTTCGTTTCTGTTATAAAATTTTGCAAATTACTATTTTTTCTTCATAAATTTTGGCCAAAATTTATACTGCTACATATCTTTGGTAAAAATAAGTACAAATTGGTGTATATTATTTGGTCTTTGTGAAAGTTATAGAGTCCACAAGCTATGGTGCCAATATCTGAAAATTGATCACACCTGAAGTACTGACGGCCTATCTCAATTCTTGAGACCCTAACATGCCAGAAAAGTACAAATACCCCCCAAATGACCCCTTTTTGGAAAGAAGACATTCCAAGGTATTCAGAAAGAGGCATTGTGAGTTTTTTGAAGTTGTCATTTTTTCCCACAATTCTTTGCAAAATCAAGATTTTTTTTTTCTCTTTTTTTTTTTTCACAAAATTGTCATATTAGCAGGTTATTTCTCACACACAGCATATGCATTCCACAAATTACACCCCAAAACACATTCTGCTATTACTCCCGAGTATGGCGATACCACATGTGTGAGACTTTTACACAGCGTGGCCACATACAGAGGCCCAACATGCAGGGAGCACCTTCAGGCGTTCTGGAGCACCAAGGCCAATTCTGACATTTCTCTCCTACATGTAAAAATCATCATTTATTTGCTAGAAAATTACATAGAACCCCAAAACATTATATATGTTTTTTTAGCAAAGACCTTAGAGAATATAATGGTGGTTGTTGCAACTTTTTATCTCGCACGATATTTGCGCAGCAATTTTTTTAACGCGTTTTTTACGGAAAAAAAATGTTTTGTGCTTAAAAAAAAAAAAAAAACAGTAAAGTTAGCCCAATGTTTTTGCATAATGTGAAAGATGAAGTTACGCCGAGTAAATAGATACCTAACATGTCGCCCTTAAAAATTGCACACACTCGTGGAATGGCGCCAAACTTCGCTACTTAAAAAATCCCCATAGGCGACGCTTTAAATATTTTTACTGGTTACATGTTTTGAGTTACAGAGGAGGTCTAGGGCCAAAATGATTGCTCTCGCTCTAACGTTCGCAGAGATACCTCACATGTGTGGTTTGAAAACCGTTTTCATATGTGGGCGGGACTTACGTATGCGTTCGCTTCTGTATGCAAGCCCACGGGGACAGGGGCGCTTTAAAAAAAAAAAAAAAATTATTCTTCATTTTACTTTATTTATTTTAGTTTGACATGTTTTTCCGCCCTAAACATTTTTTTGATCACTTTTATACCTATTACAAGGAACGTAAACATCCCTTGTAATAGGAATATGGCATGACAGGTCCTCTTTACAGTGAGATATGGGGGGGGGGGGTGTCAATAAGACCCCACATCTCACCTCTAGGCTGGGAAGCCTGAAAAAAAAAACAAAAAAAAAAAACAACAATCCTGGCTTTGATCGTAGCGGTGAGTCGGTAGAAGCACCGGAGGGCGGCGGGGGGGGGGACATCCCCTCTCGCCTCCCGTAAGAATGATCAAGATGCGGAACAGCCGCTATGATTGTTCTTATGGTGTAGGGAATCGCCGGCTGAAAAAGCTAATATCTGAATGATGCCTGTAGCTGCTCCCATCATTCAGATATCCCCGCACAAAGTCAAGGACGTCATATGACGGCCGGAGGGCGGGAAGTGGTTATTGCAGAGTATTGCCGGGCATTGCGGAGTATTGCCGGGCATTGCGGAGTATTGCCGGGCATTGCGGAGTATTGCCGGGCATTGCGGAGTATTGCAGGGCATTGCGGAGTATTGCGGACTATGGCAGGGTATTGCGGTGTATGGCAGGGTATTGCGGTGTATGGCAGGGTATTGCACGGGTATTGCACAGGGTATTGTGGAGGGTATTGCACAGGGTATTGTGGAGGGTATTGCAGAGTATTGTGGAGGGTATTGCAGAGTATTGTGGAGGGTATTGCAGAGTATTGTGGCGGGTATTGCAGAGTATTGTGCAGGGTATTGCAGAGTATTGTGCAGGGTATTGCAGAGTATTGTGCAGGGTATTGCAGAGTATTGTGCAGGGTATTGCAGAGTATTTCGCAGGGTATTGCAGAGTATTTTGCAGGGTATTGCAGAGTATTTTGCAGGGTATTGCAGAGTATTGTGCAGGGTATTGCAGAGTATTGTGCAGGGTATTGCAGGGTATTGCAGAGTATTGCACCAGGGTATTGCAGAGTATTGCACCAGGGTATTGCAGAGTATTGCACCAGGGTATTGCAGAGTATTGCACCAGGGTATTGCAGAGTATTTCGCAGGGTATTGCAGAGTATTTCGCAGGGTATTGCAGAGTATTTCGCAGGGTATTGCAGAGTATTGCACCAGGGTATTGCAGAGTATTGCACCAGGGTATTGCAGAGTATTGCACCAGGGTATTTTGCAGAGTATTGGCAGGGTGTATTGCAGAGTATTGGCAGGGTATAGCACAGGGATGGCTGAGCAGGGATGGATGGATGGCTGGATCTGTGACTGCAATTGTCACAGATCCAGCCCACAGTGCTGCTGCTGCCATCAAATGACGCCGGTCTGTTTACAAGTGATTGCTCCGTCATTTGACGGAGCGATCAAGTGGTAAACGGCCGCTATCAGCGGCGATTTACCGCGATTCGTGATCCGCCGGGTCCTCTGGACCCGGCGGTCACGGAGTTTCCCGTGTGCGCGCCCCAGGGGGCGCGCGGGAGCGCGATTCTGGGAGGACGTTATATAACGTCCTCCCAGAGTTAAGCAACCACCTTGTCAACGTTATTTGTCGGCAGGTGGTTGTTAAGTGGTTAAGGTAAAGAGAGAAGGTCTATTTACATAGGCTCCTGTCCTTTTTGAAACATTCCTGCATGGTGGAGGATAATTTTATTTTTTTGTTTAACAGACAGGAGAAGGCTCTGTAGTGTTTGGAAACTTAACCTAAACAGCACATGTGACTATGTTTCAGTGACCTCTAAGCTGACAATGTGCCAAGCCACTTTCTTTTAACTCAATTTACCAATGCTACCCTATTACTTTTCTGACAATTTGTGCTATGCAATAAATTATCTTTCTTTAGTTAATATTCTGAGTATAATAAACTCAGTATAGTCAAAAAATTATTTGTGAATGTTTACTTTGTGGCCAGTTGTCATTGCATGCATTTACTTGAAAGTTCTTAACATATGCTATTTGGAATACATTATGCAACAGTAGAAGGGCCTTTAACATGAAGATTGGACAAAAGAAGACCCTGGAATGATTTAAATTTCTTGGCTTTTGCATTGCCCTACTTTCTTGGATTGAAGTCCATTTAATTAATTACTTATTTATTGCTTTCACTTTTCAGGAAGCCATAAATCATGCAATATTTTTTCCAGCAACCACACGTTACAGGAAAGAAAATGGCTTAATTCCCCCATCAATGCAGTCAGTGTTGATGGGTGAATGGGGAATCCCTCCCACAACACTATTGTGTTCTGCCCATGGATCAACTTCAGTACAACCAGCCTGTCCATACCTTGATCAAATCTCAGCCAGTCCCTGCTGAAGATATGATCCATCTATGTCTGGCTTTAGTTCCATCCAATAGTTGAAAATTGAAATACTTCAGTAGTGCTGTCCCAGTTTTGTAACAGATTTAAATATGGCCCACTGCACTTGGGGCTTAGGTTGGGAAAACAATGTCTGGAAATTTTACTTGTTTTGTTTACAGTTATATAGCGCACAGTTGTTGTAATGTAGTCATTATTAGTCAATTTATGTTATTTCTGTACACCCTGGGTATACTGTCAACTGTTGGGCAATTCTGTTGTCCTGATGAAAAAAAAGAATGCATAATCCCATTTATCAATTTGACATGCATATATACACATCAACTACTGTAGTGAAGGATATTTTAACTATAATGTCTTGGAATGTAAGTGGTCTGATTTGCTTACCTAAAAGGGTGTTGGTTTTAAAATGTATTAATTATATAACCATGGCATTTTATGTGGTTGATTTACTAAGGGCTATTCACTTTATCAAGGAAATCTCTAAAAATGTTGTTGACAAAATGCTGGAATGTTGCTGGAGCATTGCACAACCCGAAGGGCATAACGAGATACTCATAATGTCCGAATCTAGTGCGGAAGGCCGTCTTCCATTCATCCCCTTTACGGATCCGTACTAGGTTATATGCGCCTCGTAGGTCAAGCTTCGTGAACACCGTGGATGTTTTGAAACGTTGGAATAGTTCCGGAAACCAGGGGCAAAGGATATCTGTTCTTGATGGTGAATTTGTTTAACTCCCGGTAATCAACGCAGGGGCACAGGGTATGGTCCTTTGTCTCTATAAAGAAGATTCCAGCGCAAGCGGGGGACGTGGAAGGCCGGATGAAGCCCTTCTCCAAGTTTTCATCAATGTACTAACATAGTACTTTAAGTTCCAGTTCGGAGGGGGGAAAGATGCGCCCAAAAGGAATTTCAGTGCCTGGCACCAGTTCAATTGGGCAATCATACGGGCGATGTTTATCAAAGACCTCCAGAAATTCATGATATGCTGCAGGTATGAGTTGTGACACAGGAGAGTCAGTATGTACGTCCATAAGGGGTGCAGGTCTCACACGAATGGGGCTGAGTTTCCTAGAAAAGAAGGCAACAGAATGTAACAGGGACTTTATTCCCTGGCGTTGTTCCTGGATGGCTCCCACTGCATTCTCCAAGGCATCTACCTCGAGAACGTAAGGATCTGGGTGTTGCAGAATGGGTGCTGAGGTAAACAGAGTCTTTAACTGATCAAAAGCTGCTTGTGCTGTAGGTGTCCACTGAAAACGGGTACCGTATATACTCGAGTATAAGCCGACCCGAATATAAGCCGAGGCACCTAATTTTACCACAAAAAACTGGGAAAACGTATTGACTCGAGTATAAGCCTAGGGTGTCCATCTGCATGCCTCACTGTGCCTCACTTTGCCTCACTGTGTCCATGTGCATGCCTCACTGTGTCCATGCCTCACTGTGCCCATGCCTCACTGTGTCCATGACTAGACTGACGTTTAACATGGGAGTCTATGGAAGGGGTGCCCGGCTTTGAAAAATCGGTGCTCCCCGGTCTGTAGGTCTCCCAGACAACAATCTTTGCACACTTGTAGAGGAGAAATGGGGCTATATGTGTGCCAAGTTCCGGGTCCAGGGGACCTATGACCGACCGGTATCGGGTCTCCAAAGTCACCGGAGAAATTACCGTTTAACATGGGAGTCAATGAATGGGGTGCCCGGGTTTGAAAAATCAGTGCTCCCCGGCCGTAGGTTCCCCGGACAAAAAACTTTGCACACTTGTAGAGGAAGAGTCTGGCTACATGTGTGCCAAGTTCAGGATCCAGGGAACCTACTGCCGCCCAGTACTGGGTCCCCAAAATCCGGGAGATCAGGCGCAAAAAGGTGACTCGAGTATAAGACGAGGGGGGCATTTTCATCACAAAAAAATGTGATAAAAAACTTGGCTTATACTCGAGTATATACAGTATTCTGTCTTGTCAGCTATGTGATAATGGCGGATACATTTTTAATAAATTTGCAATAAAAGTAGGCAAGTCCTTTGCACCACTGTGTTCTCTTCCTGTCAGTAGAGTGGGCCATTCGAGGATGGATTTGACCTTTTGGGGATCCATGGAGATGCCTGAAGTGTAAATGATAAGTCCCAAGAATTGGATTGTTTCCTTTTTCAAATTCACACTTCTCGGCCTTTGCATATAGTCCATGGTCTCTTAGTCGACCGAGAACCTTTTTCACATGTTCATGGTGTGCTGAGATGGAATTAGAAAAGATAAGGATGTCGTCTAAGTATACGATCAGGAATAGGTCAAGGAAATCTCTAAAAATGTTGTTGGCAAAATGCTGGAATGTTGCTGGAGCATTGCACAACCCGAAGGGCATAACGAGATACTCATAATGTCCGAATCTAGTGTGGAAGGCCGTCTTCCATTGATCCCCTTTACAGAGACGTACTAGGTTATATGCGCCTCGTAGGTCAAGCTTTGTGAACACCGTGGATGTTTTGAAACGTTGGAATAGTTCCGGAACCAGGGGCAAAGGATATCTGTTCTTGATGGTGACTTTGTTTAACTCCCGGTAATAAACGCAGGGGCACAGGGTATGGTCCTTTTTCTCTACAAAGAAGATTCCAGCGCCCGCGGGGGACGTGGAAGGCCGGATGAAGCCCTTCTCTAAGTTTTCATCAATGTACTGACGTAGTACTTTAAGTTCCAGTTCGGAGGGGGGAAAGATGCGCCCGAAAGGAATTTCAGCGCCTGGCACCAGTCCGATTGGGCAATCATATGGGTGATGAGGTGGTAGGATGTCTGCTTTCTGTTTATCAAAGAACTCCTGGAATTCATGATAAGCAACAGGTATGAGTTGTGACACAGGAGAGTCAGTATGTACGCCCATAATGGGTGCAGGTCTCACGGGAATGGGGTGAAGGCAGGACTGCTGGCAGTAGGTGGATAAAAAAGTCAGTTCTCCTGATTCCCAGTATATCTGCGGGTTGTGGGCTTGCAACCAGGGGATGCCCAGGATAATGGAAAACAGAGGAGATTGGATAATATCCAAGCGTAAATATTCCCGGTGACCGGTATCAGATACAGCCAGTAGTGGGCAAGTCTCATGCGTTATAGGCCCAGACCTGAGACGGAATGCATCGGCCAGATGGATGGACAACTGTTGTGTCTTTGCTTGCAAAGAGATTTGATGACGTAGGGAAAAGTCCTTGTCCATGAAGGAGCTGCAAGCTCTGGAATTGATTATGGCTGGTACTTGGATGTTTTTCCCGGGGATCTGAAGTGACAGGGACACGGTGATATGAGCAGATCCTTTTCCTACAGAATAGTTAGCAAGGTAGGTAGAGGGAATGGTCTTGGTCTTTGTGGGCCTCACAGGGCAGTTTTGGAGATAACGTCCCGCTACCTCGCAATATAGACACAAGTCTTTCTGTCGTCTTCGCAACTTTTCTTCACTAGAGAGCGGAGAGCGCAAAAGTCCTAGTTGCATGGGTCTTGCCCGCAGATTCATAGGGATAGTGGTACAGCCTTTTCTGTTCTCCTTTCTCTGAACCTACGATCAAGCTGGATAGCAAGACTAATGAGGCTATCAAGGGGGACCCCCATTCGAGCAAGTTCGTCTTTGAGCCCTTCAGACTGCATCATTCCAATCTGTATCAGAGGCCCACAGGCGGAATTCTGCAACATAGTCCTCAGCAGGTCGATGACCCTATTGTAGGGTATGATGGGTTGACTCTGCAGTAGCTGTACGCTGGGGGTCATCAACAGCCGGGCAGAGCAGGTACCGAGACGTGAGGCAGAAGCTAAGACAGGCCGGGTTCGGTACACAATTGGGCAGCGAGGTACAGGAGCATAAGGCAGGAGCAGAGTCAAACACAAGCCGAGGTCACAGGTAGGCAGGCGGAGGTCCAAGGGATGGTACAGGTGAAGCCGAGTCAAGACGCAGGAATGGGAACAGATCAGGATAACAGAAACAAGCTGAAAGACCACTCAGCAATGTGTATGTGTCAGTGCTCAGTTTAAATAGGCTTGACTGGCGCCAGTACGTGCACGTGCGCGGCTGTTGTGCCCACGGGCGCTCACGCATGCGCCAATACAAGTCATTCCTTGTGCACACACTGGTGTGCCCGTGCCTGTTAACCAGACTTTTCTTACAGGTTGTGTTTATATTTGCAAATGTATGTATCAAACATTCCCTGGATCAACAATCTCTGAAGTAATTTAATTTAAAGGTAATAACAACAGAGATTGTCAATCTAGGAAATATTTAATTGCTTTGAGGAAACAGAAATACATTTTTCCCCTAATGGAGCTAATTGGACCATGCTTTAAAGGATTTTCTCTGTTTCCATCAGCTGTCAGGTACATGCCGCCTCCATTGCGAGTAAGGGAACCCGGCAGTGTAGCCTTTTGGCTTTACGCCGGGAACCCTACTGCGAATGCGCGAGGCTCCGCTCCTCTCTCCTACTGGCCCGGCGGCCGGGGAAGGAGGCGGGAGGAGGAGGGAGCCCCAGTGATGACGCAAATACCCGCAGCTGAGGCTCCCGGAAGTGGGGACAGGATACCTGTGAAAGACAGGTATCCCCCCTCCCCCCCAAAAGGTGCCAAATGTGGCACTGGAGGGGGGAAGGAGTACAACGAGCAGAAATTCCACTTTTGGGTGGAACTCCGCTTTAATCTACAGGTTTCTTTTTATTTTGTTTCTTCGATTTGTTATGTCATCAGCTCTTCAGGCTCAGGACATCATTCTCCACACCATTCGGAAGACAGAGGCCATGCCAGCAGCAGACATTGTTCCCATTCTGTGGATAGTCATAATTTTTGGGATAGATCCAGGAGGTGCCACTAATTCTCTAGTTCAGGGTACCATAATTGCCTTTCAAGATTCACAGACACCTTTCATCATCGCTAGCCTAGGCTGGGGGTGTGCTGCCCTGAAAGAAGAGGAGAACCATTTTAATTTGTATGAGTTTACCTTAGTCCAACCTTTTCTGAAGGTAATTAGGGAGGCTCTGCTCTAGGAAGAACCTGCAGAAGAACCGCTGAGGAAGTAAAGGAGATATTTCAAACACATATATAAGGAAGGTTTGAATTTTCCCACCATGGAGAAAATTAAAGACAACATAGAAGATGATAAAACAAATGCAAATAAACAATTTTGAGACGAATCTAGGAACTAGAAGGGACGCTCAGCAGATGAGCTCGCAGCTCGTGGAGTCTTTTACATTGTGTTACTGCCAAATGTGAGTACCACTGCTTTTAACGTGTTGAACAATAAATGTTTTAAAAACGTACTACACTATATAGTATCTTCCCTCTTCATTTCTACTTACACAACGGCTGGCATATGAGTGCATACTCCAGAGGAAACCCCAATTACCCTGGCATCCAGCTATTAGGAGACAACCATCCCAAACAACACACGGACCCCTATAGGTACCAGGCAAGAGGAACACAGAGCATCTTGTTTGCTACATGCTGTTACATCTCTACCTACAGGTAAGAGGCCACCTTTACCAAAAAGTCACCACCACCGGAGTGCACCAGCACCGGAAGAGGAATACAATATTCCCATCACACAACCACCCCCCCCCCCCCCATCACTGCACTTCCTGCACAGGATAAATGAACTGCTTTCTTTTTTCACCATTCACGATTGACCAAATGAACTCTACCTGCACTTGATATAGTCGCATATACAGCAATTTTTTGTGCGATCACTTTGCAATTTTCTGTGCGATCGCCCTGCAACATTTATAATTTAAAGACACATGTTACTATTCACCTGGTTATCCTAGCTCGTGAGGATATTCAGAGACCTGTCGCACCATGCACTTTTTAAAGTGCAACAACCCCTCGGATTGATTTATGCGTTTATGCATCTTTTGCACTGGTTGCACTGGTTGCACTGGTTTCACATTTTTGATTTCATTGTCTATGAATAAAGCCTCGTACACACGATCGGATATCCTATGGATTCTAATCCGATGGTTTTGTCCATCGGAAATCCGATGAAACTGACTTCCATCAGTCTTGCCTACACACCATCAGTCAAAAAACCGACCGTTCCAAACGCGGTGACGTAAAACACTCCGATGAGCCAAGAAAAATGAAGTTCAATGCTTCTGAGCATGCGTCGACTTGATTCTGAGCATGCGTGGGTTTTTTATCCGATGGACTTGCCCATAGACGATCAGAGTTTTCGATCGGTTTTTTATCCATCGGAAAAATTTAAAACATGTTCTATTTTTTAAAACCGATGGAAAAAAGACCGATGGGTCCCATACACGATCGGTTTGTCTGATGAAAACAATCCATCGGACGGTTTTCAACGGTAAAACCGATCGTGTGTACAGGGCTTTACTGTCACAGTTCATTATTTATTTTGCGATTTGCACAATCTTGATTTCTTGACACAGTGTTTAGACCTGTTGCACACTGTTTACTATTTTAGAAGATAGTATTTTATGGTCACCACTTGAAGATTATTTATTGTGCGTTTTTCACATCTTGGAAGATCTTGCTATTTTATGTGCGTTTTGCAATAATTGTTTTTCTTTCTCGTACATCACGGGACATAGTCATTACTATGTGGGTTATATAGATACCTTCAGGTGCTGGCACTGGCAACTTCCAAAACCGGAAGTACCCTCCCCTATATAAGCCCCTCCCATCCGGGAGTACCTCAGTTTTTTGCCAGTGTCTAAGGTGTTGGCCAAGAAGTAACATGTGTTTTTCACTGAGCTTGCGTACAGGTTCTTTTGGGCCTCAGTAAGCTATTCCGGATCCGACCAAAAAAGCTTCATAGCTAAACGGTCGGTACCCGGGCCTTGCAAGAGAAGAGCAAGGTTTTGCCTGTAATGCCTCTCTTAGGAGGGCTGGACCCTGGGATCCAGAGCTCTGGTCATACCTACGACCAAGATGTTTTCTGTGCAGGGTGCTATACAGGTCCAGGGGAGTGGAATCCTTGGGAACCCGGTCCCTGAAGGTTTAATTACAATGCCTGCCGTGATAGGTGAAGTTTGGGCTTCTGTGGACCAAACAGAGTCCTGCGGCGAGGAAAAGGTAAGTGGGGGCCCTCAGTAACTTGGTTCTATTGGGGGACCCCCAAGCCTAATTTGTCTTTCTGCCTGTTACCTAAGGTATTCCCGCTAATATTCTGTGCATGCCTGTTACTACTAAGAAAATGTAAAAAATTGTGCTAGACTATTATCAGTAAAAGTGGTGTATTACGGCTGGAATACCTCAGCTTTGGGCTTAGGAATATGCCGTCCAGAAGCTCCGGAACTAAATCTTCCAGGAAGCGAAGGGGGTCTCCATCGGGCTCTGAGGATCTTGGGCATGCTTCTGCTGCACCAGTCTCCCCTGAAAATTCAGAGGTTAGTGACCGTAGAGACCCCGCAGGAGTACCTGGTACTGTGGCTGTCCTCAGTTCACCTGCTCCTGTGTATGTAACAGAGGAGGTTTTTTCCTCAGCTCTGGGAGGATTAGAAGAGAGATTGTCAACATTGATCGCTGCCTCCCTGTCACAGGGAAAGCACGCCCGATCTCCGTCTCCTCCTTCAGAGTACCTGTTAGCGGAGCAACAGTCCCATACAGGGATCGACCTGCCTGAAGGGGATCAGGATGAGGTTGATTCTGTTATAGAGGAATCAACAGTGGAGGAACCTTTCTCAGCATCTCAAGCTGAAAGATTATGGGTTCAGTCTCTGACTAACATGGTCCGATCAGCATTTAAAATGCACCTTGCGGAACCATCAACCACTACTGTCTCCTCGCTGGGGTCGCTAAAAGCTCCCCAGACTGTCTGTTCCTTTCCACTTCACCCTTTACTGGAAGGGCTCATTTACCAGGATTGGGAACATCCTGATAAAATATTTACTCCCCCCAAAGAGATTTCCGGTGGTCTATCCCATGGAGGATAAGTTCATCAAAAAATGGAGGGTCCCTACAGTGGACGCAGCCATCTCTTGTGTGAATAAATCACTGACATGTCCAGTGGATAATGTCCAAATGTTCAAGGACCCAATAGATAAAAAATTGGAGTCCTTATTAAAATCTGCTTTTTCTACAGCAAGCTTGGTGACACAACCAGCAGTGGCAGCTATTGCGGTCTGCCAAGCAGTGAAGGATCAGTTGAAGCAGGCCCTTGCCCTAGCTGATCTACCTAGAGCCTTATGCTTTGCGGTTGACGCCATAAAGGATTCAATCCATCAGGCCTCCCGCCTCACGCTGTCTGTAGTACATATGCGCAGGCTTCTATGGCTCAAAAACTGGTCTGCTGAAGCTCCCTGTAAAAAATTGCTGGTTAGCTTCCCATTTCATGGTGAACGCTTATTCGGGGAAGACCAGGACAAATATATCCAGAAAATTTCCAGCGGTAAAAGTACACTCTTGCCGGTTAAAAACAGAGTTAGAGGTCCCTCTTTTAAGAGGCCTGCTTCTCCAGTCCCTGGGGCATCGGCTGTGAAACAGTTCCGACGGCCTCCTCGGTCAAATCCCGGGGGTAAAAATCAGGGACAATCGCAGGGTAATAAGAAACCCTGGGTCAGGAGAGGTACAAAACCTCCCCCAAAGTCAAATTCATGAAGGGTTACCCCCACTCAATCGGGTGGGGGGAAGACTCCAGTTGTTCGCAGAGACCTGGCGGGACACGATCAGAGACAGATGGGTGCTCTCCGCAGTAAGTCTGGGATACAGATTGGAGTTAAAAGACTCTCCTCCTTCCCATTTTATGAGGTCAAACGTGCCAAGGGATCCCCGGAAGAGAGAGTCCCTCCTGTTGGCACTAGAACAACTATTGCTCCAAGGAGTAATTATGGAGGTTCCCCTGGAAGAATGGGGGTTCGGGTTTTACTCAAACCTCTTTACAGTCCCGAAGCCAAACGGGGACGTGAGGCCCATATTAAATCTAAAAGGGCTAAACAAATTCCTGCATATCAGGACTTTTCGGATGGAGTCGATCCGATCGGTGGCCACTGCCCTACAAGGGGAGGAATGGTTAGCCTCGATCGACATCAAAGATGCTTATTTGCACATTCCCATCTTTCCAGTCCACCAAAAATTTCTACGCTTTGCAGTAGAAGGGCGCCATTTTCAGTTCAGAGCCTTATGCCTCATACACACGATCATTTTTCATGCCGTTAAAAATGCCATTAAAAAAAATGGCCATTAAAAATGATCGTGTGTATGCTCCAGAGCATTTTTAACGACGTGAAAAACGGGCATTAAAAATTTCGAACATGCTCTCTTTTTCACGTCGTTTTTCATGTCGTTTTTTTTAACGACATGAAAAACGATAGTGTGTATGCTTTAACGACGTGAAAAAAAATGCGCATGCTCAGAATCAAGTATGAGACGGGAGCGCTCGTTCTGGTAAAACTAGCGTTCGTAATGGAGATAGCACATTCGTCATGCTGTAACGGACTGAAAAGCACTAGACTGAAAAGAGCGAATCGTCTCTCAACAAACTTTACTAACATGAAGGGTGGCGCCATTCGAACGGAACTTCCCCTTTATAGTGCCGTCGTACGTGGTGTACGTCACTGCGCTTTTCTTGAACATTTTTTAAAATGATGGTGTGTACGCAAGACAGGCTTGAGAGGAAACAAGAAAAAAAATGACGAGAAAAACGTCAGTTTTAAAAATGACATTAAAAATGATCGTGTGTATGGGGCATTACCCTTCGGTCTGGCCACAGCACCACGAGTGTTCACAAAAATTCTGGCCCCATTATTGGCCAATCTAAGAACACAAGGTGTAACGATAATGGCATATCTAGACGACTTGTTGCTGATAGACCACTCAGTGAAAAAACTAGAAGTGGTCGTTCACAAGACAATCAAGTATCTGGAATCTCACGGTTGGATTATCAACCGAGACAAGTCAGCCCTAAAACCAGTCAAAAGTCTGGAATACTTGGGGCTAAGGCTGGATTCAGGCCAGAGAAAAATATTCTTGCCTCGAGAAAAGGTGTTGTCTTTGAGAGATTTGATCCACCTAGTGGGTACAAAAAGACAGCCGTCCATACGCCTGTGCATGAGGCTGCTGGGAAAAATGGTGGCATCATTCGAAGCAGTACCCTACGGTCAATTCCATTCAAGGAATTTGCAAAGGGCCATACTGTCAGCCTGGAACAAGAAAGTTCAGGCCCTAGACTTACCAATGTCCTTGTCCCCTTCCGTTCGCAAGAGCCTCCGTTGGTGGTTGGTTCTCCAGAATCTGGAAAAAGGGAAATCCTTCAGTCCGATTTCTTGGAAGGTGGTCACTACAGATGCCAGCCTTATAGGCTGGGGAGCAGTACTGGAGCAATGGTCTCTCCAGGGCAGATGGTCGGATGCAGAAAAGGCCCTGCCCATCAATCTCTTAGAGATACGAGCAGCCCGGTATGCCCTAGTAGCATGGACATCCAAACTCCAAGGGTCCCCTGTCAGAATTCAATCAGACAATGCCACAGCAGTGGCATATATCAATCATCAGGGTGGCACCAGGAGTCGTGCAGCCCAGAGGGAAGTAAATTACATCCTGAAATGGGCAGAAAGATATGTCCCAGCCATATCCGCGGTATTCATTCCAGGAGTGGAGAATTGGAAGGCAGACTTTCTAAGTCGCCAGCAATTATGCCCAGGGGAATGGTCCCTTCACCCCGAGGTTTTCCGGACAATATGTCAGCGGTGGGGAACACCGGATGTAGATCTTCTAGCATCCAGATTCAACGCAAAGGTGGACAGGTTTGTCTCTCGGACAAGGGATCCCCTAGCTTGCGGCTCGGATGCCCTAGTGTTCCCTTGGGATCAGTTCAAGCTGATATATGCATTTCCACCGCCACAATTGTTACCTCGATTACTCCGCAGAATCAGGGTAGAAAAGAAACCAGTGATTCTGGTGGCTCCAGCGTGGCCCCGAAGATCATGGTACGCGGAGTTTGTAAAAATGTCAGTGGGGAGTCCTTGGACTCTCCCACATCGTCCGGACCTGCTTTCGCAAGGACCGATATACCACCCTTCCTTACCAGCCCTAGGTTTGACGGCCTGGCTATTGAAGCCCACATTCTAAAAAAGAGAGGTCTCTCTAATCCTGTGGTAGCTACCATGATCAATGGCAGGAAGCCGGTATCCAGGCAGATCTACTATAGAATCTGGAAGGCGTACATCGCCTGGTGTGAGGCCAAGAAATGGCATCCACGTAAGTACGTAATAGGTAGGATTCTGGACTTCCTACAGTGGGCTGTAGATAGGAAGCTTGCCTTGAGTACTATCAAGGGTCAGATTTCGGCCTTGTCAATATTTTTTCAAAGGCCTTTGGTTTTGCATTCACTAGTCAAAGCTTTTATACAAGGAGTGATGCGTATTAGCCCTCCGGTTAATATTCCCATATGTCCATGGGACTTAAACCTGGTTCTGTCGGTTCTACAGAAGCAACCATTTGAACCATTACAGCACATTTCCTTGGTTCTTCTCACCAGGAAATTGATTTTTCTAGTAGCCATTTGTTCGGCTAAAAGAGTGTCGGAATTAGCCGCTATGTCCTGTAAAGAGCCATATCTGGTTATCCATAAGGACAGAGTAATGTTACGTCCTCATCCAGCCTTTCTTCCTAAGGTGGTATCGAGGTTTCATTTGAACCAAGATGTGGTTCTTCCTTCCTTTTTCCCCAAACCTAGTTCGGTAGAGGAAAAGTTATTGCATTCTTTGGATGTAGTAAGAGCAGTTAAAGCTTATCTAAAAGCCACTGCTCAGATTCGTAAAACGGATACTTTGTTTATTCTGCCGGAAGGCCCCAGAAGGGGTCAGGCAGCGTCAAAATCTACTTTAGCCAAGTGGATTCGACAGGTCATAATGCAAGCCTATGGCTTGAGAAGGAGACCGCCTCCGTTCAAAGTTAGGGCGCACTCCACGAGAGCAGTTGGAACTTAATGGGCAGTGCATCACCAGGTCTCCCTGGCTCAGATCTGTAAGGCCGCAACATGGTCTTCAGTACACACGTTTACTAGGTTCTACCAGGTGGACGTTAGAAGTCAGGAGGATGTCGCCTTTGGGCGCAGTGTGTTGCAGGCCGCAAAAGATCCTCATGTCTGATAGCGCTCAGCTTATGTATGGTGTATCCCCCCCCTCATTGGGCATTGCTTTGGGACGTCCCACATAGTAATGACTATGTCGCTCTGTGTCCCGTGATGTACGAGAAAGAAAATAGGATTTTTATAACAGCTTACCTGTAAAATCCTTTTCTTGGAGTACATCACGGGACACAGAGCTCCCACCCCTCTTTTGGGGACACTTATTGCTTTGCTACAAAACTGAGGTACTCCCGGATGGGAGGGGCTTATATAGGGGAGGGTACTTCCGGTTTTGGAAGTTGCCAGTGCCAGCACCTGAAGGTATCTATATAACCCACATAGTAATGACTATGTCGCTCTGTGTCCCGTGATGTACTCCAAGAAAAGGATTTTACAGGTAAGCTGTTATAAAAATCCTATTATTTGCATTTGTTTTATTATCTTACACAAAGTTTTAGAAGAATTTCACTTAATTTATTTCACTAAACAGCACAGCACCCCCCCCCCCTCTTTATACACTTAATTTCCGTGGGTATGATCTGAACCCCCCCTGGTGCTTGCAGCAGTTTTATATCACTAGCTAGCCCTCTCCATAGTAGCGCAAGAATACACCCAATATTGTAACATAGAAGATGAGTGGAAACAAGCAGATAGAAGGTTTTCTTTAAAAAGCGGGTTTGCCAAACTCTTCACCAAAAAATGTATGCACTTCAGTACCTGTCTGTCTGTATGGGAGGTATGGGCAGACAGCTGTACTGAGTGTCTGCAGGAGCCTTGCATTGCAGCCATGATCTGCTGATTGCGGGTGCAATACCCTGTATGTTCTTAAGAAAAGAAAACAATAATGTGCATTTATTATTTATTTTTAAAGTAAACATAGCCTTTAAAGCTCTTTCCCATGCTAAATGCAACGATGGAAGGTGGGTCCTGTGGCTAAGACCTTGGGTTGTGGACCCTTTATCTAAACAAGGGTGGTGCAAAATGCCATTTGAAGGCCAATCTCTTTTTGAGAATAAGCTTGATGCGCAATAGCTAAGGCTACAGGTGGCAAATACAGATTTATTTCTCAGGATAGAAGACTGATTCGTCAAAAGAGCTCTAACTTCAGAAATTCTAGGAATACCAGGGAAAAGGAAGCCAGGTCTTATTGGCCAAGCAAGGAGACCCTGGAATAATGCTGCAGGACAGCATACATCGTAACAATCTGCTTCTTCTGCGGGACATGAGTCCCCAAAATCCTTTTGATAGTACAACCGCCCATGTTCACCAGGTGGGTGCCAGACTGTTCAATTTTTGGCAAGTATGGGTGGAGGAGGTGAAGGATCGCTGGGTCATCAGCATCATCAAGGTCGGTCATTTTTGGGAGTTTCTCGAATATCCAAGAATGTGCCTTGTTCTGACAAAACTGCCCCCCCATGGCTAGAAAAGAGAGATGCTACTATCTTACATGGAGACCGTGCTGCAGCAGTGGGCAATAGTGGAGGTGCCTCATGGCAAACACAATTCAGGGGTCTAGTCGCCCCTTTTTTCAATCCAGAAAAAGTCGGGAAGTTGGAGGCTTGTAATAAACATAAAGTCTTAACAGGTTCATCAAGAAATGTAATTTCAAGATGGAACCCTTGCAATAATTCTGAAAGTAGTATCGCTAGGAGATTGGCTGCTACCAATCGACCTAAAGATGCATAATTCTGCGTGCTGATCACCCACATTTACAGAAGTGCTTCTGTTTCACAGTCAGTCTCCTTCACTACCAGTTTGTATGCCAACCCCAATGGGGTTAACTACATCTCTAAGGGTCTTTACAAAGGTGCTCTTAGCCTTAATTGCTTAAATTCAGGAGCTTGGTATATGCATTTACCATTGTCTATTTTTTATGTGTTTACAAACTTTTTATTGTATAAATTGACAACATAAAGGAACAAATATCAAAGATAAAGCAAAATTGAATTACAAAATTACAATAAGTTTGTGAAACCTCAAATATCTATATGAAGATATAATTTAAAACTATAAGTATATAATAATCAATATAAAGCAAAATAAAAGAGGAATGGAAGGGGGTGGGGACAATTTGGGGCCAACCTGCTTGAGATTGTGGCCACCCCCACCTCATATTTTTAAAATAACATTAATTGTTGTTTACCAGGGTTTAGCAGGAAAAGGTTACTGTCCCTTTAAATATGTCAATGGTAATTTTAAGAAGATCCAATGGGAATGTGAGACATTTTCTGGAAGTTGGCATTGTCTAGATAAGAGCTATAGGGGGGGGGGGGGGTTCAATCAAGCGCAGAGCAATGATGTTCCTTGTCATGTTAATACTTCAAATTTTCCTTTATTCAGTGATTTGCTTTCAGTCCGGAGTGGACAGTGTGTTACATTATTGGTATGATTTTTTATTTGTGGGACCACCTGGCCGTACTCTTTGTGCTGATTTGTTGCAGGCATTTCGTAAAGTTTCTCTGAATTTTGGTGTTCCGTTGGCGGAGGAAAAGACGTGTCAGGTTACTGTCCCTTTAAATATGTTAATAGAAATTCCCGGAAGATCCAATGGTAATGTGAGGAATTTTCTGGAAGTTGGGATTGTCTATATAAGAGGAGCGTGTGGGGGGCTTATTCCTTTTCCCCAGGGACCTGAGCAGCAGCCTCCCTAGTCGCGTGCACTGTTCATGTGGTTGGGTCACCCTGGATTTCTATATGTTAGAATGTTGGTGACTTTCTGCTCGAGTTCTGATAACTGGGCAGATTAATAATTTTGTGTTCATTAAGTGATGCTGAAATTTAAATATTATCAATAAAAATGAAAATTATATTAAACCAATAAATGTGCTGCGGCCAAATTTTGACAAACTTGATTCTTTGTTTAATTATTTCTTGGGTTGTATCTGGGGAATGGTTTTGTTTGTGAGAGTGTGGCCTACAATCTCATATAAAATAAGAAAAGAATACATGTACCAGTGAAAAGAAAGAAACAGGAAGTAAAGTTTTATAAAGTGTGGATTGGAAATGATATTAGTCTGGATGTCTGTAAAGAAATCAAGGTGTTATTTAGCATCAAAAAAGGGTTTAGAGTCATGAAAGGTGTGAAAAATTCTTTCTATCTGCATAATATGGTCAACTCGAGAAATAACTTGTGGAAATGGTACCACCTCAAATTTCCAATTTAGAGCTATGGCCCATTGCATGGCTGCACATATAGTATGGATAAGATTTGAGAGGCATTTAGGAGTCTCTGAGATATTATCAAAAAGAAGATAGGCAGTCATTTGCCAGGTAGGCAGTCATTTCTCACACTTCCAAAATACATGTGTAGCGCTACCCCCCAGTTAAGAGAGCCGCTGGATTTGTTTTCGGGCCCTGTGTACAGCACCACCAACCCCCAGCAATCTGCTCGACCCACTCTGGCACAGCTAGTCTAGGGGTTATATTGTTATCACATTCAAATAGTATTGCAAGGAATAATCTCCTAACAGTAAGACAACACACTGAGGCCAGAGATTAAATATAACAGTTTACTCTTATATTAAAAGTAGCATAGGCAGAACACAACATATGCAATTGGATAGCAGAGCCCTGCAGAATTCAACACAGCATACAATAATGGCGCTGCGCGGTACTTCACCACGTGTAGCTATTATGGTATGCGCGCCCTATGGCGCACTAAACAATATCCTAACTTCCCACCCCGGTCAGGCCTGACATGGAGTAAATCTCAGTCACCTCCTATATGGATTTCTTCGCATGCCAGCTTTCGGTGGTGCACTTGATGAATAGCAATTTGTAATCCACAATCAGGCAATACTTGAAACACTATACTGGGGGGGGGACACTTCAACTCTGTCCTGCTACTGGTCCCCCCGGGGAACAGCAGATAAACGAAACTGTGGGCCTATGCAGTCTATAGGCCTGAACACGGCACAGTCTATTGGTCTGGGCAAGTGCCCGCTCACCACTCCGGACGCGATCCCAGTCCGGAACGTCCACCCTGCTGTGTATCCGCACACAGTGTCTGCAACGATCGGGTCCCCGATCCAACTGATGTCCTCACTCGACAAGTCAGATGCCACCCAGGCTCCGCAGTGGGGTGGAAGGCTCTTTGGAAGTTGCGCAAGGCCCAGGCTTCAGGCCTTGCACTGCAGCAGATCCGCACAGGAAGAAAACTCTTGCTTGCAGCGCGGTGTCCAAAGAGGTCGAGCTCCGCCTCGCCTCCTCCTTAAATAACCCCTCCCATGAGTCTCTGCGATGGCTAACTGCACTCTGGGTGCCGAACAGGGTTCTGGGTAACGTAGTCCCGGGGCGGCCTTAAGGGAGACCCCGCTACACATGTAAGGCTGCTTTCACACTGAGGTGCTTTGCAGGCGCTATTGCGCTAAAAATAGCGCCTGCAATGTGTTATGTCCCTTAGACACGGGGTCTCTCAGAGTGTTGCTAGCAATGCTAAAGTATCTGCTCAGCAAGTTACACACAGGCCAGATGAACTTCTTAACCATGGAAAGGTTTATTACTCACTCAGAACATGATGACTTGTTACATAGAGTCCTAATACAACAGGATTCTGTCATTACCAGATGTAATCCCTTCTGTCCATCATGCTGCTGCTGCTTCCAGTCTCACACACCACTCTCACTACTTCCTGGTACAGCCCCTTCCCAGCATGCATCAGGAGAAAAAGGTGAAGGGTCACACAGTGTTCCAGCACAAACATTACATCTCCTCTTTTTCCCATAAAAATAAATAAATAAAATAAACATAACAATAGAACAAAATGCTCAACACATAAAATAACAAGGCAAGCATGATCAGTTCAGCAAGTAGTATCTCCAACTCAGTTCTGTGGCTCCTGCATCACGTTACGAGCCCTTTGTCTCTGTTTCCTGACCTCCAAAGTGTCCCGTAAGATTTCAGTGCTTTGCCAACGAGGAGTTTGATGTCTTTGGCGGGCAGACTTACGAAGTGGCACAGCACCAGGAGGGGTAGAGGCTGTCAAAGGTTCTGGAGGTGTCAGTGGGTGTCCAACAGACAAATCAGTCTCTGTAACTCCAGGCACATGTCCGGGCTCCTCAGGAATACGGTCACCAACCGCTTCAAGAGTTGGTTGTAAACTTGTGGGATCATGCCAGACACCATGCCATATGTCACCAGTAGAGCCCTGAGTAGACTCTGGTGGTTGGGTAGAAAGAGAGGTCGGGTTTGTTTCTACTGGCAGGCAAATGCACTTTCTCAATTGCGAAAGGTGTCTTCGAACACAAACGCCATTCTCCAGGCGAACAAGGTACATTCATTGTCCAAGAGGTCCATCAATAATGCCAGGAAGCCAATGAGGCAAAACTCTGTAATTCCGAAACCATACAAGATCACCAGCACGGAATCCAGGACGGCCTGGCGGAGAAGGTGTCGGTGACTGTTCCTGTGGATGAACTAAATCCAGTTTGGTGCGGAGATGCCTGCTAAACATAAGAAAAGCTGGGGACAGCCCAGTAGTAGCGTGTTTTGTGTTTCGGTACATGGTCAAGAACTCCAGAAGCTTCTCCTCTGACAGTCCAACCTGGTCCAGAGTGGACAGTAAGTGCTTCTTAAACGTCTGCACAAACCGTTCTGCCAGCCCATTTGAGGCTGGATGATAAGGAGCTGTTTTGTAGTGTTGGATGCCCAAGCCACTGAGGAAGGATTGAAACTCATGCGATGTAAATTGAGTCCCATTGTCCGAGACTATGGCTGTTGGCAAGCCATATTGAGCAAAGAGCTTCCTTAAGACTAGAATGGTAGCAGCTGAGGTAACAGAAGGCATTTGAAAAACCTCCGGCCATTTTGAATGTGTATCTACCACGATCAAATACATTTTACCCTGGATTGGGCCAGCAAAATCAAGATGGAGTCTTGACCACGGTTCTGTCGGCCATGGCCAAGGTAGCAGGGTTCCTTTCTTTTGGGGTCGCTGAGCTTGACAGCACCCAGGACATTGAGCCACATAATCTTCAATTGCTGTGTCCATTTGGGGCCACCAAACATAGCTCCGGGCTCGCTGCTTCATGCGCACCACACCAGGATGGCCCTCATGCAGTATCCTTAGCATGGTTGGTTGCAAATACTGAGGTATAATCACTCTGTTGCCCCACTGTAGGCAACCAGCATTAGTCACAAGCTCACATTTTCTGGCAAAGTATGGACGAAATTCACCTGGGACTTTCTCTGGCCATCCAGCCTGAACATATGAGAATATCTGAGACAGGACGGGATCTGTGACTGTATGTCTGGCAATTAAGGAGGTGGACATGCAGGATTTCGGCCTGTGTATTTCCACTATGCGAACGTCTCTTGGTGAGTGGTCTCCAATTGGAAATCTGGAAAACGCATCTGCATTGCCATGGGCATCATGGGAGCGGTATCTGATAGAATAAGTATAAGCTCCCAAGAATAAAGCGTACCTTTGTAAGCGAGATGCGGTTGTTGTAGAAATTCCTTTCTGAGGGTTCAGTATTGACAACAGAGGTTTGTGGTCAGTGATAAGTGTAAACTCCCGACCATAGATGTACGTATGAATTTTTTTTGTGGCCCATACAATAGCCAAAGCTTCCTTGTCTATCTGGGAGTAGTTTTGCTCTGCTGAGGTTAAAGACCTGGAGGCAAAAGAAATGGGGCGCTCTGTGCCATCTGGCATGACATGGGAAAGCACAGCACCCAGTCCATAAGGCGAGGCGTCACAAGCCAAGGTGACGTGTTTCTTTAAATCATAGTGGACCAGAACTCGAGAAGACAGAATGAGTTCTTTAGAAAGCCGAAAAGCTTCTTCACATTTGGCTGTCCATATCCATTTAGCTCTTGCATCCAGTAAGCGATGTAATGGGTAAAGCTGGTGTGCTAGGTTCGGCAAGAAACGGTGGTAGTAATTTAGGAGGCCAAGGTAGGACCTGAGCTGTGTGACATTCTGGGGAGTAGGGGCATGGGTAAGGGCTTTAACCTTTTCTTCAGTAGTGTGTAACCCATGTCTGTCCACAGTGTGGGCACAAAATTCCAGTCGAGACTTTAGAAATTCGCATTTTGAAAGATTGACACGTAAACCATACCTTTGGAGTCTCTCTAGCACAGCTTCAACATTCTTTCTGTGTTCTTCATCAGTGGGACCCGTGATGAGCATGTCATCTAGTAGACATTGAGTGAAAGGTATGCCTGCCAGGACCTCATCCATGATTCGCTGCCAGATGGCTGGAGCTGGGGCTATGCCAAAAACCATGCGGTTATATTGGAATAATCCTTTATGAGTGTTAATGGTCAACAGATGGCGTGTATCTGGGTGTACTTGCAGTTGCAGGTAAGCTTGCTTTAAGTCTATTTTTGTAAACTTTTGCCCCCCAGCCAATGAGCTAAATAGATCTTCAAGTCGAGGCAATGGGTATTGATCCACAAGAAGTTGGTTGTTCAGGGCAACCCTGAAATCTCCACAAATTCTAATGTCTCCATTATTTTTCTTGACAGGCACAATTGGCGATGCCCATTCACTTCTATCAACTTTAGTTATGATCTTTTCAGCCAACAGGTGGTCCAGCTCTGCTTCCACTTTCTTTCTCAAGGCAAAAGGTACTGATCTTGCCTTACAAAAACAAGGTGTAGCACCCGGCTTCAAGAGGAGGTGGGCCATTTTTCCTTTTACTGTGCCCAAAGAGTCCTCAAAAACCCCCTTAAAGCGTGACTTCAGGGATTCCACCCAATGGTCTACCTCAGAAAGCAATGTACATTGGGCAATGGCAAGAGGAGGCATGCCCAGGGCTTTGATCCAGTCCCTACCGTACAGCGGAGGACCTCCTTTATTGACAACATAAAGGCGTAGAGTTTGACTGCGGTTGCCTAATGTAACAAGGGGTTTCACATAACCCAAGGGCTGTAGTAGTTCCTTGCTGTAGGTTTGTAGTGTGAGATTTGTAGGTTGGAGCGGTAAGGACAGACCCGATGCCTTTAAATCAGTCCATGAAATGACAGACACTGCCGCCCCTGTATCAACATCCATGGAGACAGGACAGCCATTGAGTGTGACATCCACTTTAATCGCAGGAGTACTCCCAGCTACCTGAACAGTCCAACATGCTGGACACAGGTTTCCTCATCAGAGCTGGAGCCGTGATTGTCAGTATCCATATGAAATGTCTGTTTACGTTTAACTTTTGTGGTAGTGTTCGGGGAGCATGAGCTGCGGCAAACACGCCCAATATGGCCAGTCTTTCCACAAAGAAAACAAATGACATCCTTGAACTTGCAAGCAGGTGCACTGTGAGTAGTGTTACCACAACGGTAGCAAGTTGGTGTCCTAGAGACAGAAGAATTAGGGTGGTGAGGTTTAGGAAGATTTGGGGACGGCCGTCTTGGGTGTTGGGTGGAATATTTCCTCTCCCTGGCTTGCAGGAGTTTCAGGTGGTGCCTTCAGTAGGGTGGCGTCCAGTGTAGCCAACTCCATGACTGTAGCAAGGTCAGTGGCTTTCGTCAGAGTCAAGTCGGGTTCTGTGAGTAAACGTTTCTGTATGGCTGGGTCGCAGAGTCCCATGACAAACATGTCACGGAGAGCCGTCTGCAGGTAGTCTCCAAACTGACAAGTGGCAGCTAGTTTACGTAAAGCAATGATATAAGTCTTTATGTCCTCCCCGGCATGCTGCCTTCTACTGTAGAATTTAAACCGCTCTGCAATCTCTAATGGCTTTGGGTTGTAGTGCTCATGTAGCTTCTGAATTAACTCAGGCAGGGGCTTAGAGGCCGGCTTGTCTGGAGAAATGAGGTCTCTGAGAGTGCCATATGCAGCTTGACCCAATATTGTGAGGAAAACTGCAACTTTCTTTTCTGCAGCCACACTATTTGCTTCCATATACTGCTCCAGCCTCTCCACCCAGGAGCTCCATGATTCAGCAGCAGGATCAAATGGTTGAATAAACCCTATGAAGGCCATGTGTGCTAAAATCCACAATCCTCATCGCCACTGTTATGTCCCTTAGACACGGGGTCTCTCAGAGTGTTGCTAGCAATGCTAAAGTATCTGCTCAGCAAGTTACACACAGGCCAGATGAACTTCTTAACCATGGAAAGGTTTATTACTCACTCAGAACATGATGACTTGTAACATAGAGTCCTAATACAACAGGATTCTGTCATTACCAGATGTAATCCCTTCTGTCTATCATGCTGCTGCTGCTTCCAGTCTCACACACCACTCTCACTACTTCCTGGTACAGCCCCTTCCCAGCATGCATCAGGAGAAAAAGGTGAAGGGTCACACAGTGTTCCAGCACAAACATTACACAATGCGCCCTGAAAGAGCCACTCCTTTTATCCAGTTTGAAAGCCCGAGGGCTTTCACACTGGAGCGGTCATCTGGAACATGTCATTTTGTTAAATACAGAGAATATTTCTTTCCAGGTAGGCAGTAATTTCTCACACTTCCAAAATACATGTAAGGCTGCTTTTACACTGAGGCGCTTTGCAGGCGCTATTGCGCTAAAAATAGCGCCTGCAATGCGCCCTGAAAGAGCCGCTCCTTTTATCCAGTTTGAAAGCCTGAGGGCTTTCACACTGGAGCGGTCATCTGGAACATGTCATTTTGTTAAATACAGAGAATATTTCTTTCCAGGTAGGCAGTCATTTCTCACACTTCCAAAATACATGTAAGGCTGCTTTCACACTGAGGCGCTTTGCAGGCGCTATTGCGCTAAAAATAGCACCTGCAATGCGCCCTGAAAGAGACGCTCCTTTGTATCCAGTGTGAAAGCCCGAGGGCTTTCACACTGGAGCGGTGCGCTGGCAGGAGGGTAAAAAAACTCCTGCTAGCCGCATCTTTGTTTAACCCTTTTTTGGCCGCTAGCGTGGGTTAAAATCACCCGCTAGCGCCCGCAAATCGTGGAAAAACAACGGTATAGTGCCGCTAAAAATAGCGGGGCTATACCGCCAGCACATCCAGCGCTTCAGTGTGAAAGTAGCCTAAGAAGAAGCCTAGAATAGGGCAACCTCAAAAACAAGAAGAAGAGAGATGTGGAAAACTCTTAATTAGGTGCTGAGGTGTATAGTACCAGCGAGTAAAGAGTTTAAGTGCAGTTTCACAAACCATCAAAGATCTGGTACATTTACGCATGTTAATCCATCTGGTCTCCCCAGGGCCGTCTTTAATATTGATTGGACCCTGGGCAAATATTTTATTGGACCCCCCCCAGCTAGACTCAAAATGAGTTTACTGCAGCAGATCAGGTAGCGATTGTGATTGGCTGCTAGATGTTACAGCACATCATTTCCGCTTGCTGATTGGTTGCTAGAGGTTACAAAACATAATTTCTGCTCATTAATTGGTTTCTAGAGGTTACTGCAAATCATTATTGCTCACTGATTGGTTGCTAGAGGTTACTGCACATCATAACCTCTGCATCAAAGTGCGGGTGTGGCCAAACTGCACTAGCATTGAGGGGTGCACTATGTACAGAGTGCAGGGTTGAGGGGTGCACTACATAAAGAGTGCATAGTTGAAAGGTGTGCTACATACAGGATTGAAAGGTGCACTATGTATAGAATGCAGCATTCAGGGGTACGCTAGGTACAGAGTGCAGGGATGCACTATTTACAGAGTGCAGGGTTGGAGGGGTGTGCTAGGTGCAGAGTGCAAGGTTGAGGGGTGCGCTATGTGCAAAATGCTGGGTTGAGGGGAACACTATGTGCAGAGTGCAGGATTCATGGGTGCGCTACATACCGAGGGCACGTTTCAGGGGTAAGCTATGTACATACACTATGTAGGTGCAGGGGTGAGGTGGGTGCAGAGTGCAGGGGGTGAGGTGGGTGCAGAGTGCAGGGGGTAAGGTGGGTGCAGAGTGCAGGGGGTAAGGTAGGTGCAGAGTGCAGGGGGTAAGGTAGGTGCAGAGTGCAGGGGGTGAGGTGGGTGCAGAGTGCAGGGGGTAAGGTAGGTGCAGAGTACATGGGGTGAGGTGGGTGCAGAGTGCAGGGGGTGAGGTGGGTGCAGAGTGCAGGGGGTGATGTGGGGGCAGAGTACAGGTGGTGAGGTGGGTGCAGAGTGCAGGGTGCAGAGTGCAGGGGGTGAGGTGGGTGCAGAGTGCAGGGGGTGAGGTGGGTTCAGAGTGCAGGTGGTGAGGTGGGTGCAGAGTGAAGGGGTCAGGTGGGTACAGAGTGCAGGGGGTGAGGTGGGTGCAGAGTGCAGGTAATGAGGTGGGTGCAGAGTGCAGGGGGTGAGCTGGGTGCAGAGTGCAGAGGGTGAGGTGGGTAAGAGTGCAGGTGGTGAGGTGGGTGCAGAGTTCAGGTGGTTAGGTGGGTGCAGAGTGCAGGTGGTTAGGTGGGTGCAGAGTGCAGGGGGAGGTGGGTGCAGAGCTCATCTGGTGAGGTGGGTGCAGAGTGCAGATGGTGAGGTGGGTGCAGAGTGCAGGTCGTGAGGTGGGTGCAGAGTGCAGGGGGTGAGGTGGGTGCAGAGTGCAGGGGGTGAGGTGGGTGCAGAGTGCAGGTGGTGAGGTGGGTGCAGAGTGCAGGGATGCATGGCTCTCCTCCCCTCCGGATTCCAGTACAGAGCTCCACACTCCACTCTACCCCCAAGTACAAGGCAAAACTCTCCTCCCTCAAAGACCCCCCCCCGCCATTCCAGTACAGACTTTTCCTCTGTCCCAAATGCTACTCACAGGCTCAGCATGTGGTCCTCTGATGTCCGTGCAGCATGCCAGTTCAAGGCAGCTTCCGCTGTGCAGATTCCCCGCCCCCTTCCTCCTCTGCTCTCATAGAGCGTGTGTATACCAGAATGATCAGAGCGGCCGCCGGGAGAGGAGCGCTGTCACTTGGAAATACAGAAGCAGCGCTTCTGTATTTCCAAGTGACATTAGCGAGCAGCCAGCATGCGACCAGCACCGGAGGTGGCCGAACTCCGGCGGGCAGCGGGGGGCTCAAGAGATGGGCAGCGCAGGGCCCCCCTACAATGACAGTGCCCTGGGCAGCTGCCCCTTTTGCCCCGCATTAAAGACGACCCTGGGTCTCCCACCTTTGTAAACTATAATGTGTGTCTAATTCTTCTTCCCATTTAGACATATAAAGCAATTTACATTGATTGTCAGTAGAAATCATAAGATTATAGAGAGTGGAAATCAAACATTTTTGTCTGGGAGAGTTGCGACATATATATTCAAAAGAAGTGCGATAATTAGCTAAATAAAGAGAATAATGAGTTTAAAAAAATTACGAATCTGCAAACATCTATTTAATTATGGTAAAGGGATATTTTTTTGTGTTTGTAAATGAGCAAAAGAGATACATTTATTGTTTAAATGGAAATCTGCTAAAGCTGTTAAATTATTATCTATCCACCATTGAAAGGAGTGAGAGTTATGAAATGCTACTGAAAACCTGGGATCTCCTAAGAAGGATGTTAAAGGAGAGATATCAGATATAAGTGATAAATTAAATTAAATCTAGATGTTGTACTGCTATTGATTTAAGATAAACTTTTACTCATGTCGCACCGAGATTTGGTGATCTCGACATTACAAATTCGGGTGGGTCATCAATTGGGAGAAAAGTCAGCTTATGCCCACTCAGATGCTGATCTAGCTAGGGACCAACATAGACAGGAAAACATGGTCTCCCTACCATCCACAATGTTTCCTCCAATCTTAAAGAGGTTTGTGGCAGCTCTGGGGGGCCAAGTGGCTCTTGGCTCGGGAATGTCTACAAGTGTTGGGTCTCATGACATCGGCAATTCCGATGGTGAATTACCAGTGGAATTCTCGTCTGTTTCAGCATGGGTTTCTAGGCCAGTGGTGCTCAGAAAATCTTGGTCAGATGATATTCTCCACCCCCTTCATGGGACAAAGTCTAGCGTGGTGGTTGGATGTGTTAACAATCGCTTGGGTTGTGGTAACAACAGATGCCAGCGAGAAGAGCTGGGGAGCAGCCTGCCAGGGGAATTGTGCCCAAAGTCATCTGTGGGCAGTTGATGTGGATGCACTAAGTGCAGAGTGTCCCTTTCAAATGGCCTATGCTTTTCCTCTGGTTCTTCTAATACTCAACTTCTTGAGGACATTGTCATGAGAGAAAATAAATGTGTTGGCGGTAATTCTCAACTGGCCGAAGCACCTATGGTATTCCCTTCTACTTCACTTGAGCACGAGAACACCTCTTCCCTTGCTTGTACAGCTGGACCTTCTGGTACAAGGGCCCATACTCCATCCAGCTCCAGAGTAGCTCAAGTTGACGGCCTGGATCTTGAAATGCAGAGATTCATAGAGCTAGTCTAGTATAGTGGATTCCATCATGAAGTCAAAAAAGGAAAGCACAAATAATGCTTACAACCAGGTGTGGCAAAAGTTCATGGAGTTTGCAGCATCTCAGAATATATTGGACTTTCTTCAAAGTGGTCTGGATATGGGGTTAAACACAAATGTGACCAAAGGCCATGTCTCATCTATTTCAGCATTCACGGGGATTCAGTGATTGACCAACATGCTGGTTGTGCAATTCTTTAAGGCTATAGTAAAGCTTAAGCCTCCAAGAGCCCTGTGTTTCCCTAAGTGGGATCTGTGTTAGATTTCTGATCCACAGATCATCTGTTTGTGATTCTTTCTAGAGCCAACAAGGACACAAAAGCCCTAAGCAGGGTCATAGCGTCCTGGCTGGTGAGGGTAAACGTGTTGGCTTGCAAGTTCAAGGAGTTTGCAATCGTGAAGGGGAAAATAATACTGGGAGTATGCTATAGGCCCCCTACCTGAGGGGAGAGGGGGAGACAGACCTCCTATCAAAATTTGGATTAGCAGCAAGGATGGGAAGTGTTATCATAATGGGGGATTTTAATTATCCAGACATAGACTGGCCGGAGGGAACCATGTATTCGTCTAAGGCTCGCCAGTTCCTAAATGTCTTGCAGGACATTTTCATGGGTCAGATGGTAGACACACCAACTAGAAACAAGGCGTTACTAGATCTACTGATTACCAACAATACAGACCTGATCACGGATGTGGAAATACGGGGCAATTTAGGAAACAGCGATCACAGTTCAATTGGCTTCAGTATAAATCACACAAATAGGAAACACAAGGGGAACACAAAGACACTGAATTTCAAAAGAGCCAACTTCCCTAAACTACAAACCTTGCTAGAAGATACAAATTGGGATAAAATCTTAGAAAAAAAGTACAAGGAGGAAAGATGGGTATGCTTTAAGAGCATATTAAATAAGTGCATTAGCCAGTGCATCCCATTGGGAAATAAATTTAAAAGAGCGAACAAAAGCCCTGGATGGCTTAACTCTAATGTAAAAATGCATATAAAAGCAAAGGAGAAGGCCTTCAAAAAATACAAGGCTGAGGGATCATCATCAGCACTCAGACTTTACAAATAATGCAACAAGATATGTAAAGGTGCAATTTGGGCGGCTAAGATAGAACATGAAAGACACATAGCAGGGGAGAGCAAAACAAATCCCCAAAAATTCATTAAGTATATAAACAGTAAAAAAGGGAGGAACGATCATATTGGCCCCATAAAGAATGAGGAAGGACATCTGGTTATAAAGGATGGGAAGATGGCGAAGGTATTGAATTTATTCTTCTCCTCAGTCTTCACAAGGGAATCAGGGGACTTCAATAACCAAAACTGCAGTGTTTGTCCTCATGACACATCACAGGAAGCACCCTCAAGTCTAACAGAGGACAGAATTAGAAATAGACTTGGGAAACTTAACATTAATAAGTCACTGCGACCAGATGGCTTGCACCCGAGGGTACTTAGGGAACTCAGTCAAATAATTGCCAGACCATTGTTCCTAATTTTTACTGACAGTCTACTGACTGGAATGGTACCAGCTGATTGGAGAAAAGCCAATGTAGCACCAATATTTAAAAAAGGGCCAAAATACATCCCTGGGAATTACAGACCAGTTAGCCTAACATCAATCGTATGCAAGCTCTTGGAGGGGATGAATAATTACTATATACAAAATTTTAGTAATGAAAATGGTATTATTAGCAGTAATCACCATGGATTTATGAAGAATTGTTCTTGCCAAACCAATCTATTAGCCTTCTATGAGGAGGTGAGCTGCCATCTAGATAAAGGAAGGCCCGTAGACATGGTGTATCTGGATTTTTCAAAAGCATTTGACACAGTTCCCATAAACGTTTACTGTATAAAGTAAGGTCTGTTGACATGGACCATAGGGTGAGTACATGGATTAAATACCGGCTACAAGGGCGAGTTCAGAGGGTGTTTATAAATGGGGAATATTCAGAATGGTCAGGGGTGGGAAGTGGGGTCCCCCAGGGTTCTGTGCTGGGACCAATCTTGTTTAACTTGCTCACAAACGACCTGGAGAATGGGGTAAACAGCTCAATCTCTGTATTTGCGGACGACACTAAGCTAAGCAGGGCAATAACTTCTCAGCAGGATGTGGAAACCTTGCAAGAAGATCTGAACAACTTAATGGGGTGGGCAACTACATGGCAAATGAGGTTTAATGTAGAAAATGTAAAATAATGCATTTGGGTGCCAAAAATATGAATGCAATCTACTCACTAGGTGGTAAACCTCTGGGGGAATCTAGGATGGAAAAAGGACCTAGGAGTCCTAGTAGATGAGCAATAGCAATGTCAAGCTGCTGCTAACAAAGCAAACAGAATATTGGCATGCATTAAAAAGGGGATTAAGTCCAGGGATAAAGCGATAATTCTCCCACTCTACGAGACTCTGGTCCAGCCTCACCTGGAGTATTCTGTCCAGTTCTGGGCACCAGTCCTCAGGAAGGATGTACTGGAAATGGAGCGAGTACAAAGAAGGGCAACAAAGCTAATAAAGGGTCTGGAGGATATTAGTTATGAAGGTTGTGAGCACTGAACTTATTCTCTCTGGAGAAGAGATGCTTGAGAGGGTATATGATTTTAATTTACAAATACCATACTGGTGACCCACAATAAGGATAAAACGTGTTCGCAGAAGGGAGTTTAATAAGACACATGGCCACTCACTAAAATTAGAAGAAAAGAGGTTTAACCTTAAACTGCAGAGAGTGTTCTTTACTGCAAGAGTGGCAAGGATGTGGAATTCCCTTCCACAGGCGGTGGTTTCAGTGGGGGGGGGGATCGATAGTTTAAAAAAACTATTGAATAAGCACCTGAACGACCGCAACATACAGGGATATACAATGCAATACTGACCTATAATCACGCACATAGGTTGGACCTGACTCGATGGACTTGTGTCTCACCTACTATGTAACTATGTAACTATGTGACAGAGCACTGTACAAGATGTTTTTTGGCTTCATGGGGGGGCAGTTTCTCAGGTTTCGTTGGAGATAATTTGCAAGGTGGCAATGTGGTCCTTTTTTACATACTTTAATGTCTGACTACCGTGTAGAACTGGCAGCTTTGGCAACTGTTGAGTTTGGTAGAAAAGTAATTGCTGCTGCATCCTGACATAATTAAAATTGTTGTTCTGCTTTATCTCACCCTGGTCAGCTAGTTATTTCCCAGCTGTGTGCTCATATGGAGCCATCGGGGACACTGGAAAATTGTCCATCATACTTACTGCAATTTTTCTTTCCTGACAAGCTTAATGGCAGCACAAAGTTCTCGTCCAGTCTGAGAAAACTAGTTACATAATGCTGGGCTGTGAATTTATGAGCTAAAAATCCAGATAAGTGCACTGGTTGGGCATAGCCTACCCAGCTGTGTGCTGCCATGGAGCTTGTCAGGACAGGAACATTGTGGTAAGTATGATGGATCTGTTTTTTGCCTTGTTCATGAAGCTTAAGGTTAATTTTACATACACTGCTGTTAGCTACTTGAAATGTCTTGAAAGGTCTTCTGGCTCAGAAACAGTTTCATCATTGGATCTATACCAAGTTAACAAGTCACCCATTTCACCTCTAACATGCACATATATTGATGCTAGAAATAATAAAAGAAAAGTACATATCTGCTTTCAATTTATTCTGCAAGTTGCGACAAAACAACTATACTTCACCCCAGTGCCCTTACCAAACAACATTATAATATTTTCCTCTGGCCATCTTTCTAGATGTGTGATGTTACAAAAGTGGGAGCTTAGTTTATTTTTTTTCGTGCTTTTTACAAACACACAAAAGCTTTGGGAAACATGGCAAATTTCCATGCAATAAACCAGATTGTGATGGTAATCACAAGCATTTGATAAAATGCTTATTTTTTTTATCAACTTTACTCCTCTCATTTTACAGCATAAAAAAACAAGTCAACTTCATTTATAACTAAGCTAGCCACATTTATTTTTTCCCTGATTGAAGGGAGTTTAACAATAAAAATAAATTAGTGCTTAAAATGTATAATACTTCAGAGGCTAACATAAGCACGATCTATCTGGAGCTGAAATAAAAATAAAAGGTTAAACAAGGTAAGATATAAACACTGTAGGGGGAACTGACCACAATGTCATTAAATTAGAAATAGAGAGATTAGTATCTGAAAAAGAAATATCATTCACCTTCTATTTTGCATGCAATTGACATGTTTAATTCAAATACTATGCAAATATGTTGGTAGATGTTCAACGGAACTCCCAAATTTAATCGCCTACTTGCAAACATCTGTTATTGAAGATAAATTGGTATTTGCATGAAAAAAACTTGGATTTTCCTGTTGAAGTTTTTATATTTCAGGAATAATTAAACAGTTCCAGTTATTCAGATTTGTATTTCTTGTTGTAGAAAGTAAGACACTGCTCAACCCCACTGACAATTCCAGTGGACATAAAGTCCCCATGCATACAGGACATTTTTACAGCTGCTTCTACCAGCGTCAGACTTTTTTTTGCAGCTTAAATACGCCTCTACATGTTATTCTTTGGCCTAATGCATACACAGGCTTTTAGGTGCTGTAAGTGGCATAGGCATTTTCAAGCTGCTAAAAAAAAAAAAAACAGGGCCAGTGCGTTCTGAAGACCAGTATTACAGCTGTAAAAATGTCTAAACATTGCTTAATTCTGGAAACATATTTTTTTTTGACATGTCAAAATCAATGGTTTCCTATAAGAGCTGTCTTAAAGCAGAGATCCAACTACAATCAATACATTTTTTTTTTTTTACTTTTCACAAGCATTTAAAATAGCATTGTAACACTCACGTCTTCTGTAAAATTTGCCCCCCCCCGATGTCGGGTTTCATCTCATAAAAGAACTTTGATAAAGCTGTGCTGGCCGTTTTCATTTTGCTTGTGGCCATGGGAAGCCCACAAGCATCCAGTTCTGGGATATGGTGCTGCTGAGCGACCAGCATGCAACGCCTGTTCTCTCCCCGATCTCACGCATACGCATTCAGTCATTCTCGCAGCGACGTCTACTCAGGTTGCTATCACAATGGATGGCATCGTCGGAAGTGCCCGCCCAGTTGTGATGGCAACGAAGCCCTCAGCGCTGCTCACTGACTCCTGGAAATTATGACAAACATCTCCCAGGAACAGTAAGTAGCGAGCGGAGGTGCCGAGGGAAGTGATGTAGGGAGCCGAGGTGATGAAGGAGGAAGATTTCAAGGGACCACATAGCAACAGGCAAGAAAAGGTAAGTAAAAAAAAAAATGTCCAAATATTTTTTTTAGATTATTTCATGCACAATAATGACATTTTTTTTTGGGTGGAACTCCACTTTAACTGATCTGACTTTTAGCCCATTGATTTGAATAGAAGTCGCATTCAAGTCGGATCATCATGTTGGGATGTGACTTGTGCTCTGAGGATCTTGAAGGGGAACCCCATGCCAAAATGAAAAAAAATTAATAAAAATGACGTGGGCCCCCCCACCTCGAAGATCTATGCCAGGCCCTTTGAGTCCGGTATTAATCTTGAAAGGGAACCCCACACCAAAAAAAAAAAAAATGTCGTGACTGCATGCTCGGATAAGGGTCTTGTATGGGATTTGAGGGAAAATCCCAGGGTGAATTTTGGAGTGAATGGGTAGGGATACAATGTACCCCCTAGTCATTCATATGGGGGCAGAATCTTGTTAAAGATTCTGATAAGCCCCTGCCTGCAGACCCCCACAACCACCACCCAGGGTTGTTGGAAAGAGGCCATTGTCCCCATCAACATGGGGACAAGGTGCTTTGGGGTGGGGAATGCAGAGGGTGTGTGGCCTGGTATGGTCCAGGAGGGGGGGGAGGGGGGTGCCCGCTCGCCCTGCCCTTTTCCTAACCTGCTGGGCTGCATGCTCCAACAAGATCTGGTATGGGTTTTGGGGGGACCCCATGCTGTGTTTTTTTTTAGAGTGGGGTTTCCCCTCAAAATCCATACCAGACCAAAGGGTTTGGCATGGTCTTGGGAAGGGGACCCTATGCCCTTTTTCATTTTGGCATGGGGTTCCCTTTTAAGATCCATGTGTGCATGGAGACATAAGGACACAGTTTAAATTTGCCAGCAGACACCAAAGTCTTCTGCTCCAATTACTCTATCATGCATAACACAAAAATAACCTGGGTTTATGAGATTCAAAAGCATGCTATTTTATTCCCTGATGGTTAAGAGGTTTTTATTCCCTGCCATGTACTGCAATGTATTTTTTCATTATGTTTACTGATCATTTCAGAATTTGTAACCAATCCTCATTGTGTAGAGAAACAGTAAATACTGTATGTATAAGCAACAACATATGAATCATATATGCAAAGGTTATTATTATAACCATTATTAGGTACTTATATAGTGCAATCAATTTACACCGCGCTTTACATATATTATTTATTCACATTAGTCCCTGCCCTCAAGGAGGTCCCTAACTCACATTTATACATACTAGGACTAATTTAGACATGAGCCAATTAACATACCAGAATGTCTTTTGTTGTTTGGACGTCCTGAAAAATAAGGGGTGCACAATCCAATGACATCACCCTGGTGACCATGCCCCTTGCAACATCATCGGCCAGGGGCATGCTGGGTCGATGATGTCACAAGAGGTGGGGTTACCCGGTGACATAATTTGGTGGCCTCGCCCCTTAGTTATTTAAAGTGGTTGTAAAATCACTAATCCCAAATCCTGGAAGCCCCTCTGTTACAGAAAAGATATACTGTGCAGTATCTGTTTTTTTATGCTGCTCACATGACCTCCCGGAACTCAGCTTCCCTGATCTGAGGAGTACAGTGGCTGGGGCTGAGATTCCCCAAAAACGTCAGCCAGGAGGAGAGGAGGAGACTGGCTTTAAAGGAACAGGATCATTTTATTTTTTTTAAGTGTTACAACCTCTTTAAGAATTGTCAGACAGTGGAGCTGTCAGACAGCAGGAGCCTTCGTCGAGTGCAGAACCCTTTTTTTTTTTCGGGTCGGCGGGCTACGTGATTGATAATGGATCTACACCAGGGGACATTTATTTATTTATTTATTTTTTTAATAAAGGACTTGCCAAAAACTGCTGTTGTTTTTTTAATGTACTTTTTCAATGAATGAGTAGGGGTAATTCATTCACATAGGGGGGCGGGATCTGGGGGCCCCCTTGTTAAAGGGGGCTTCCAGATTCCGATAACTCACCCCCACAACCACCAGGCCAGGGTTGTGGGGTAGAGGCTCTTGTCCTCATCAACATGGCCAAAGCACCCCCCATGTTGAGGGCATGTGGCCTGATTTGGTTTAGGAGGGGGGGCTCTCGCTTGCCCCCCCTTTTCCGGCCTGGCCTGAGTTTTATTTCTGAATTTTTAATTGCCGGCAATTGTTTTGTTTACATTTAGCTGTCAGCGGGGAATCAATTTTCAACCAATTAGAATTCTAATTGTTCCAACAATTTAAAAGTCGTAAGAAAACGGATGTAAAAACTGAAGTCCCGGTCCATTTTTCATCAGATTTTTTAACAAAAAAACGCGACTGAACGGATGAAAAAAACAGAATGCTTGTGTGAAAGGGGTCTATCTATATTTTTATTTACACTTTTACATCTTTTTGTGAATGAGTAGAGGCACCATGTACCCCAAACAATATGGAGGGCTGGCGGTACCAGACATACATAAATACACTTGGGTAGACTTATTTACTGGAATTGCCACCAAGCCATCAAGCTACCAAGCTATGATCCCAACAGGAACAAGCCCAGAGCGACGTATCTCTTTGTAGAGCACCCTGGTGATACCAATTGCTGTCAAAAAATAAGAAATGCCACCCCCTTATTGGCCAGACTACACGACTCTGCTCACTTCTTTTCACTCAAGCCTCGCTCTCTTCCTCAAATTCACCACTTTTCCCGAGAACCCACTCTTTACACCGGGATATCAAGATGCACTCTTTAAAAATGTAATAAACTCAGGCCGATTCCAGGTCTCTCATTTCCTGATCACAGGGCACTGGATGCCAATATCTGACCTTACGAACCCCTCAGGTTCATTCTGGCTAGACTTTTTGAGAGCTCTCCAACTTAGTAATTTTTTTAATACCATACCACCCCCAGGCAATTTTTGTCAACCTCTTACTACTCTTGAGCAATACTGTTCAGAAGAGGGCACTCTACCACACGTACTCTCCACCACTTACAAACTGTTGATTACACCCCCAGAAAATCATCAATCACCTTGCCTCACTAGCTGGGAACAGGACCTAAACCATACATTAAGCTTGAACCAAAGACAACATATCCTCCGGTTTACATACAAATATTCCATCTGCACAAGAATACAAGAAACCAATTAAAAAATTCTGACAAGGTGGTACAGTACACCTGCAAGGTTACACAGGTTTTTTCACTCAACCTCTGACCATTGCTGGAGATGCCAGGAGGGACAAGGAACACTCTTGCGTATCTTCTGGTCTTGCCCCAAATTCAAACAATTTTGGAAAGATTTCCATTTCGTTGCCCAAATATTTTCGGAATATCCAATCCCTGATGACCCAGCTTTCTTTCTTCTCCATGCCTGCACTATTCCAGGGAAAATCTACAAAAAAATTGGTTATCCGCTAAAGCCCGCTGCACTGAAAACTGACATCACATAGCTGGTCCAGTTTTGGGTAAGATCGCAACAAGGAAAGGCGGGATCTGCCCACATGCCTGGACTTACACCCGTCTCAACCTCTCTGAGAGCCTGAGCTGGCCACTCCCATCCCCTCCACAGCTCAGCACTCCAGTAAGAACCAGCTCTCTGCTCACGGAGCCCTGAGAACCTGAGCGATCGGCGGTGTTTGATCGCTCCGTTTTCAGTGTTAGAGCCGGTGGGGGACAGATGCAACATCAGACCAATGCTGCATCCACCTAAGTAAGTATGATTCTCCTTCTGTTAGACCTCACGCAAAAACGCATGTTGCATGCCACACAGAAATATTTTGAACATGGTAATAAGGCCGTACGTCTCTTGGCATATCTGACTAGACCTGACCACTCTCCCATTTCCATCCCACGTATCGTTACTGCTCAAGGCCCCATCAGTGATAATCCAGGGGATATCTTAGACTCCGTTTTATGCTTTTACAAAGACCTGTATACCTCTAGGGTTGACTATGATGACTCCCAATTGAATGACTACTTGGCTGACATATCCCTCACCTCCTTGTCAACTGAGGGGCGAGATATGCTGGAGGCGCCTATCTCGTTTGAGGAAATTGCTGCAGCCATTTCACAAATGCCTGCACATAAGACTCCGGGCCTAGACGGTTTCCAGACTGAATGGTACTCACAATTCAAAGACCTTTTGTGCCCCTTTCTTTTATGGGCCCATAACAAAGCTCTAGATGTCGGGGTCCTCCCCCCAATGATGCGGGAGGCTCTGATTGTACTCCTATTAAAACCCCATAAGGATCCACTTAAATGCGAATCTTACCATCCAATTTCTCTTATTAATGTGGACGTTAAGATTCTGGCCAAAATATTATCAAACCGTTTGAACAATGTGGTCACGTCCCTGGTCAACCGTAGGGATGAGCTTCGAGTTCGACTCGAACTCATGTTCGGCTCGAACATTGCCTGTTCGCCCATTCGCCGAACAGCGAACCATTTGGGGTGTTTGCGGCAAATTCGAAAAGCCGCGGAACACCCTGTAAAAGTCTATGGGAGAAATCTAATGTGCTAATTTTAAAGGCTTATATGCAAGTTATTGTCATAAAAAGTGTTTGGGGACCCGGGTCCTGCCCCAGGGGACATGTATCAATGCAAAAAAAAGTTTTAAAAACAACAGTTTTTTCGGGAGCAGTGATTTTAATAATGCTTAAAGTGAAACAATAAAAGTGAAATATTCCTTAAAATTTTGTACCTAGGGGTTGTGTATAGTATGCCTGTAAAGTAGCGCTTGTTTACCGTGCTTAGAACTGTCCCTGCACAAAGTGTAATTTCTGAAGGAAAAAAAGTAATTCAAAAGTACTCGCGGCTATAATGAATTGTCGGCTCCCGGCAATACAGAGAAAAGTAATTGAAAGTCATTAATAAAAAAAAATGCGTGGGGGTCCCCCCAAATTAAATTACCAGGCCCAGGTCTGGCATGGATATTCAAAGAATACATATCAGCCTAAACTAATGCCGCGTACACACGATCGTTTTTAATGACGAGAAAAATGAATTTTTTTAAAATGGTCATTAAAAATGATCGTGTGTGGGCTTTCCAGCATTTTTCCAGATGAGAAAAACGCAGAGAATCACGACGAGAAAAATTGGAACATGCTCTAATTTTTCACGTCGTTTTTTACATCGTCGTATTTCTCGTCATGAAAAACGGCCGTGTGTGGGCTTTAACGGCGTGAAAAAAAATGCGCATGCTCAGAGTATGAGACGGGAGCGCTTGTTCTGGTAAAACTAGCGTTCGTAATGGAGATAGCACATTCGTCACGCTGCAACGGACTGAAAAGCACGAGGCTGAAAAGCACGAAACGTCTCTCAACAAACTTTAGTAACATGAAGGGTGGCGCCATTCGAATGGAACTTCCCCATTATAGTGTCGTCGTACGTTTCGTACGTCACCGCGCTTTACTCGAACATTTTTTTCTACAATAGTGTGTAGGCAAGGCTGGCTTGAGAGGAAACACAAAAAATCACGTCGAGAAAAATGCAGTTTTTTTCAATGACATTAAAAACAATCGTATGTACGCGGCTTGAGCAAAAAATAAATAAAATAAAAATGTGGGATATTTATTATAGCAAAAAGTAAAAGATAGTGTTTTTTTCTCTCTATCTCTCTCTCTCTTCTTTTGTTTATAGCGCGAAAAAAAATAATGCAGAGGTGATCAAATCCCAGAAAGAATGAATGCTCTATTTGTGGGAAAAAAAGGACGTCAATTTTGTTTGGGTACATTTGTCAGTTAAAGCGACGCAGTGCCATATCGCAAAAAATGGCCCAGTCATTGGGAAGCCAAATCTTCCGGGGCTGAAGTGGTTAAGGGGTAAAATAATGTATGTAATTAAATGTGGATCTCACCTACAGAGAAAGGATATATACATATAATACAAGTGGATAGTGAAGATGAAACTTTATTGCAAAGCCCTCTTCTCCCCAAAAAACTAGTTGAATCCACTTACCAACAGAAAAAAACTTTCACAATCTTATTTTGTATATATACTAAACATATAAAAGTATACAAATAAGTGAATATTTCAAAATAAAATAAAGTGAACGATCAAGAATGGTCTATATATTCTCAGACTCCATCTCAGCCACAATAAAAAAAAAGACTCCTCAAACAAAAAAAACTTAACATTTAAAAACATGTTAACTTATTAACATGTTAACCCCCAAACTATCTTAACTAATCTGTGGCTATAAAACAATTAAGATCCAGATCCACATGTAATCCTTTGGGTACCAGGTATTAATTTTGTACACACATTCCATCTCTCTCTTTGAAACATCCCTCCTTAAAGGGGTTGTAAATGTTTGTTTTTTATTTTCTAAATAGGTTCCTTTAACCACTTCCCGCCCGGTCAATAGCAAATTGACGTCCGGGAAGTGGTTGCATTATCCTGACTGCAGGGGCACGCAGCGCGGTGATCGGGGATGGCGTGTGTCCCTCGGATTTCATTGTCTGTTTACCATGTGATCGGCTGTGTCAAAGTCACAGCCGATCACATGTCACAACAAACTCGGCGGCGCGCTCCGTGTGTGCCACCAGAGGCTTGCAGAGCAGGGATTGGGGAAGGCGTGTGTCCCTTGGACACAGCGCTTCCCCGATCAGGGTAAACAGCCAATAAAATTGTGTGTGTGTCCAATCACAGCTGGTCACAAATGTAAACACAGAGGAGCAGTTACTACCTGATCCCTGCTCTCTCCTCACACACCGATCTGTGAGGAGAGAGCAGGAATCAGTAAGTGAGATCAGTGTAGCGTTTGTCTACTGTACTGTACTGTGCACAACACGCCCCCCCCCCCCCCCCAGTAAAGAGGACCTGTCACACAGCCCAGCACATCAATCAGCCCATCTGTCAATCAGCCCAGCCAATCAGCCCATCTGTCAATCAGCCCAGCCAATCAGCCCATCTGTCAATCAGCCCATCTGTCAATCAATCAATCAGCTCATGTGTCAATCAATATGAAACAGGGGGAAAGAGGGGTATGCCTGATTCACATAGAGCCAATATGAATAATTAATACCAAAGGATAGATGCGTCTAATAAAGGACGGGATCCTCCTAACCAAATATCAACTGGAAAAAATGCAGGGGAAAGGGAAGGGAATTGGGACAAGGCCCAATGAGACGGTTATACGGTGAATCAACCACTATTCAATTGGTATTTGAAAAAATAGAAAATACTTTATTGTAGAATGCTAATTGAACACATATCATCCTAATAAAATACATAGAAACATAAAGGAGAAAGGTTTCTCACGTATAATAACACACTGAGGATAAGGTTTGCAGAACACCTAAAGAGCATTCGTCTTAAAGAAGATACTCCAGTCGCCCAACATTTTCTAAAGTACCATGATGGTAAAACACATGGCTTACGAGTGAAGGGGATATATGCCCTAAATCTATCAGAAAGACGAGGGGACTTCGATACCGTTTTGATCCGACATGAAAAGGCTTGGATTTTTAGGCTCCAGACACTCCAGCCTAGGGGCCTTAATACAGAAATGAGCCTAAAAATCTTCCTGGAGCCGTGAACGGACCAACGGTACGTGTTCAGTTTCTAACATGTCTAGTATAGGTCCCCTTTTCCCCTCCTTTTCCCTTCCATTATTTTTTTTTTCCATATCAGCTTGATACAAGTTCAGGATTGGACTTTGATCTAAGAAGCTACTTATCTGTAGCAGTTACCACCATATGTTTCTGTTTGATCTGTTTGTTTAGACAGCAGTGATCATCATTTACAGTTGTTATTTCATGTAGCATGATTAGTAGGCCTTTATATAAGACATCAATTATGTCCGGACATTGAATGCTCATTCTCAGCAAGGCTAAGGGAGTAGTAGAGCAGGTGGCCCTAGTCCACTCTGGTCATCGTTTTAATTAATTTTTTCCAACAGTGCACTGTGTAAAGTTTTTTTCCATGTCTATATTCTTTTATCCTAGTGTGTTATTATACGTGAGAAACCTTTCTCCTTTATGTTTCTATGTATTTTATTAGGATGATATGTGTTCAATTAGCATTCTACAATAAAGTCTTTTCTATTTTTTCAAATACCAATTGAATAGTGGTTGATTCACCGTATAACCGTCTCATTGGGCCTTGTCCCAATTCCCTTCCCTTTCCCCTGCATTTTTTCCATGTGTCAATCAATCAATCAGCCCATCTGTCAATCAATCAATCAACTCATCTGTCAATCATCTGTCACAGGCCCACCTCCATCGGTACCGCCATTGGTACCGCCACACAGGCTACCAGTACCGCCATCGGTACCACTACCAGTACCGCCATCGGTACCACCACCAGTACCGCCACTAGTACCGCCATCAGGCCCAGCATCTATACTGCCACACAGGCCCACTACCAGTATCGCCACTAGTGCCTCCATCGGTACCACCACCAGTACCACCACCCGTACCACCGTCGGTAGCGACACCACCACCTGTACCGCCATCGGTACCACCACCACCCGTACCACCACCTGTACCACCATCGGTACCGCCACCACCACCACTCGTACCGCCATCGGTACCACCACCACATGTACCACCATTGGTACCACCACCACCCATACCGCCATCGGTACCACCACACAGGCCGCCACTACTACCACCAGCAGTACCATTACACATGCCCACCAATAAGCACTGCCATAATGTCCCAAAGGGTGTACACACCTGAGGAAGCATATGCCATTCTTGCCATGTCGGATAATGAGAGCAGCGGGGAGCTCCCATCATCCGATTCTGGTTCAGAATATGAGCCCGTGGATAGTGGCTCAGAGTCCGAGTCCCCGGAGGAAACCGTCCCTCCCAAAAGAATGCGATCAGGACCAAGATCAGGACCAAGATCAGGACCAAGATCAGGAGATCTGCCCACCACCAGCAGCGCCATACCCCAGGAAGAGGAGCCCAGTACAAGTAATGGAAATACACACCCAACCCCAGTCCTACCTTCCCGATGCCCTGGCAAACCCCTTATGGTTGCCTGCCAACTCAGAATCCGCTATCATCCCCCCTTTCACCGCACAGCCAAGTGTGCAACCCGACACTACGAATTTTTCTCAATTTGATTATTTTTGTTTATTTTTCCCACAAGATTTGCTGCAGAATATAGTGGATCAAACTAATCTGTATGCATCCCAATTTATTGCTACCAACCCCAATTCTTCCTACGCCCGCATGTTCCAGTGGCGGCGTCTAACATTGGACGAATTTAAATTGTTTTTGGGCCTTACGTTCAATATGGGGCTTACAAAAAAGAACGAAGTCCATGCATATTGGTCCAAACGCCCCATCCAACACATGCCCATACAGTGGGGCAAAAAAGTATTTAGTCAGCCACCAATTGTGCAAGTTCTCCCACCTAAAAAGATGAGAGAGGCCTGTAATTGTCATCATAGGTATACCTCAACTATGAGAGACAAAATGTGGAAACAAATCCAGACAATCACATTGTCTGATTTGGAAAGAATTTTTTTTTGAAAATTATGGTGGAAAATAAGTATTTGGTCAATATCAAAAGTTCATCTCAATACTTTGTTATATATCCTTTGTTGACAATGACAGAGGTCAAATGTTTTCTGTAAGTCTTCACAAGGTTGTCACACACTGTTGCTGGTATGTTGACCATTTCTCCATGCAGATCTCCTCTAGAGCAGTAATGTTTTGGGGCTGTCACTGGGCAACACAGACTTTCAACTCCCTCCAAAGGTTTTCTATGGGGTTGAGATCTGGAGACTGGCTAGGCCACTCCAGGACCTTGAAATGCTTCTTACGAAGCCACTCCTTCGTTGCCCGGGCAGTGTGTTTGGGATCATTGTCATGCTGAAAGACCCAGCCACGTTTCATCTTTAATGCCCTTGCTGATGGGAGGAGGTTTGCACTCAAAATCTCATGCTACATGGCCCCATTCATTCTTTCATGTACACGGATCAGTCGTCCTGTTCCCTTTGCAGTGAAACAGCCCCAAAGCAGGATGTTGCCACCCCCATGCTTCACGGTAGGTATGGTGTTCTTTGGTTGCAACTCAGCATTCTCTCTCCTCCAAACACAACGAGTTGTGTTTCTACCAAACAGTTCTACTTTGGTTTCATCTGACCATATGACAGTCTCTTAATCCTCTTCTGGATCATCCAAATGCTCTCTAGCAAACCTCAGACGGGCCCGGACATGTACTGGCTTAAGCAGGGGGAGACGTCTGGCACTGCAGGATCTGAGTCCCTGGCGGCGTAGTGTGTTACTGATGGTAGCCTTTGTTACGTTGGTCCCAGCTCTCTGCAGGTCATTCACTAGGTCCCTCCGTGTGGGTCTGGGATTTTTGCTCACCGTTCTTGTTATCATTTTGACCCCACGGGGTGAGATCTTGTGTGGAGCCCCAGATCGAGGGAGATTATCAGTGGTCTTGTATGTCTTCCATCTTCTAATTATTGCTCCCACAGTTGATTTATTCACACCAAGCTGCTTGCCTATTGCAGATTCAGTCTTCCCAGCCTGGTGCAGGTCTATAATTTTGTTTCTTGTGTCCTTCGACAGCTCTTTGGTCTTCACCATAGTGGAGTTTGGAGTGTGACTGTTTGAGGTTGTGGACATGTGTCTTTTATACTGATAACAAGTTCAAACAGGTGCCATTAATACAGGTAATGAGTGGAGGACAGAGGGGCCTCTTAAAGAAGAAGATACAGGTCTGTGAGAGCCAGAAATCTTGCTTGTTTGTAGGTGACCAAATACTTATTTTCCACCATAATTTGCAAAAAAAAAACTTTCCAAATCAGACAATGTGATTGTCTGGATTTGTTTCCACATTTTCTCTCTCATAGTTGAGGTATACCTATGATGACAATTACAGGCCTCTCTCATCTTTTTAAGTGGGAGAACTTGCACAATTGGTGGCTGACTAAATACTTTTTTACCCCACTGTATATTCCGCTGTCATGTCCAGGACAAGATACGACATGATTATGTGTTTTCTCCACTTCAATGACAATTCACAGTGCCCTCCCTGAGATCATCCCAACTACGACAAATTGTACAAGATACACCCCCTAATCAATGCCTTTTCCCAGCGATTTCAATAAGTTTTCATCCCAGACCAACAAATTTGTGTGGACATACATTTCACTGGCCGACTGCACTTCAAGCAATATATACCAAGCAAGAGAGCCAGGTATGGGTTCAAATTAAATAAATTATGCGATCGAGCCACTGGATACGTCTTCACTAGGAATGAGCTCGGTGTTCGAGTCGAACGCATGTTCGACTCAAACATCGCCTGTTCGCCGAAACCAGAACTTTGTGGGCCGTTCGCACCAAATTCGTGTGATGCGAACGGCCCACAATGCACTGCGCCATCGCACTGCATTGCCGGCGCTGTGATTGGCCAAGCATGCACTGTGACCCCGCATGCTTGGCCAATCACAGCGCCGGCAGCGAGGAGAGACATAATTGGCCACAGGCAGGATGCCTGTGGCCAATTATAGCTCAGGGGGGTTTAGTACACGCCCCACACTATAAAAGGTCGCCAGCGCGGCGGCCTTGTGTAGTGTGTTCCGGCGTGCAGGGAAAGAGCTTGATAGGCAGGGACAGTGTGTTCTACAGTGTGTTCTTTTCTCAGGCATCTGCAGGAGTTAATGGGTGTTGTGTGCTTCCAGCACAGTATACACCTGTATCTACCCTTTATTGCTGTTCACTAAGCTAGATAGGCAGGTACAGTGTGTTATTTTCTCAGGCATCTGCAGGAGTTAGTGGGTGTTGTGTGCCTCCAGCACAGTATACACCTGTATCTACCCTTTATTGCTATTCTCTAAGCTAGATAGGCAGGAACAGTGTGTTCTTTTCTCAGGCATCTGCAGGAGTTAGTGGGTGTTGTGTGCCCCAGGACAGTATACACCTGTATATACCCGTTATTGCTGTTCTCTAATACAGGCATCTGCAGGAGTTAGTGGGTGTTGTGTGCCCCAGCACAGTATACACCTGTATATACACTTTTTTGCTGTTCTCTAATACAGGCATCTGCAGGAGTTAGTGGGTGTTGTATGCCCCAGCATAGTATACCCCTGTATCTACACTTTATTGCTGTTCTCTAATACAGGCATCTGCAGGAGTTAGTGGGTGTTGTGTGCCCCAGCACAGTATACACCTGTATATACACTTTTTTGCTGTTCTCTAATACAGGCATCTGCAGGAGTTAGTGGGTGTTGTGTGCCTCAGCACAGTATACACCTGTATATACACTTTTTTGCTGTTCTCTAATACAGGCATCTGCAGGAGTTAGTGGGTGTTGTGTGCCCCAGCACAATATACACCTGTATATACACTTTTTTGCTGTTCTCTAATACAGGCATCTGCAGGAGTTAGTAGGTGTTGTGTGCCCCAGCACAGTATACACCTGTATCTACACTTTATTGCTGTTCTCTAATCCAGGCATCTGCAGGAGTTAGTGGGTGTTGTGTGCCCCAGCACAGTATACACCTGAATATACACTTTTTTGCTGTTCTCTAATACCGTTATCTGCAGGAGTTAGTGGGTGTTGTGTGCCCCAGCACAGTATACACCTGTATATACACTTTTTTGCTGTTCTCTAATACAGGCATCTGCAGGAGTTAGTGGGTGTTGTGTGCCCCAGCACAGTATACACCTGTATATACACTTTTTTGCTGTTCTCTAATACAGGCATCTGCAGGAGTTAGTGGGTGTTGTGTGCCCCAGCACAGTATACACCTGTATCTACACTTTATTGCTGTTCTCTAATACAGGCATCTGCAGGAGTTAGTGGGTGTTGTGTGCCCCAGCACAGTATACACCTGTATATACACTTTTTTGCTGTTCTCTAATACAGGCATCTGCAGGAGTTAGTGGGAGTTGTTTGCCCCAGCACAGTATACACCTGTATATACACTTTTTTGCTGTTCTCTAATACAGGCATCTGCAGGAGTTAGTGGGTGTTGTGTGCCCCAGCACAGTATACACCTGTATATACACTTTTTTGCTGTTCTCTATTACAGGCATCTGCAGGAATTAGTGGGTGTTGTGTGCCCCAGCACAGTATACACCTGTATCTACACTTTATTGCTGTTCTCTAAAACAGGCATCTGCAGGAGTTAGTGGGTGTTGTGTGCCCCAGCACAGTATACACCTGTATATACACTTTTTTGCTGTTCTCTAATACAGGCATCTGCAGGAGTTAGTGGGTGTTGTGTGCCCCAGCACAGTATACACCTGTATCTACACTTTATTGCTGTTCTCTAATCCAGGCATCTGCAGGAGTTAGTAGGTGTTGTGTGCCCCAAAACAGTATACACCTGTATATACACTTTATTGCTGTTCTCTAATACAGGCATCTGCAGGAGTTAGTGGGTGTTTTGTGCCCCAGCACAGTATACACCTGTATATACACTTTTTTGCTGTCCTCCAATACAGGCATCTGCAGGAGTTAGTGGGTGTTGTGTGCCCCAGCACAGTATACACCTGTATATACACTTTTTTGCTGTTCTCTAATACAGGCATCTGCAGGAGTTAGTGGGTGTTGTGTGCCCCAGCACAATATACACCTGTATATACACTTGATCAGTTTGGCAGCTCTCCACTGAATGCATTTAGCCCATCAGCTTTTGCACCATCAATCTGCAGCCCAAGATTGGATTCCTCAGCACACACCAACCTATTAGGGGCACCAGGGGAGTCGGGTGAGTCTGAGTCCTTTACTCTAATACACTTATGCCCTGTACACACGATCGGATTTTCCGATGGCCTAAAATCCACTGGATTTTTTTGTCGCAATTCCGTTCAAGCTGTCTTGCATACACACTGTCAGACCAAATTCCGGCCGTTCAAAACGCGGTGACGTACAACACTTACAATGGGACTATAAAGGGGAAGTTCAAATCCAACGGCGCCACCCTTTGAGCTGCTTTTGCTGATTTCGTGTTACCGCGTGTTAGCAAAAGTTTGGTGTTAGCCGATTTGCGCTTTTCAGTCTCTGTGCTTTTCAGATCGTTTTCTGCGTTTCAGTTTTTGCTTGTGGGTTTGTATCTGTCTTTCGGTGCGTGTAGTCAGGTCGTATCTGTTTTTTAGTGCGTTCTTGTCCGCTCGTTTCTGGTTTTCAGGTCGTTCTTCATAGGCCTTGCTGTTCCTCAGTGCGTTCTGTTTAGTTCGGTCTGACCAGCCGACCGGTTTCTAGCCATGTTGGAAGTACGTTCTCATCGTAGAGCTCGTGCTGCGTATGAGCTTTGTGTTGCGGTTAATACTTTAACCCGAGTCCAGTCCATGAAAAGGGTGAGGAAGAGTTCATGGACCAAGAATTGGTTGCTCCAGCGGGACCAATTCTCTCACATGCCTTTGCTGTGGGAAATCCAGGAGAATAATCCTGATGACTTCAGGAATTATCTCCGAATGACGGACCACGTTTTTCACCATCTGTTGGATTTGCTGTCCCCCTATATCACGAGGCAGGACACTGTGATGCGCCAAGCCATCACTCCCGAATAGGGATGATCTTCGAGTTCGAGTCTAACTCATGTTCGTCTCGAACATTGCCTGTTCGCCCGTTCGCCGAACAGCAAACAATTTGGGGTGTTTGTGGCAAATTCAAAAAGTCACGGAACACCCTGTAAAAGTCTATGGGAGAAATCTAAAGTGCTAATTTTAAAGGCTTATATGCAAGTTATTGTCATAAAAAGTGTTTGGGGACCTGGGTATCAATGCAAAAAATAGTTTTAAAAACTGCCATTTTTTTCGGGAGCAGTGATTTTAATAATGCTTAAAGTGAAACAATAAGGCCCCTTTCACACTGGGGCGTTTTTCATGCGGTTTAGCGCTAATAATAGCGCTATTATACCGCATGAAAAATTCCTGCCCTGTGCCATCAATGTGAAAGCCCGAAGGCTTTCACACTGAAGCGGTGCGCTCCAAAAGTCCTGCTAGCCGCTTCTTTACAGCGGTAAAGGAGCGGTGTGCTCACCGCACCTTTACCGCGGGTGCCCACTAAAATCAATGGGACACCGCGGTAATACCGCCCGCAAACCGCGGCAATAGCCGCGGTTTGCGGGCGGTATTAACCCTTTTTCAGCCGCTAGCGGGGGTTAAATTCACCCCCCTAGCGACCGCATACTGCGGTAAGAACGACAGTATAGCGGCGCTGCAAATCGCGCTGCTATGCCGCCACCGCTTCTGCCCGCCCCAGTGTGAAAGGGGCCTAAGAGTTAAATATTCCTTTAAATTTCGTACCTAGGGGGAGTGTATAGTATGCCTGTAAAGTATCGCTTGTTTCCCGGGCTTAGAACTGTCCCTGCACAAAATGTAATTTCTGAAGGAAAAAAAGTCATTTAAAAGTACTCGCGGCTGTAATGAATTGTCGGCTCCCGGCAATACAGAGAAAAGTCATTGAAAGTCATTGATAAAAAAATGTATCAGACATTATATAGTGTTTAAAAAATGTGTTGCTGTTGCCTTCATAAGATGGGGTGATGTCACCCCTGAGCAAGCCAAATTTTGAAGATGCACACAAATTGTGTGGCAAAATGGGTATTTTCCTCCTTATCCCATGCCAAATGTCAACATGTGCTATCTCCCATCATGGGGGATCAATGGATGTGTTTTGGGGGTGCAACCCCTTCCTCTCACCTACTTTAGTTGCGAGGAAGGGGTTGCACCTCCAAAACACGTACATTGATATCCCTTGATGGGAGATAGCACATGTTGAGACACTGTGTGCATCTTCAAAAATTGGCTTGCTAAATGTCACAAAAATTACTGAAAGTAGGCCAAAAATAATGAAATGGTGGCATTACAAAGATCTTTAGACTCTCCCCAACACATCAATCATGTTGTTAATTTGTTGGTCAAAACAATTGAGTTTGTGCCTTATAATGTCGATTTCACGACTCATAACCATGAGGTCTTGGATTATGATTTGTGCGCTACCACTTGAGAAAGGAGGAGATTGTTCTTCAACAAGCAGCACATCACCTAAAAACAAAAAGTAAAAAAAACATGTCTTATAAATATGCATGCATCTATTCCATGAATCTGTGGTGACAGACACTGACCTGTTGTGGTGACAATCTCGCACACGTCCTCCACCTCTCCTTCCTCCGCCTCTCATTCCTCCACCTCTTGTTCCTCCACCTCTTCTTCCTCCACATCCTGAGGTTGGGGTTCTCTCTGGTCCCCTTATTTCTGAGGTTGGGGTTTCCTTTGTTCTTTAGGAGGTGTGGGGTTCCTGGTGTCCTCTTTGGAGTGGTGTCCTATCAGTCTTCTCTCCCCTATGAAAATGAAACAAGAAACATTGCTTAGAAGTGGGGTACAATTGTCTATTTTGGCAGAGTTCCAAGATGAAGACATGATTTTTAGTTTTTTTCTAAGCTGAAATCCTGACCTTTTTTGGCCAAGTTTCACACATGGAGACACCCCAAGAATCCACTGGAGCACCTGTGTGGGACACCCTAAAAAGTTTGTTCTGGTGTCCCTCACTATAGTGCTCCTGAGTCCAGATGAGTAAACAGCTGCTGAGTGTCCTCTCCTTTACACTGAATCAAGTTTCACATTCTAGTTCCAAACACATCATCTAGACAACAATGTTTGTAAACGTTGTTTTAATACAAATAGGCATGACCAAATGTGGTTTACCTGTATCTGCGCAAAACATCGTATTTTGTTGACGAAGGATGTTTACTACGAACGAGTATACTTTGGCCACTAACCTGAAGGTGGCCATTTTAAAATCCCCTACCAGTCAATCAAAGTACATGCAACATGCAAGTATAAAAATCTATTTAGTAATAACACATGAGAAATACTTACTTTTTGCTAGCATTTTTTTATCTTCCTGTACTGCTCCGGCTCCCTCAGCTTCAGGTCAGACCACCTTTTTCTCAGCTGCTCCTTGGATCTCCGGACCCCAAATTTATGGTGCTGACTCCTCACAACTTTGCTCATTATCTTGGCCTTCCTGAGATTAGGATTGGTGTACGGCCCATGTTTACCATCATAATCTCTACTCCGCAAGATCTCCGCCATCTCCGCCATTTCTGTGAAGGACATATTACTGGCCTTGTATCTTCTCCTGGATCGGGACATTTCCATCTCCGGGCTTTCATCGTCAGTACTTAAAACAACACAACCCTGCTGTGTCTCCGCCATGTTGTCTACCACTGCGCGACGAAAGAGAAGGGGCAGGGAATAAACTAGAAAGAACGTCAGGGGCGGGCGACGCGGGCAGAGTTTCATGCATGCGCAGTGTATATAATGCTAACACGCATGTGTCGTAACTACGTTCTGTGTGCGGAGGAAGGAGGACCGGAAGTACCGGACGTCATAAACAAAGGTAAAATTTTAACTTGGGGCATCAGTGGCCTATACTGCTTCATGATTGAGGCCTATATTGGGATAAGATTTGGACAGTTTAGGCTGACCAAGTGTTTTTGTCTTGTGTTTTATCTTGCAGCAAAGATGCAGAAATTTAAAGATCCTGAAATAATGAGAACATTTATCGACAAGTACAGGGAGCTCAGAAATTTGTGGGAGCTCAAACACAGTTTGTATCATAACTGCGAGGCAAGGAGGGCAACAATGAACAAATTTGTTGAATTTATGAAGACATGGATCCCTGAGGCAGACTATGACATGGTCAATAATAAAATAAATAACTTGAGGAATACGTAAAAGAAGCAGCACAATAAAATCCTCCTATCACAGAGGTCAGGAGCAGCAGCAGAGAAAGTGCATGTTCCCAAGCTGTGGTACTACCGACGACCAGCTTGAAGTCAGGGAATTACTTTCGAGCCTTCCCTCCAGCCTTTCCTCCAGCCTTCCCTCCAGCCTTCCCTCCACCCTTCCCTCCACCCCTGCAGAGAGTAACGAGGAGCTACCTGACCTGGAAGACCCAGATCTGAATATTTATAGCCAGTTATAGTATTGTTCAACATATTTATTGTCCTATAATTATTGTTGGGAACTAGATGTTATTATTCCAAAATTAAGGATTAAACAAAAAAGAATTTACATATCAATAGACAGTAGTGGCCAGAAATGATTGGGACAGGAATGAAAACTGCTGGGGTCAGAATGATAGTCTTTTCTATTTATTAACATTCTATTTGCAACAGTCATGAGCTGAAAATTATGTGTGATTGATGATCCAAAAACTAAAACTATGTCCCTTTTTTATACACAGGATGAGGTCAGCCAGGAGGACAAGGCTCAGGAATGTGGCAGCCAGAAGGAGGCAGGGGTGAGTGGCAGACAGGAGGTGGCCAGGCCACGTGGCAGCCAGCAGGTGCCCAGGCCAAGTGGCAGCACCCAGTCACAGGTGCATGCCCTCCATGTTCGACCAAAATGGCCCAGGAAGATGATTCAGGTGGAGGAGGAATCCCTGAGAATAATAAAGGACGCAGCCGAGATCATGAGAGCCCCCCCGACCCTGAAGAGGCCTATGTCTGCTATGTGGCCAATAAGCTAAAGAAAGTGGAGGAGGGACAACGTACCCTCTGTGAGGAGCTTATTTCTAGGGTCCTTCAAAAGGCGGTGAGGGGCCAGCTGAAAGAGACCACCAATCTGTGTGATCTCGGCCATCCTTATCCTCCTCCTTCTCCTCCTCCTCCTCCTGCCACATTTCCACAAACAGAGCCACAGCCTGCAAGGGGGCATGGAGGGAGCCATGGAAGGAACGCTGCAGGGAAGCGTGGAGGGAATGCTGCAGGGAAGCATGGAGGGAACGCTGCAGGGAGCTGTTGAGGTAAGGCTGCAAGAAAGACCAGAAAGTGATTCCCTGGCTTCAGTCTGCTCTGCCAGAAGACGCAGTCTGTTGCAGTACCACAGCCTGGGGACATATATGACATCTGCTGCTGCTCCTGATTTCTGGGATTTGGGGACCAGATTGTGCTCCCTATTCTATGGACTCCTCAAGTTATTTATTTTATTTTCCATACACTTCATGTCTGCCTTGGGGTCCAAAGGCTGCATAAATTCGACAAATTTCTCCATTGTTGCCCTTCCTCTTTATTTTGTTACCAGAATAAATGGATATTTGATTTACTTTAAATACTTGCCTGTGTTTTTCTTAAAAAGGACAGTTTGGTTGTGAGTATGAAGGTACATTTCATAAATACAATGTGTAATTAACAAGGGACACCAACACCAACCTCCTTGAGGTAACAAAATACAAGATAATAATGTTATTGGGGTAACTTGACCAGAAAATAAAAATGGAGATCACAAGAAAATATTTAAACACCACAAAAAAAATAGGAGATCTTGATTCAAATCACCAAAAAAATAAAATAATTTTTTTTGAGATCTGGCTTTAAAATCAAAGACGAATATTCATGAGATCACAAGAAATAATAAATAAATAAGTTTGTCAGAACTCTGTGTGAATATCAGCAGCAAAAAAAAAACATCTTTATTCTAGCATTAGAAAGAAAAAAAGAATGCGCTAGATTAAACAATGCAATAATTTGCAGCATGATGAATGTGCTATCTCCATTACGAACGCTAGTTTTACCAGAACGAGCGCTCCCGTCTCCTAATTTAGTCTGATCATGCGTGGGTTTTTTCTCCGTTGGAGTTGCACACAGACGATAGGAATTTCCTATCGTTTTTTTTTCCATCGGAAAAAAATAAAACATGTTCTATTTCTAAACACAGACGGAAAAAAGTCAGATGGGGACTATTTTCATTGGAAAATCCAATTGTGTGTACAAGGCATAACAGTTCACAGCCCTACCAAATCTAAGTAAAAGAGGGCAGATCATTGTGGTGGACCCTGTGCCCAAATCGAGGCCCCTGCTTGCAAACTTACTAACAGGTTTGCAGGCCACAATAAACAATTTTCCTGCAACAGATCAGCCAATGTCTGAGAACATTAGAAATTAATGTATATAAACATTAGTAATAAGCTTTGTTTAAAGTGGTTGTAAACCCAATTACACAACATGCACCTACATGTAAGCCTATATTAAGGCTTACCTGTAGGTGCATGAAATATCTCCTTAACCTACACGGTTAAGGAGATATTTGCTTTTGAAACCGGCACGGCTGATGTCACGTGCATGCGCACTATCGGGCCGGCATAGTAACCGGATATCTGAATAGAAAAGCAAGGGGAGAGGCGCCTCTGAGTGCAGATGTTTAAAACAATTTAATAAGAGATTGCAGTACAAGCAACTCACATTTTACTGGATAAAAACAGGCATTGTACGATTTCCATATGTAGAAGAGGGTATCATCAGGTCAGTCATCAGCCTCCTTCTCCTGCTGGGGCGCTGTGTTGCTGGTTCTTCCTATCTGCACCGCTTTAGATGGATGGAATAGCCGGCGGCGGTGGAGATACTGCAGAGCACGGCCTGGGTGATGGTTTTTCCGGCAGGCGAGGGCCGATGACGTCGCTGGCATGCGACGCGTTTCCTGAGCCGGCGTGCTGCGTGTGACGTGGCAGTCGCGCTCCTTTGTCAAGCTGGTGGGTGGGTTGAAGGAGCTGGTATTTGATGGACATGGAGGGGGCGGAGAAAGGACAGAGGGGCGGGGCTAGGGCACAGAGGCGAGAGGAGTGTCAGCAGAGAGAGCTCTGGTATTTGATGGACATGGAGGGAGCATAGAAAGGACAGAGGGGCGGGGCTGGGGGACGGAGGTGGGAGACGTGTCAGCAAGGAGAGCTATTAGTCATGGCATGATGGTAAAGCCAGATAGAGTATATAAATAGTGGTTTTAGAATGAAATAAAGAACACTATGAGTAGGGGTACTATGAGTAGGGGAATGCAATAAATTATGTGGTATGAACAAGAATAAGAATAATTTTAAAGAATTTTAGAGAAATTTAAAAAAAGGGCAATTACTTGGAAAGGGATATGTTGAGGATGTAATGGGTATATACAGGTCCTTCTCAAAAAATTAGCATATTGTGATAAAGTTCATTATTTTCTGTAATGTACTGATAAACATTAGACTTTCATATATTTTAGATTCATTACACACAACTGAAGTAGTTCAAGCCTTTTCTTGTTTTAATATTGATGATTTTGGCATACAGCTCATGAAAACCCAAAAATCCTATCTCAAAAAATTAGCATATTTCATCCGACCAATAAAAGAAAAGTGTTTTTAATACAAAAAAAGTCAACCTTCAAATAATTATGTTCAGTTATGCACTCAATACTTGGTCGGGAATCCTTTTGCAGAAATGACTGCTTCAATGCGGCGTGGCATGGAGGCAACCAGCCTGTGGCACTGCTGAGGTGTTATGGAGGCCCAGGATGCTTCGATAGCGGCCTTAAGCTCATCCAGAGTGTTGGGTCTTGCGTCTCTCAACTTTCTCTTCCCAATATCCCACAGATTCTCTATGGGGTTCAGGTCAGGAGAGTTGGCAGGCCAATTGAGCACAGTAATACCATGGTCAGTAAACCATTTACCAGTGGTTTTGGCACTGTGAGCAGGTGCCAGGTCGTGCTGAAAAATGAAATCTTCATCTCCATAAAGCTTTTCAGCAGATGGAAGCATGAAGTGCTCCAAAATCTCCTGATAGCTAGCTGCATTGACCCTGCCCTTGATAAAACACAGTGGACCAACACCAGCAGCTGACATGGCACCCCAGACCATCACTGACTGTGGGTACTTGACACTGGACTTCAGGCATTTTGGCATTTCCCTCTCCCCAGTCTTCCTCCAGACTCTGGCACCTTGATTTCCGAATGTACTTTGGACCACTGAGCAACAGTCCAGTGCTGCTTCTCTGTAGCCCAGGTCAGGCGCTTCTGCCGCTGTTTCTGGTTCAAAAGTGGCTTGACCTGGGGAATGCGGCACCTGTAGCCCATTTCCTGCACACGCCTGTTCACGGTGGCTCTGGATGTTTCTACTCCAGACTCAGTCCACTGCTTCCGCAGGTCCTCCAAGGTCTGGAATCGGTCCTTCTCCACAATCTTCTTCAGGGTCCGGTCACCTCTTCTCGTTGTGCAGCGTTTTCTGCCACACTTTTTCCTTCCCACAGACTTCCCACTGAGGTGCCTTGATACAGCACTCTGGGAACAGCCTATTCGTTCAGAAATTTCTTTCTGTGTCTTACCCTCTTGCTTGAGGGTGTCAATGATGGCCTTCTGGACAGCAGTCAGGTCGGCAGTCTTACCCATGATTGCGGTTTTGAGTAATGAACCAGGCTGGGAGTTTTTAAAAGCCTCAGGAATCTTTTGCAGGTGTTTAGAGTTAATTAGTTGATTCAGATGATTAGGTTAATAGCTCGTTTAGAGAACCTTTTCATGATATGCTAATTTTTTGAGATAGGATTTTTGGGTTTTCATGAGCTGTATGCCAAAATCATCAATATTAAAACAAGAAAAGGCTTGAACTACTTCAGTTGTGTGTAATGAATCTAAAATATATGAAAGTCTAATGTTTATCAGTACATTACAGAAAATAATGAACTTTATCACAATATGCTAATTTTTTGAGAAGGACCTGTATATATATATATATATATATATGTAAAAGTCCATATACATGCATATATACATATGAAAGAAGGGGGGGGCAGGCAAAAAGGTATCCCTATACATACATGTGTACATATAAAAGGAAGGGGGGGGGGGAAAGCAAAAGGGTATATAATAATAATGATAATAATGGTGAGGGATGGAATGGGAATGGGAGTGGGAATAGAGTAAATATAGATAAGTACTAATAAATTATTAAAATTTAAAGGGTGAGGGAGGGGACGATGTGTGAGAATGGAATAAGGAATGGATGGGTAAAAAGGGGGGGAGGGGGGGGGAGATCACATAGACACATGCATGTATGCGCCCATGGGAGTATTAGATGGGGTGACAGGTCAGAATGGTCACAGAAAGAGGGGGGGCGGGGGGGAGAAAGAGGAGAAGAACTGCTGGACCTATATACACATGCGCATGTATGTGCGCATACACACTCACATGTATACGCTGTGACAGCAGGAAGGTAAAGTCACCTGGTTGCATCCAGGGGGGTAGATATATTTCTCCCAGATTCAGGCTTTATGCCGACTTATACAACTAGGGAGTTGATGAAGCCCAGCTGAGGCTAGTGGGCTCATGAATGACTCATACCTCTAGGGAGAGTGCTGGGCGTCGTGAGGCAGGGAGTTGATGAGACCAGCTGAAGCTTGTCAGCTCATTTAGGCCTCTATAAGAACTCCCAGCTTCATTAGATGTTAGCTCATGCCTGGAACCAGACCTGTGTGGACTGTCTAGGGAGAGTGAACCCCTGTGCGGTGAGGCAAAGCCTGTGTGGCTATTTGTTTGGACTTTTACTAAACCAGGGACTTAGGGACTAGGACAGCACCAGGCTGATCCCAGTTGTTAGTTTAGGAAACCTGCATGTTTAGTCAGAGGTCAAACTGACCAGGATTTATTTTGTTTATGTTTCTTTTTGGCTTTGCTGTGTTTTTGTCACTGTACATAGAGAAATAAACCGCACCTTTTGATTTTGAAAACCACAACCTCCGTCTGCTGGCCCTGTTTTTGTGTGGGGAGCCCAACCAGGGGGTCACACACACCCGCTACCGTGTTAACCCCCTCACAGTTGGTGGAGAACCAGTGGCAGTTTTTTTTAAGCCAGCATGGAGGAGATACTGAAACAGCTGGCTCTAGCAAATGCCAATCAACAGCAGACAAATGCAGGTTTGCAAAGGAGCCTTGCAGCCCAGCAGCAAGCTCATCAACAAGCCCAGCAGCAATCTGAGGCCCGCTTCATAGACCTGTTACAGAAGCAAGAGCAGAGACTACAACAAATGGAAGCAGTAATGCAGCAACATCCGCAGACCAGTGAGGAAAGCCGTCCCACTAATACCGCGTCCTTTGGGGTGAGTCGTTTATTGACAAAAATGACTGGAGAGGATGATCCAGAGGTATTTTTGACCACATTTGAAAGGACTGCTGAAAGAGAAAAGTGGCCTGAGGAGCAGTGGGCTGGACTGGTGGCTCCTCTGTTAACTGGTGAATCGCAGAAGGCTTACTATGACCTAGAGCCTGACCAAGCAAAAGACTATGTGATGCTAAAAGCTGAAATATTGGCAAGGCTGGGTGTCACCCTGGCTGTCCGGGCTCAGCGTGTGCATAACTGGACTTTCCAGCTTGGAAAACCCCCCAGGTCTCAAATGTATGATCTCATTCACCTGAGCAGGAAGTGGCTACAGCCAGAGACTTTGTCCGCACCAGAGATTGTGGAACGTGTTGTAATGGATCGGTTTTTGAGAGCTCTTCCTACTGCCATCCAAAAGTGGGTAAGCCATGGAGACCCAGAGACGGCCGGTAGTCTTGTGGATCGTGTAGAGAAATACTTGGCTACAGAGAACCTGACGGCCTCTTCCAGAGACTCTCGGACTTTCCACCCTAAGACCAGACCATCCCCAGGGGCGGATAAGAGGATTCCAAGGGGTGAGGGTGGAGAGAGTGAGAGGGTGGGAGCTCTACCCAAAGTTTGGCGAGAACAGCCTGGGAAGTCAGGGGCTCAAGAGGCAGCCAAATGGATTGTTTGCTACCGCTGCCGGCAAGCGGGACATATTGCAGCAAATTGCCCGGTTGTGGAGGAACCCATGCAATGTGACTTTCTGATGGACAGACGTCAGTCGCTGTGTGCGACAGTCGCATGCACTGCCATTCGGGGAACTGAGAAACATTTATGCAAAATGTGTATTAATGGTAGAAATGTTGTGGTATTACTGGATTCAGGTAGCCTTGTGACCCTGATAAAGGCTGAATTAGTTAAAACAGAGGTCTCTGGGAATAGCAAGGTAGCTGTTATTTGTGTGCATGGGGACACCCGAGAGTATCCAGTGACTACAGTGTGTTTCGAGACCCCCAAAGGTACCCTCTCTCATCCAGTGGGGTTAGTATCTCAATTACCGCATGATGCCATTGTGGGAAGGGATTTTCCGAAGTTCTGGGAACTGTGGGATGATCCTGAGCCCCCCACTGGTGCCCCTATGTACCAGGAATGTGATAGCCAGAACTCCTCTGAGAGTGGTGAGGACTCTCCAGAATTTCCCTTGTCAGTATTGGCAGGGGAGACTCAAGAAACTGGAGAGGAGCCCACCTCCTCAGACGAAAACCTACCGTCTGTGGAGTTTTCTGATCTGGAGGTTCACAGGGAAAATTTTGCCACAGAACAGTTAAAAGACCCCGCCCTAATAAAGGCACGGGAAAACGTAGTGGAAATAGATGGCGAGTTAGTGAACCCAGATAATACCTGCACTTACCCATACTTCAGCGTAGAGAAGGACCTACTGTATCGGGTGGCAAAAAGGGCAGAAAAAACCGTTGAGCAGCTTGTGGTGCCCAAACCTTACAGGAAGTTGGTGTTGGAGTTGGCCCATGGGCACATTCTTGGAGGTCATCTGGGGACAGAGAAAACCCGAGAGAGGGTATTACAGAGATTCTATTGGCCTGGGGTGATGAAGGACATAGAAAATTATTGTTCCTCCTGCCCTGTGTGTCAGAGGTCGGCCCCGATGCCACATTTCCGTAGCCCGCTGGTCCCTCTACCCATCATTGAGGTCCCGTTTGAGAGAATCGCAATGGATTTGGTAGGTCCTATAATCAAGTCCGCTAGGGGGCACCAGTACATATTGGTTATAATGGACTATGCCACCCGTTATCCAGAAGCGATCCCTCTCAGAAATACCTCGGCCAAAACCATAGCCAAAGAGCTATCTCTTGTTTTTAGCCGGGTGGGTATTTGTAAAGAACTGCTTACGGACCAAGGTACACCCTTTATGTCCCGGGTTATGAAAGAGCTGTGTAAATTGCTCAAAGTGACGCAATTGCGTACATCTGTGTATCACCCCCAAACCGATGGGCTGGTTGAAAGATTCAACAAAACCCTAAAACAAATGTTGAAGAAAGTGGTGGATAGAGATGGAAAGGATTGGGACTGTCTACTTCCTTATTTGATGTTTGCTATTAGGGAGGTGCCCCAATCCTCTACGGGATTCTCCCCCTTTGAGTTACTGTATGGGAGACACCCAAGAGGGCTGTTGGATATTGCCAAGGAAACTTGGGAAAGTGAGAGTTCTCCCCACAGGAGTGTGATTGAGCATGTCGCCCTGATGCAAGATCGAATTGCACAGGTAATGCCCATCGTGAAGGAACATTTGGCCCAAGCGCAGTTGGCACAGCAGAGAGTGTACAACCGTGGAGCAAAGACCCGTACCTTTTCCCCGGGGGATAGGATATTGGTACTTGTCCCTACGGTTGAAAGTAAATTCCTTGCCAAATGGCAAGGCCCCTACGAGATAATGGAAAAAGTGAGCGAAGTGAATTACAAGGTCAGACAACCAGGAAGGCGAAAGCCCGAACAGATATATCACGTTAATCTGTTGAAAGCCTGGAGGGATAGAGAGTCCCTAGTCGCAGAAACTTGGTCACCAGCTCAAACTGGTTGCGTGATTCCGGAGGTTGGAATAGCAGCCACCTTGTCACAACCCCAACAACAGGAGGTTAAGGAGTTTGTGCTTCGCAACAAGGAGGTGTTCTCTGAGCTGCCGGGACAAACATCTGGGGTAGAGCATGATATTATTACCCCGCCCGGTGAAAGGGTGAAGTTAAAACCCTATCGGATCCCAGAGGCCCGACGGGAGGCAATACGGGAGGAAGTACAGAAAATGCTGAACTTAGGGGTGATAGAGGAGTCCCAAAGTGATTGGTCTAGTCCCATTGTGTTGGTGCCTAAACCGGATGGGAGCTGGCGATTTTGTAACGATTTTCGTCAGTTGAACAAAGTTACAAAATTTGACACCTACCCCATGCCACGTATAGATGAGTTGATCGACCGGCTGGGAACAGCCCGATACATGACGACTCTTGACCTCACAAAAGGGTATTGGCAAATTCCCCTGGCCAAGTCGGCCAAAGAGAAAACCGCATTTGTAACCCCAGACGGGGCGTTCCAATATAAGAGAATGCCGTTCGGGTTACAGAATGCGCCGGCCACATTCCAGCGGAAAATGGACCAGATACTGAGGCCCCATCGGAAGTATGCTGCGGCTTACCTGGATGACGTAATTGTCCATAGCACAGATTGGGCCTCACATCTGCCAAAAGTGCAAGCAGTCCTAGACTCTATCCGGGAAGCGGGGTTTACGGCTAACCACAAGAAGTGTACCATTGGGCAGGAGGAGGCCAAATATCTTGGGTACACCATTGGCAGGGGAGTAATAAAACCCCAACTCAACAAAGTCGAGGCCATCCAGAGTTGGCCACGTCCCAACAGCAAGAAGCAGGTACGAGCCTTTCTGGGAATCGCGGGTTATTATCGGCGCTTCATTCCCCACTTTGCTTCTAAGGCTGTGCCCCTAACCAACCTGACGAAAGGGAAACGGTCGGTCATGATTAAATGGACCCCCGAGGCGGAGGCAGCATTCCAATTCTTGAAACAAGCCTTATGTAGCCAGCCAGTGTTGTACTCACCCGACTTCTCTAAAGACTTTGTCGTACAAAGTGATGCGTCAGATGTGGGGTTAGGAGCAGTATTGTCCCAGGTCTGGAACGGGGAAGAGCACCCAGTCATTTACCTCAGCAGGAAGTTGAAGTCCCATGAGGTAAATTACGCCACGGTTGAAAAGGAGTGTTTAGCGGTGAAGTGGGCTCTAGATTCCCTTCGGTACTATCTGCTAGGTAGGCACTTTGACATGGTTACGGATCACGCTCCGTTAAAGTGGATGGCTCAAAACAAGGAGACAAATAGAAGAGTGAATAGGTGGTTCCTGGCCCTACAGGAATTCAACTTCACAGTAAAGCATCGCCCTGGCGTTCAAATGGGGAATGTGGATGCTTTGTCTCGAGTACATGAATGCCTGATTGCTGGTGTTCCAACCCCAAGGTTAAAACAAGAGGGGGGGGGTATGTGACAGCAGGAAGGTAAAGTCACCTGGTTGCATCCAGGGGGGTAGATATATTTCTCCCAGATTCAGGCTTTATGCCGACTTATACAACTAGGGAGTTGATGAAGCCCAGCTGAGGCTAGTGGGCTCATGAATGACTCATACCTCTAGGGAGAGTGCTGGGCGTCGTGAGGCAGGGAGTTGATGAGACCAGCTGAAGCTTGTCAGCTCATTTAGGCCTCTATAAGAACTCCCAGCTTCATTAGATGTTAGCTCATGCCTGGAACCAGACCTGTGTGGACTGTCTAGGGAGAGTGAACCCCTGTGCGGTGAGGCAAAGCCTGTGTGGCTATTTGTTTGGACTTTTACTAAACCAGGGACTTAGGGACTAGGACAGCACCAGGCTGATCCCAGTTGTTAGTTTAGGAAACCTGCATGTTTAGTCAGAGGTCAAACTGACCAGGATTTATTTTGTTTATGTTTCTTTTTGGCTTTGCTGTGTTTTTGTCACTGTACATAGAGAAATAAACCGCACCTTTTGATTTTGAAAACCACAACCTCCGTCTGCTGGCCCTGTTTTTGTGTGGGGAGCCCAACCAGGGGGTCACACACACCCGCTACCGAGTTAACCCCCTCACAACGCGTATACACACACACCCGCATGCGTACATTCGAGGGGGGCGGGGGGAAAGAGGTTAGTATAGTCAGCACAGTTGCTAGCAGGGGGTATGCGTGTACATAAGTTTATGATGGGGGGGTGGGGTTAAATGAATGGAACCGTAAGGCCTCTGGTAGAGGAAATGTCATCATAAGTAATAAAATAATATACTATATACATGATACATATAAAATATATAAGATATAAAAGGAATGGTATACAATATATATAGATATGTCTGCGAGCACATAAATATATGATTGAGGCAAAAATACAAAAATACAAAAATACAAAACTACAAAAATACATATTAACGATAACAATGAAAATGATGTTAATGGGAACAATCAATATAACGGGAGTGAGAAGAAGAGGGGGGGGAAGGGGAGAGGGAGATGGAGGGAGGAAAGGGAGGAGGGAGGGGGGGAAAAGAAGGGGAGGGAGGGGAAAGGGGAATGGGAAGGTAGGACAGGATGGGGAAGGGGGGAGGTTTTGATAATTGGGGCAGGGGAACTATACTTACAGACACCCGCCACCCCCAAGTTTGGGTAGAGCAATATACGAAAACCTGTGAGATATATATAATTTGAAGAGTGAAATTACATATCAAAGATGTTGAGATACTGCTAAAATATATATATATATATATATATATATATCTAAAGGAGGGGGCTGGGGGGGAGATATTACAGGATAGTATGGACTTCGATGCTCTCATTGATTCCTCCGGGTGAGAGGACATCCAGGCTGTAGATCCAGTAGGTCTCACGGGCGCAAAGTTTTTTGAATCTTTCGGCTGCAGGGAGGGATCTGTCGATTTGCTCGATGATCCACACTTGGAGTCCTGTGGTGGATTTTTGATGTACTTTGGCAAAGTGTTTGGGGACACTGTGAGGGTCTGTACCACCCTCTATATATCTGCGGTGTTCCCCAAATCTCTGTCTTAGTGGGCGTATGGTGCGGCCTACATACATTAGGCCGCATGGGCAGCTGAGGCCGTACACCACAAAGTCTGAAGAACAGTTGAAGAATTCCTTCAACTGGTATATTTTTCCTTTTGTGCTGAAGCATTTTTGGCCATGTTTAACAAATTTGCATGTTTTACAGAGTGGTTTACGGCATTGGTACATACCTATGATTGGTATGAGAACTGGTGTGGGTATGGATGAAGTGGTGGGTTTTAGTCTGCTAGGGGCGAGTTTGTTCTTTAAGTTTGGAGCCCTGCGGTAGGTAACTCTGGGGTAGGGTGGCAGTTCAGATTTCAAATGTGGGTCCTGCTGGAGAATATTCCAATGTTTGAGTAATATTTTTTCCATGTTCTTTTTTTTAATACAAACGTTTTTTTTATTGGGTATAGACAGAAAAAAAAAAGCACATATCTTATCGGGATGCAACCCACTCATATAACATAAAAATTACATTGCGACATATAATATCGAGAGGAAAAGAGCATAAGAGGATCAGTCACAGGGGCAGAAACTAAATGTGTTACTCGAGGTCAGGCCCAGTGACGGCCCGTCAGGTGCATCCCAGGGTTCAAACAGAAATAAAATTCTATTAATGCTTAAAAGAAATCAAGAAGGAAACAGGATTAGAGGGGAATAAGGGAGAATTTCCATGGAAGGAGAAGAAAGAAGGGAAAGAAAGATTAGGGAAAAGAAAAAAATTAGACAGGTATATGTGTAGAAAGGGGAAAACAACCTGTTGAAAAATCAACTTTAATCTGCTACTTCTGGTTTGAATAATTCGACCGACCCAGTATCAAACAAAAAGAAAAAGTAGAGGATGTACTCCTCGTCGGGTTGGGATCACATGTCCTGACCATCTCCTAGTATCCCCAGGCCCAGGGCCCAAAGGAAACGGGAGAATATGGGGTACCTATCCGACCACACAGAGGCGGCCACCCCAGAGGCAGTGCGTTGGTCACAGTATAGCCGCTCCTGTCGACCACGCCGCCCATTTATTATGGAAGGTCGGCATGGTGTCCATGATAGTGTGATAGATCCTTTCCATAAGACGGATAGACTCCATCCGCTGGAGTACCTGTGTCCATGGAACCGACTGGGACCGCCAATTCAAGGCTATGGCCCAATGAGCTGCACAGAATAGGGTATTCACTAATCTCTGGGTATGGGGAGGCAGACCCGGTATAGTGGCAAAGAGCAAACACATCGGGGCCGTCAGGTCTAGGATGGTGCCCGCAATCTGCGTCACCCTGGATGCCACCCGGCTCCATAGGTGCCTCAGATGAGGGCAACCCCAAAACGTGTGCAGAAGGGTGCCAGGGCTCTGACAGCCCCTAAAGCACGTCTCCTGAACTGTAGGGTAGTATTTATGAACTCTATCTGGAGTGAGGTACCACCTCGTATGTAGTTTAAGTACTGTCTCCTTAGTGGCTATGGAGCGGGTACATCTGTGCATATTCTGTAGCATGTCGCTCCAGTCTTCTGGGGGGAATGCCACACCCAGGTCTGATTCCCAATGGGTCATAGCCGAGGACTTAACTGGCAGCTGAGAATCATTTAGTGACATATATATCGTAGAGATCGTTCCCTTGCCTCTAGCACCATTCTGGCAGATTGTTTCATACTGGGATAAGTTGGGTCTAGTGTGCAATGTGAATAGGGATTCGAAAAAGTGCCTAATTTGTAAAAATCTAAAGAATTCCGTTCCCGGGGCTTCGAACTGCTCTTGGAGTTGTGTAAATGAACAGAAATGTGTGCCTTGCGATAGTGCTTTTAATGTCAAGAGGGAGTTTTGTACCCACCAATGGAAGCTCTCAGGGGATCGGAAAGCAGGGGGAAAACTGGGCGATCCCAGGAAGGTGGACAGGGGGGGGTCTGCTAGATCTAAGTTTAAATTTGTGGTGATATAGGGACCAAAGGTGTATTGTCTGACCCACTACCATGTTTAGCATGCCCAGTTCCCTGGGCTTAAGGCCCGTCTGCCAAAGAAGTCCCGGAAGGTAGTATGGGCAGACAGAGGACATTTCAAACTGTAGCCAGGGGATGCTGTCTGGTGCGGCATGCCACTGTGCCGTCTGGGCCAACCTGGCTGACAAGTAATACAACCAGATGTTAGGTAGCCCTAACCCCCCCAGTGAAGAGGGTCTGTGTGTGATAAGACCGCCATACCTAGGATGTTTATTGTTCCATAGAAACCCATTAATCTCACGTTGGATCTGCAACAGAGTATGTCGTGATACATAAAGGGGGAGAGCCCTAAAGAAGTAAAGCAATTTCGGTAAAATGGACATTTTTACGGCTGTGACTCTGCCTAGGAGGGTGATGTGGAATGTAGACCATAGGCGTAACCATTGTCTGACTTTGGCGAAGATCTGGGGGTAGTTAGCGTTATATAATTCTCTTAGGGTGGGGGCTAGACGAATCCCGAGGTATTGGAGGGTTTTATTTGATACTGAAAAGCCAAAAGAAGATTTAAGGGCAGAGGTGACTCTGAGAGGGATATTGACAGGGAGGGCCGAACACTTGGAGAGGTTGACACCAAGGCCCGAAAAAGTGTGAAAGGATTGGAGCGTAGAGATTAAATTAGGAAGGGAAGTAACTGGGTCCTGGAGGAATACAAGGATATCATCCGCGTATAGGCTCACCTTATACTCCCCATTCCCCTTCTGATACCCCTTAATGTTCTGGTCTGTGATGATCGCCCTCGCCAAAGGCTCCACGGCCAGGGCAAACATCAAAGGGGACAGAGGGCAGCCCTGGCGTGTTCCCCTGCCCAGGGGGAAGTAATCCGAAGTGCAACCTGGGAGCTTAACGCGTGTGTGAGGATTGTGGTACAGTGCCCTAAATCCATGAACAAACTCCCCTGAAAAACCAAACCTAAGCATGACCGCGTCCATATATGACCACAGGACACTATCAAAGGCCTTGTGTATATCCAGGCCCAACAGAAGAACCTTGCGGGAAAATAGCTCCGCATCCTGGATAATGTCCGTCGCCAAGCGAATGTTGTCTGTGATTTGCCTAGAGGGGATGAATCCGGTTTGTTCGGGGCCAACCAGGGTGGAAATTATGGGGGCTAGTCTATCTGCAAGAACACGACCTAGAATCTTAATGTCATTGTTAAGAACCGAGATTGGTCTGTAATTCTGGGGGAGGGAGTGATCCTTGTTAGGTTTAGGGATTAGGGTCATATTGGCTGCAAGCATTTCCTCTGGAAGTGAGTGGCCTTGCAATACGTGGTTGATTAATTTAGTCAATTTAGGGGCCAACGTACCTGCAAATTTTTTATAGTAAGTCGCCGTATACCCGTCTGGGCCCGGGGCTGTTGACGCTTTGAGCGACTTAATGACTGTCAGGACCTCCAGTTCTGTGCATGGGGCGTTCAAGTTGGTCAGTTGTTCGTGTGTCAAAGTCGGAAGTTGGATGGAGTTCAACCAGTCCTCAACTCCAGCAGGGGGGGGAGAGGCTGGGGCAGATAGTAGGGAGCTGTAGAACGCGGTGAAAGTGTCAAGTACCTCCTTGGGGTGGGAGACCAGCTGGCCCGAGGTGTTACGCAATTTGTAGATATGGGTGGGCTGAAGGGAGTGATGTAGTTTACGTGAGAACATGGCCGAGGCAGCGTTTGAGTGCAATAGGAATCTCGCTTTGGCCCATCTAAGAGATTTTTCAGTGTGGTCTGAGAGGATAGTATCCAATTCCACCCTCTTCTGGTCAATTTGTCTAAGAGTGTCTGGGGCGTGGGATTGTGCGTGTATATGGTACAGTTTTGCAAGGTCTGCAGTTAGGGTTTTAATTTTGGCTAACTTCTGTCTCTTCTTAATGGTGGCCAACTCTATCAGTCGGCCGCGAAGTACTGCCTTATGGGCCGCCCAGAGAATAGAGGGGGTGGTGCCTTCTACATCATTCAGTCTGAAGTACTCTTCCAACTGATTCGCTACTTGTGTGGCTATGTCAGGGTCCGTCAATAGGGAGTCATTAAGCCTCCAGGAGGCTGTCAGGGGGGAAATGCCTACATGCGAAGTTTTAAAGGAGACCACCAGGTGGTCTGACCATGGGCATGGGTGTATAGTGGCCGCTGTGGAGTTGGCAAGTAAAATTGGGGAGCTGAAAATGTAATCTAGCCTTGCATAGCTCTCGTGGGGGGCTGAGTAATGTGTGTATTCCCTAGCTCCTGTATTGAGGGCCCTCCATGTGTCAATAAGTTGGAAAGTCTCCAGGGACCTCACTAGAGATTTGGGGAAGGCCTTAGATGAGTGGGTAACCTTGCTTCTGTCCAGTGTGGAATGGGCGACTAGATTGAAGTCACCACCCACTATCATGTGTGGAGAAGTATATCTGTCCAAAATTTGGGTGAAGGACCTGAAAAAGGAACCCTGAGCAGTATTGGGGGCGTACACGTTGGCGACTGTAAAGGATTTGCCCTGGACATCACCTTGGAGTATCAAAAACCTGCTATCCGGGTCCTTGTAAACATGTTTGACATCAAAATGTACATTATTTCTGACAAATATGGCTACCCCTCTGGCTTTAGAGCTATACGTGGTATGGTAATGTAACTTAAATGACTTGTCAAAATAATTGGGGTGAGACAATGCCGAAAAATGAGTCTCTTGCAGGAGGACAATGTCCGCCCCCAATTGCTTATAATCTCGAAAGGCCTTCCTCCTCTTTTGTGCGGAATTAAAGCCTCTGACATTATGTGAGATAACCTTCAAACCCATAATATGGTTGGAACAAATTTAGCTTGGGGTGAGGTTGGTGAGATAGGTGCGAATGTCAGCCGCACAACCCACAGGCCCAGCACCAAAGCGGGTTGCCAAATTCCTGGATCATAGATCGGGGGCACGGTCAGCAGGTTAAGTGTAGCAGTAAAACCAATAATATAACATTGATAACAGGAACATTGTAGGAAGAAAAAAAAAGGCAAACAAACTAACAGGGGTCTGGATGGATAGGCCATCCAGGCCAGCATCAAATATTTCAAATGACTGAAAAAAAACAGTCTTCCACGTGCACTCAATCTCCCCCAACACTGAAGGGGGGAGAGAGAGAGTGGCAAGAGTTCAGTACAAGGTCTCTCCCAAAACAAAAAAGGGAATGGTGGGAGAGAAGTGATTCTTGGATTGAACACTAACGTGGTTGGGGGGTAAAAGTTCCGGGTGGAAAACAGCAGGATCACGAGGACCGGAGACATAAAGGCTCGTTCAGAACCGAAAGGCTTGGGGGTCCAGAAATTGACAGGTCAAGCGAGACAGGCCAGGGGACATGGGGCTCATGAACAAAAAATAAGGGGGGGACAGGTGGTACCGAAATCATATTTAGTACCTTGACCGCAAGCCTGCAGGAAGATCGTGTTGGAGCCGCGGAGAACTTCCACAGCTGTCCGCGGTCACGGGTTACGGTAGGCTCTGCGTCCCCTCTGAGGAGGTGGGGTGGCCCAGATTGGTGACAGGCGGGGGGTGGACGGGTGCCTTGGTGCTTGTTGAGGTTCGAGGAGGCCCAATTTGACCAGGATGGATTTACCTTCCAGGACCGTGGTGGCGGTGTATGTGGATCCGTTGTGTGGGACCGTCAGTTTGAATGGGAAACCCCATCTATAGCGGATCCGAGCAGTTTGAAGGACGGAGGTGATTTCTTTCATCTGTCGGCGTCTCTCCAGTGTGGTCGGGGAGATGTCCGGATATATCTGAATGGTGACCCCGTCCAGCTGTATACGAGGGGTGTTGCGGGAAGCTCGCAGGATCTCCTCCTTCACCAGGTAGTCCTTCAGGCACATCACCACATCCCTCGGAGGCTTCTCCGGGGGCGGCTTGGGTCGTAGAGCCCTGTGGAGGCGATCACATATGAATGCATTCACCGGTTGTTCTGGGAGGAGGGAGCGAAACAATCTCTCAGTGGCATCAGGCAGATCCAAGACTGTTTCAGGCAGGCCACGCACACTAATATTGTTCCTCCTGTTCCGGTTGTCTAAATCTTCCATACTATTCTGGAGCTGGACAACCGTGTCCGTGAGCAATTCGTGGTCTTTGCGGAGGTCATCGGATGCGAGCTGGAGCTCATCATGCTTCACCTCCAGTACGTCTGTCCTCCCGCCCAGGGAAGCGATCTCCTGGGAGAGGGTATGGGTGGACTTGTGAAGCTCAGCCTGAAACTTGCGGGCAAGTTTTTCATACATTGTTGTCAGACTGTGGTCCAAGTCTGCCTTCGTGAGGTGTGGAGTGCACTCACTCAGCTCTGAAGTTGCAGAAGGGGAAGCCATGGGCTCCGGGGCCTCCAGCATGGACGATTCCTGGTCAGCGCCACTCTGGGACATCCTCGTTTGATCCCGGGCCCGTAGTAAATAATTCGTCAAGGACCGCTGGGCGGATTTCTGCTTATTATATTTTTTAATCGACGGCATGCACAACTGGTCCCTCTAGGGGTTCAGGGTGATTCAAGTAAGATTTGCAGGCAATATAACCCCCTTGGGAGTGCTAATGTCTCCGGTGCCCTCGGATCTCCTTCACTTAGCTGCCTGCCAGTTCCGCGCCGCGCATGCGCCCCCCCTTGCGGATGTGACTTTTAGTTCATCTTGTCACCTTAATACAGGTGAGGGGGTGAGGGGATCCTCCAACCATGGAGCGCTGTCTCCTGTAGGGTTCTCACAACAGCCCAAGGGAAAGTCGGCAGAGGACCGGGTTGTGGGGTTAGTGGCAGGCCAGGAGTCTCGGTTCAGGCAGGGGACGACTTATGGGGAGTTCAAAAACCAGGATGGGAGGAAGTCTCTACTGATGGTGACCCCTGGGGATGTTCTTTCAGGCAGGGCTACTTTAAAAGTGTTGAGGGGGGTGAAACATCTGCAGAAGGATAAGGGAGAGCTCTGTAAATTTGAGGCCGGGTGAAGCAAGATGTCCGCCTGACAGGGTTATGGGAACCGGGCTGCAGCCGAATCCCACTAATAGGAAGGAATCCCACCTTAGTCCTCTACAAGAGCACCGACTTTTGTCGAACTGTTAGCCGAGGTAGAGGGACAGGGTCTTTAATCTGCTGCAGGGGGACTATGGAGATCGCAGAGGTGTACCAAGATGGCCGCCGTATGCTAGCAGCACAGACTTTTGTAAGAAGGTGGTAGATAGCCTTATGCATGTATTGGGGAGAAGTGATGGATAGTTTCCCAAGCTGAGGCAGGGACCAGGAAGAGTGACTGGGTACCGGAGATCTACAGATGTGGCCCGGCCGCGGCCCGCTCCCGCGGGGTACTGCCTCAGGAAACACCGCGGACTCCCAGGCCCGACTAGGCCGCACCGACCGCGGCCTCCACGAATGCCCCCGAGACGTAGCTCTTGCTCCGGATCACTGGAGGTAAGTGGATGGGTGTCAGGGAGGGACGAGAGCTGGTCCCTTACCTCAAATACAGCCGCAAACAGGTTTCCTCCGGGAGGCCTCGGGCCTGCAAGATGGCGGCGGCCCCGGGCACTGGATGCCGTCAATCTCGGGAGACCTCCGGTGTCCCCCAGCCGAATTGTCCGAAGATAAGGGTGTGGGGTACTGCAGGGGGTCTAGCTGGATGGGATGGTATGCTTTGTAAGCGTGGATGGACGATACAGAGTTCCGATGGTGATGGATGGTACCTGGAGCTCCTCTAGGAAACGTCCGCCGCCACTCACATCCAGGCCACGCCCCCTTTTCCATGTTCTTATGTCTAGAGTGGAAAGTGGTAACGAATCTGGTCGGGCAGTCACGTGTGGCTTGCTCAGTCTTTGGTGGCTTACCATGGAGGTAGAATCTGTGTGCATCATCAACCAGGTGTTCAGGATATTGTTTGTCCATGAATTTCTTTTTCAGGTTTGTACTAAGTTCGATGTAGTCTGAGTCTCTGGTGCAATTCTGTCTGAGGCGACAGAATTGACCCTTGGGGATGTTTTTGATCCAATTCTTGTGGTGACAGCTATTGTAGTGCAGGTACGAGTTTCCAGCGGTAGGCTTGGTGTAGTTTCTGGCAAAGATGGTGTGTTCATCAAGTTCAAGATCCAAAAAGGCTATGGTGGAAGGGTCACAGACGGATGTGAATGACAGCCCGTAGGTGTTGTTGTTACAGTGTTGTACGAAAGGCTGGATGAGCTCGAGAGGACCATCCCAGATAATGATAAGGTCGTCTATGTATCGTCCGAAGAAAACGATATTTGCTGCAAACGGATTATTTGTATGAATATGGTGGGTCTCCCAAAAACCCATGGCTAGGTTGGCGTATGAGGGAGCGAAATTGACCCCCATCGCCGTGCCTTGTGATTGTAGGTAGAAGTCTCCATTGAAATTAAAGTAGTTGTGGGTTAAACAGAATTGAGTGGCTAGTTTGATAAAATCAGCCTGACGGGGATTGATGAGTGGTTCCAGAAGCAAAAATTGTTCTAGTGCCATGAGCCCAAAAGTGTGTGGAATAGATGTATACAATGAACATACATCAAGTGACAGCCAGGCGTATGAAGGTTCCCACCTGTAGGGGGACAGGAGTTCTAGGAGATGTGTACTGTCACGAATGTATGATTGTAATTGGCAAACAATAGGTTGGAGGAATAAATCTATATACATACTGAATCCTGTGGTTACACTACCCATAGCGGCTATGATGGGTCAACCTGGTGGGTGTTGTGAGTTTTTGTGAATTTTGGGCAGGTAGTAGAAATATGGAATGTGATAGAAGTTTTTTCGTAAAAACGAGCTTTCCGTTTTGGAAATGATGTCATCTTTGAGTGCGTTGGATATTAAAACATCTGCTTCTTTAGCAAACTCTATAGTTGGGTCCTTGTTGAGTTTGGTATAAGTGGTGCTGTCAGACAGGAGTCTGTACGCTTCCTTTAGGTAGCCAGTCTTGTCCAGGATGATGATGCTTCCTCCTTTGTCGGCGGGTTTTATTACAATGCTGTCAGTGTGTAGCAGTAGGTCTAATGCTTTAATTTCTGATGGTGAGAGGTTGTTATGTTTGGAAGAAGAGGTGGAGTTACACAATTTGACCAGGTCTGCATAAACCACTCTATAGAAGCTTTCGATATATGGACCTTTAGAGTGAGTGGGAAAGAAAATGGATTTGGGTTTCAGGGAGGAGTGGACTACCGGGGGTGAGGTAGCAAAATGTTGGGTATAGAGTTTTGAGATGTTGTCTATATCAAAAGAGTCCTCGGTGAGGGAGTCTATGTTGGTGTCGAAAGATTCAAAAGGAAGTTCCGGTGGGTCGGAATCGGATGGTATTGGAAGGGGAGTGATCAGGACATTATTGGTGATGTTGTTATTATCTTTTTCCTGTTGGATATGGAAGTGTCTTTTGAGGGTAAGGTTACGTATGTAATAATTAAGGTCTTTAAAAAGGAGGAATGGATTTGGTTTATTGATGGGAGCGAAGTTCAGTCCATGACTAAGAAGAGAAGTATCAGCAGTAGATAGAATATGAGAAGAAAGATTGAATATTTTTATCGTTTCTGGTATTTTTGGATTTTTGGATAGTTGTCTTCCTCGTCCTCCTCTGCAGCCTCTCCTGTAAGTTTTCTTTTTCTTGAGGCTAGAGGCAGAGGAGGACTGGGCACTAAAAAAGATGGTGTGAGGTTTCCAGTGGGAGGGGGTACAGAAGTGGACGTACTTGGAGTATGTGGACCAGATGATTCCAGTGTCACTGACGGTATAGATCTGGTGGTCATACTGATTGAGGTAGCAGATATATCTGCTATAACTGCTGTATGGGGAAGGTCCGAGATAATAATTTGGTTGCCAAGGTCAGATTCCTGACGATCTCTGGGGCAGGGGCTTGTATTCACACCACTATTTATATACTCTATCTGGCTTTACCATCATGCCATGACTAATAGCTCTCCTTGCTGACACGTCTCCCACCTCCGTCCCCCAGCCCCGCCCCTCTGTCCTTTCTATGCTCCCTCCATGTCCATCAAATACCAGAGCTCTCTCTGCTGACACTCCTCTCGCCTCTGTGCCCTAGCCCCGCCCCTCTGTCCTTTCTCCGCCCCCTCCATGTCCATCAAATACCAGCTCCTTCAACCCACCCACCAGCTTGACAAAGGAGCGCGACTGCCACGTCACACGCAGCACGCCGGCTCAGGAAACGCGTCGCATGCCAGTGACGTCATCGGCCCTCGCCTGCCGGAAAAAACATCACCCAGGCCGTGCTCTGCAGTATCTCCACCGCCGCCGGCTATTCCATCCATCTAAAGCGGTGCAGATAGGAAGAACCAGCAACACAGCGCCCCAGCAGGAGAAGGAGGCTGATGACTGACCTGATGATACCCTCTTCTACATATGGAAATCGTACAATGCCTGTTTTTATCCAGTAAAATGTGAGTTGCTTGTACTGCAATCTCTTATTAAATTGTTTTAAACATCTGCACTCAGAGGCGCCTCTCCCCTTGCTTTTCTTTTCAGTACTTTTGGAACACGGTTTCTGTTTCTCCTTGATGGCAGCCCTGAGACTGTATATGTGACTGTTTTCACTACTCCCCGCCCGGCTCCCTCCCCTTCATTCATTTATCCATTTTTTCTCTCTCCCCTCCACATGCCCCGAGAGCCTGGTCTCTATGTTTACCGATTGTACATGCATTGTACATACACTATCCTAAACCCCATACTCTAAGGATAACAGCGATTTGGACTCATGCGCATATTTACTTGTATAATGGATATCTGAATAGAGCTTACCGGCCAGAGCGCGCATGCGTATGACGTCATCGCCGCTCCGGGGCCAATCACAGCGCCGAAGCGGTGATACACGGAAGGCAGAGGGGAGCAACATGGCGGCGGAGACGGAGGTGTCCGAATACCACTGCGGGGGCTTCGATCTCAGGTAAGTGACTGATAATGAGCTAGTATGCTATGCATACTAGCTCATTATGTCTTTATTTTGCAGGTTGTAAAAAATAAATAAAAAAAGGATTCGGGGGTTTACAACTAGTGTTGAGCGAACCCGAACTGTAAAGTTCGGGTCCGTACCGAACTTTAGCTTTTTCCCGAACCCGAACCCGAACCCGAACCCGGACTTTGCCCAGGTTCCGCAATCTAATAACGCATTTAGAAATGCTTCAGGGGCCAGCCAATCACCTTTTGATTAGCTGGTGTGCCCTTAGAAGCCATCATAGCCATGCCTACTAATGGCATGGCTGTGATTGGTCAGTGCAACATGTGACCCAGCTTCTATATAAGCTAGAGGCACACAGCACACATGACACTCTGCTTCAGAATAGATAGGGAGAGGATCTAGTCTGCTGCTGCTGCTTTTAGGGAGAGATAGAAAGATAGAAGAGGTAGTCCTGATTCTACAATCTGAGGGAAAAGATAGAGAGATAGTGTAGTGTAGGGCCAGGTTCCTGTGTTGGTGCTTTCAGGAACAGAGAATATTATATAGGAGTCCAGATTCAGAGATTAAAATCAGCGATCTGCATAGGTCTACCTATTTGTGTTGCAGTGCAGTCTTTTTACACTGCCATGAGCCCAGTGTCAGAGAAAATCTAACTTTTAGGGGAAAAAAAAAGGCACTTTATTGTTCTCTTTTCCAAAAGACCCGTTTAGGGCAAAAAAATAAATAAAAAATTTGCACTTTAATGTACGCTTGCAAAAAACGCCGTTTAGGGGCACAAAAAAAAGTTTGCAGTGTGTTATACATATTTTGAGGTGTTTGAAATAAACAATTTCTTTATAGTTTTCTCCTACGTTGCTATACTAAAAAAACAAAATTTTTTTTGAATAGCATTTTCTGCAGTTCTGTAGCTGTGCGATTCAGCAGTTACGTACTGTGGGTGTGTTTTGCTCTTCCAAAAAACGCCGTTTAGTGGCACCAAAAAAAGGTTGCAGTGTGTTATACATATTTTGAGGTGTTTGAAATAAACAATTTCTTTATAGTTTTCTCCTACGTTGCTATACTAAAAAAACAAAATTTTTTTTGAATAGCATTTTCTGCAGTTCTGTAGCTGTGCGATTAAGCGGTTACGTACTGTGGGTGTGTTCTGCTCTTCCAAAAAACGCCGTTTAGTGGCACCAAAAAAAGGTTGCAGTGTGTTATACATATTTTGAGGTGTGTGAAATAAACAATTTCTATATAGTTTTCTCCTACTGTGCTATACTAAAAAAACAACATTTTTTTTGAATAGCATTTTCTGCAGTTCTGTAGCTGTGCGAGTCAGCGGTTACGTACTGTGGGTGTGTTCTGCGCTTCCAAAAACACCCATTTAGGGCAAGATCCTAAATTTTGAAAATATGAGGAGAAGGTCAAAGGGACGTGGTGGCCCCGGTCGTGGTGCTGCTGGTGGAGCTCCTGTTGCAGGGAGAGGACGTGGTGGATCTGTGCCAGATACACGCACAAGTGAAACACCTTCCTCAGGTGCGAGTAGGCGACCGAGCCTGCGGCGGTATTTTGTCGCGCCTAATGAGGCTGTACGAATGTTTAGGCCAGGACAAGTACAGGCGATAGTAGATTGGGTTGCTGACAGTGCCTCGGGTTCCTTCACATTGTCTCCCACCCACTCTTCTGATGAAAGAACAGAGTTGGCACCTGAAACCCATGTCCATCAGTCTTTCACCTCACCCCCTTGCAAATCAGCCAAGCAGTCTGAGCCCCAAATCATGCAGCAGTCTCTTCTGCTTTTCGATGACTCTGTTAGCAGGGTTTCCCAGGGCCATCCACCTAGCCCTGCCCCAGAAGTGGAAGAGATTGAGTGCACCGATGCCCAACCACTTATGTTTCATGATGAGTACATGGGAGGACCATCGCAGTACGTCTCGGATGATGACGAAACACAGGTGCCAATTGCAATCGCAATTGTGCAGACAGACAAGGAGGGCAGGGGTGAAGACTGGGTGGAAGATGATGTGGAGGACAATGAGGTCCTCGACCCCACATGGAATCAACGTTATGCAGGTGACCAGTGTAGTTTGGAGGAAGAGGCGGTGGTCGCACAGAGCCACCAGCACAGCAGAAGAGGGAGCAGGGTGCAAAAGCGGAGCGTCTGTCAGCTAGACAGTATGTCTGCTACTGCCCAATGCAGCAAGGGACCGAGCACACCAAAGCCAGGTCCAAGGAGTTCCCCAGCGTGGCAGTTCTTCACACAATGTGCTGATGACAAGACACGAGTGGTTTGCACGCTGTGCAATCAGAGCCTGAAGCGAGGCATAAACGTTCTCAACCTGAGCACAACCTGCATGACCAGGCATCTAAGTGCAAAGCACGAGCTGCAGTGGAGTAGACACCTCAAAAACCAAGAAAGGTCTCTGGCTCCTCCTGCTTCCTCTTCTGCTGCAGTCTCGGCCTCTTCATCCACCTCTGTAGTGACAGTGGCACCTGCCACCCCGCAAACAGAGCATCTGCCAGCAACACTACCACCTGGGTCACCAACCATCTCCACAATGTCCCATGGAAGCGTTCAGCTCTCTATCTCCCAAACATTGGAGCGGAAGAGGAAGTACCCCCCTAGCCACCCGCGATCCCTGGCCCTGAATGCCAGCATTTCAAAACTCTTGGCCTTTGAAATGCTGTCATTCCGTCTGGTGGAGACGCAGAGTTTTAAAAGCCTGATGGCATTGGCTGTCCCACAGTACGTCGTGCCCAGCCGCCACTATTTTTCCAGGCGAGCCATCCCTTCCCTGCACAACCAAGTGGGGGACAAAATCAGGTGTGCACTGCGCAACGCCATCTGTGGCAAGGTCCACCTAACTACGGATGCGTGGACCAGTAAGCACGGTCAGGGACATTATATCTCCCTAACAGCACACTGGGTAAATGCAGTGGCGGCTGGGCCTGAGGCAGATAGCAGTTTGGCGCATGTCCTTCCACCACCGAGGATTGCAGGGCGCTTCAGTTTGCCTCCTGTTGCTAACTCCTCCTACTCCGCTTCCTCATCCTCTACCGCCTCCTCATCCGGTCAGCGTAACACCTTCACCACCAACTTCAGCACAGCCAGGGGTAAACGACAGCAGGCAGTTTTAAAACGTTCCTGTTTGGGGGAAAAACCCCACTCCGCGCAGGACTTGTGGAGGGACATGGAACAACAGACCAATGAGTGGTTGCTGTCAGTGAGCCTCAAGCCCGGCCTGGTGGTGTGCGATAATGGGCGAAATCTCGTAGCAGCTCTGGGCCTAGCCGGTTTGACGCACATCCCTTGCCTGGCGCATGTGCTGAACTTGGTGGTCCAGAGGTTCCTTAAAAATTACCCCAATATGCCAGAGCTGCTGCAGAAAGTGCGGGCTGTGTGTGCGCACTTTCGGCGTTCTCACCCTGCTGCTGCTCGCCTGTCAGCGCTGCAGCGTAACTTCGGCCTTCCCGCTCACCGCCTCATATGTGACGTGCCCACAAGGTGGAACTCCACCTTGCACATGCTGGCCAGACTGTGCGAGCAGCAGCAGGCGATAGTGGAGTTTCAGCTGCAGCAATCACGCGTGAGTCGCTCTGCGGAACAGCACCACTTCACCACCAATAACTGGGCCTCCATGCGAGACCTGTGTGCCTTGTTGCGCTGTTTCGAGTACTCCACCAACATGTCCAGTGCCAATGACGACGTTCTTAGCGTTACTATCCCAGTTCTATGCCTCCTTGAAAAAACGCTTCGGGCGATGATGGAAGAGGATGTGGCACAGGAGGATGAGGAGGAGGAGGAGGAAGTGGGATCATTTCAAAGGCTTTCAGGGCAGTCTTTCACAAGTGGCTACGAGGGTGGGTTCCTGCACCAACAAACGCCAGGTACACAATTGTCCGGCGGAAAGGGAACAGTTCTGGAGGATGACGAGGTGGAGGAGGAGATGGAGGAGGAGGAGGAGGAGGAGGAGGCATTTTCACAGCAGGGTGGCACACAGACCAGCTCGTGGCCATCACTGGTGCGTGGCTGGGGGGATACAGAGGACACAGACGATACACCTCCCACAGAGGACAGCTTTTCTTTGCCTCTGGGCAGCCTGGCACACATGAGCGATTACATGCTGCAGTGTTTCCGCAATGACCGCCGAGTTGCCCACATTTTAACTGGTGCTGATTACTGGGTGGCCACCCTGCTGGATCCCCGTTACAAGGACAACGTACCGTCCTTAATTCCCTCACTGGAGCGGGATCGTAAGATGCACGAGTACAAGCGCACGCTGGTAGACGCGCTGCTGGTGGCATTCCCACCTGACAGCGGACGTACGGTGGAAGCACAAGGCGAAGGCAGAGGAGGAGGAAGAGGTCGCCAACGCAGCCGGGGCACCGGCAGCACCTCAGAAGGCAGGGTTAGCATGGCTGAAATGTGGAAAAGCTTTGTCAGCACGCCACAACAACCAGCACCACCAGCTGAGATGGAACGTCTTAGCAGGAGGCAGCATTTCACAAACATGGTTGATCAGTATGTGTCCACAGGCCTACACGTACTGGATGACGGGTCTGCCCCCTTTAACTTCTGGGTCTCCAAATTGGGCACATGGCCTGAGCTTGCCCTTTATGCCTTGGAGGTGCTGGCCTGCCCTGCAGCCAGTGTATTATCTGAACGTGTATTTAGCACGGCAGGGGGCGTTATCACAGACAAGCGCAGCCGCCTGTCCAGAGTCAATGTGGACAAGCTCACGTTCATTAAAATGAACCAGGCATGGATCCCACAGGACTTGTTCATACCTTGTGCAGAATAGACATGTATACCGGTGTTGTGACAAAAACTGTCCGGCCATCGGATTGTGTCCGGCCCATGCTGCGAAGGCGCAGCGCTTGCGCAGTACAGAGGACAAGGAGATTCACAAAATCTCTGAAGATGAACGGCGCCTGCGCTGTGAGTGCAGGTTCAAGCCCCACCATCCAAGTGGACATACGGTAGCACATAGTAACAGGGCCCCTCACGGGCTCGGTTCGGGTACGGCCTCACTTGGCTCGTCTTGAACCACGGATGGTGTGGCCTTCACCTGAACTCACCACGCAGGCGCCGTTCGTCTTGGGAGATTTTAGAAATCCCCTTGTCCTACATACTGAGCAAGCGCAGTACAGGGTGGACACTATTTGACGGGGGACAGAATTCGACACATCACCGGCATTACACAGCCATTGTTGTATTTTTGAATCAGTGTTGGCTACCTCGTCCTCCTCCACTGCCGCTTCCACCTACACAGCCACATCCACCGCCACTTCAACCTCCTACTCCATATGGACCTCGTCCTCCTAGGTCAAGATTATTATTATTTTTTTTATTTTTTTTTATGTTATTTTAAGTTATTTCCCTATCCACATTTGTTTGCAGAGCACTTGCCATGCTCTTAACAACATTTTGCTGCCATTTGCAGCCCTCTAGCCCTTTCCATTACCTTTTTAGAGCCTTTTTAGTCCTTAGAAGTCCGGGTCCCCATTGACTTCAATGGGGTTCGGGTCCGGGTTCGGGTTAAAGTTCGGTCCCGAACCCAAACTTTTTTCCGAAGTTCGGCCGAACCCGTCGAACCCGAACATCCAGGTGTCCGCTCAACTCTATTTACAACCACTTTAAGAATAATAAGAATGGCAGAGTATCATTTCTAGTTTGGACTTCTGGAAAATACTGTAACAAACTCCAATAATTAACTTTGCAGCTCGGACAACCATATGCAATTCCCCCATAGCACCATCACACTCTCCATCTGTCAGGTCACCTGAGTCCAGGTGACAGATGCACTCCGTTGGAGTCAGGAGTGCACCGCTAAGGTAGTGGACCCTAGGACTGAATGCTGCGGATTGAACTCTGGGAGGTTCAGGAAGGCAGGTCCACTGGAGCACCAACACAGATCCCACTGGGAGCTAGAGCATAGATTCCCCAGGGCGCGGAGTCTAAGAGCCAGCAGGTGTTCACCAGAGCTTCTAGTGGTGAGGATGGACTGTGCTGCAACTGGCTCCAGGTCGCGGCCCCCAGGGTCTCCCAGCTCACGCTCACGGTAGACTACAGGAGAAAGAGGAAGGAAGCAGCAGCCTGGAACAACAAGGATAGTCAGGAGATTAGCCAAAAGGTCAGGGCAACAAGCAGATGGGGATAGTCGAAGAACACGAAAAAGGTCGGGGTATGAAGCAGATGAGGACAGACAAGAACAAGCCAAAGTCGGTAAACAGGATCAGACGTAGGACACAGAGCAATGAGCACACGGAAGCCAAAACACACAATATTGATCAGCATGGCTGGCTTGCAGTGCACAGGTTAATATAGAGTTCCCTGATATGGCCTGGGGTGGAGCCATGCTTAGAGGAGAGATTAGTTAAGCAGCCAGGTGAGAGTGGCTGGCCTCTTAATCTGAGCACATGGAGAGGTAAGCTGACAGACACATTCTTTTATAGCTCACGCAGATAAGTGGGTCAACACCTAAACAATTATATTTGTTCAGAACTCTTATGCAGATCATGTCCAAACACAAAAGAGAAGGAACGGATGGGCCTTCCTCTCATAGCTGATAACTATAGGGCCCTTATATTAGACCAGATTAAACTTTGGTGGAATCCCTCCCCAAATAAAACATTGGCAATTTAAGAGACACTGTTATGATGCAATTACCCTGCTCTACTTATAGGAAGTTTTTAAAAATCTTGGTTGTCTCCACCTATCTCACAGTTCAGGCCACTCTTTGTGCCTAGTCCACCTTCCAGCAGGACATATCAGATACTGCACCATTTGCCTCTCTTCTTATCCCTGTAGATTATATAAAGTACATTATCCCAGAACTTAATCCACACCACCGGAAGGTACAATAAATTCAGTTTTTGCCTGATGATAATCATCTAAAATCCTGTGTGGGACACCCTCAAAAGTTTGTTCTGGTGTCCCTCACTATAGTGCTCCTGAGTCCAGATGAGTAAACAGCTGCTGAGTGTCCTCTCCTTTACACTGAATCAAGTTTCACATTCTAGTTCCAAACACATCATCTAGACAACAATGTTTGTAAACGTTGTTTTAATACTAATAGACATGACCAAATGTGGTTTACCTGTATCTGCGCAAAACATCATATTTTGTTGACGAAGGATGTTTACTACGAACGAGTATACTTTGGCCACTAACCTGAAGGTGGCCATTTTAAAATCCCCTACCAGTCAATCAAAGTACATGCAACATGCAAGTATAAAAATCTATTTAGTAATAACACATGAGAAATACTTACTTTTTGCTAGCATTTTTTTATCTTCCTGTACTGCTCCGGCTCCCTCAGCTTCAGGTCAGACCACCTTTTTCTCAGCTGCTCCTTGGATCTCCGGACCCCAAATTGATGGTGCTGACTCCTCACCACTTTGCTCATTATCTTGGCCTTCCTGAGATTAGGATTGGTGTACGGCCCATGTTTACCATCATAATCTCTACTCCGCAAGATCTCCGCCATCTCCGCAATTTCTGTGAAGGACATATTACTGGCCTTGTATCTTCTCCTGGATCGGGACATTTCCATCTCCGGGCTTTCCTCGTCGGTACTTAAAACAACACAACCCTGCTGTGTCTCCGCCATGTTGTCTACCACTGCACGACGAAAGAGAAAGGGCAGGGAATAAACTAGAAAGAACGTCAGGGGCGGGCGACGCGGGCAGAGATTCACACATGCGCAGTGTATATAATGCTAACACGCATGTGTCGTAACTACGTTCTGTGTGCGGAGGAAGGAGGACCGGAAGTACTGAACGTCATAAACAAAGGTAAAATTTTAACTTGGGGCATCAGTAGCCTATACTGCTTCATGATTGAGGCCTATATTGGGATAAGATTTGGACAGTTTAGGCTGACCAAGTGTTTTTGTCTTGTGTTTTATCTTGCAGCAAAGATGCAGACATTTAAAGATCCTGAAATAATGAGAACATTTATCGACAAGTACAGGGAGCTCAGAAATTTGTGGGAGCTCAAACACAGTTTGTATCATAACTGCGAGGCAAGGAGGGCAACAATGAACAAATTTGTTGAATTTATGAAGACGTGGATCCCCGAGGCAGACTATGACATGGTCAATAATAAAATAAATAACTTGAGGAATACGTAAAAGAAGCAGCACAATAAAATCCTCCTATCACAGTGGTCAGGACCAGCAGCAGAGAAAGTGCATGTTCCCAAGCTGTGGTACTACCAACACTTGCGTTTTCTGGACGACCAGCTTGAAGTCAGGGAATCACTTTCGAGCCTTCCCTCCAGCCTTCCCTCCACCCTTCCCTCCACCCCTGCAGAGAGTAACAAGAAGCTACCTGACCTGGAAGACCCAGATCTGAATATTTATGGCCAGGTATAGTATTGTTCAGCATATTTATTGTCCTATAATTATTGTTGGGAACTAGATGTTATTATTCCCAAATTAATGATTAAACAAAAAAGAATTGACATATCAATAGACAGTAGTGGCCAGAAATGATTGGGACAGGAATGAAAACTGCTGGGGTCAGAATGATAGTCTTTTCTATTTATTAACATTCTATTTGCAACAGTCATGAGCTGAAAATTATGTGTGATTGATGAACCAAAAACTAAAACTATGTCCCTTTTTTATACACAGGATGAGGTCAGCCAGGAGGACAAGGCTCAGGAATGTGGCAGCCAGAAGGAGGCAGGGGTGAGTGGCAGACAGGAGGTGGCCAGGCCACGTGGCAGCCAGCAGGTGCCCAGGCCAAGTGGCAGCACCCAGTCACAGGTGCATGCCCTCCACGTTCGACCAAAATGGCCCAGGAAGGTGATTCATGTGGAGGAGGAATCCCTGAGAATAATAAGTGTAATGGCAAGATAGGTTGTTTGCAGAGCACACAGCCATCTTTGCCTTGTGCTAAATAAGCACACTTCAGATTCATCTTTTTGCAATAATGCTATCTATAACTAAGGTTTGCTTAAATCCACTCACCGTTCATTCCATCATTCATTCAAGGAAAGCCAGCACCACACAGCTTATGTTCTCATCTCAGCAGACCAGCATGACTGCCAAGCCGACGCCTAATCATAGGCTTTTATTAAACTCAAAAGATCTCACCAGCAGGCAATCACCTCCCCCATGGGAGTGGTCACAGCATGTGACCTCCATGGGAGTGGTCATCACATGATGTCCTCTTTACACAGCAAACGTCCATATAAGGACATCCCGTAAAATAAAGTACATGAGCTTAAAGGATTCAATACAATAATAACCAATCACAGACATGTATACATTCAAATAGACTATCAGTGACATGCACTGCTTCCAATGACGGAAACTATACGACAATTATGGCTCAATGGACCACAATTGTTGCATAGTTATGCTACTGTTCTTGTGGACACAGATCTGTGCGCTCGGAGTCATTTAACGCCCCCCCCCCCCGTCAGGAGGTGGCCAGTCCCCAGACGGGGCGTAAAACAACATCTCTAAATGGAGCAAACATCGCTGTTTCCATAGGAAGATTTTCCCGCCACCGATCTTCCACCAACGTCTGTATGTGCAAATACGCTCAGATGAGCGCATTACAGCAAAACTGACACTGGGGGGACATCTGACAACATACATTAATAAATTTTTCCACAACATAAGGGACGCAGCCGAGATCATGAGAGCCCCCCCCCCCCCCGACCCTGAAGAGGCCTATGTCTGCTATGTGGCCAATAAGCTAAAGAAAGTGGAGGAGGGACAACGTACCCTCTGTGAGGAGCTTATTTCTAGGGTCCTTCAAAAGGCGGTGAGGGGCCAGCTGAAAGAGACCACCAATCTGTGTGATCTCGGCCATCCTTCTCCTCCTCCTTCTCCTCCTCCTCCTCCTGCCACATTTCCACAAACAGAGCCACAGCCTGCAAGGGGGCGTGGAGGGAGCCATGGAAGGAACACTGCAGGGAAGCGTGGAGGGAATGCTGCAGGGAAGCATGGAGGGAACGCTGCAGGGAGCTGTTGAGGTAAGGCTGCAAGGAAGACCAGAAAGTGATTCCCTGGCTTCAGTCTGCTCTGCCAGAAGACACAGTCTGTTGTAGTACCACAGCCTGGGGACATATATGACATCTGCTGCTGCTCCTGATTTCTGGGATTTGGGGACCAGATTGTGCTCCCTATTCTATGGACTCCTCAAGTTATTTATTTTATTTTCCATACACTTCATGTCTGCCTTGGGGTCCAAAGGCTGCATAAATTCGACAAATTTCTCCATTGTTGCCCTTCCTCTTTATTTTGTTACCAGAATAAATGGATATTTGATTTACTTTAAATACTTGCCTGTGTTTTTCTTAAAAAGGACAGTTTGGTTGTGAGTATGAAGGTACATTTCATAAATACAATGTGTAATTAACAAGGGACACCAACACCAACCTCCTTGAGGTAACAAAATACAAGATAATAATGTTATTGGGGTAACTTAACCAGAAAATAAAAATGGAGATCACAAGAAAATATTTTTTTTGAGATCTGGCTTTAAAATCAAAGACGAATATTCATGAAATCACAAGAAATAATAAATAAATAAGTTTGTCAGAACTCTGTGTGAATATCAGCAGCAAAAAAAAAAACATCTTTATTCTAGCATTAGAAAGAAAAAAAGAATGCGCTAGATTAAACAATGCAATAATTTGCAGCATGATGAATGTGCTATCTCCATTACGAACGCTAGTTTTACCAGAACGAGCGCTCCCGTCTCCTAATTTAGTCTGAGCATGCGTGGGTTTTTTCTCCGTTGGAGTTGCACACAGACGATAGGATATTCCTATCGTTTTTTTTTTCATCGGTTCTATTTCTAAACACAGACAGAAAAAAGTCAGATGGGGACTATTTTCATTGGAAAATCCGATTGTCTCCCCTCCCCCCCTCTGGTTTCCTACTATTCTATCCCATCTATTTTATTTTATATTATCTATCTAATTTTATTTTATCCTATTTTATTTTGATATCTTTACTTCTTTTTCTCTTTTCTTTTCTCTATTATTCTTACTTCATAACGCACCTTATTGAAGCTACAACAAAGTATTACTCTACATTACTTTTTTCGAAGATACAGATCAATTTATAATTAATATGTTAAATATTTCTTTCAACTACAGTCTTGAATATATTAGTACAAGGATTTATTTACTTTCTATCTCATTTAAATCCTTATAACTTTCATAAGGATATATTCTGTAGACCCTATTATTTGTAATTTTTCTATATTTGTAATAATTGGACAAATATCAACAAAATGTATTACATATGATCTGTATGTGACTAATATATATGTCCAATAAAATACTTTGACAAGGAAAATCCGATTGTGTGTACAAGGCATAACAGTTCACAGCCCTACCAAATCTAAGTAAAAGAGGGCAGATCATTGTGGTGGAGCCTGTGCCCAAATCGAGGCCCCTGCTTGCAAACTTACTAACAGGTTTGCAGGCCACAATAAACAATTTTCCTGCAACAGATCAGCCAATGTCTGAGAACATTAGAAATTAATGTATATAAACATTAGTAATAAGCTTTGTTTAAAGTGGTTGTAAACCCAATTACACAACATGCACCTACAGGTAAGCCTATATTAAGGCTTACCTGTAGGTGCATGAAATATCTCCTTAACCTACACGGTTAAGGAGATATTTGCTTTTGAAACCTGCGCGGCTGATGTCACGTGCATGCGCACTATCGGGCCGGCATAGTAACCGGATATCTGAATGGAGCTTACCGGCCCGAGCGCGCATGCGTATGACGTCATCGCCGCTCTGGGGCCAATCACAGCGCCGGAGCGGCGATACACGGAAGGCAGAGGGGAGCAACATGGCGGCGGAGACGGAGGTGTCCGAATACCGCTGCGGGGGCTTCGATCTCAGGTAAGTGATTGATAATGAGCTAGTATGCTATGCATACTAGCTCATTATGTCTTTCTTTTGCAGGTTGTAAAAAGTAAATAAAAAAGGATTCGGGGGTTTACAACCACTTTAAGAATAATAAGAATGGCAGAGCATCATTTCTAGTTTGGACTTCTGGAAAATACTGTAACAAACTCCAATAATTAACTTTGCAGCTCGGACAACCATATGCAATTCCCCCATAGCACCATCACACTCTCCATCTGTCAGGTCACCTGAGTCCAGGTGACAGATGCACTCCGTTGGAGTCAGGAGTGCACCGCTAAGGTAGTGGACCCTAGGACTGAATGCTGCAGATTGAACTCTGGGAGGTTCAGGAAGGCAGGTCCACTGGAGCACCAACACAGATCCCACTGGGAGCTAGAGCATAGATTCCCCAGGGCGCGGAGTCTAAGAGCCAGCAGGTGTTCACCAGAGCTTCTAGTGGTGAGGATGGACTGTGCTGCAACTGGCTCCAGGTCACGGCCCCCAGGGTCTCCCAGCTCACGCTCACGGTAGACTACAGGGGAAAGAGGAAGGAAGCAGCAGCCTGGAACAACAAGGATAGTCAGGAGATTAGCCAAAAGGTCAGGGCAACAAGCAGATGGGGATAGTCGAAGAACACGAAAAAGGTCGGGGTATGAAGCAGATGAGGACAGACAAGAACAAGCCAAAGTCGGTAAACAGGATCAGACGTAGGACACAGAGCAATGAGCACACGGAAGCCAAAACACACAATATTGATCAGCATGGCTGGCTTGCAGTGCACAGGTTAATATAGAGTTCCCTGATATGGCCTGGGGTGGAGCCATGCTTAGAGGAGAGATTAGTTAAGCAGCCAGGTGAGAGTGGCTGGCCTCTTAATCTGAGCACATGGAGAGGTAAGCTGACAGACACATTCTTTTATAGCTCACGCAGATAAGTGGGTCAACACCTAAACATTTATATTTGTTCAGAACTCTTATGCAGATCATGTCCAAACACAAAAGAGCAGGAAGGGATGGGCCTTCCTCTCATAGCTGATAACTATAGGGCCCTTATATTAGACCAGATTAAACTTTGGTGGAATCCCTCCCCAAATAAAACATTGGCAACTTAAGAGACACTGTTATGATGCAATTACCCTGTGTCATGGATATGCATTAATGTCTGTTTGCCATCTTACCTTTCCTCCTCATGTGTTAATCTTAGAGGCCAGAACCCTTTCACCTGGCTTCCTTTATAATCTCCTCCCAGTATGACTCCACCCCAGGCCCTATCACAGAACACTATATTAACCTGTGCACTGCAAGCCTGCTTTGCTGATCAACGTGTTTGTTAGGCATTGTGTGTTTGGGTTCCTGCCTGCCGTGTGCTACGTCTGTCTCTCTGTTACGTTATTGGCTTGTCCCTGACTATCCCTGTCTGCTCGTGACCCTTGATCTTCGGCTTGTCTTTCGTTATCCTTGTCTGCTTGTGGCCCTTGACCTTCAGCTTGTTATTCATTACTCTTATATCTTGTGCTGCTGCTTCCCCTCTTGTCCCCTTATCCTACGGGGCGTGAGCTAGGAGACTCTAGGGGCCGCGACCTGGACCCAGCCTGCAGCATAACATCCTCACCACTAGAGGCTCTGGAGAAGACCTGCTGGGTCTTAGACTCCGCGCCCTGGGGAATCTTGGCTCTAGCTTCCTATAGGATCCCGGTTGTGCTCCTCTGGTCCCGCTTTCCACAACCACCCAGTTTCCTATCTGCAGCAGTCAGCCATAGGGTTCACTACCTTGCGGTGCACTCCTGTCCCCCTACGGTGTGCATCTGTCACCTGGCCGTAGGTGACCTGACACCCTGCTCTACTTATAGGAAGTTTTTAAAAATCTTGGTTGTCTCCACCTATCTCACAGTTCAGGCCACTCTTTGTGCCTACTCCACCTTCCAGCAGGACATTTTAGATACTGCACCATTTGCCTCTCTTCTTATCCCTGTAGATTATATAAAGTACATTATCCCAGAACTTAATCCACACCACAGGAAGGTACAATAAATTCAGTTTTTGCCTGATGATAATCATCTCAAATCCTTGTGAATAATAAAGTGAAGTGGCACTGATTAAAAAGCACAGTGAAGCAATAAAATAATAGTGAGCAAAAACAATCATCAAATAAAGGTCATATAAAATAGCTGAAACAATCCAAAAAAGTGCATATAAAATAGCTAAAACAATCCCCAAAAAATTATCACAATATAATATTGATATTGGAAAAAACGTGTATAACAATGAAATAGTCCATTTGTAAAGTGGATCGAAGATAATCTGATACTTGAACAGATAAAATTAGTTCTTAATCCAAATGGAAACGCCTCCTGGGCGAACAAATGGAAATGAGGGGGAAAGGAAGAGGTAAGGGAGTCCAGATTACAAATGGAAGACCAGGAATTCAGAAGTTCTTCTAATATCCTTCCCCAGTAGTACTGGCCTCTAACCTTAAGGAAAGACCCCAATGGGTCAAGTAGTTCATCTAGGAATACCGGTCACCAGGCACGGTTGCTGTATCCTCCTCCAGATATCAAAGCAAGGGATCTCTGCAGCTGTTCATCGGATTTCTCCAGAATTTTCCTTTAAGGATGGTGTCTCCAGGTCCATGATATTAGGAACAAACAAAAGAAATCTCCATAGTGCATTAAAGTTTAAAAAATCTTGCGTTTATTGATAAAAATGACAAAAAACAATAAAAATGGCCAAAAACACCAAAAACAGAGAGAGTTCAAGGACTTCTGGTCATGCCCGTAATCGGAAGTGATGTCACACAGCTTCTCCCGACGTGTTGCGTCACAATTCACGTGACTTTATCAAGGGTATGGGAGCTAGGTGACATAGGTGAGCTTATATACTATTAGTGGTCATGGAGACAGCATAACAATCAGTGAAAGACTTCAAATATGAAAATACAATGGATAAGCTGAGGAGTCTGGGAGTAGATTATAGATACATCTTACTCTTAATATAACCAAGTACTGCAAAAACTGAAGTATAAAAGTAGAATAAATCCTTAAAACACATTAAAAAAGAGGGAAACAGTGGGAGATGGCAAACATCCACAAAGAGAAAAGCACACCAAAAAAAAAGAAGAAGAAGAATTTCAATGTGGATACTGGGCATCTCACACTGTAACCCTCAAATAAAATAAAATAAAATAAAGTAAAAAATTGGAGATAAAACAGTTCAAATAAAAATCAATGTTAAGACCTAAGGGGGCAAGAGATTGTAATTCGAAAATCCATCGGGATTCAGATTTGCTAAGAGTATTTACTTTATTGCTTCCTCTCCAGTGGGGCTTATATTTCTCAATCCCACAAAAAGAGAGTGAACTAGGGTCTTTTCCATGAAACTCTGTAAAATGTCTCGATACGCTGTGTTTTGGATAGCCTGATTTGATATTTTGGACATGTTCTCGTAATCGTTTCCAGAGAGGCCTTTTTGTTCTACTCACATACTGGAGGTTACAAGAACACTCAAGCAAGTAGACAGCACCCTTAGTATGACATGAAATAAAATCTCTGATGTTGTATGTCTTTCCCTTCTTATTAGAAACAAAATCCTCTTTTTTCTTTTTCCTGAATGTCGTATGATGACATGCATAGCACTTCTTGCATGGATAAAATCCTTTTCCATCAAAGAAGGTGAAGGATTTTTTTGTAGGAGGATCCAGAACATTCTTGGCTACTATATCACCAAGTGTGGGTGCCCTTCTATATATAAATCTGGAAAAGGGGGTAGTACCTGGGTCAAATGGCTGTCTGATATTAATATTTTCCAGTGTTTCCGAATTATTGATTCCAGTTTCTGGAATTGTACTTTATAATCTAAGATTAAAGGGATTTCTGTATAATTAGATCCCTCTTTTTCTCTATCTCTTAGGAGATCTTGTCTCTCCAAATTACCCAGTTCTTCAATTTCCTGCTGTAGAAAGGGTCTATCATATCCTTTATCCAAGAAACGCTCTCCAATAAATTCTACTTGCTGTCTGTAATCTGCTTCTGATGTACAATTACTTTTCAGCCTAACCAGTTGTTCTTTTGGAATGTTCATTAACCAGGAAGAATGGTGGCAACTGTTCATAGGAAGATAACTGTTCCTGTCAATTGTTTTGAAGAACTTTTTTGTCTTTATTTTATTTTCTTCATGCCATATTTCCAAGTCTAATGCCCCGTACACACGATCGTTTTTCATGCCGTTAAAAATGCCATTTTAAAAAATGGCCATTAAAAATGATCGTGTGTAGGCTCCAGAGCATTTTTAACTACGTGAAAAACGGCCATTAAAAATTCCGGACATGCTCTCTTTTTTCACGTCGTTTTTCATGTCGTTTTTTTTAACGACGTGAAAAACGATAGTGTGTATGCTTTCACGACGTGAAAAAAACGCGCATGCTCAGAATCAAGTATGAGACGGGAGCGCTCGTTCTGGTAAAACTAGCGTTCGTAATGGAGATAGCAGATTCATTACACAGTAACGGACTGAAAAGCGCAAATCGTCGCTCAACAAACTTTACTAACATGAAGGGTGGCGCCATTCGAACGGAACTTCCCCTTTATAGTGTCGTCGTACGTGTTGAACATCACTGCGCTTTGCTTGATCGTTTTTTTTAATGATGGTGTGTACGCAAGGCAGGCTTGAGAGGAAACATGAAAAAAAACGAGGAGAAAAACGTCGGTTTAAAAAATGACATTAAAAACGATCGTGTGTACGGGGCATAAGAATTTAATTCTTGATTCATTTATTTCCCAAGAAAGAGTGATGTTTCTATCATTTATTTCTAAATGTTGACTAAATTGGATCAAACTTTCTTTATCATCCTTCCAAATCAAAAAAATATTGTCAATATAGCGCTTGTAAACAATTAACTAATTAGGTCTGTTTTTGTATATAGCATCTTCTTCCCATTGTGCTATGTGTAGATTAGCGACGCTTGGGTCATATTTGGCGCCCATTGCCACCCCCTTTATTTGTCTAAAATAATTATGGCCATACCAAAAATAGTTATGGCTAAGACTGTAATCTAGACATTCCAATAGAAACTTCCTTTGTTTACATTTAAGATTGCTAAATTCCCTTAGTGCCCATCTTGTAGCAGATAACGCATCCTGATGACTGATGTTCGTGTATAATGAGGCTACATCGGCTGTAGCTAGAAATATTGGTTCCTCATCTAATGTAATCTCCTCCAAAGTATGTATAAGGTGCTTAGTGTCTTTTAGATAAGATTTTGTCTCTTTTACAGCAGGTTGTAGGAAAGAATCCAAATATTCACCCAGTCTTGCTCCTACCGAATTGATTCTGTTCACAATAGGTCTGCCAGGCGGATCCTCTTTATTCTTGTGAACTTTAGGAAGTATATATATCACTGGTATTCGGCATGTGTCAGGTATGAGATATCTTGCCTCTTTCTCATTTAAAAACTTCTTCTCCTTTCCCTTGTCTATTAGTTTACACAAGTCTTTTTTATAATGCAAAGTGGGGTTACTGAGAAGCTTCTGGTAAGTATGTATGTCTCCAAGCTGTTTCTCCATTTCTTTCTTATATAATTCTTTCGATAATATTACAATGGCCCCTTCCTTATCTGCAGGTCTTATAACTATATTATTTTTCTCTTCCAATTATCTTATTCCCTTTGTGATCTCCATCAGATCCCAGGCCTTTCTCACCTGTATCTTGGTCAAATCCTGTGTTACCATTCTTTTGAACACATCAATATGCCCTTCACTCCCAGAGGGTGGATTAAAGAGAGACTTATTCCTCAAAGTGCTATGTGCGTATCTATCAGTGGTCACATTCTTTCCTATCTTTTCTCCAGGCTTTGATAGCATATATTTTTTGATATTCAATTTCCTGGTAAATTTTTGGATGTCCACATATGCATTGAACTTATTGAAGTTCTTCTTGGGAGCAAATTTGAGCCCTTTGTGTAGGGTTCTAATTTCTTCTTTCATTAGGTCAGTGCCACTGATATTGATGATGCCATTTCCAACTATTCTCTTTTTCTTTTGTTTTTTGAGCCCTGCTCTGCATCTTCTCGTCTTTCTACGCTTCCTATTCTTCTCTCTGGTCTGGGAGATCTCCTTGTCTCCAGTCTCGGAGATCTCCTTCCTCTGTTTCCTCCATCTGGATTTCTTGGGGGTCTTTGATGTCGCTCATCTAAAAAATGCTGAGAATTATATTCCTGGTTAGTATATTGTCGCCCATTTTGATATTGGTGTGGGTATGGCGCTCTATAGGGCTCAGCATCCCTCCTTAGGACATCATATCTATTAGAGGTGGGTACTGGACTTCTCCTGTCATCATGATGGTAATAGTTCCCATATTGGGGATATTGCTGACTATCCTGCCAGTATGGAACTGGACTCCTTCTTTCCCAATTATGATCAGGGTCTGGAGTTCTCCTTTCATTACGTTGCTCATATTGAGGTTGAGTATGATGATGATAAGGACCTTTATGGGCTGTTTTTTTCCAATGATTTTTCCAATTAGGTTTTTTCCAATTGTTGTTCCGCCCTTGCCCACTAGGTGTTCTATACACCGGTGGATGATTTCTAGAGGGATTTCGTGGAGTTCTGGTTTGGTTTTCCCATTGATTGAAATTCATAGGATGTTGCACATTAGTGCTCAAAGGTGTAATTTTTACCTCCTTCTCTGGGGTAGAGAAGATGGATGCAGTGGTGACAATATTATTTTGCCACTTATATGCTGTTATCTCCTGATAGTCCTTAATGTCCCTGAGAAATTTTCTCTTTTTTCTTGCTGCAGTGTCTTTATCCTTTTGTACCATATCTTTTTTTAATTGGTTTGATTAAGAGATGAATTCTGGTGATTCCTTCACCGGTTCAAGTTTTCCTTTTAGTTCAGCTATTTGTTCATCTATATTCTTTATTTTTCGTTGTTTCCTTCCAATTAAAAAATTTAGGACTTCCAGTCCCTTCCCATTAAAAAACGAGAACCATTTATTTACTGAACCTTCATCTAGAAGGCTATCATTAATGGGGACATCCCAACGCAATCTCCTAGGGACTATTTTGTCCTTGATGTATTTTTCATGCGTCACAATATCCCACCAGGAATTCATCTTCTTTTCCATGAGATGTCCCATTTTTCTGAAAGTCCCTTCTATGTCTCCATTTAATCTATCATCTTGTTTTGTGAAGACATCATCTAGATTAATGGTTCTACTCTCCAAGTAATCAAACACTTGCGTGATAGCTGCACAAGTGGTATGTGGTGTAAAGTGTCAAAGTTTAGAAAATACTCATGCGCTATCAAAAAGTGCTGATGTGGAACACAGTGCTAAATGGGATAAAGTGCTAAGTGAAACAATAAACAGCAGCCAAAACTTCCATCTTTTTTGTTGAAATACCAAAGCTCTCTACATAGCCTTATCAATACATGTGTGTACAACACTGCTTCCACATGCAACCCTATAGAAGTATATGTCTACACTCTAAATTGCTAGCTCACCTAACAAATTCTAATAAGAATTGTCATGGTATCTTCCCTTTTCTTAATACAATGGGTGCTAAAATGTACTTTATAAAACATCCACTATGGTCAAATGGGAAAGGGAATTGGGCTTCATATACTCTGCTGCCAGCTGGGAGAAAGCTGTATACTACTCCTACCAAACTTCCTTGTGCTAAAACCACTGGGAGTTAATGGACCATATATGTCTTAGATGGTATCTTACATCATACAAACTAGGAATTATTCCACTTAAGTCCACTGATTGCTGAAGCATGTATAGGGAGACTGGATCCTTTCTTCATGCCCTGTGGCAACGGAAGTCTTTGTAGCTTCTGGAATACAATTTTTTTCATTTATTCAATATTTTTTAGATAAAAACACCTCCCTCACTATAACCACTTGCCATGCGGCATAAATGGCTGGATGATGTTACCTGAGAGTACTCTTTTCTGCTGCTCATGTGTACACTGTAGTCAGTGGCGGCTGGTGAAGTTTTAGGATGGAGGGGCGGCAGACCCCGCCCTTCCTTTTTCACCCCTCACACTTGGTGGAAATGGGCGTGGTTTCAACAAAATAGTGGACGTAGCTCTAAGGTGGCGTGGTTAGCATCTGAGATGAACAAGGGATGGAGGGAGAGGGAGAGAGAGAGGGAGGGACAGCAGGCCCAGATCCTACACAACAATAGAAATATGTGTATTTTAGAAAGTTTAACAATCAGCAGATAAAGATACTTCAATCATCCCGGCACCATGGTTTTTATGGTGTCAGGATGATTGAAGCGCATTATTTCTATTATTACATTGTAATATAAAATTAAATCATTCAACTCACCATAATGCAGAATCAGTGGGAGCCCTGAGCGTGTCGCCTGCCACTAGATGCCATCAGGTGTCCCCAGCGGAGTCCCTCCTTACATGCAGGCTGTGTCACATCAAATGCAGCCCTGTGTCACATCAAATGCAGCCCTGTGTCACATCAAATGCAGCCTGTCCCATCAATTGCAGCCTCTGTCCCATCAAATGCAGCCTGTCCCATCAAATGCAGCCTCTGTCCCATCAAATGCAGCCTCTGTCCCATCAATTGCAGCCTCTGTCCCATCAAATGCAGCCTCTGTCCCATCAAATGCAGCCTCTGTCCCATCAAATGCAGCCTGTCCCATCAAATGCAGCCTCTGTTCCATCAATTGCAGCCTCTGTCCCATTAATTGCAGCCACTGCGCCATCAATTGCAGCCTCTGCCCCATCAATTGCAGCCTCTGCCCCATCAAATGCAGCCTCTACCCCATCAATTGCAGCCTCTGCCCCATCAATTGCAGCCTTTGCCCCATCAAATGCAGCCTCTGCCCCATCAAATGCAGCCTCTGCTCCATCAAATCCCCCTCCCCCTTCTCCGCGGGAGCACAGCGGGCGCGGCACTTACCGTTCTGTGTGGTGTCCTCTCCTTGTGTCTTCTTCCATGGCAGCGGCCATGGAGGAGTCCACTCCTCATACTTCCGGTTTTCTCTCTCTCGGGCGCAATGAGAAAGAGAAAACAGGAAGTGACATCATGATCTACTCAGATGTCAATCAAACTGCCCGGCCGTAGTAATAGATACTACGAGCGCCGGGCAGAAGCTGTGGCGCATCGGTAAGCGCCACGAGGCGGTACAAAAGCCTGCAAATGAAGCGCCGCGTCTGCAATCTCGTGATTGCATTGATGTGGCGCTTCCCATAATGCACGTGGCCGGCGCCACATTTGGTAAAAGGATTTTTTTTATCATCTTTAAAAAAAAAAAAAATTTTTCTTAACCACTTAAGCCCCGGACCATTTCGGGCCATTAGGACCAGGCCTGTTTTTGGGATTCGGCACTGCGCTGCTTTAACTGTAAATTGTGCGGACATGCAATGTTGTACCCAAATGAAATTTGCGTCCTTTTCTTCCCACAAATAGAGCTTTCTTTTAATGGTATTTGATTGCCTCTGCGATTTTTATTTTTTGCGATATAAACAGAAAAAGACCGAAAATTTTGAAAAAAAATGATATTTTCTACTTTTTGTTATAAGAAAAATCGAATAAACTCAATTTTAGTCATACATTTAGGCCAAAATGTATTCAGCCACATGTCTTTAGTAAAAAAAATGTCAATAAGCGTATATTTATTGGTTTGCGCAAAAGTTATAGCGTTTACAAACTAGGGTACATTTTCTGAAATTTACACAGCTTTAAATTTATGACTGCCTATCTCATTTCTTGAGGTGCTAAAATAGCAGGGCAGTACAAAACCCCCCCAAATGACCCCATTTTGGAAAGTAGACACCCCAAGGAAATTGCTGAGAGGCATGTTGAGCCCATTGAATATTTTTTTTTTTGTCCCAAGTGATTGAATAATGACAAAAAAAAAAAAAATTACAAAAAGTTGTCACTAAATGATATATTGCTCACACATGCCATGGTTATATGTGGAATTGCACCCCAAAATACATTCTGCTGCTTCTCCTGAGTACGGGGATACCACATGTGTGGGACTTTTTAGGAGCCTAGCCACGTACGGGACCCCGGAAACCAAGCACCGCCTTCAGGATTTCTAAGGGCGCAAATTTTTGATTTCACTCCTCACTACCTATCACAGTTTCGAAGGCCATAAAATGCCAAAATAGCACAAAACCCCCCCAAATGACCCCATTTTGGAAAGTAGACACCCCAAGCTATTTACTGAGAGGCATGTTCAGTCCATGGAATATTTTATATTTTGCCACAAGTTGCGGGAATATGACAAACTTTTTTTTTTTTGCACAAAGTTGTCACTAAATGATATATTGCTCACACATGCCATGGTTATATGTGAAATTACACCCCAAAATACATTCTGCTGCTTCTCCTGAGTACGGGGATACCACATGTGTGGGACTTTTTGGGAGCCTAGCCGCGTACGGGACCCCAAAAACCAAACACCGCCTTCAAGGTTTCTAAGGGCATAAATTTTTGATTTCACTCCTCACTACCTATCACAGTTTTGAAGGCCATAAAATGCCAAGATGGCACAAAACCCCCCCAAATGACCCCATTTTGGAAAGTAGACACCCCAAGCTATTTGCTGAGAGGCATGTTGACCCCATTGAATATTTTTTTTGTCCCAAATGATTGAATAATGACAAAAAGAAAAAAAAAATGTACAAAAAGTTGTCACTAAATGATATATTGCTCACACATGCCATGGTTATATGTGGAATTGCACCCCAAAATACATTCTGCTGCTTTTCCTGAGTACGGGGATACCACATGTGTGGGACTTTTTGGGAGCCTAGCCGCGTACAGGGCCCCAAAAACCAAGCACCGCCTTCAGGATTTCTAAGGGCGTAAATTTTTGATTTCACTCCTCACTACCTATCACAGTTTGGAAGGCCATAAAATGCCAAAATAGCACAAAACCCCCCAAATTACCCCATTTTGGAAAGTAGACACCCCAAGCTATTTGCTGAGAGGCATGTTGAGTCCATGGAATATTTTATATTTTGCCACAGGTTGCGGGAATATGACAAACTTTTTTTTTTTGCCCAAAGTTGTCACTAAATGATATATTGCTCACACATGCCATGGGCATATGTGAAATTACACCCCAAAATACATTCTGCTGCTTCTCCTGAGTACGGGGATACCACATGTGTGGGACTTTTTGGGAGCCTAGCCGCGTACGGGACCCCAAAAACCAAGCACCGCCTTCAAGGTTTCTAAGGGCATACATTTTTGATTTCGCTCCTCACTACCTATCACAGTTTTGCAGGCCATAAAATGCCAAGATGGCACAAAACCCCCCCCAAATGACCCCATTTTGGAAAGTAGACATCCCAAGCTATTTGCTGAGAGGCATGTTGAGCCCATTGAATATTTTTTTTTTGTCCCAAATGATTGAATAATGACAAAAAGAAAAAAAAATGTACAAAAAGTTGTCACTAAATGATATATTGCTCACACATGCCATGGTTATATGTGAAATTACACCCCAAAATACATTCTGCTGCTTCTCCTGAGTACGGGGATACCACATGTGTGGGACTTTTTGGGAGCCTAGCCGCGTACGGGACCCCAAAAACCAAGCACCGCCTTCAAGGTTTCTAAGGGCATACATTTTTGATTTCACTCCTCACTACCTATCACAGTTTTGAAGGCCATAAAATGTCAAAATAGCCCAAAACCCCCACAAATGACCCCATTTTGGAAAGTAGACACCCCAAGTTATTTGCTGAGAGGCATGGTGAGTATTTTACAGCTCTCATTTGTTTTTGAAAATTAAGAAAGACATTTTTTTTTCATTTTTTTTTTCTTTTTTTACATTTTCAAAACTTTGTGACAAAAAGCGAGATCTGCAAAATACTCAACATACCTCTCAGCAAATAGCTTGGGGTGTCTACTTTCCAAAATGGGGTCATTTGGGGGGGTTTTGTGCCATCTGGGCATTCCATGGCCTCCGAAACTGTGATAGGCAGTGAGGAGTGAAATCAAAAATTTACACCCATAGAAATCCTGAAGGCGGTGCTTGGTTTTTGGGGTCCCGTACGCGACTAGGCTCCCAAAAAGTCCCACACATGTGGTATCCCCGTACTCAGGAGAAGCAACAGAATGTATTTTGGGGTGTAATTCCACATATGCCCATGGCATGTTTGAGCAATATATAATTTAGTGACAACTTTTTGTACATTTTTTTTTGGTCATTATTCAATCACTTGGGACAAAAAAAAAAAATATTCAATGGGCTCAACATGCCTCTCAGCAAATAGCTTGAGGTGTCTACTTTACAAAATGGGGTCATTTGGGGGGGTTTTGAACTGTCCTGGCATTTTATGCACAACATTAGGAAGCTTATGTCACACATCATCCACTCTTCTAACCACTTGAAGACAAAGCCCTTTCTGACACTTTTTGTTTACATGAAAAAAAATTTTTTTTTGCAAGAAAATTATGTTGAACCCCCAAACATTATATATTTTTTTAAAGCAAAGGCCCTACAGATTAAAATAGTGGGTGTTGCATTTTTTTTTCCACACAGTATTTGCGCAGCGATTTTTCAAACGCATTTTTTGGGGGAAAAACACACTTTTTTTATTTTTAATGCACTAAGAAACACTATATTGCCCAAATGTTTGATGAAATAAAAAAGATGATCATAGGCCGAGTACATGGATACCAAACACGACATGCTTTAAAATTGCGCACAAACGCGCAGCGGCGACAAACTACATTCATTTTTAAAAGCATTTAAAAGCCTTTACAGGTTACCACGTTAGATTTACAGAGGAGGTCTACTGCTAAAATGACTGCCCTCGATCTGACCTTCGCGGTGATACCTCACATGCATGATGCAATTGCTGTTTACATATGACGCTAGACCGACGCTTGCGTTCGCCTTTGCGCAAGAGCAGGGGGGACAGCGGTGCTTTTTTTTTTTTTTTTTTTTTTTTTATTATTTATTTGGCTTTTTTATTTTATTTTTAAACTGTGCCTTCCATATTTTATTTTTTTACCATTTTTATCGTTATCTCAGGGAATGTAAATATCGCCTATGATAGCAATAAGTAGTGACAGGTACTCTTTTTTTGAAAAAAATTGGGGGGTTAGACCCTAGATCTTTCCTCTGCCCTCAAAGCATCTGACCACACCAAGATCGGTGTGATAAAATGCTTTCCCAATTTCCCAATGGCGCTTTTTATATCCGGGGGGGGTACATTCCCTCCCACTGCTTGTAAAAGCAGTATAGAGGCTAATTATCTGCTAGAATTGCTTTTACATGAAAGCCGGCTGCTGGCTGAAAAGAATGATACCAAGATGATACCTAAACCCGCAGGCATCATTCTGGTATAAACATTCAAAGTCCAGCAACATACCAGTACGTTGCTGGTCCTTGTTGGACATGTATTGTAATCTTTTTTTTCATACAGCCTATTGGCTGAACGAAAAAAAGAGATTGATTGGTGGGTATGCCCACCATTAGAATACCTCCCTTCATCCACCCACTTCTAATGATGGGCATATATGCCGAAGCATGGGGGCATCCTCCCGCAAAAAAGTTATGCCGCGTACACACGGTCAAGCCTTCGTCGGAATTTCGACCGTATGTACGCGGCATAAAAGGTTATGCCGCGTACACACGGTCGGACTTTTCCACGGGCAAGCCTCCGTTGGAATTTCGACCGTATATACGCGGCATTAGGAGCAAAATCGCTCCTCCGCCCCTGCTGCCCCCATGCTTCGGCATATATGCTCTTTTTTTTAACTGTGGTGGTGAAATCACCTCCTACAGCACTGGAGTCACGGCTTTATGTATCGTGGGAGCAAACGCTGTTGCTGTCAAGATAAATAGATCCGCGCTGCAACTGAATGGCGTACCTGCTAAGCAAATGGTAGGGATGAGCTTCGTGTTCGAGTCGAACATACGTTCGACTCGAACATCGGCTGTTCGATCGTTCGACGAAGATCGAACGATTTGGGCCGTTCGCGCCAAATTCGAATGACGCAAACGGCCCACAATGCACTACGCCATCGCAGTGTCATCCAGGCGCTGTGATTGGCCAAGCATGCACTGTGACCCCGCATGCTTGGCCAATCACAGCGCCGGCAGCGAGGAGAGCAATGATTGGCCACAGGCAGGATGCCTGTGGCCAATTATTGCTGAGGGTGTTTAGTACACGCCCCACACTATAAAAGGCCGCCAGCACGGCGGCCTAGTGTAGTGTGTTCCGGAGCAGGGAAAGACAAGCATAGGCAGGGACAGTGACATTTATTTCTTTCTTGCTTAACCTGGATTCCTTTAGTTTAGGGAAAGAGAAGGATAGGTAGGGAGAGTGTCAGTATGTTTTACTGTGCGAGTCCTTGTTTCTAGGGACAAAGAAGGAAAGTGAGGGGATTTCTCCTTGTGCTATAGTGTGCTTTAAAAAAACATTTTTTCTAGGGACAGAAAACTGTAGGTAGGGAGAGTGTCAGTTTCTTTCACTGTGCCAGTCCTTGTTTCTAGGGACAAAGAAGGAAAGTGAGGGGATTTCTCCTTGTGCTATAGTGTGCTTTAAAAAAACATTTTTTCTAGGGACAGAAAACTGTAGGTAGGGAGAGTGTCAGTTTCTTTCACTGTGCCAGTCCTTGATTCTAGGGACAAAGAAGGAAAGTGAGGGGATTTCTCCTTGTGCTATAGTGTGCTTTAAAAAAACATTTTTTCTAGGGACAGAAAACTGTAGGTAGGGAGAGTGTCAGTTTCTTTCACTGTGCCAGTCCTTGTTTCTAGGGACAAAGAAGGAAAGTGAGGGGATTTCTCCTTGTGCTATAGTGTGCTTTAAAAAAACATTTTTTCTAGGGACAGAAAACTGTAGGTAGGGAGAGTGTCAGTTTCTTTCACTGTGCCAGTCCTTGTTTCTAGGGACAAAGAAGGAAAGTGAGGGGATTTCTCCTTGTGCTATAGTGTGCTTTAAAAAAACATTTTTTCTAGGGACAGAAAACTGTAGGTAGGGAGAGTGTCAGTTTCTTTCACTGTGCCAGTCCTTGTTTCTAGGGACAAAGAAGGAAAGTGAGGGGATTTCTCCTTGTGCTATAGTGTGCTTTAAAAAAACATTTTTTCTAGGGACAGAAAACTGTAGGTAGGGAGAGTGTCAGTTTCTTTCACTGTGCCAGTCCTTGTTTCTAGGGACAAAGAAGGAAAGTGAGGGGATTTCTCCTTGTGCTATAGTGTGCTTTAAAAAAACATTTTTTCTAGGGACAGAAAACTGTAGGTAGGGAGAGTGTCAGTTTCTTTCACTGTGCCAGTCCTTGTTTCTAGGGACAAAGAAGGAAAGTGAGGGGAATTCTCCTTGTGCTATAGTGTGCTTTAAAAAAACATTTTTTCTAGGGACAGAAAACTGTAGGTAGGGAGAGTGTCAGTTTCTTTCACTGTGCCAGTCCTTGTTTCTAGGGACAAAGAAGGAAAGTGAGGGGATTTCTCCTTGTGCTATAGTGTGCTTTAAAAAAACATTTTTTCTAGGGACAGAAAACTGTAGGTAGGGAGAGTGTCAGTTTCTTTCACTGTGCCAGTCCTTGTTTCTAGGGACAAAGAAGGAAAGTGAGGGGATTTCTCCTTGTGCTATAGTGTGCTTTAAAAAAACATTTTTTCTAGGGACAGAAAACTGTAGGTAGGGAGAGTGTCAGTTTCTTTCACTGTGCCAGTCCTTGTTTCTAGGGACAAAGAAGGAAAGTGAGGGGATTTCTCCTTGTGCTATAGTGTGCTTTAAAAAAACATTTTTTCTAGGGACAGAAAACTGTAGGTAGGGAGAGTGTCAGTTTCTTTCACTGTGCCAGTCCTTGTTTCTAGGGACAAAGAAGGAAAGTGAGGGGATTTCTCCTTGTGCTATAGTGTGCTTTAAAAAAACATTTTTTCTAGGGACAGAAAACTGTAGGTAGGGAGAGTGTCAGTTTCTTTCACTGTGCCAGTCCTTGTTTCTAGGGACAAAGAAGGAAAGTGAGGGGAATTCTCCTTGTGCTATAGTGTGCTTTAAAAAAACATTTTTTCTAGGGACAGAAAACTGTAGGTAGGGAGAGTGTCAGTTTCTTTCACTGTGCCAGTCCTTGTTTCTAGGGACAAAGAAGGAAAGTGAGGGGATTTCTCCTTGTGCTATAGTGTGCTTTAAAAAAACATTTTTTCTAGGGACAGAAAACTGTAGGTAGGGAGAGTGTCAGTTTCTTTCACTGTGCCAGTCCTTGTTTCTAGGGACAAAGAAGGAAAGTGAGGGGATTTCTCCTTGTGCTATAGTGTGCTTTAAAAAAACATTTTTTCTAGGGACAGAAAACTGTAGGTAGGGAGAGTGTCAGTTTCTTTCACTGTGCCAGTCCTTGTTTCTAGGGACAAAGAAGGAAAGTGAGGGGATTTCTCCTTGTGCTATAGTGTGCTTTAAAAAAACATTTTTTCTAGGGACAGAAAACTGTAGGTAGGGAGAGTGTCAGTTTCTTTCACTGTGCCAGTCCTTGTTTCTAGGGACAAAGAAGGAAAGTGAGGGGATTTCTCCTTGTGCTATAGTGTGCTTTAAAAAAACATTTTTTCTAGGGACAGAAAACTGTAGGTAGGGAGAGTGTCAGTTTCTTTCACTGTGCCAGTCCATGTTTCTAGGGACAAAGAAGGAAAGTGAGGGGATTTCTCCTTGTGCTATAGTGTGCTTTAAAAAAACATTTTTTCTAGGGACAGAAAACTGTAGGTAGGGAGAGTGTCAGTTTCTTTCACTGTGCCAGTCCTTGTTTCTAGGGACAAAGAAGGAAAGTGACGGGATTTCTCCTTGTGCTATAGTGTGCTTTAAAAAAACATTTTTTCTAGGGACAGAAAACTGTAGGTAGGGAGAGTGTCAGTTTCTTTCACTGTGCCAGTCCTTGTTTCTAGAAACAAAGAAGGAAAGTGAGGGGATTTCTCCTTGTGCTATAGTGTGCTTTAAAAAAACATTTTTTCTAGGGACAGAAAACTGTAGGTAGGGAGAGTGTCAGTTTCTTTCACTGTGCCAGTCCTTGTTTCTAGGGACAAAGAAGGAAAGTGAGGGGATTTCTCCTTGTGCTATAGTGTGCTTTAAAAAAACATTTTTTCTAGGGACAGAAAACTGTAGGTAGGGAGAGTGTCAGTTTCTTTCACTGTGCCAGTCCTTGTTTCTAGGGACAAAGAAGGAAAGTGAGGGGATTTCTCCTTGTGCTATAGTGTGCTTTAAAAAAACATTTTTTCTAGGGACAGAAAACTGTAGGTAGGGAGAGTGTCAGTTTCTTTCACTGTGCCAGTCCTTGTTTCTAGGGACAAAGAAGGAAAGTGAGGGGATTTCTCCTTGTGCTATAGTGTGCTTTAAAAAAACATTTTTTCTAGGGACAGAAAACTGTAGGTAGGGAGAGTGTCAGTTTCTTTCACTGTGCCAGTCCTTGTTTCTAGGGACAAAGAAGGAAAGTGAGGGGATTTCTCCTTGTGCTATAGTGTGCTTTAAAAAAACATTTTTTCTAGGGACAGAAAACTGTAGGTAGGCAGAGTGTCAGTTTCTTTCACTGTGCCAGTCCTTGTTTCTAGGGACAAAGAAGGAAAGTGAGGGGATTTCTCCTTGTGCTATAGTGTGCTTTAAAAAAACATTTTTTCTAGGGACAGAAAACTGTAGGTAGGGAGAGTGTCAGTTTCTTTCACTGTGCCAGTCCTTGTTTCTAGGGACAAAGAAGGAAAGTGAGGGGATTTCTCCTTGTGCTATAGTGTGCTTTAAAAAAACATTTTTTCTAGGGACAGAAAACTGTAGGTAGGGAGAGTGTCAGTTTCTTTCACTGTGCCAGTCCTTGTTTCTAGGGACAAAGAAGGAAAGTGAGGGGATTTCTCCTTGTGCTATAGTGTGCTTTAAAAAAACATTTTTTCTAGGGACAGAAAACTGTAGGTAGGGAGAGTGTCAGTTTCTTTCACTGTGCCAGTCCTTGTTTCTAGGGACAAAGAAGGAAAGTGAGGGGATTTCTCCTTGTGCTATAGTGTGCTTTAAAAAAACATTTTTTCTAGGGACAGAAAACTGTAGGTAGGGAGAGTGTCAGTTTCTTTCACTGTGCCAGTCCTTGTTTCTAGGGACAAAGAAGGAAAGTGAGGGGATTTCTCCTTGTGCTATAGTGTGCTTTAAAAAAACATTTTTTCTAGGGACAGAAAACTGTAGGTAGGGAGAGTGTCAGTTTCTTTCACTGTGCCAGTCCTTGTTTCTAGGGACAAAGAAGGAAAGTGAGGGGATTTCTCCTTGTGCTATAGTGTGCTTTAAAAAAACATTTTTTCTAGGGACAGAAAACTGTAGGTAGGGAGAGTGTCAGTTTCTTTCACTGTGCCAGTCCTTGTTTCTAGGGACAAAGAAGGAAAGTGAGGGGATTTCTCCTTGTGCTATAGTGTGCTTTAAAAAAACATTTTTTCTAGGGACAGAAAACTGTAGGTAGGGAGAGTGTCAGTTTCTTTCACTGTGCCAGTCCTTGTTTCTAGGGACAAAGAAGGAAAGTGAGGGGATTTCTCCTTGTGCTATAGTGTGCTTTAAAAAAACATTTTTTCTAGGGACAGAAAACTGTAGGTAGGGAGAGTGTCAGTTTCTTTCACTGTGCCAGTCCTTGTTTCTAGGGACAAAGAAGGAAAGTGAGGGGATTTCTCCTTGTGCTATAGTGTGCTTTAAAAAAACATTTTTTCTAGGGACAGAAAACTGTAGGTAGGGAGAGTGTCAGTTTCTTTCACTGTGCCAGTCCTTGTTTCTAGGGACAAAGAAGGAAAGTGAGGGGATTTCTCCTTGTGCTATAGTGTGCTTTAAAAAAACATTTTTTCTAGGGACAGAAAACTGTAGGTAGGGAGAGTGTCAGTTTCTTTCACTGTGCCAGTCCTTGTTTCTAGGGACAAAGAAGGAAAGTGAGGGGATTTCTCCTTGTGCTATAGTGTGCTTTAAAAAAACATTTTTTCTAGGGACAGAAAACTGTAGGTAGGGAGAGTGTCAGTTTCTTTCACTGTGCCAGTCCTTGTTTCTAGGGACAAAGAAGGAAAGTGAGGGGATTTCTCCTTGTGCTATAGTGTGCTTTAAAAAAACATTTTTTCTAGGGACAGAAAACTGTAGGTAGGGAGAGTGTCAGTTTCTTTCACTGTGCCAGTCCTTGTTTCTAGGGACAAAGAAGGAAAGTGAGGGGATTTCTCCTTGTGCTATAGTGTGCTTTAAAAAAACATTTTTTCTAGGGACAGAAAACTGTAGGTAGGGAGAGTGTCAGTTTCTTTCACTGTGCCAGTCCTTGTTTCTAGGGACAAAGAAGGAAAGTGAGGGGATTTCTCCTTGTGCTATAGTGTGCTTTAAAAAAACATTTTTTCTAGGGACAGAAAACTGTAGGTAGGGAGAGTGTCAGTTTCTTTCACTGTGCCAGTCCTTGTTTCTAGGGACAAAGAAGGAAAGTGAGGGGATTTCTCCTTGTGCTATAGTGTGCTTTAAAAAAACATTTTTTCTAGGGACAGAAAACTGTAGGTAGGGAGAGTGTCAGTTTCTTTCACTGTGCCAGTCCTTGTTTCTAGGGACAAAGAAGGAAAGTGAGGGGATTTCTCCTTGTGCTATAGTGTGCTTTAAAAAAACATTTTTTCTAGGGACAGAAAACTGTAGGTAGGGAGAGTGTCAGTTTCTTTCACTGTGCCAGTCCTTGTTTCTAGGGACAAAGAAGGAAAGTGAGGGGATTTCTCCTTGTGCTATAGTGTGCTTTAAAAAAACATTTTTTCTAGGGACAGAAAACTGTAGGTAGGGAGAGTGTCAGTTTCTTTCACTGTGCCAGTCCTTGTTTCTAGGGACAAAGAAGGAAAGTGAGGGGATTTCTCCTTGTGCTATAGTGTGCTTTAAAAAAACATTTTTTCTAGGGACAGAAAACTGTAGGTAGGGAGAGTGTCAGTTTCTTTCACTGTGCCAGTCCTTGTTTCTAGGGACAAAGAAGGAAAGTGAGGGGATTTCTCCTTGTGCTATAGTGTGCTTTAAAAAAACATTTTTTCTAGGGACAGAAAACTGTAGGTAGGGAGAGTGTCAGTTTCTTTCACTGTGCCAGTCCTTGTTTCTAGGGACAAAGAAGGAAAGTGAGGGGATTTCTCCTTGTGCTATAGTGTGCTTTAAAAAAACATTTTTTCTAGGGACAGAAAACTGTAGGTAGGGAGAGTGTCAGTTTCTTTCACTGTGCCAGTCCTTGTTTCTAGGGACAAAGAAGGAAAGTGAGGGGATTTCTCCTTGTGCTATAGTGTGCTTTAAAAAAACATTTTTTCTAGGGACAGAAAACTGTAGGTAGGGAGAGTGTCAGTTTCTTTCACTGTGCCAGTCCTTGTTTCTAGGGACAAAGAAGGAAAGTGAGGGGATTTCTCCTTGTGCTATAGTGTGCTTTAAAAAAACATTTTTTCTAGGGACAGAAAACTGTAGGTAGGGAGAGTGTCAGTTTCTTTCACTGTGCCAGTCCTTGTTTCTAGGGACAAAGAAGGAAAGTGAGGGGATTTCTCCTTGTGCTATAGTGTGCTTTAAAAAAACATTTTTTCTAGGGACAGAAAACTGTAGGTAGGGAGAGTGTCAGTTTCTTTCACTGTGCCAGTCCTTGTTTCTAGGGACAAAGAAGGAAAGTGAGGGGATTTCTCCTTGTGCTATAGTGTGCTTTAAAAATAGGATTTTTTACTCACCGTAAAATCCTTTTCTCTGAGTCCATGGACCGACACAGCTTCTCTATTGACAAAGTGGGTATTATCCGTTAATTAGGAGTGACTAGGCAGAAAAACTTGTAAAAAGTGTTGCATCACACCTTCTACAGTACCGCCCAGGGGGCGGACCCTCTGGGTATACCCTCTCAGTCTGCACATCGCAGATCAGTTCGTCAAAAAGCAGTACAAACTTAAAAGGAGGGGTGGGTGCTGTGTCGGTCCATGGACTCAGAGAAAAGGATTTTACGGTGAGTAAAAAATCCTATTTACTCTTTCGTCCATGGACCGACACAGCTTCTCTATTGACAAAGTGGGACGTCCCAAAGCAGTGTCAGAGAAAAAACGAGGGGTGGTAACAGCATAAAAACAAACTTCACCCCAAAACACAAAACAGCACTCCTCCAACGGAGGAGTTGCAACTCTAAACAGCCGCCTGCAAAACCTTGCGGCCGAAAGAGGCATCCGAAGATGCACCTACATCAACTTTGTAGAATTTTGTGAAAGTGTGAGCGGACGACCAAGTCGCCGCTTTACATAGTTGGGAAACAGACGCTTGATGTCGGAAAGCCCAAGAGGCACCTATTGCCCTGGTCGAATGCGCCGTGACAGGAAAGGGGGGCGCCTGACCCTTTAAGGCGTAAGCCTGGATTACTATCTGTCGGATCCACCTAGAGATGGTGGCCGATGAGACTGCTTGGCCCTTCTTGGGACCAGCCACCGAAACAAACAGTGAGTCTGACTTCCGGAACAGGGAAGTAGCAGATATGTATACTCTCAAAGCTCGGACAACGTCCAAGGAATGCAACGCCGACTCCTTAGGATTCGACGGCTGAGGACACAAGGATGGAAGTACAATGTCTTCGTTGAGATGAAAAGCCGAAACGACCTTCGGAAGAAAGGAAGGCTGCGGCCGCAGCACCACCTTATCCTTGTGGAAAATCAAATAGGGAGCCTTGCAGGACAAGGCTGCCAGCTCAGAGACTCGTCTAACTGACGTAACAGCCACCAAAAAGACCACCTTCTGAGAAAGTGTCAACAGGGGAATATCTCTAATATTCTCAAACGGTGCCTTCTGAAGCACCGAGAGGACCAGGTTCAAGTCCCACGGAGGTAACGGGGGGCGGACCGGAGGGGCCACATGTCGAACCCCCTGCACAAATGTACTCACGAGAGAGTGAGTCGCCAGGGGTCGCTGAAAAAAGACAGCCAGGGCAGATATCTGTCCCTTAATCGTACTTAGGGCAAGCCTTTGGTCTACCCCATGCTGTAAAAACAGCAGGATTCTGGAAACCAAATAGGTACGCGGATGCCATTTCATTTCCTCACACATGGAGATGTAGGCCCTCCAAGTGCGGTGATAGACCTTCCTAGAGGACGGTTTCCGAGCACTTCTCATAGTAGAAATTACTGAGTCTGACAGGCCCCGGTCTCTCAGTACCTGGTTCTCAACAGCCATGCCGTTAAAGCCAATGACTGTAAAGCAGGATGGAATATGGGACCTTGCGACAGCAGGTCCTTCCGTAGTGGTAGGCGCCAGGGGACGTCTGCTACCAGACGTACTAGATCGGCGTACCAAGGACGCTGAGGCCAATCTGGAGCGATTAGGATCATTGGAATTCCCTCTGCCTCCACTCTGCGGAGCAGAAGAGGAAGAAGCCTTAAGGGAGGGAAGGCATAGATTAGCCGATACTGGCCCCACGATGCTACCAACGCGTCCGTTGCGTCTGCCCATGGGTCTCTTGACCGGGCCACAAACCTCAATACCTTCCGATTGAGTCGGGAAGCCAGAAGATCTACGTCTGGTGTGCCCCATCTTTGGCAGAGGAGTTGGAACACCTCCGGGTGTAAGGACCATTCTCCCTGGTCCAGCATCTGGCGGCTCAGGTAGTCCGCCTGCCAGTTTTCCACACCCGGAATGTACACGGCCGACAGTGCCGGTACGCTCCTCTCTGCCCACTTCAGGATGCGAGCGATCTCCGATGCTGCAGCTGAGCTTCTTGTTCCTCCTTGATGATTGACATATGCCACTGCTGTGGCGTTGTCTGACTGGATCCTGACTGGACGCCCTTGCAGTCTCTGAGACCATTTGAAGAGGCACAGCTTGATCGCCCGGATCTCCAGGACATTGATCGGCAGGAGGGCTTCCTCTGGGGTCCAGCGACCTTGCGCCGACTGGACACCCCAGACTCCCCCCCAACCTGTAAGGCTGGCGTCCGTCGTGATCACTATCCAGTAAACCGGAAGAAATGACTTCCCGGCCATTAGAGCCGGTGCTGTCAGCCACCATACCAGGGATCTCCTGACTAGGTGGCTCACTCGGATTTGATAATCCAGAGATGAAGGGCATCTGTTCCATCTGGACAGAACTTCCCTCTGTAACACTCGAGTGTGGTATTGAGCATATGGGACCGCCTCGAAGGAGGCTACCATGAGGCCCAACACTCGCATGCAAAAACGGAGTGACGACCAATTCCTGGAAGTCAGCTGCCGTACTGCAGCCCGGAGGGTCTGCAACTTCTCCACAGGGAGGAATACCTTTGCCTCTGAGGAATCCAGAATCAACCCCAGGTACACTAGGCGTTGAGTGGGCACCAATACTGACTTTTGCGTGTTTAGTATCCAACCACAGTCTCGAAGAGTCTGACAGGTAATGGACACGCTTACCTCTAATTCTGAGCTTGAAGGGCCCTTCAGCAGAAGGTCGTCCAAGTAACCTGTGATAGCGATACCCCGCTGTCTTAGAAGTGCCAGAATCGGAGCGAGCACCTTGGTGAACGTCCTGGGTGCTGAGGCAAGGCCAAACGGGAGGGCCACAAACTGGTAGTGGTTCTTCCCGATAGCAAATCGCAGAAACCTCTGGTGTCTGGAGTATATGGGGACATGCAGGTATGCGTCCTTGATGTCCAAGGAGGCCAGAAAGTCCCCCGGATGGAGAGCCGTGACTACGGATCGAACCGACTCCATCCGAAATCTTTGTACCTTCACAAAGCAATTGAGGGCTCTGAGATCCAAGATTGGACGAACCCCCTCCTTCTTTGGCACAATGAACAGATTTGAGTAAAAACCCTGACCCCGTTCCTGTTCTGGAACTGGAATAACTACCCCGCGTTCCAGTAGACCCTGGACCGCCCCATACAGGGCCTCCCGACGGGTCGGTAGTAGCTGGAGATTGGAGGTGATGAATCTGTCTGGTGGACAAGAGAGAAATTCTATCTTGTAGCCTGAGGAGATTACTTCGCAAACCCACCTGTCGGAGACTAGAGCAGTCCACTGAGTCGCGAATTTGCGAAGACGTCCCCCCACCCGAGAGCTGGGTGGGGGCGGACCTTCATGTGGACGCAGATTTGTCCACAGGCTTGTTGGGTCTGCGGGACCAAGGACGCTTTTGTCCTTGGGCAGGCGCTTTATCGGCCTGGGGTCTTTTCCCTGTCGCCTTAAGAGGGCGAAAAAACCGCTTACGTGCAGTAAAGGAGGGCCCTTGCCCTTGGCGTGGTCCCCTACCCTTGCTAGTTTGGGGAAGCAAAGTGCTTTTACCTCCTGTAGCATCCTTGATGATGTCATCCAGAGAAGCCCCAAAAAGTCTGTCGCCCTTAAAAGGCAGATCCAATAGGGCTTTCTTGGAAGTCTGGTCCGCAGACCAGCCCTTTAGCCAGATCAGGCGGCGTATTGCTACTGCATAAACCGAAGCTCTTGACAGCAGGGGAATAGTATCCATGTCTGACTCGCAGACAAACTTAAGGCCCTGGACCAACTGGTCGGCCAAAGTTATCTCATTAGGAGGAGCATCTCGCTCCTTTAACCCCTGGAGTAGCAATTTTGCCCATTCAGTAAGTGTCTGAGACACTAGGGCCCCCGCCAATGCCGGGCGTACTGCTGAGCCTACCACTGAGTATAGGTAGCGAGCGAGTGCTTCAGCCTTCTTATCCACAGGGTCCTTGAAAACAGGAGCCCCTTCTACTGGAATAGTGGTGGCTCTATTAAGTCTGGACACCGAAGGGTCCACTATAGGGGGAGAGGTCCATATCTTCAGAAAACTCTCCTCAAAGGGGTACCGTACTGCAAACCTCTTTGGGGCTGTAAAGACCCTCAGTGGGTTCTCCCATTCCTTGTATAAGAGTTTGTCAAAATAAGACACACAAGGGAACACCTTAGCAGTGCGGGCAGGTTTACGAAACCCAAAGGGGACTGGAGTATCTGCTACTTCTTCAGTCCTTTCCAACTTTAGCGTATCCCGCACTGCAGTAATAAGGTCAGATACCAAAGCCGTCTCGCGTACTGACCTGGACTTGGAGTCCTCCTCACTGTCCGATCGGTCACGGTCTGCAGTCTCTGATGCATCAGAATCTGGGCCATGAGCCGTAGCTGGACCTGGTTCTGCATCAGAAATATCCCCAGAAGATTGCAGGGGACAGGGGCGTTTATTACCCCCTGTATTCCCGTGTGCTGCTTCCACCCTGGCAGCAAACGCCTCTAGGATTGCCGACATAGCGTCCATAGACACCTCAGGGACACCAGCTGCTAAATCTGGTGTTTCAGGGGAGAAGACATCTGGCTCAGATGCCATGCTGACCACACGCTGACACTCACAGGGCTCCAGGCAAGATATCAATAGGCCACCCTCCTGCGCTGCAGAGATGCTGGGTTACCCAGAGGACTCACCACCCTGGATAGGTACTGCTATGCTGCGCCTATGATGCTGTCCCCTTGCTGCTGTGTCAGTCTGCTTCTTTTATCAGCACTTCCTGTGTGAATTTTCGCGCCAGTGTAATGCACCCTAGAGGCCGGAGGCTCTCGCAAAATGGTTGCCAAAACCGTCTGTATGGAAGATAATGTGGGCTCTAAGAAAATGGCCGCCGACAGAAGATAGAGGTCAGGCAGCCATAGCCCACAAAAAAGATGGCCGCCGAACGGCAATATCTGCATACAGGGTGGACAAACATGGCCGCCGATCACCTGATAGGGGCCAGTGGGTGTGGCCGAACTACAGGAAGATGGCCGCCAGGCAGTTACAAGAGGCCAAACTTGGCATGGACCACCTCAAAATGGCCGCCGACAGCATGGAGACACAGAAACACAGGTAAGCAAAAATGACATTTCTTTTAAATGTTAGTTACAGCCAGCCCCGCTCCAGTGGGACCCCCTAGGTGACCCCCAGCACCCAGCAACCTTTAGCTAGAAGCCCAGGGAGGAGGGAAAGGCAGGGAGAGAGGGAAGAAAGGGGCCACAACCACTTACTTGATCTCTCCAGGAATGTCCAGCTAAATCACCCAGCCGAGGCAGGGGAGTTTTACTTACCTATCCTGCATGTATTCTGCTGGAAGACATTCCAAACAGATCATCGTCCGCGCACGGAAGGTGACTGTTGGCCAGGCATGCTGTGATTGGACCCAGAAGGGACGATCATATGTATGCCCTGGAGCATGACGCTCACCGGACAGGCTGCTGCGACTCGGCCGTAAGGTCAGCCGAAGCTGAGCGGTCCGATGCAAGCCTTGGAGCGTAAGCTCACCGGCCAGGCTGCTGCGACTCGGCCGTAAGGTCAGCCGAAGCTGAGCGGTCCGATGCAGGCCCTGGAGCGTAGGCTCACCGGTCACCCGTGGAGCGACGGGCATGTCGTGGAAAACCCAGCGCGTAGCTAGGGTCGGCACACGCTCGATGGCCGAAACTGGGGAGACTACAAGGATCGAGGATCCAGCCTGTCACCCAGTCGGCAGTTGATCGAAGATCGCAGGAAACAACAAATGTAGCAAAAAATAAATAAAAATATATATATATCTTTTTTCCCCGGACCAATGAGCCCGAAGGGAGCCATGTCCTACTCCTTGCTAGACAGAAAAAAACTGATCTGCGATGTGCAGACTGAGAGGGTATACCCAGAGGGTCCGCCCCCTGGGCGGTACTGTAGAAGGTGTGATGCAACACTTTTTACAAGTTTTTCTGCCTAGTCACTCCTAATTAACGGATAATACCCACTTTGTCAATAGAGAAGCTGTGTCGGTCCATGGACGAAAGAGTAAAAACATTTTTTCTAGGGACAGAAAACTGTAGGTAGGGAGAGTGTCAGTTTCTTTCACTGTGCCAGTCCTTGTTTCTAGGGACAAAGAAGGAAAGTGAGGGGATTTCTCCTTGTGCTATAGTGTGCTTTAAAAAAACATTTTTTCTAGGGACAGAAAACTGTAGGTAGGGAGAGTGTCAGTTTCTTTCACTGTGCCAGGCCTTGTTTCTAGGGACAAAGAAGGAAAGTGAGGGGATTTCTCCTTGTGCTATAGTGTGCTTTAAAAAAACATTTTTTCTAGGGACAGAAAACTGTAGGTAGGGAGAGTGTCAGTTTCTTTCACTGTGCCAGTCCTTGTTTCTAGGGACAAAGAAGGAAAGTGAGGGGATTTCTCCTTGTGCTATAGTGTGCTTTAAAAAAACATTTTTTCTAGGGACAGAAAACTGTAGGTAGGGAGAGTGTCAGTTTCTTTCACTGTACCAGTCCTTGTTTCTAGGGACAAAGAAGGAAAGTGAGGGGATTTCTCCTTGTGCTATAGTGTGCTTTAAAAAAACATTTTTTCTAGGGACAGAAAACTGTAGGTAGGGAGAGTGTCAGTTTCTTTCACTGTGCCAGTCCTTGTTTCTAGGGACAAAGAAGGAAAGTGAGGGGATTTCTCCTTGTGCTATAGTGTGCTTTAAAAAAACATTTTTTCTAGGGACAGAAAACTGTAGGTAGGGAGAGTGTCAGTTTCTTTCACTGTGCCAGTCCTTGTTTCTAGGGACAAAGAAGGAAAGTAAGGGGATTTCTCCTTGTGCTATAGTGTGCTTTAAAAAAAAAAAAATTCTAGGGACAGAAAAATGTAGGTAGGGAGAGTGTCAGTTTCTTTCACTGTGCCAGTCCTTGTTTCTAGGGACAAAGAAGGAAAGTGAGGGGATTTCTCCTTGTGCTATAGTGTGCTTTAAAAAAACATTTTTTCTAGGGACAGAAAACTGTAGGTAGGGAGAGTGTCAGTTTCTTTCACTGTGCCAGTCCTTGTTTCTAGGGACAAAGAAGGAAAGTGAGGGGATTTCTCCTTGTGCTATAGTGTGCTTTAAAAAAACATTTTTTCTAGGGACAGAAAACTGTAGGTAGGGAGAGTGTCAGTTTCTTTCACTGTGCCAGTCCTTGTTTCTAGGGACAAAGAAGGAAAGTGAGGGGATTTCTCCTTGTGCTATAGTGTGCTTTAAAAAAACATTTTTTCTAGGGACAGAAAACTGTAGGTAGGGAGAGTGTCAGTTTCTTTCACTGTGCCAGTCCTTGTTTCTAGGGACAAAGAAGGAAAGTGAGGGGATTTCTCCTTGTGCTATAGTGTGCTTTAAAAAAACATTTTTTCTAGGGACAGAAAACTGTAGGTAGGGAGAGTGTCAGTTTCTTTCACTGTGCCAGTCCTTGTTTCTAGGGACAAAGAAGGAAAGTGAGGGGATTTCTCCTTGTGCTATAGTGTGCTTTAAAAAAACATTTTTTCTAGGGACAGAAAACTGTAGGTAGGGAGAGTGTCAGTTTCTTTCACTGTGCCAGTCCTTGTTTCTAGGGACAAAGAAGGAAAGTGAGGGGATTTCTCCTTGTGCTATAGTGTGCTTTAAAAAAACATTTTTTCTAGGGACAGAAAACTGTAGGTAGGGAGAGTGTCAGTTTCTTTCACTGTGCCAGTCCTTGTTTCTAGGGACAAAGAAGGAAAGTGAGGGGATTTCTCCTTGTGCTATAGTGTGCTTTAAAAAAAATTTTTTCTAGGGACAGAAAACTGTAGGTAGGGAGAGTGTCAGTTTCTTTCACTGTGCCAGTCCTTGTTTCTAGGGACAAAGAAGGAAAGTGAGGGGATTTCTCCTTGTGCTATAGTGTGCTTTAAAAAAACATTTTTTCTAGGGACAGAAAACTGTAGGTAGGGAGAGTGTCAGTTTCTTTCACTGTGCCAGTCCTTGTTTCTAGGGACAAAGAAGGAAAGTGAGGGGAATTCTCCTTGTGCTATAGTGTGCTTTAAAAAAACATTTTTTCTAGGGACAGAAAACTGTAGGTAGGGAGAGTGTCAGTTTCTTTCACTGTGCCAGTCCTTGTTTCTAGGGACAAAGAAGGAAAGTGAGGGGATTTCTCCTTGTGCTATAGTGTGCTTTAAAAAAACATTTTTTCTAGGGACAGAAAACTGTAGGTAGGGAGAGTGTCAGTTTCTTTCACTGTGCCAGTCCTTGTTTCTAGGGACAAAGAAGGAAAGTGAGGGGATTTCTCCTTGTGCTATAGTGTGCTTTAAAAAAACATTTTTTCTAGGGACAGAAAACTGTAGGTAGGGAGAGTGTCAGTTTCTTTCACTGTGCCAGTCCTTGTTTCTAGGGACAAAGAAGGAAAGTGAGGGGATTTCTCCTTGTGCTATAGTGTGCTTTAAAAAAAACATTTTTTCTAGGGACAGAAAACTGTAGGTAGGGAGAGTGTCAGTTTCTTTCACTGTGCCAGTCCTTGTTTCTAGGGACAAAGAAGGAAAGTGAGGGGATTTCTCCTTGTGCTATAGTGTGCTTTAAAAAAACATTTTTTCTAGGGACAGAAAACTGTAGGTAGGGAGAGTGTCAGTTTCTTTCACTGTGCCAGTCCTTGTTTCTAGGGACAAAGAAGGAAAGTGAGGGGATTTCTCCTTGTGCTATAGTGTGCTTTAAAAAAACATTTTTTCTAGGGACAGAAAACTGTAGGTAGGGAGAGTGTCAGTTTCTTTCACTGTGCCAGTCCTTGTTTCTAGGGACAAAGAAGGAAAGTGAGGGGATTTCTCCTTGTGCTATAGTGTGCTTTAAAAAAACATTTTTTCTAGGGACAGAAAACTGTAGGTAGGGAGAGTGTCAGTTTCTTTCACTGTGCCAGTCCTTGTTTCTAGGGACAAAGAAGGAAAGTGAGGGGATTTCTCCTTGTGCTATAGTGTGCTTTAAAAAAACATTTTTTCTAGGGACAGAAAACTGTAGGTAGGGAGAGTGTCAGTTTCTTTCACTGTGCCAGTCCTTGTTTCTAGGGACAAAGAAGGAAAGTGAGGGGATTTCTCCTTGTGCTATAGTGTGCTTTAAAAAAACATTTTTCCTAGGGACAGAAAACTGTAGGTAGGGAGAGTGTCAGTTTCTTTCACTGTGCCAGTCCTTGTTTCTAGGGACAAAGAAGGAAAGTGAGGGGATTTCTCCTTGTGCTATAGTGTGCTTTAAAAAAACATTTTTTCTAGGGACAGAAAACTGTAGGTAGGGAGAGTGTCAGTTTCTTTCACTGTGCCAGTCCTTGTTTCTAGGGACAAAGAAGGAAAGTGAGGGGATTTCTCCTTGTGCTATAGTGTGCTTTAAAAAAACATTTTTTCTAGGGACAGAAAACTGTAGGTAGGGAGAGTGTCAGTTTCTTTCACTGTGCCAGTCCTTGTTTCTAGGGACAAAGAAGGAAAGTGAGGGGATTTCTCCTTGTGCTATAGTGTGCTTTAAAAAACATTTTTTCTAGGGACAGAAAACTGTAGGTAGGGAGAGTGTCAGTTTCTTTCACTGTGCCAGTCCTTGTTTCTAGGGACAAAGAAGGAAAGTGAGGGGATTTCTCCTTGTGCTATAGTGTGCTTTAAAAAAACATTTTTTCTAGGGACAGAAAACTGTAGGTAGGGAGAGTGTCAGTTTCTTTCACTGTGCCAGTCCTTGTTTCTAGGGACAAAGAAGGAAAGTGAGGGGATTTCTCCTTGTGCTATAGTGTGCTTTAAAAAAACATTTTTTCTAGGGACAGAAAACTGTAGGTAGGGAGAGTGTCAGTTTCTTTCACTGTGCCAGTCCTTGTTTCTAGGGACAAAGAAGGAAAGTGAGGGGATTTCTCCTTGTGCTATAGTGTGCTTTAAAAAAACATTTTTTCTAGGGACAGAAAACTGTAGGTAGGGAGAGTGTCAGTTTCTTTCACTGTGCCAGTCCTTGTTTCTAGGGACAAAGAAGGAAAGTGAGGGGATTTCTCCTTGTGCTATAGTGTGCTTTAAAAAAACATTTTTTCTAGGGACAGAAAACTGTAGGTAGGGAGAGTGTCAGTTTCTTTCACTGTGCCAGTCCTTGTTTCTAGGGACAAAGAAGGAAAGTGAGGGGATTTCTCCTTGTGCTATAGTGTGCTTTAAAAAAACATTTTTTCTAGGGACAGAAAACTGTAGGTAGGGAGAGTGTCAGTTTCTTTCACTGTGCCAGTCCTTGTTTCTAGGGACAAAGAAGGAAAGTGAGGGGATTTCTCCTTGTGCTATAGTGTGCTTTAAAAAAACATTTTTTCTAGGGACAGAAAACTGTAGGTAGGGAGAGTGTCAGTTTCTTTCACTGTGCCAGTCCTTGTTTCTAGGGACAAAGAAGGAAAGTGAGGGGATTTCTCCTTGTGCTATAGTGTGCTTTAAAAAAACATTTTTTCTAGGGACAGAAAACTGTAGGTAGGGAGAGTGTCAGTTTCTTTCACTGTGCCAGTCCTTGTTTCTAGGGACAAAGAAGGAAAGTGAGGGGATTTCTCCTTGTGCTATAGTGTGCTTTAAAAAAACATTTTTTCTAGGGACAGAAAACTGTAGGTAGGGAGAGTGTCAGTTTCTTTCACTGTGCCAGTCCTTGTTTCTAGGGACAAAGAAGGAAAGTGAGGGGATTTCTCCTTGTGCTATAGTGTGCTTTAAAAAAACATTTTTTCTAGGGACAGAAAACTGTAGGTAGGGAGAGTGTCAGTTTCTTTCACTGTGCCAGTCCTTGTTTCTAGGGACAAAGAAGGAAAGTGAGGGGATTTCTCCTTGTGCTATAGTGTGCTTTAAAAAAACATTTTTTCTAGGGACAGAAAACTGTAGGTAGGGAGAGTGTCAGTTTATTTCACTGTGCCAGTCCTTGTTTCTAGGGACAAAGAAGGAAAGTGAGGGGATTTCTCCTTGTGCTATAGTGTGCTTTAAAAAAAACATTTTTTCTAGGGACAGAAAACTGTAGGTAGGGAGAGTGTCAGTTTCTTTCACTGTGCCAGTCCTTGTTTCTAGGGACAAAGAAGGAAAGTGAGGGGATTTCTCCTTGTGCTATAGTGTGCTTTAAAAAAACATTTTTTCTAGGGACAGAAAACTGTAGGTAGGGAGAGTGTCAGTTTCTTTCACTGTGCCAGTCCTTGTTTCTAGGGACAAAGAAGGAAAGTGAGGGGATTTCTCCTTGTGCTATAGTGTGCTTTAAAAAAACATTTTTTCTAGGGACAGAAAACTGTAGGTAGGGAGAGTGTCAGTTTCTTTCACTGTGCCAGTCCTTGTTTCTAGGGACAAAGAAGGAAAGTGAGGGGATTTCTCCTTGTGCTATAGTGTGCTTTAAAAAAACATTTTTTCTAGGGACAGAAAACTGTAGGTAGGGAGAGTGTCAGTTTCTTTCACTGTGCCAGTCCTTGTTTCTAGGGACAAAGAAGGAAAGTGAGGGGATTTCTCCTTGTGCTATAGTGTGCTTTAAAAAACATTTTTTCTAGGGACAGAAAACTGTAGGTAGGGAGAGTGTCAGTTTCTTTCACTGTGCCAGTCCTTGTTTCTAGGGACAAAGAAGGAAAGTGAGGGGATTTCTCCTTGTGCTATAGTGTGCTTTAAAAAAACATTTTTTCTAGGGACAGAAAACTGTAGGTAGGGAGAGTGTCAGTTTCTTTCACTGTGCCAGTCCTTGTTTCTAGGGACAAAGAAGGAAAGTGAGGGGATTTCTCCTTGTGCTATAGTGTGCTTTAAAAAAACATTTTTTCTAGGGACAGAAAACTGTAGGTAGGGAGAGTGTCAGTTTCTTTCACTGTGCCAGTCCTTGTTTCTAGGGACAAAGAAGGAAAGTGAGGGGATTTCTCCTTGTGCTATAGTGTGCTTTAAAAAAACATTTTTTCTAGGGACAGAAAACTGTAGGTAGGGAGAGTGTCAGTTTCTTTCACTGTGCCAGTCCTTGTTTCTAGGGACAAAGAAGGAAAGTGAGGGGATTTCTCCTTGTGCTATAGTGTGCTTTAAAAAAACATTTTTTCTAGGGACAGAAAACTGTAGGTAGGGAGAGTGTCAGTTTCTTTCACTGTGCCAGTCCTTGTTTCTAGGGACAAAGAAGGAAAGTGAGGGGATTTCTCCTTGTGCTATAGTGTGCTTTAAAAAAACATTTTTTCTAGGGACAGAAAACTGTAGGTAGGGAGAGTGTCAGTTTCTTTCACTGTGCCAGTCCTTGTTTCTAGGGACAAAGAAGGAAAGTGAGGGGATTTCTCCTTGTGCTATAGTGTGCTTTAAAAAAACATTTTTTCTAGGGACAGAAAACTGTAGGTAGGGAGAGTGTCAGTTTCTTTCACTGTGCCAGTCCTTGTTTCTAGGGACAAAGAAGGAAAGTGAGGGGATTTCTCCTTGTGCTATAGTGTGCTTTAAAAAAACATTTTTTCTAGGGACAGAAAACTGTAGGTAGGGAGAGTGTCAGTTTCTTTCACTGTGCCAGTCCTTGTTTCTAGGGACAAAGAAGGAAAGTGAGGGGATTTCTCCTTGTGCTATAGTGTGCTTTAAAAAAACATTTTTTCTAGGGACAGAAAACTGTAGGTAGGGAGAGTGTCAGTTTCTTTCACTGTGCCAGTCCTTGTTTCTAGGGACAAAGAAGGAAAGTGAGGGGATTTCTCCTTGTGCTATAGTGTGCTTTAAAAAAACATTTTTTCTAGGGACAGAAAACTGTAGGTAGGGAGAGTGTCAGTTTCTTTCACTGTGCCAGTCCTTGTTTCTAGGGACAAAGAAGGAAAGTGAGGGGATTTCTCCTTGTGCTATAGTGTGCTTTAAAAAAACATTTTTTCTAGGGACAGAAAACTGTAGGTAGGGAGAGTGTCAGTTTCTTTCACTGTGCCAGTCCTTGTTTCTAGGGACAAAGAAGGAAAGTGAGGGGATTTCTCCTTGTGCTATAGTGTGCTTTAAAAAAAACATTTTTTCTAGGGACAGAAAACTGTAGGTAGGGAGAGTGTCAGTTTCTTTCACTGTGCCAGTCCTTGTTTCTAGGGACAAAGAAGGAAAGTGAGGGGATTTCTCCTTGTGCTATAGTGTGCTTTAAAAAAACATTTTTTCTAGGGACAGAAAACTGTAGGTAGGGAGAGTGTCAGTTTCTTTCACTGTGCCAGTCCTTGTTTCTAGGGACAAAGAAGGAAAGTGAGGGGATTTCTCCTTGTGCTATAGTGTGCTTTAAAAAAACATTTTTTCTAGGGACAGAAAACTGTAGGTAGGGAGAGTGTCAGTTTCTTTCACTGTGCCAGTCCTTGTTTCTAGGGACAAAGAAGGAAAGTGAGGGGAATTCTCCTTGTGCTATAGTGTGCCAAAGCATTCCTCATCAACCATCTTTGAAATCCTTGTTTTTTGGACAGTCAGGGAAATTGTCGTTGTGCTATTCTGTGCAAAAGCAATAATCCTCAACCATATTTAGAAATCCTTAAGTAAAGGGACAGAGAAGGACACCTGAAGGTAGCCCTTATTGCTTTTTTCCCATCTCCCTGCAGGCCATCTATTAGAATGTCTGGAAGGCAAACAAGGAGAGGCAGACAGTCAGGAGGCAATAAAAGAGGGCAAGCAGGCTCTGTGTCTGGGGGCAACAGTGCTGGTCGTGGACGCGGTGCATTGTCATCAGCACATGGCCATGGGACACGCTTGTCCTTCTTTTCGGCAGCTGGACATGTTGAGCCACATCATGCCGAAGACTTGGTAGAGTGGATGACCAAGCCCTCCTCCTCCTCCTCATCCTCTCTCACCCAGGCTCAGGGTACTGGCAAAGCAGCTGCCAAAGTGTCCTCTTCCCTGGTATCAATGTCAGACTCATCATCAGTCACTCCTTCCCTAGACCCACCATGTCCTCCTCCTGAGGAGTCCCCCGAACTGTTTGAGCACAGTGTTGGGTACATGCTCCAGGAGGATGCCCAGCGTTTCGAAGGGTCTGATGATGAAACCCAGCTACAGGAAGGCAGTAGCGTGAGAGCAGACAGAGGGGATGCTCAAGAAGGACACCAATCTGGCAGTCATGTTCCAGCAGCTGCAGCATACTGCCAGATTGGCTCCAGTGATGAGGAGGGAGGGGATGATGAGGTCACTGACTCCACGTGGGTGCCTAATAGGAGAGAGGAGGAGGAGGAGGATGAGGAGGAGGCACATCTCCAACGAGGCAGAATGCCCTTTGGTGGCCAGCGTAAGGGCAGTACACCAACGGAATCACACCGCAGAGCTCCGCCTGTGCAGGGCGCTGCCTCTGCCCGTCATTCAAAAAGTTCCTTGGTGTGGGCCTTTTTTGAGGCTAGTGCATCAGATCGCACAGCTGCTGTTTGCAACATATGTCTCAAGCGTATATCGCGTGGCCAAAACATCAGCCGCTTGGGTACCACATGCCTGACCAGACATATGTTGACCTGCCATGCAGCTCGTTGGCAAGCCTACCTCAAAGACCCACACCAAAGAACAAAGCGGACCTCTCCTTGCACCGCATCAGCTGGGATCTCCAACCCCACTATAACTTCAGTCCTCTCTGAAACATGCACTGAGAGGAATGAAGGTGTAGAATTAGGTGTGTCACAGCCAAGTACTTGCGGCCACTCTGCTAGCAGTACACCGACGTCCGATTCTAGCAGGCAAATTTCCCTGCCCCAGCTGCTGGACCGTCGAAAGAAGTTCACTCCCAGCCATCCACATGCCCAGCGGTTGAATGCTAGCTTGGCTAAATTGCTAGCGCTTCAACTGCTGCCTTTTCAGTTGGTAGACTCGGCCCCCTTCCGTGAGTTTGTGCAATGTGCGGTTCCTCAGTGGCAGGTTCCCAAACGCCACTTTTTCTCACGGAAGGCTATTCCGGCTCTCTACCGGCATGTGGAAGGCAATGTCTTGGCCTCGCTGGACAGGGCGGTCAGCGGTAAGGTGCATATTACCGCTGACTCATGGTCCAGCAGGCATGGACAGGGACGTTACCTTTCTTTCACGGCCCATTGGGTCACTCTTTTGGCAGCTGGGAAGGATGCAGGACAAGGTGCAGTAGTGTTGGAGGTTGTTCCACCGCCACGCCTCCAAAATGCTACTACTGGTTGTGACACACCTCTCTCCTCCACCCCCTCCTCTTCTTCTTCCTCCATGGCCTCTTCCTGTGGTTTGTCCTATGAACCAGCGGTGCTCCGTAGCCGTTCACGGGGCTACGCAAGTACGCAGGCAAAAAGATGCCATGCCGTGCTTGCGCTGGTGTGTTTGGGGGACAGAAGCCACACTGGGGCAGAGGTCCTGTCTGCTCTGCAGGGCCAGGCCGAGAGGTGGTTGACGCCATGCCAGCTTAAGCCAGGAATGGTGGTTTGCGACAATGGCACCAACCTCCTCTCCGCCCTCCGACAGGGACAACTGACCCATGTGCCCTGTGTGGCTCACGTCCTTAACCTGGTGGTGCAGCGGTTCTTGGGCAGGTACCCGGGCTTACAGGATGTCCTGAGGCAGGCCAGGAAAGTCTGTGTGCATTTCCGCAGATCTTATAATGCCAGTGCTCGCCTGGCTGAGCTGCAAAAGGAGTTGAACCTGCCCAAGAACCGCCTTATATGTGACATGCCCACCAGGTGGAACTCAACGTTGGCCATGCTGCAGCGGCTGCACACGCAGCAGAGGGCCATCAATGAGTACCTGTGCGACTACGGCACCAGGACAGGGTCAGGGGAGCTTGGTTTTTTTTCTCCACGCCAGTGGGGCATGATCAGGGATGCATGCACTGTCCTGGCACCATTTGAGGAGGCCACGAGGATGGTGAGCAGTGACAGTGCATGCATCAGTGACACTGTACCTCTTGTCCACCTGTTGGAGCACACGCTGCGTGGAATAATGGACAGGGCACTTGAGGCAGAACAGAGGCAGGAAGAGGAGGACTTCCTTGCCTCTCAAGGCCCCCTTTACCCAGACAGTGTTCCTTCTGTCCCACCCATCGCACAGGAAGAGGAAGAGGAGGAGGAGGAGGAGGAGGATTGTGTCAGCATGGAGGTGGAGGCTGGCACTCAGCATCATCAGCAGCAGTCTTTTAGGGATGATTTACAGTCCCAAGAAACCAGTGGACTTGTACGTGGCTGGGAGGAGGTGGCTGCGGATCATGTCGTCCTTAGTGACCCAGAGGACTCCGGAGCGAATGCCTCAGAAAACCTACGCTGCATGGCCTCCCTGATCCTGCAAAGTCTGCGGAAGGATCCTCGTATTCTTCGGATCAAGGAGAGGGACCATTACTGGCTGGCCACTCTCCTTGATCCATGGTACAAGGGTAAGGTTGCGGACCTTATGTTACCTTCGCAGAGGGAGCAGAGGATGAGACAACTCCGGGAGGCCTTGCAGAAAGGTCTGTGCAACGCGTTCCCAGAGACTGGGAGGTTACAAACTCCTGGTCCTGGACAACGAGTTGCTGAGGCTTCGGCCAGTCAAAGAAGGAGCGGTGGGGAAGGTGGCCGTCTGACCGATGCGTTCAGACAATTCTTTAGTCCGCAGCCCCAAAGTATGATCGGTTCCAGCAACCATCGCCAGCGTCTGATAAACATGGTGCAGGAATATCTAGGGGCAAGGTCAGACTTGGACACCTTCCCCACCGAAAATCCTCTGGCTTACTGGGTCTTGAGGATGGATCACTGGCCAGAGCTTGCACAGTATGCAATTGAGCTACTGGCCTGTCCTGCATCCAGCGTTCTTTCGGAACGCACATTCAGTGCTGCTGGAGGGTTTGTCACGGATCACAGGGTGTGCCTGTCCACCGACTCGGTTGATCGACTGACTTTCATCAAGATGAACCAGTCTTGGATCACTACCAGCTACCACACACCTGATGCTGATATAACAGACTAATTGATTTTAACATGTCACATCCCTTCAAGACTGATGCTGATGCTGAGTGCCTGTGCTGTTATGTTGACTGGCTATCCTCCTCCTCCGAGTCCTCAATGATACGATTGATGATGATAGCTTGGAAGATCATTTTTGTTTATGGGTGCCGCCACCAGTGGCTAAGGCCCAATTTTTCAGCCCCTGTTTTACAGGGGCGTGTAATTACAATTTTTTTAGCAATAATTTGCCATAGGGCTCATTGCTGTACTCCAAGTACAGTATCTGTGAGGGGTTGGAGTGTTGTGGCACCAGTGCCTAAGGCCCAATTTTTCAGCCCCTGTTCAACAGGGGCATGCAATTACAATTCTTGATCTAATAATTCACAGCAGGGCCCATTGCTGCACCCACCAAGAGTAACTCTGAGGGCTTACAGTGTTGTGGCAACGCCACCACCACCACCACGAAAGGCCCAATTTTTCAGCCCCTGTTCAAAAGGGGCATGTAATTACAATTCTTGATCTAATAATTCACAGCAGGGCCCATTCCTGCACCCACCAAGAGTAACTCTGAGGGCTTACAGTGTTGTGGCAACACCACCACCACCACCACCACCACGAAAGGCCCAATTTTTCAGCCCCTGTTCAACAGGGGCATGCAATTACAATTCTTGATCTAATAATTCACAGCAGGGCCCATTGCTGCACCCACCAAGAGTAACTGTCAGGGCTTACAGTGTTGTGGCACCAGCACCACCATCAAAGGCCCAATTTTTACTACCACTGTTCAACAATTATATGTAATTAAAATTCCTGATATAATAGTTGACAGCAGGCGTTCCAGCACCAACCAAGAGTAACTGTGAGTGCTTACAGTGTTGTGCCAACACCAACAACTAAGGGGCCTATTTCTGCAGAGTATATACGGCAGGTCCCTACTTTCAAACATCCAACTTACAAACGACTCCTACTTGCAAACGCAAGAAGACAACAGGAAGTGAGAGGAAATCTACCACTAGGAAGGAAAAATTCTCTCCTGTAAGAATAAATATGGGAGAAAGGTGTCTCCTCTGTACTGATGCTTTATCAGCAATCCTTGTTTCAAGAAAAACACCACATTTCAAAAACAGTTGTCATTGGGACGGAAAGTGAGGTGAAATGTTCTGAACAGGGGCACAGACAGCAAAAACAAATGTTACAGGGGTGATAACCCTTACCTATGTTTTCCAAAAAGTTTAAAAATAGATTTTTGGGCTGGAGCTACACTTCAACAATGTACCTGTTCAAAATTACAAACAGATTCTACATAAGAACAAACCTACAGTCCCTGTCTTGTATGCACCGCCTGTATACGGCTGTTCAGAGTATATAGGGCCTTTTTTATTTTATGTGCGGGGTTCCCCTTAATATCCATACAAGACCCAAAGGGGCTGGTAATGGGCTGGGGTAGGGGGGGGGGTCATGGGGTAGCTATGCCATTTTTCTTAAAGATTTTCATCCATATTACCGGGACCAGACATTACATTAAAGCCGCAAGCAGTTTTAAATGGCTTTTTTTTCCTTTAGAAGTGTCATTTTGTGCAGGGACAGTTCTAAACACGGGAAACACGTGGCACTTCACAGGCATACTTTAGACACCCCCCAGGTACGATATTTAAAGGAATATTTGACTTTTTTTTTTTCACTTTATGCATCATTAAAATGACTGCTCCCGAAAAACGACCGTTTTTAAAACTTCTTTTTGCATTGATACATGTCCCCTGGTGCAGAACCCGGGTTCCCAAACCCTTTTTTAGGACAATAACATGCATAATAGTTGTTATAATTAGCACTTTAGAATTCGAACGTTCGCATCCATTGTATTTAATAGGGTTCTAATGTTCGTACGAACTTTCGGTCCGTTCGCGGGTTCTGGTGCGAACCGAACCCGGGGGTGTTCGGCTCATCACTAGCAAATGGTGGTTAACATTAAAACAAAGTAACATTACAGTACAACAGTAAGACCTTAGGCATGAAATACAAGATCTTACATATTTCTTGCAGTCGTTCATCAAGTTTGGCCACCAGAATGTACGGGAGATCAAATTAGCCGTCTTGTGAATCCCAAAGTGACCCGCTAGGGGATGATCATGACATCGCCCTAGGACGGCAACTCTGAACTGTTCTGGGACCTGCAGTAATTGGTAGTTGGAGTTAAGGAAGTTCAACCTGTCTTGTACGGCAGGTACAGAAGAATCAATAGGCAGCTCAGGCAAGAAAGAAGGATGGTATCCATAATTGGCGAAAAAAGGTGACTGTTTGGTTACCGAATGGGTGGAATTATTGTATGAAAAATCCGCGAGTGGGAGAAGTGATAGCCAGTCATCCTGTGCAATAGAAGAAAAGCATCGTAGGTACTGTTCAAGGGTTTGATTGACCCTTTCAGTCTGTCCATTAGTTTGTGGGTGATAAGCTGTGGAGAGGCGGAGTTCAATGTTCAAAGTTTCACATAACGCCCTCCAAAATCTAGAAGTGAACTGCACCCCTCGATCAGAAACTATGCTGTCAGGGATGCCATGCAACCTTACAATCTCCTTGATAAAAGTTGAGGCAGTCTCCGGGGCAGAAGGAGTTCCTTGCAGAGGTACAAAGTGGGCCATTTTGGTCAAACGATCAACCACAACGAAAATGGTAGTAAAGTCTTCAGATGGGGAAGTTCTACTATAAAATCCATGGAGATCATGCTCCATGGTTTCTCAGGTACAGGAAGGGGCTCAAGTAGACCCCAAGTTCTGGCTCTGTCTGTCTTATTCCGAAGGCATGAAATACAAGATCTTACATATTTCTTGCAGTCGTTCATCAAGTTTGGCCACTAGAATGTACGGAGATCAAATTAGCCGTCTTGTGAATCCCAAAGTGACCCGCTCTTGTAACTTCTGCACAATATTTGAGAGCGCAGAAATAGTTTGGTAAATGTCCTTCGGTGGAGAGGCCTCCCGAGGGAATCTCCATGGACCCTCAGAAAGTCGCTTCTGTCTTGGAATGGCCTGCTCCTACTGACAGAAAAGCTGTACAGAGGTTCGTGGGGTTTGCTAACCCTGGGAAGGATCAGTCACATGTCTCTCTTCCATCAAGCTTCAGCTCCCGGAAAAGACGGTTTCAGTACTTGCAATCATAGACTCTGGGGCCTGCAGCTGTTTTGTGGACTCTGCATTTGCTTCTCTTCAGCAGCTGCCCTTGGGTACCAAGAGGCAAGGGTTCCATGTCCATCTGGCTGACGGCTCCGGTATTAAATCAGGCCCGGTTACTCAAGAGACCTTGCCTATTCTCTGCCAGACTTCTTCAGGCCATAGCGAACTCCTCCGTTTGGATGTCATAGCTTCTCCCATGTTTCCCGTTATCCTCGGCATTCCATGGTTGAAGGCACACAACCCTCACGTTGACTGGCTTACCGGAGATATTTTTTTTTTTTCGTCCAACTACTGCCAGACGCACTGCCTCTTGGGAGGAACTGTCAACTCCACGCCCCTCCTGGGTATCCACCCTGACCATGAAGCCTCTAAACTGATCCCGGTTGCTTACCACGAATTTCTGGACGTCTTTAATAAAAAGGGTGCAGACACTCTTCCACCTCATAGAACTTACGATTGCCCCATTGAACTTCTACCGGGAGCCGAGATCCCGTTTGGTCGGATTTACCCTCTCTCTGAGCCTGAATTGGAAGCCCTGCGTACCTATATCGACGAGAGCCTTGAAAAGCAGTTCATTCGGCCTTCCACTTCACCAGCAGGAGCCGGTATTTTCTCCGTTGAGAAAAAAGACCACACCTTGAGGCCCTGTGTGGACTATCGTGACCTTAACAGGGTCACTGTCAAGAATCGTTACCCTCTTCCTCTGATTCCCGAACTATTCCAGAGGCTGCGAGGGGCACGAGTGTTCTCCAAACTGGACTTGAGGGGTGCCTATAATCTTGTCAGAATCAGGGAGGGAGACGAATGGAAGACGGCCTTCCGGACACGCTTTGGCCACTTTGAGTATTTAGTCATGCCATTCGGGCTCTGCAATGCTCCAGCCACATTCCAGCATCTGGTAAACGATGTTTTTCGGGACTTTCTTGATTTATTCGTCATCGTGTATCTGGATGACATCCTTGTATTCTCTGAAACTTTAGAATCCCATCGGACTCATGTAAAAAAGGTATTAGCTCGATTGCGGGAA